>OX421879.1:1220000-2420000 GCA_949127965.1 Pandemis corylana
TACTTACTTTCGAGTGATGTGCTTTCAAAAATCGTGCCCCAGAAGTTAACGTATAAAAAGTAAACTTACTGTATTTTGTATCTGTGGCTTAAAAAAAGTAAAAAAGCACAAATTGCATGCACCGTTCACATTGAACTTACGTTAATGCAGACCTACACACTTTAATGACTTCAAAATTGTTGGATGCCGTGGTCAAATTTTGAAACAGCGCGCTTCGTAAACACAGAACCGTTATGTTTTGTATTTGGAAATAATATGGTGAAAGGCCATCGAGGGAATGAGACAAAATAGGGATCATGATATTTAGACGACCGGATAGCCTAGTGGTTAGTGACCCTGACTACGAAGTGTAAGGAGTTAAGTAAAACATGTTTCGTGGTAATTATATTCGACAGTACATAATTGATTATTAAAACGAGTGCCGGAACTATTGTCGCAAAAGTTCAAAGAAGTAACTTGACACACACGCAGCACTACAAACGGCCGAACCCGACACCCATCCTGGCAGGGTCGCCATGTGAGGTGGGGGCGTTGGAGGAACAAGTAAACAACTTGAATGCCGACAAAAGACTAACTTTATTTAAAAGTAACTTATAATATATTACATAAAAATAGCAAGCTTGCACATGTTTTACTTAACTCCTTACAGAAGCTAGAGGTCCCGGGTTCGAATCCCGGTAGGGGCAGACAGTTGTATGATGAATACGAATGTTTGTGACCGAGTCATGGATGTTGTATGTATTTAATTATGTATTTATCTACATTATATAAGTATGTTTATCCGTTGCCTGGTACCCATAGTACAAGCTTTGCTTAGTTTGGGGCTGGCTCAATTGGTGTAATTTGTCCCAAGATATTTATTATTTATTATTATTATTTTATTATGATATAGGCGATGGTAGCAACCTATCACTGTTTTGATTGACCTTTCCATCCATACGCCCTTAATCATGGCCAAACGCGGTCTTTAGGTTTTGTTACCTTAGGCACTATTTACCCCGTCTAAAGGCCACGTGTAAATCAAAATAGTGATGCGTTGCTTCCATGCTAGTCTGGGAGTAAAGAAAAAACATAGAATGAACCAGTTGCTTTTTTCCCGCGCACATGGGAAAAGCCCATCGACGGAATGGGCTTAAGAATCATGTTATAGGCGATGCGGCTAGCAACCCATCACTGTTTTGATTCCCCTTTCCTATACGCCTACAGTCATACACGTGGACTTTACTTGTTACCTTAGGCTCTGTCAACCCCGTAAGGGGTAAAGGCGTGATTATGTGTTGCTGGGTTGCTAGCATCGCCTATAACATGATTCCTAAGACTCGCCCATTCCCTCGACGGGCCTATAACATGGTTTCCATGATCTTATAGGCACTGCCGTCGCGCATGCGTGGTATTACACACGCGCCTCGTGATTTCTTCATAGAAAAAACCACATAGTTGCGCGCGCAAGCGTTAAGGCAGACCACATAATTTTTTATTAGTAGATTAGATTAGATTCGATTTATTTATCACCCTTTTAAAAGTACAATTAAATATCAAATATAAGTAATTCACAAAGGGATCGTCAATTGTAATAATAAAATAATAATAATAATAATAGGTGGGTTGGGTCAAGGGCCAGCCCCGCTAGCACGAGAGCGCACGAAAGTCGCGTCGCGCGCGAGTTGGACTACCCGTCTCTTTCTTGTTGGTACAGTAAGAAAAGGACGGGCAATCTATCTCGCGCGGCGCGACTCTTGTGCGCTCTCGTGCTAGACGTGCTGATATAGAAGGCGGTACTCCTGTAGGCTTACTACCTAACTCGCTCGCAATCGCCATCGTGTTCATTTTGACAGTTATTGTATGAATGTGACAGCTAGCTGATTCCTATGCCAATTGTCAGCCCATACATGAACTGTCAAAATGAACACGATGGCGATTGCGAGCGAGTTGGGTAATAAGCCTACTGGACACGGCTCGGATAGTCAGGAGGCTACCACCGGTAGCTTAGGCCTCGCCTCGCTGCCGGCGGCACCCTAGGTCATGTTTTTATATTTTGTATTATTATTGTTTTATTACTTTTTATATGAATATTGTAAAAACCTAACTAGAGATAAAAATTAAATATACAATAATAATAATAACTGAAATGAAATTAAAACAAAATAACAACAAACAAAAATAAAGCTTAATGAAATGTCAATGTAGATTCACAAATATCCCACAGAACGATCTGATGAGAGCGTCAAGAAGTATGGAAGGTGTATCACTGAAAGATAGAATAAGGAACAGTGTGATAAGGGAACGTGCTGGTGTGAAAGAGGATATAGTGCCTAGGATAGAAAAAAGTATGCTTAGTTGGTTTGGTCACGTAGAGATGGATGAAAGACTAACTAAACAGATCTATATGGGAAGTGTGAATGCGTTGGGAGGGGAAGGCCTAGGCGGACGTTCCGGGACCAAATAGGAGACGTTTTGGAAAAGGTCGGGTCAGGAGTACCCGAAACCGGCGAGCATGTATGAAGAGATTAATGAATGTGGATGAAGCGAAAGAAGTATGTCAGGATCGTAGCAAGTGGAACGAAGTAGTCTCTGCCTACCCCTGTAGGAAAGAGGCGTGACGGTATGTATGTTTCGGCTGGAAAGCGCAGTGGAAGCGTACTGGGCCCAATACAATACAATACAAATACTCTTTATTGAGCACCACAAATTTGTTCAAAACAATACATAAACCAACTGCATAGCTGGCAGTGACTGGATGAGGGAAGCCCAGGATCGCGAAAGTTGGCGTAATATGAAGGAGGCCTACGTCCAGCAGTGGACGGACAATGGCTGTAGATAGATAGATAGAATACATAAACAAAGAACAAGGTAGACAATAGGCGGTCTTATCGGTTCTATGATACATACCTACGGGGTGGACAGCCTAAGGCAACAAGACCTGAAGGTCACGTTCAGCATGATTGTTGGCATATAGGAAAGGGGAATCAAAATAGTGATGGGTTGCTAGCATCGCCTATATCATGATTCCTAAGACCGCCTTCCCTCGATGGGCTTTCACGAGCGCGGGAAGAGAAGCAACTGGTACATTCTATTTTTTCTTTGCTCCCAGACCAGCATGGATGGTTCTGTGATAGCCTGATAGATAATTAGTAAAAGCAAGCTTCACGGTAAAGATAATAAATGTATTCATAAAGAATCACTGCACACACGACAGTAGAAGAGCGAGTGACTTTGTCAGTAACAGAAAAATAATTAATAAAGGTTTATAACTAGGTTATAATACAAAAAAATCCAACACGGGCCCGATTTTTGAAAGCACATCACTCGACATACATGCATACATACATACATACCGTCACGCCTCTTTCCCACAGGGGTAGGCAGATATTACTTTGTTCCACTTGCTACGATCCTGACATATTTTCACATATGACATCACTCGAAAGTGGTATAATTTAGCTTAAATCTCCAAAACGCTGTAGGCCCCCAAACGTGTGCCACGAAGAGGGAACCCCATTCCGGGGTGGTCGTGGGGCGTCGCGGTGACACCGAGTGCTGTAACGCCTCACATGACCGAATAGGGAATCCGTGTGGTTTTTAGTGGGTATGCATGCCGTCGCGGGAGCCACATACCCCCGGTAACCCCGTACCGGGCGGATGCATAAGGCGCATTTTCCACACCATAAAGGCTCTGTCTACCTCGTAAGAGATAAAGACGTGATTTATGTATGTATGTTATGTTTATTCAAGGCTATGCTACCACTTGTCTCCTCACCTGTCCATAGACACACATCGTAGTCGATTTTCGTAATAGTAGAAAACCTGCTAACGCATTACAACACTGTCAATAGATACATAATCGTCGCATTCGCATTTTGACAGCCTGTAATGTCACTGTGGATCACTACATAGTCTATATCTATACTAATATTATAAAGAGGAAAGATTTGTACCTATTTTTGTATGTTTGTATGTTTGTAATGAATAGGCTCAAAAAGTACTGGGCCGATCTGGATGAAATTTGGAACATAGATAGATTATAGTCTGGAATAACACATAGGCTACTTTTTATCCCGGAAAATTGCGTGATTCCCGCGGGATAGCGATAAACTAATTCTATGCAGACGAAGTTGCGGGCAACGGCTAGTATAAAATAAAGTCGCTTTTTCTGTCCTCATGTCCCTATGTCCCTATGTCCCTTTGTATGCTTATATCTTCAAAACTACACAACGGTCTTCCATGCTGGTTTGGGAGTAAAGAAAAAACATAGAATGTACCTACCAGTTGCTTCTCTACCCGCGCAGATGGTAAAAGTCCATCGAGGGAATGGGCGAAAATCATAGGAATCTTGTTATAGGCGATGAGGCTAGCAACCCATCACTATTTTGATTCCATTTTCCACCTATACGCCCACAATTTTGCTAAATGTGGCCTGTAGGTCTTGTTACCTTAGGCTCTGTCTACCCCGTAAGGGATAAAGACGTGATTTGTGTATGTATGTGTATGTAAACAACGGATTTTCATGCGGTTTTTTTTAATAGATAGAGTGATTCAAGAGGAAGGTTTATATGTATAATACATGCATAATATACCGTGCGAAGCCGGGGCGGGTCGCTAGTATTATTATAATAGAAGAATCAAGGGGTGCGAGTCGGGTTACCTCCGCGTGTGGTCAAGAGGTGCGGTTCGTTTTTGGTTTCGGGGAGAAGAGCAGTGCTTGGTCCGGTGCACCCTGGGCTTAGGCCAGAGTTGGGCGTTATCTAGATAATTTCTTATCTAGATAATTATTTCAAAGTAATGCTGAGCCAGCGACCGTTTCACTTTTGCAAAGACACACACAACGCTCATGATCTATTTTTCTTGTCTTGATTATTTTCTATAAAATTGTGTTTATTCTCTTTTATTTGTGTGTCTTGCAAAAAGGAATAAATGTCTTCTTTCTTTCTTTCTTTCTTTCTAAAATTTATTCAAAGATAAATTCAATCACAAATAGTGCGTTGACAACTTTTTTTTATTTAGATAAATTATCTAGATGAAGATAACCGACCTCGTAATAATAATAAATGTATACAGAATGTCGTCACGTCAAACCATCACACTGACATTCATCTTTTACTTAAAATCCCAACTAATTTATCTAGATAAAAATGAAACTGAAGATAAATTCAAAATAACAAATGACGGATTATTTAGTTACTTCAAATAAAAGATGATTTTGTTATCTTCCCGGTTTTTCGTGAATAGATAATTTTTGCCCAACTCTGGCTTAGGCTAATTTCCTGGCAGTTTCTGAGGGATACCATTGACCGCTGGCTAAGTGTCCAACAGGGGGGGGGGGGGGGGGGTCTTTGACCGTTGCCGACGTTGCCGACATTTTGTCACAAGATTTTTGAATTATATTTTTTACCGTACACTAATTGTCATTTAAACTGACATATGTCCAAGCCCGCCATTAAAGGATAACATAACATCATATTATTACTTGTCACTATCAGATCAATAAAAACTAAATAAAATTCTTATACATACGTAGACTTAATGCAAAGTTTTAGAAAATCAATTAAGAAAAAAAAACATTGTAAATGACAATGGTATAATGGCCACACAGTCTATCTCTATTCCGCTTAAGGGTGCGGCTCCACTGAGGCGGAGACGAGCGGAGCGGAGAGGAGACGTGTGGGGATCGACCAATCATATTACATTCATATTACATGAAATCCACATCTCGTCTCCGATCTGTAATATGATTGGTCGATCCCCACACGTCTCCTCTCCGCTCCGCTCGTCTCCGCCTCAGTGGAGCCGCAGCCTAACTCGTGGTTCAATTTGGTAACTTACTAATTTTACATATAAACTGACTAAAATACCAACTTTATCTACAGTTTTTCTCTAATAATTATATAAAACATTTTAAATGTTGTTTATAGGTAAATATTTAAATATTTGACAATAACCACATTGACCTTAGACCTATGTTTAAAAAAAACTGATTTGCTGCCAATGCAACAACTAGTTAAGAAAAAAAAAGCGAGCTCGAATTTGGCGCGAAAGCATAAACGTCTCGCAAACCATATCTAATGTAAATATTCCTGGAAAAAACGTGACGTTTTCCTTTATGAACTGTACCTACAGATGTTTCAATTAATTTTAGTATTTTTTTTATTTAATATTTTTTTTCTCATGTAGTAGCTACTTACTTACGTATATTTTATTACTTTCCTTGTAGTCGTAATGAAAAGTAGTGTTTAACTCGGGAAAAACACCAATATCACACTCGAAATATTGGTACCCTCGCGAGGCTCGGGTGCCAAGTTACCTCGTGTGATATTGGTTCTTTTCCTCCCTTGTTGAACAATCTACTATACTATTAAAAAAAAAAAACTTGATTCATTTGATAGTACCTATCATTTGAAAAACAGCGCCTTCTCTCGTCCCTGGTGAGCATTAGATGTTCCATGGGAGTTTGTAATTGTGTCGTACAGACACATCATTCAAACAGATGACGATTAGCGACAAAAATTCGCATAGTAACAAAAAGGTCACGTGACAGTTAGTAACGGGTAGAAAAATTCGGAGACTACCCACCTGCTATGGGTGGTGTAGGGGTATAGCACGCGTCACGGAATGACGAGGATCCGGGTTCGATTCCCGGCCATAGCTTTACTTTTCGGATTTTTCTGTGTTTTAATTTTCACTGACATTTAGAAATTTAATCTACTATACCTTGCTACTCCCCTACTCAAGTGCAGTTTTTGAGATATAAGCTGATTTATACCACTTTCGAGTGGTATTTTCACACATGTGCTTTCAAAAATCGGCCCCAGAACGCATTTTAGAGCACTAATGATAATATGCGTACATAAAATTTACATTATTAACTTTTTATTGTTATGCGATATTCGCAATTGGCATGCGATATTTTATAATTCAATTAACAAAGATATTAGAATGACGTGTATTGTAAGAAAATTAGCAACGTCAAATACAACGAATTTTTTTTATATGTATTAGGGTTGTACCTGTATTTTTGTGTCGGTGTATTATTATTATTACTAGCTGTTGCCCGCAACTTCGTCTGCATAGAATTAGTTTATCGCTATCAGCTGTCTCAGCCCGACCGGTTTAAAATTGACAAAGTTTCATACAAACTTTCATCCCGTATTTTATCCCCTTGGGGGTAGAATTGATCAAAATCTTTTCTTAGCGGATGCCTACGTCATAACATCTACCTGCATGCTAAATTTCAGCCCGATCCGTCCAGTGGTTTGGGCTGTGCGTTGATACATCACTATGTCAGTCAGTCAGTCAGTCAGTCAGTCACCTTTGAGTTATTTAAATTTAGATTTTAGTGCTTTATTTGTTTAGGTTAAGTTAGGGTCTTTGGTCTTAGCTTTTAGTATGTCTACTCTCTACACTCTGGTTTCTGTTGTCCTGTCCGTTCGAAGGTTAGCTGGGGATCACTTTAAGGGATAAGTTCGCCTTTGTACATCTGTTTTTTCATTACCTGTAAAAATTGAATGTGTTTTATGTACAGTTCTTCCATGCTGGTCTGGGAGTAAAGAAAAAACATAGAATGTACCAGTTGCTTCTCTTCCCGCGCAGATGGTAAAAGCCCATCGAGGGAATGGGCGAAAGTCTTAGGAATCATGTTATAGGCGATTCCATCTATACGCCCATAATCTTGCTAAACGTGGCCTTAAGGTTTTGTTACCTTAGGCTCTGTCTACCCCGTAAGAGATAAAGACGTGATATATGTATGTATGTATATATTTATTTATGTACAATAAAGAGTTCATACATACATACAACGAGAAAAATACCTACCGCTGCATAGCAACACAAACATTATCTTTTTGATATTTGCTATGATGTTATTACCCGGTTATTGACGTAAACAATAGTTATCTAATGTTTTCTTTGAAACTACGCAATGTTTTTCTTTTAGCGATGTTCGGTATAGAAAGGATAAAATTAAAAGAACACATAGAAAAATCCGAAAAGTAAAGCTATGGCCGGGAATCGAACCCGGATCCTCGTCATTCCGTGACGCGTGCTATACCCCTACACCACCCATAGCAGGTGGGTAGTCTCCGAATTTTTCTACTTGTTAACTGTCACGTGACCTTTTGTTACTATGCGAATTTTTGTCGCTAAGCATCATCTGTTTTAATGATGCGTCTGTACGACACAATTACAAACTCCCATGGAACATCTACTGCTCACCAGGCACGAGAGAAGGCGCTGTTCAAAATTTTATTTTTGCAAATGGCCGCCAAGGTCTTTTGAAACTACCAGCGCGTTCGGAAACACCGCCATTGCCTAGACTGCGCCGCAAGTAACTTCTCAGTCATTTTTTCAAAATAAAATACATCATTTCTGGGAGTAAAGAAAAAACATAGAATATACCAGTAGCTTCTCTTCCCGCGCATATGGTAAAATCCCATCGAGGGCGAAAATCTTAGGACTCATGTTATAGGCGATGCGGCTAGCAACCCATCACTATTTAGATTCCACTTTCCACCTATACGCCCACAGTCTTACTAAACGTTGCCTTGTTGTTACTTTAGGCTCTGTCTACCCCGTGTACTTTCGAGTGGTATTTCACACATGTGCTTTCATTAATCGGGCGCCAGCTGGAAAAATCTTTTCTCCCAGACCAGCATGGAAAGGATACATACATACATACATACATACATACATACATACATAAATCACGTCTTTCTCCCTTTCTTTTTTATGGAAGGATAAAGCAGAAATATGGAAGTAAACAACTTTGTATTCGCCGATTTCACACCAAAGCCATTCAACTAATCGGCGTGTAATTTACCATACATACATTTAGTTACGGTCGTTAAAAACAATGGGCTACTTCATATTGTATGACTCAACGGCACGAAGTTATACAAACAAACGCCGCCGACGCCTTTTTTATGGTGTAGAAAATGCGCCTTATGCATCCGCCCGGTACGGGGTTACCGGGGGTATGTGGCTCCCGCAACGGCAGGCATACCCACTAAACACCACACGGATTTCCTATTCGGTCGTGTGAGGCGTTACGGCACTCGGTGTCAGCGCGCCCCACGACCACCCCGGGATGGGGTTCCCTCTTCGCGGCACCTGTGCAATGCCCCCGCTGGTGCCGCTTGGATTTTTATAGAGGTTGTCTCCTCGTGGCCCCCGTCTTGAAAAAGACAGCGGCCCACGTTCCCAGTGCCTACGGGCCGGGGTTACGTGTTGACCGACAGTGGCCGAAGCCACGCCGCTCCGCGATCCCGTCTCTTACGGGGCGCACCGCTCCGACGGCAGGCTTATGCTCGTCTGTGGACACCTGCAACATCCGACGTTCATCTCCAGCTGTGCCACTCCTGGGCACAGGCTTCTGACAATGAGAGGGCTTGGGCTATAGTTTCCTCCACGAAAAAGCTCCTGGTTAACTTGAAATGAGATTTGAACTCGGAAAAACTCTGTGGTGCGTTGGATTCTAACCGACGACCCTCTGCTTGAAAGGCTATTGGTCAAACAAGGCTACCACGGCTTTTTTATATTGGATTACTCCCGCATTTTTGTAATAAAATAAATAAAAATAAATAAATATCTTGGGACAAATTACACCAATTGACCCAGCCCCAAACTAAGCAAAGCTTGTACTATGGGTACCAGGCAACGGATAAACATACTTATATAATGTAGATAAATACATACTAAATACATACAACATCCATGACTCGAGCACAAACATTCGTATTCATCATACAACTGTCTGCTCCTACCGGGATTCGAACCCAGGACCTCTAGCTTCATAGTCAGGGTCACTAACCACTAGGCTATCCGGTCGTCTACATAGTGTGGCAAACCAGCAAACGGGACACCTGATAGGCGATGCTAACAACCTATCACTAATTTGATTCCCTTTTCCACCTGTACGCCCACAATCATGCTAAACGTGGCCTTTAGGTCTTGATAACTTAGACTCCGTCTACCCCGTGAGGGAAATAGACATGATTTGTGTATGTACGTATGAATTTTTTATTTTTTTTACTATTTATTGAAATGGGAAACATGAGAATGGGGGCCGCGGAGGGTCCCCTGCCACCCTGTTTATCCTTACTAATTTAATTTAATATAATATTTAATATATTTAATTTAATTTAATTTAATTTAACATATTTAATTTAATTTAATTTAATTTAATATATTTAATTTAATTTAACTTATTTAATTTAATTTAACATTTAATATTAAATTTAATATTTAATAATATTATAAATGCGAAAGTAACTCTGTCTGTCTGTTTGTCTGTCTGTTACCTTTTCACGCTTAAACCGCTGGGCCGATTTAGTTGAAATTTGGTATACAGATAGTTTGAGTCCCGGGAAAGGACATAGGGTAGTTTTTATCCCGGAAAATCGCATAGTTCCCGCGGGATAGCACAGCCCAAACCACTGGACTTAGAGACTTGAAATTTTGCACATAGATACCTTATACAATGTAGGCATATATTCGATTCCGAGTGACGCTTTTGATTTAGAAAATTCTTTTGCCAATAGAAAGCCACAGTATTTGTGAGTATCATAGGCTATGTCTATAATAATTCTGCGCGGACGAAGTCGCGGGCAACAGCTAGTTTTCTAATAATTCTAACCTTTTTCACTTAACTCTTTGGCTGCCTAAAGAAGAAGATAAAATAATACGGTATGCTCTAACTCTAAGGCCATACAGGGTTAATGTTGGAAGGATATAGGATAAGACATGTTATTTATCATAATCGTAAAACTAAACTAAAGGTTAGACATTATCTTTATTCATATGATAATTTAATTAGTAATGTTTGTACATATAAATCGGCTTAATGAGTCTTAAGTGATCTTGCTTTTGTGCATAATTATACGTAACTACATATATACATACATAAATCACGTCTTTATCCCTTATGGGGTAGACAAAGCCCAAGGTAACAAGAGCCTGAGCTGATTTATACCTCTTTCGAGAGGTACTTTGGTACAAATCAGCTTATATCTCCAAAACTACAGCTCTAATCAAAGTTTTGACTAGTCCACAAGATTAATGAGAGCTTTGATTGTCTTCTATGCCGCTCGTATTTCAAATTCAGCACAATTTTTCACGTGCTTTAAAAATCTGGCCCCAGGGGCTTACCATGACGTCGTAATGCGGTTCAATTCCGATTCAGTTTAGGTTCGCTCGCTGTCAGATCCATACTAAAAATGACAGCTAAAACCTGAACTGAGTAGGAATTCTGTGGGTGGTAGGGCCTTGTGCAAGGTCCGTCCGCATCGCTACCACCATCTTACTCGCTAATCCTGCCGCTAAGTAGCAGTGCTTGCACTGCTGTGTTCCGGTGTGGAGAGTAAGACAGCCGGGGAAGTTACAGGCACAAGAGGCATTTCATCTTAGTCCTCTTGGTTGGCAACGCATCTACAATCCCTCCGGGGTTGCGGGTGTCTATGGGCAGTGGTGATCACTTACCATCAGGTGACCCACTTGCTCGTTTGCCTTCCTATTCATATAAAAAAAAGAAAAAAAAAGAATTGGATCGCATTAAGACGTCATGGTATAGCTCCAGTAGCGTGTCGTCTTAACAACTCGATTCCCTCCAGGTTCCTCTAAACTCCCCTTACTCGCTCTTTCTTCGCTCGCCATTTTGAGAAATTTGTTTTTCTTGCGCTGGAACGCCCCTAGTAGAAGCAGGGCACCAAGGAGAAGTTACCAAAGTTGCGCAATTTCGTTAAGATCCCACGGCATATAATTATTAGATGTTTGAATGATGATCTATTAAAAATTAATTTTTTTTTTCGCAAATTGGGCGTCAAGGGCATTTGGAAAGACCATCATTGCCAAGAATGCGCCGCAAGAAACTTGACAGAAAGTCACTTTTTCAAAACAAAATACATTAGGCTACTACAATACTTAAATTAAAAAAATAGATGTCTAAAGTCTACTAGTCAAAAATGCATTCGAAAAAATCATGAATACCTGAAGAGTTTTTGGAAACTTCCCGTTGAAAACTTTCTTTACGGCAACTTACCATAAATTCTTGCGAAAGCTTCTGGAAACTGAGAATATTGTTGCCATTTTAAGAATATTCCTCAACTTGCTCATTGCAACTCGGTGGTGAGACTTTTCCTTCTTTGCTGTAATAAGTACACACACTGTATTTTTTGGTCTGTGGCTTAAAAAAAGGAAAAAAAACACAAATTGCATGCACCGTTCACATTGAACTTACGTTAATGCAGATTTAGACACACTTTAATGACTTTAAAATTGTTTAATGCCGTGGTCAAATTTTGAAATAGCGCGGTTCGTAAAATATAGAACTCATGTTTTATATTTGGGCCTTATCATGACGTCTTGATGCGATTTAATTCCAACTCTGTCGCCCCATTTTTGAAAACACATGTGTGAAAATACCACTCGAAAGTGGTGAAAAATTGCGCTGAATTTGTAATACGAGTGGCATAGAAGACAACCACAGCTCTCATTAATCTTGTGAACTAGTCAAAACTTTGATTTGAGCTGTAGTTTTATGACTTTCGAGTGGTACCTTCGAGTGATGTGCTTTCAAAAATCGGGCCGATTTCAAAAGACGTCAAGGTAACCCCCCTGGTAGTGATGTAGTGATACAATAATTTTATGCGTTCTTTCCAGAGAGGACATGGAGAAAGTGAACATCAAGTTTCACGACAACGACACCATCACGTACCAGCACAACAAGATTCTCCGCTTCGTGCCAGAAATGTCCGTCGACAAGGACCAGAAGCTGGTGGTGCCGAACATCCCTCTGCTGGTAACTAATTCGCTAATCCCGCGGTGCTTGCGCTGTTCCGGCGTGGAGAGTAAGACAGCCGGCGACATTACTGGCGCGTGACCATCTTAGCCCTCTAGGCTACCACCTCACTCGCTAATCCCCCAGTGCTTGCGCTGTTCCGGCGTGGAGAGTAAGACAGCCGGCGACATTACTGGCGCGTGACCATCTTAGCCCTCTAGGCTACCACCTCACTCGCTAATCCCCCAGTGCTTGCGCTGTTCCGGCGTGGAGAGTAAGACAGCCGGCGGCATTACTGGCGCGTGACCATCTTAGCCCTCTAGGCTACCACCTCACTCGCTAATCCCCCAGTGCTTGCGCTGTTCCGGCGTGGAGAGAAAGACAGCCGGCGGCATTACTGGCGCGTGACCATCTTAGCCCTCTAAGCTACCACCTCACTCGCTGATCCCGCAGTGCTTGCGCTGTTCCGGCGTGGAGAGTAAGACAGCCGGCGACATTACTGGCGCGTGACCATCTTAGCCCTCTAGGCGACCACCTCACTCGCTAAGCGCAGTGCTTGCGCTGTTCCGGCGTGGAGAGTAAGACAGCCGGCGGCATTACTGGCGCGTGACCATCTTAGCCCTCTAGGCTACCACCTCACTTGCTAATCCCGCAGTGCTTGCGCTGTTCCGGCGTGGAGAGTAAGACAGCCGGCGACATTACTGGCGCGTGACCATCTTAGCCCTCTAGGCTACCACCTCACTCGCTAATCCCGCAGTGCTTGCGCTGTTCCGGCGTGGAGAGTAAGACAGCCGGCGACATTACTGGCGCGTGACCATCTTAGCCCTCTAGGCTACCACCTCACTTGCTAATCCCGCAGTGCTTGCGCTGTTCCGGCGTGGAATAAGACAGCCGGCGACATTACTGGCGCGTGACCATCTTAGCCCTCTAGGCTACCACCTCACTCGCTAATCCCCCAGTGCTTGCGCTGTTCCGGCGTGGAGAGTAAGACAGCCGGCGGCATTACTGGCGCGTGACCATCTTAGCCCTCTAGGCTACCACCTCACTCGCTAATCCCGCAGCGCTTGCGCTGTTCCGGCGTGGAGAGTTAGACAGCCGGCGGCATTACTGGCGCGTGACCATCTTAGCCCTCTAGGCTACCACCTCACTCGCTAATACCGCGGTGCTTGCGCTGTTCCGGCGTGGACTAAATAAATAAATAAATAAATAAATAAATAAATAAATGAAGACGTGATTTAGGTGTATTAAAAATTACATTTTTGTTGAGCTTATTTTGATTTTGATTAGTAATTGTATCGTACAGACAAATCATTCAAACATATTACACTTGGCGACAAAAATTCGCATAGTAACGAGGTCACGTGACAGCTGGTATAGCTATGGGTGGTGTAGCGGTATAGCACGCACGAAATGATGAGGATCCAGGTTCGATTCCCGGCCGTAGCTTTACTGTTTTTTTTTTTGCAGACAGTGACATCGTTCTCTCCAAACATGGCTGGCTTCATCTTCAATTTGTTCGTATCCGGTCTAGCCGTCACCTATCGAGAAAATGCGAAACCATTTGTCCATGTCACCGCAGAGCAGCTGGTTTTTGGGTAAGAGAACCCTTATTTTTGAACGCTGAAATAATGTTAACATTATAGTATCAATATCGATACTCTAATAACATTCAAACTTCGAACATCTTAAATAACAAAACCTCTAAGCCATGTCTTACCCCCTTATTCACAAACGCTCTGTAGGCTTCTGCTAACTTAGTGTAGCGACCCTAGCGCCACCTAGTTGGGCACATAACTAGTACGACGCACGAGTAGCTACCGCCAGTTCGAAATGACAGCTGTCACATCGTTCTACATCCCGCTAACGAAATTTCTCAATGCGGCTGCATAAATACAACTCTCAACTCTCTCCTTCTGATTTCGGTCTCCAGGCATAACATCTGCCTGGAGAGAGATCTCTCTATTGTGGCGCTCCCACATTAGCAATCATTTGTCCTTATCTGTCACTTTGACATTTACCTTTCACAGATAAGGACAAACGAATGCTAAGTTAGCAGAAGCCTACAGAGCGTTTATGAATAAGGGTTAATAGTTTGTTGTGAAAACGTTTATTTTAGAAAACTTATTATATTAACGTCGATATATGCGATTGTAAATAATTAGTACTTCCATGCTGGTCTGGGAGCAAAGAAAAAACATAGAATGTACCAGTTGCCTCTCTTCCTGCTCAAATGGTAGAAACCCATCGAGGGAATGGGCGAAAATCAAAGGAATCATGTTATAGGCCAGGGGTGGCGAACCTTTTTCGGTGGTCGTGCCATTTTTTCACAAATAATGTAATATTTGGCTCTGACCTATCATCAGACCTTGTTGTCTTAAGAGTGTGTTGTTATATTACCATCATATGACCATATTGCTATTATTGGCGTGCCCGAATTGTTTTGAAGCATGCCAACACTGGCACGCGTGCTATTGGTTCGCCATCCCTGTTATAGGCGATGCAACCCATCAATATTTTGATTCCACTTTCCACCTCTACGCCCTCAGTGTCTTGCTAAACGTGGCCTGTAGGTCTTGTTACCTTAGGCTCTGTCTACCCCGTAAGGGATAAAGACGTGATTTGTGTATGTGTATGTATGTAAATAATTAGGCATTACGCAGTAGCCACATAAATAACAAATTTCCGTTATTTCCAGATACAACGACCCGTTGGTCACGTTGGCGCATTATTTCTATCCCAAAGGAAAGCGACCTAACAGCCAAATGGGACTACTTTTAGCCGTAAGTGTCAGCCATCTTTGTTTGAAAGGGAACCCTAAAAGGGCCCTATAGGAACCTTGCTGTGACGCTTCAAGCCTCGCAAGTCCGATTGACTTGAAATTGTGTTGGATGAAAGTACGGTCAACAAAAAATACAGTCAGCAAGAAAACTTCAAGTTCTTACTAGCTTTTATTTAGCTTGCAATGTATGTAGGTATATATGATTATCCGTGTGAAAACTTGCAACTCGATTTTGATGTAGATATCTTCTTCCACACTGGTTTGGGAGCAAAGAAAAAACATAGAATGTACCAGTTGCTTCTCTACCCGCGCAGATGGTAAGACCATCGAGGGAATGGGTGAAACTTATAAGAATCATGTTATAGGCGATGAGGCTAGCAACCCATCACTATTTTGATTCCAGTTTCCATCTACACACCCTCAACTTGCTAATTGTGGCCTGTAGGTACCTGTTACCTTAGGCTCTGTCTACCCCGTAAGGGATAAAGACGTGATTTGTGTATGTATGTATCTTCAACCGATTTAGCTGAAATTTTGGCTTACCATGTCTTAATGCGGTTGAATTCTGGCTCAGTTCAGGTTTTAGTCATTTTTAGTATGGATCAGACAGCGAGCCACCCTAAACTGAATCGGAATTGAGCCGCATTAAGACGGCATGGTAAGGCCTAGGTGGTGAAATTCCTATGGTACGGCCAGGGGCCCGATTTTTGAAAGCACATGTGTGAAAATACCACTCGAAAGTGGTGAAAAGTTGTCCTGAATTTGAAATACGATTAGCTTAGAAGATACTTACGGCTCTCATTAATCTTGTGAACTAGTCAAAAATTTGATTAGAGCTGGCCCCTGCGATTTTTGAAAGCACGTCACTCGAAAGTGGTATAAATCAGCTTATATCTCCAAAACTACAGCTCTAATCAAAGTTGTGACTAGTTCACAAGATTAATGAGAGCCGTAAGAGTCTTCTAAGCTAATCGTATTTTTAAATAATAAATAAATATCTTGGGACAAATTACACCAATTGACCCAGCCCCAAACTAAGCAAAGCTTGTTCTATGGGTACCAGGCAACGGATAAACATACTTATACATATAATGTTGATAAATACGTACTTAAATACATACAACATCCTATTGTCTACTATTGTCCTATTGCCTATTGTCTACTTTGTTCTTTGTTTCTGTATTGTTTTGTACTGATTTGTGGTGTTCAATAAAGAGTACTTTACTTGTATTGTATTGTATTGTAACATCCATGACTCGGGCACAAACATTGGTATTGATCATACAACTGTCTGCCCCTGCCGGGATTCGAACCCAGGACCTCTAACTTCATAGTCAGGGTCACTAACCACTAGGCTATCCGGTCGTCAAATTTCAAATCCAGCACAATTTTTCACCACTTTCGAGTGGTATTTTAACATATGCGCTTTCAAAAATCAGGCTCTAGGAGCGTCTCCGCAGCGAACTCTTCAACGGTTGGTCCGATTGACTTGAAATTTGGTACACATAATATGCAGGACCGATGGTAATCGCACAGTCAGCAAAACAGCTAGTGTTCTAAATGGAATGTTTAACAAAAACTTATTTGGAGGCTGGGTAATTAGCTCTTTCTTTTCTTTTAGCGTAACGGGACGCTGGACGAGGTTTCTACTATATACGCCGGTCAGAAGTCCATGGAGAGATTTGGCTACTTGGACAAGATTAACGGACTGGACCATCTTCCTCACTGGAAAGACAGACCTTGCAATGATATCAGGTAACTCTAATACTCTAAATACGTTCAAAAATTTCCATGCTGGTCTGGGAGCAAAGAAAAAACATAGAATATACCAGTTGCTTCTCTTCCCGCGCAAGTAAAAGCCCATCGAGGGAAGGCGAAAATCATAGGAATCATGTTATAGGCGATGCTAGCAACCCATCACTATTTTGATTTAATTTTTCACCTATACGCCCACAATCTTGCTAAATGTGGCCTATAGGTATCTGTTATCTTAGGCTCTGTCTACCCCGTAAGGGATAAAGACGTGATTTGTGTATGTGTAAGTATGTTCAGGGATTCAAAAACTTTTACTATTTTACTTACAAGCTATTTTATATTACTAGTACTGCTCTGGTCTGGGAGCAAAGAAATATCATAGAATGTAACAGTTGCTTCTCTGCCCGCGCAGACGGTAAAAGCCCATCGAAGGAATTGGCATTGTTCATTTTTTTTAGTATGCTCCAATTCGAAAACCATTTCGAGGAAAACCATCAATTATCCGATTTATCTTGTCCGATTTCAAAAATACTTTATGATTGCAGATATTTTTGTAAAAGTACTTTGAACCTTTGTTTGACCGAACGACCGGGTTTTTAGACTGAATCCAGCATCGAATGTTTGCCAAAAAAATTAAAAAAAAAGTTTGGCTACGGCAACTGTCACGTGTCACTGTCAAATCTACAAAACCATAGACAAAGCCGTTTTTTTTTATAGCCAGCCGAACGAAGGCGATTGGGATTCTGCCTAAATTCACGAATTATCAAACAGCGAAAAAATATTTATTATTAATTAACAAAGCTACGTAAAAGCATAATATTCAAATTAGTTGCTTGAAATAGTCCATTTAATCAAATAAAGGTGTTAAAAGCACAGCTTAAAAAAAATGAACAATGCCAATTGAGCGAAAATCATAGAAGTCATGTGATAGGCGGTGCGGCTAGCAACCCATCACTGTAGCCTTTAGGTCTTGTTACCATAGGCTCTGTCTACCCCATAAGGGATAAAGACGTGATTTACGAGTAGCTTAGAACACAATCACAGATCTCATTAATCTTGTGAACTAGTCACAACTTTGATTAGAGCTGTAGTTTTGGAGATATAAGCTGATTTATACCACTTTCGTGTGATGTGCTATCAAAAATCGGGTCCCAGGGCCGTCTCCGCAGGGAACTCTTCAACGGTTGGTCCGATTGACTTGAAATTTGGTGCACATGTAGGACGGATGACAATGCAAGTACAGCCAGCAAATAAAGCTTGTACGTATTCAAAGCGTAAACAAAAACATTTTTAAATATTCCTCGTTTTATTTTGTAGTCAATTAGCGAATAACATTTACCTGTTTACATTGAACGTAGTTCGTTTAAAAATACGCAGGTCAACTTATGTAATTAGCATTTAAACAAAAAAACACATACAAAGGCAAGTCAATTTAAAATCCAGTGTAAACAGAGCCCTGCTCCCTGCTCCTAAGTATAATGTAGGCAGTGCGAGGTCATTTTATATTGGATTTCACCAAGTTTAGATTTTTAGATTGATTCGTTTAATTGTTTTCTTCACCATCTCCAGCCTATATACGTCCCACTGGTGAGCACAGGCCTCCTCTCAGAATTAGAAGGCTTGGGCTAAAGTTACCACGCGGGCCCGGGGGCCCGATTTTTGGAAGTACATCACACGAAAGTGGTATAAATCAGCTTATATCTCCAAAACTACAGCTCTAATCAAAGTTTTGACTAGTTCACAAGATTAATGAGAGCTGTGTCTTCTGCTACTCGTATTTCAAATTCAGCACAATTATTCACCACTTTCGAGTGGTATTTTCACACATGTGCTTTCAAAAAGCCCCAGTGCGGATTGGGAACTTCACACACTTTCTTCTCTCCTCTTCACACACTGTCACACAAGCGTAGTGTGTGGCGTAAAAGCGACGCTTTAGTTTTGAATGCATTCATAATTATATACTTACATAAAATCACGTAGATAGAGCCTAAGGTAACAAGATCTAAAGGCCACGTTTAGCATGATTAGCTAAAAACAAAACATTATTAAATTTAATGTCCTTCTCATGTAATGCGTCACTGCGTTTTTAGGTATTGAAAAAGTAGTAAAGAACCAGTTAGCTTATAACAAAAACCTAATCTTTAACCCTAACATTTAAATTCGAAGGAATTAGCGAATTCCGTATTTTAAATGTTGAAATATGCGTCATTTAAAAACACTCATATGTTACTTCAAAAATAAGAATTCGTTAAAAATTAAATATAATATCAACAGTATTTTTGGTTTCAAATAAAACCGACCCACTCGAAAGTGGTATAAATCAGCTTATATCTCCAAAAATACAGCTCTAATCAAAGTTGTGACTAGTTCACAAGATTAATGAGAGCTGTGATTGTCTTCGATGCTACTCGTATTTCAAGTTCAGTACAAGTTTTCACCACTTTCGAGTGGTATTTCACACAATGTGCTTTCAAAAATCGGGTCCCAGGACCGTCTCCGCAGAGAACTTTTCGATGGTTGGTCCGTACACGTTTGGTAGTTACACATAATGTAGGAGGGATGATAATGCAAGTACAGTCAGCAAAAAACAAAAAAGCTTTTATTAAAATGTCATTTTTAACAGAAACTTATTAATACGTGCACGGGAAGAGAAGCAGCTGGTACAGTCAAGGGCACACACACACACACACACACACAATTACGTCTTTATCCCTTACGGGATAGACACAAGGGGGCGTTCAAGTATTACATAACGCAATTGGGGGGGGGGGGGGGGGTATCGTAAAACGGTACGATGCGTTACTTATCTTTCTTACAACACGTTACGTAACGTTTTCTTTTTTTAAATAAAAAAATATGGAATTAAAACTGCCAAGTTAACAAAATACGCATGTATTACGGGTTAAACATCTCTTGTGTTATTTAATATTATCACCGCCGAGGCGCTTAAAACTATGACAAGGATATTATAGCGACTTTCTTGTACTTTGCGCTACATAAATTTTGACACTTTTGCGTAAAAATGGTCACTTGAGTGTTACGTAACGTTTAGTGGGGGAGGGGGGCACAGAAAAACGTTACGGCGCGTTACAAGGTGGGGAAGAAGGGTCAAAAATCTTCAATAATTGCGTTACGTAATACTTGAACGCTCCCCAACCTAAGGTAACAAAACCTAAAGGCCTCGTTTAGCATGGTTGTCAAAGTAGTGATGGGTTGATAGCCGCATCGCCTATACGTTACCTAGACGTCAAAAACATCTGCACACTTTTATGCTACAAACAATATGGTCGGTGACACATACAGTTGTCATGCTGTATCGATATATTACTTCCACGCTGGTCTGGGAATAAAGAAAAAACATAGAATGTACCAGTTCCTTCTCTTCCCGCGCAGGTAAAAGCCCATCGAGGGAACGGGCGAAATTCTTAGGAATCATGTTATAGGCGATGTGTCTAGCAACCCATCACTATTTTGATTCCCCTTTCCACCTATAGGTACGCGCTTAATCATGCTAATCGTGACCTTAAGGCTTTGTTACCTGAGGCTCTGTCTACCCCGTAAGGGATATAGACGTGATGTGTATGTATGTGTGTGTATCAATATTAATGCCCTCGACTGTTCTATATTTTATGTTCGCTCCCTCAAAGCCCTCCCATCCCTCGATCTTCCGTCCCTTTCTCTCGTTAACCTGGTTTTAAAGTAAATTTGACGTAAAAGCCGCTAAAACGGCACCTGTTTACTTGGGAAGGGTTTACTACGAATTTAGCGCCTTTTTAACGGAAAAAAACTGCGAACGAATCCCTTTCACACATCAATGGTTCCGCACATAGATAAATATAGAAATCATGGACGAAATAAGGCAGGGGCCCGATTTTTGAAAGCACATCACTCGAAAGTGGTATAAATCAGCTTATATCTCCATAACTACGGCTCTAATCAAAGCTTTGACTAGTTCACAAGATTAATGAGAGCTGTGATTGTCTTCTGCTACTCGTATTGCAAATTCAGCACATGTGTGAAAATACCACATGAAAGTGGTGAAAAATTGTGCTGAATTTAAAATACGAGTAGCAGAAGACAATCACAGCTCTCATTCATCTTGTGAACTAGTCAAAGCTTTGATTAGAGCTGTAGTTTTGGAGATATAAGCTGATTTGTACCAGTTTCAAAAATTGGGTCCCAGAGCCTAAGGTAACAAGAAGGCCTCGTTTAGCATGATTGTGGGCGTATACGTCGAAGGAATCAAAATAGTGATGTGTTGCTAGCATCTATAACATGATTCCTATTCGCGTCCATTCCCTCAATGGGCCAAATTTTTAGTCTGTAGATACGTTTAGGCTGTGCGTTGTCTGACAGTCACTTAACTCATTTATATGTAGATCTAGGATACGGTACTCTAAAATTGAACCACGCTATTGTTGACACTATATGTTTGACTTTAACTCGTTTGTAATGTTTGTTGTTGCGTAACTCCTTAACCTTGGTAAGTGTATGGAGAATCGTATGTTGGGCAAATCTCTCATACAAATCCTTGACATCAGTTTTAGCTGGATTTGGATGATTTCGGTCATAATGTGGTCATGGCCAAGGCAGTACTGAAAACGGCTTTTGCCTCAAATCCCTAACATTATAAACGCGAAAGTAACTCTGTCTGTCTGTTACCTTTCGGCCATCCATAAATTACGTCTCACGAATTTTAGGATTTTTGAACCCAGTGGCGTAACTATAACGTCTGGGGCCCGTGGCAAATTCGTCAGATGGGGCTCCTTCCTCAATATAAAGATGTGCTAGGGGCCCCTGGCATTTTGCCACCCCTGCCACCCTATAGTTACGCCACTGCCCTTTGTCGTCCTACCCTGCGCCAGTTAAATATTTTTTTAAGTTCTTAATTTACTGTTATGTTATCTTTCAGGGCCTCTGAGGGTTCTTTCTTCCCACCCCGGTCTGTTACGAAGGCCGACCTCGTGCATGTCTACGACAAAGACATTTGCCGCATCCTGCCGTTGCAGTACAGAGAAGACGTCTACAAAGACGGTAAGATTATATACACACACATAAATCACGACTTTATCCCGTTTTTTTTAACAACGGAGAGGGATTTTATGGATGCCCTAGGCACGGGGATGCCAAAACACAGAGGTTCCAACAGTTAGTAAATCCTGGGAATCATTAAGATTTGAAGAAGAAAGCGCGTCTGGCTGTCCACAGAGGGGTGCTCGTTCCAACATTAATGTACGGTAGCGAAACTTGGGTATGGCAAAAGAAGCATGAAAGTAGAATAAATGCAGTAGAAATGAGAGCGTTAAGGAGTATGGAAGGTGTATCACTGAAAGATAGAATAAGGAACAGTGTGATAAGGGAACGTGCTGGTATGAAAGAGGATATAGTGACTAGGATAGAAAAAAGTATGCTTAGTTGGTTTGGGCATGTAGAGCGGAAGGATGAAAGTAGACTAACTAAACGGATCTATATGGGGAGTGTGAATGGTTACGTTGGGAGGGGAAGGCCTAGACGGACGTTCCGAGACCAAATAGGAGACGTTTTGGAAAAAGGTCAGGTCAGGAGTACCCGAAACCGACGAGCATGTATGAAGAGATTGATGACTGTGGATGAAGCGAAAGAAATATGTCAGGATCGTAGCAAGTGGAATAAAGTAGTCTCTGCCTACCCTGTGGGAAAGAGGCGTGACGGTATGTATGTATGTATGTATTAAGATTTGAAAGGAGTCGATAAGAGCGATTTGCGGGTGGTAGGGCCTTGTGCAAGGTCCGTCCGGATCGCTACCACCATCTTACTCGCTAATCCTGCCGCTAAGTAGCAGTGCTTGCACTGCTGTGTTCCGGTGTGGAGAGTAAGACAGCCGGGGAAATTACGGGCACAAGAGGCATTGCATCTTAGTCCTCTAGGTTGGCAACGCATCTGCAATCCCTCCGGGGTTGCGGGTGTCTATGGGCCGTGGTGATCACTTACCATCAGGTGACCCACTTGCTCGTTTGCCTTCCTATTCATATAAAAAAAAAAAAAAAAAAAAAAAAAAGAGCTCGGGTCCGTTGAATTCCATTCGAATCATTTCAATCTTCAAGCACGGATGCCCATCTCTACTTTGGTGAGCCGCGAAAAGCTCATTGGATGTGAATTTCTTTTTCCAGGTATCCAGACGGGGCTGTACACTCCCCCCAGCTCCACTTTCGAGTGCGCTGACCTGAATAAGGATAACAAGTGCTACTGCCAGGGGGAGAAGTGCCCCCCTAGGGGGCTGCAGAATATCAGCCCGTGTCAATACAGTAAGTACTACTACGAAATACGAAAATACGAAACTACGAAATAAGACAGGGGGCCGGTTTTTGAAAGCACATGTGTGAAAATACCACTTGAAAGTGAAAGAAAGAAACAAAAAAGAAGACATTTATTCCTTTTTGCAAGACACACAAATATAAGAGAATATTACACAATTTAAAATAGAAAATAATCAAGACATATAAAAATAGATCACCAGCGTTATGTGTGTCTTCGCAAAAGTGAAACGGTCGCTGGCTCAGCATTCCGCTGAGGTGTTACACACCAGCAGCACTGATTTTCAGCCAGAACCATCTATGACTCATGAAAGTGGTCAAAAATTGTGCTGAATTTGAAATACGAGGACATAAAAGACAATCACAGCTCTCATCAATCTTGTGCCGTAGATATTAGCTGATTTATACCACTTTCGAGTGATGTGCTTTCAAAAATCGGGCCCCTGAACCCCACAACCTTTCGAAAAACTCAATGTGCTAGACTTTGATAAACCGTGATTTTTTTTTCAGACGCCCCGGTGTACCTCTCGTTCCCACACTTCTACGACGCCGAACCAGAGCTCATAACCAGATTCGAGGGCTTGAAACCGGACAAGAAGAAACACGAAACTTACTTCATGATACAACCGGTATGCACATGAAATACATAAAATTATATATTTATATATATATATATATATATATATATATATTTAACGTTGGCAACTTGTTGTCAAATAAAAAGCCGCAGTAGAGAGATCTTTCTCCACGAAGTCTTATCATGGTCGAAATAACACAGGACTGTCAATCGCCATACAAAAGCGCGACCACGCGAACTTACAAAAGTTCCCGATAGATGTCGCTACAAGCATCAATCATCTATGAGGCGATGGTTTACGTAACTCTAGTTTTTAGACTTTTCGCGCAGCTGTCGCAATGTTGCGTCCTATCGAGAACATAGAAAAGTTGGGTTATCGCTTCGCTTTTAACGCGTCGTGCAATAAGAGCGCCATCTATTTTGTTTGAGTCTTACTTCTTCCATGCTAGTCTGGGAGCAAAGAAAAACATAGAATTTACCAGTTGCTTCTCCACCGGCGCAAGTGAAAGCCCATTGAGGGAATGGGCAAAAATCATGGGAATCATGTCATAGGCTATGAGGCTAGTAACCCAACTATTTAGATTTCATTTTCCATCTATACGCCGACAAACTTGCTAAATATGTTGTAGGTACCTGTTACGTGATTTGTGTATATGTACGTATTATTTCGTCTATGAAACGGTATAGGATGATAGATTTGTTCTTTTTCAGAAACTCGGCGTTCCATTGGAAGGTTTCGTTAGAGTCCAGTTAAACATCAAAGTGGACCAGGCGCCGAATATACATGTGAATAATATAAACAAATTCCCGGACATATATTTTCCGGTCATGTGGATTGAGGAGGTAAATATCGCAAGCTACATTTTTTACCCGATAATTACTATGTTAAGTAAGTAAGTAAGATATGCTTTATTGTACAAATATAAAGAAACAGAGACAAATCACAAAAAAAGACCTTAAATATATGCACAAAAGCGAACTTATACCTATATCCTCTACCAGTTAACCTTTGAGTAAATGAGAGGATCATTAAGCGAGAGACCGACAAAGAGTGAGTTTAAAATATCCATATAGTGAAAGACACAATTAAAAAAAAACTAACGTGTGTGTGTATATAGATATAGTTAAACTGTACTTCCCTACTAATATTATAAATGCGAAAGTAAATCTGTGTGTATGTCAGTCTGTTACGATTTACGCCTAAACCACTGAACCGATTTTAGTTAAATTTGGTACGCAGGAAGTTTTAGTCACAAGGAAGGACATATAATACTTTTTATACTGGAAAATCGTATAATTCCCGCGGGATAGCGGGATAGCGACAAGCAGACGGAGTCCCGGGCAATCGCTAATTAATTCATAATACTTCAGCAAGTGGAATGGTTACTTTGACTTACTTTGACTGAACAAAGCAAATGTTTTGCAGATTTTTAAATGTGGTTGACGAAATTACGATGAAAATCTTCTGAAGAGTTTTCTATGTAGGTACAGTTTGACAACAAAAATAATGCTCCACGATGTACCTGCGCAGTATACCAATTTTAGTAGCGCGGGAAACTCTGGCGCTGTTATTGGTCGATCGATTTCGTACCAACAATGTCAAAATCGTGTAAGCGGGACAGAGCTAAGAATGCAAAGCAAGCAATACTCTGCCAGTTGCGCTTGCAAATAAAGTTCAATATATATTATTTACACGTTCGGCTACCATCGGAAACTGGTCTGCGCTTCTCTGCGCAAACGAATACTGCCGATGCGCATTATATTTGTTGTCAAACTGTATCTAATCCGAAAAATAATAAAAATAATTACTATTCCAAAATAATTCAAGAAGTATCTTTAAAACGGCTCGAACATTTCGATGAAATTTGCTATAGACCGACCGCCTAAGTGAGTCCTCGCCCGCCCGGCTGCGGGGCGTGGGGTGGGACGACGGCGGGACTCCGTGCGGATGGGTAGCGCGCCTGCCGCCTGCACAGGGCTCCCACCCCGCGTGGGCGAGGACTCATCTAAGCGGTCGATCCTACGAATAATAAAAATAACAAATAAAGTCATTAAAAACTTTCCACGGAGCGACTGCACGGCTCGAGCGTCCCGGTCGTACTAATTCGCCGCGCGGTTCATTTTTTAAGCCCCACCCTCTGCGGTTCACTTCGCGTGGAGTGTTTTTTCGGGCTTAGTTACGCTTCTATATTATTATTATTCGTAGGGTCGATTTATAAATGTTTGTTTTTGGGTAAAAAGTCGATGCGATCCTCACACATTTGTCGCATAAACAGCGCATGAAGTTACTAACAACTATATTTTATTTCAGGGCATACACGAGGTCTCAACTCCGATATGGCGCTGGATATATTTAGCGACGAGAGTCGCCCCGGTCGCAGCGCCGCTCTTGTCCTATTCGATGATATTCTTCGGGCTATTAGCGCTCTACGTTGTCTTCGTTCGCGCGTACAAGAAATTTGTGATTGGTCAAAACTCGAGAGAGATAGTAGATATAGGCCGGGAGACGTTGAAGAGGGGATCCACTATTATTCTTCACGGCTCTCAAAAGTTGATGCCTTACAGGGATACCGCCTATCATATGTTAACTCCTCAATCCAGTGTGGATAGTACGGTTAAAGAACATAGTCAAAGTTTAGGGGATGTGAAAGGTTTTGTCAAGTCTGATTTAGCGTTAGAGAGTGAGAGTTTAATTAGTTCCGATAATTCTTTTATTGTATCCGAAAGGAGGTGCAGTTTGGGTTTTAGGTTACCCAATTTTTAGAGTTAATTCGTTAGTGCGGACTTCTGTGATTTCGGAGTTTAGACTAGTTGACATTTAGGTGTGACGCTGTAGACATTTTGACACAAATGAACTGTTTTGTTGTATTGGATCAGGCGTTACTTTGCGGAGGTCCATTTTGATGAACTAAAAATATTTGCCTTGCTACTTCGCTACTTACGTGCATGCAGGGCCGGATCTACCATATGGCTTTTTGGGCTTCAGCCCAGGGCCCCGTGGATTTAAGGGGCCCCCAGATAGGTCAAGTCAAAGTCAAAAATAGACGACAATGCGAAAAAAATTATATAATTTATAAAAAATTCTGGTTCACTTCTTTGTTGTGATAGCTTCTACAGCTACTGGGTAATATTTAATTAATTTGACAAGTGTCAGACTGTCGTCAATCGCCATACAAAAGCGTGGCCACAGAAAACGGTCAAAACTCGAACAAAATCTTAAATTGCACAAGGCGTTAAAAGAAAAGCGATATCTAAAAAATTTCTACGTTCTTGATTTCGACAGCTACGTGAAAAGTCGAACAAAATTAGAGTTACGTAAACCATCGCCTCGTTGATTGATGCTTGTAGCGACATCTATCGGGAACTTTTGTAAGTTTGCGTGGTCGCGCTTTAGTACGATTGACAGTCCTATCTTATTTCGACCATGATACAATACGACAATAAAGGATAGAAAACGAACGGAAGCGATTTTCGTGACGAATGTTTTTTCATGTGATTTCGTTTTCTTTTCTTTATACTTGTGTGTAATGTTAAAATGTCAAGTTGCGGTTTTAGCTTAACTTTGACAGTTTTTCATGTCAATCTGCAAATAATAAAATGTCCGGAGGACACACCAGAAATATTTGCTCAATGAATAAGATAGTTTTTAAAATATTATTGACACAACATGATTGTATACATCATAAAATATGTCATTAAATTTGTATTGTATAACGTAATAATTTGAAATTAACTCGAAAAGGAGGGACGGTGATTTTTTTCAATTTTCGACAGCTCGAATTTATGAAATTACTGTCCCGTTTTTGATATTTTTATTTGTACGAAATCTTTTTAGTCTTAAAATATTTGCTCATTATAAAATAAATACGTTCCAATTTAGTTTATGGATAGTGATAATGGTAATTAAATAATTTAATTAGAAGTTATTGGCCAAAATACGTTTAAATATAATAAAATTAAATAATACCTGCGAATATATCGGGTTACCTGTTATTACTTGAAAATTGAGGTGACAGACTGACGGACAGACGAACATTAGTAATTAGGTTCTATTGGCAACCTACGGGTATAGGAATCCTAAAATACAAGGTGTTAAAAATATTTATGGGTGAATGGAAATATTAAGGTTTCAATTAATAATTTGTAACGGAATTTCAAAACGAAATGACTCGAAAAAAATTGGGATTTTATAATATAACTAAGTAATACTACCAATATACCAGTTTTCCCTCTTTTTAGTGACTTTTATAATAATTTATATAAGGCCCATTTCATTATAAGTTGTACTCAGCTATTTACAGGGACTTTGTTGTATTTTCGATTTTCTACTCAGACTCGATTCTGACAGGAGAAAAAAAATAAAAGATCCATAAATTTTTTGGCCTAAATTTTCGTTTCATTCCGTTACCATCATACAAATTTGTATGGATCAAGTAACGATGAGAAAGGCAATTTTGGGACGCTTTTTTTCTCCTGTATCGATAGTGCTCTTGATTCTGAGTAGGAGACCGAAAATAAAACTAAAATCCCGGAAAAAAGTTGTGTACAAATTTTAACTGGAAATGGCCCACAGCGTCTAAGGGGTGACATAGTTTTGAATTAAAAATTACAATGAAAAATCTAGGGCCCTATTTTTTAAAGCACACTCGAAAGTGGTATAAATCAGCTTATATCTCCAAAACTACAGCTCTAATCAAAGTTGTGACTAGTTCACAAGATTAATGAGAACTGTGGTGTCTTCTAAGCTACTCATATTTCAAATTCAGGGGCCCGATTTTTGAAAGCACGTGTGAAAATACCACTCGAAAGTGGTAAAAATCTGTTTATATCTCCAAAACTACAGCTCTAATCAAATTTTTGACTACTTCACAAAATTAGTGAGAGCCGTATGTATCTTCTAAGCTACTTGTATTTAAAATTCAGCACAATTTTTCACCACTTTCGAGTGGTATTTTCACACATGTGCTTTCAAAAATCGGGCCCCAGCACAATTTTTCACCACTTTCGAGTGGTATTTTCACACATGTGCTCTGAAAAATTGCGCCCCTGACAATAAATACTGTATACTAAGTACTTATATTATAAATAAATAAAATATAATACCTACATAAAATAAATAAATACCGCAATAAACTAAGGAATAGTTTTAATTGGTAGGTAATTGATTTTTTAAATTGCCTTTCTAGAATAAAAATAGGTGTTTTTTTTATTTATTACAACAAGTTTCATGTAACATTTTATACGAACAAATATATACCGAAATGTGATATTTATGTACTATGTAGGAATGTATCTACTTATGGCGGACTAAACTGTAAAAAATTGCTCAATTTTCGAATTTAAAATTAGCATTGATACAATGGGGGCTATCGCGTGCGAATTTGCCACTAGAGGCGCTAGTGTTGCGTGAGGTCCAATAACATTCATTTTTCACTGGTTTCGGCGGGCTTCGTGACATAAATTATAATTTCTTTCATTTACCTGTTGAAAAGTCTCCTTCGTGAAATTATCGCAAATATGGATTATTTGGCGATCAATGTGAACGCTTTGAAAGCTGATTTTTTTCCGAACAAAACGGAACTGCACAACATTGCGGCATAGCTACTCGATATGATGATAGTTATTTATAATTAATAAACTTAATGAGACTCCATTTTTAATTTTAAAACTTTGTTTCGGCGCCGATCTTATAAAGACGCCTTTGACAGCTATGCCTCTGGACCTTACTCAACAGTGGCGCCAATTGGTGAGCAAAGAAACGATAGTCCCCAGTGTAATTTTCAACTCACGATTTTTTAATTTTATTTAAAAATACGTCACATGATGGGCCTGGAACAAAAACTAGCAAGTAATAATAACTTTGTGAAAAGCTTTAATATGTCAAGACTTTTCTTTTCGTTAAGTATAACCAATTTAAGAGGGTTTAGTTCGTACCACGAAACATAGATGGCGTTGCATCGTTTCTTTAATTTATTTGGTTAAACTATCACAAAAACTTCATTTGCTTTCGTGAAATTAGATATTTATTACTTAGTTACTAAAATTAAAGTAAAACGTTTTCATCGTAAGACATTTCTAACATTTATTTGGAAAAAAAAATTAGGCCAATAATTAGACGTTTAGAAAATTGTTAAAACAAACAAATCCGAGTTTTCGTTCAGTGCATAATTAATAATTATTGTCAGAAAAACATTTTTGGAGTATTTTTAACGTTTTAGTTATTATTTTTTTATTAAGCCAAAAATATTACGTATTTTAAAGAAACTAAGAAACAATGCCATCTATCGTTCTAAACTGCAAACCTCTTGTAAAATCTTTAGGTATATCTTGAATCATTCCATTTTGAGAACATAAAGATGGGGTAAATAAGGACTATATTTTCATACGACTATATTATAAGTATTGTAAATAATATTTTGTAAGGACATACTTTTGTATCAAATTTTTGTTTATAATAAAAGTTATGGTGAAATTTATCATGTTTTTTATTTCACTGTATAATTAATGAGTGGATGATCAAACAGATGTATTAGTGGTTGGATGAGCGATCAGATGAATAAGTGGTTGGATGAGCGAACAGATGTATTAATGGTTGGATGAGCGATCAGATGAATCAGTGGTTGGATGAGCGAACAGATGGATTAGTGGTTGGATGAGTGAATAGATGGATTAGTGGTTGGATGAGCGAACAGATGGATTATGGCTGGATGAGCGAACAGATGGATCAGTGGCTGGATGAGCGAACAGATGGATTTGTGGTTGGATGAATGAACAGATGGATTAGTGGCTCAAGCGCTCATGCCTTTGGTAAGGCCCGCAAGGGACGCGATCGCGGAGCGGCGTAGCTTCGGCCACTGTCAGTCAACACGTAACCCCGGCCCGTAGGCGCCCTCTATAAAAAATTCAAGCGACACCAGCGCGGTACGGCGGGAATTCCCAAACCTGCATTGCACAAGTGCCGCGAAGAGGGAACCCCATCCCGGGGTTGTCGTGGGGTGTCGCGCTGACACCCAGTGCCGTAACGCCTCACACGACCGAATAGGGAATCCGTGTGGTTTTTAGTGGGCATGCCTGCCGTCGCGGGAGAGCCCCTCGTACCCCCGGTAACCCCGTACCGGGCGGATGCATAAGGCGCATTTTCCATACAAAAAGGTCGCAGGAGCTATAAAAATAAAGGAAACAACAGTTTGAGCCTAAAATGTATTTATTGACTAGCAAATTATTATGCTTTTAATATGTATAGTTAACTTGAAAATCTTTACAAACTAATCAAGCATATATAAACTATTAGTATACTAGAGAGTGGACATTTTCGCTATATTTATAGAAAGAAATGGAATAAGAAAAAAAAACCTTTTTTTTTCGTTTGCTCCATAAAATACTTCAGTAAAATTACATTTTTTTAATACTACATGTATACAATTACTATAATTATAAAAAAATCTTTTTTCACTTTTCATTTACGTATATCCGTTGTTTCGTATAGACGACATCACTTATCTTTATAATTAGGCAATTTTACGACTCTTCACCATGCTTACGACATGATTTTAAAATTATGTCATTTTATGTCAAGTAAAATTATGATATTTTCATTTCAAAGAAAATTATTATAAAAATTTATGCCACGCAAAATTGAAGCACATTTTGGTAATATTCTCATTTACTACCCGTTACACATAGGAAATGAAACGTATACGAGTTCGTATTTCTTTTTCTTTTCGTATACTTCGCTCAAGTGACTATTAAACATCTCGCGGCATAATTTTCAAATCGTATCAATATTCTATAACTATAAAACAAATGTCAATACTGTAAAAAAAGTCAAAAATCATTTTATACATTTTAAAAAGCATTCAATTTTACACTTATTTTTAAAAATTTCGATTAGGTACTTAGCGTATACAATTTTGAAACGAATTTTCAGAGTATACATTCTTTGATACTGATTTATAATGTCTTATAATCGTTTTGAAATCTTAAATGTACTTAATCACTAATATGGCTGCCTTAAAAGAAATATTACAATGAGTATATTAAGAACTTATATTTTTACATTAAATAAATACAGCTTTGTCGACTATGGACGGTTATTTTGTGGTAAAAAATATTTTTTTTTTCTATTTCATGTCAGTCGTTTGAGGGAGGAAAAGGAAATGTCTATTTTTTTATCACAACCGGTTTGAAAATTGACGAAGGCTTTTTAAAAAGCAGTGTTACCTATATTTAACTAGCAAACAAGCAAAAAAAAACGTATTTATTTACATGGAATTGCTATAAAATAAAATAAAAACACTACATCGAAATTGGCAACTTGTTTTCTAATTAAATAATGGTATTTATTGTAATTCTGCCGCTGCCAATAATGTTAGTATATATAATATTTTTGGAAATTAAATACATTTTAGAAATATATTGAATCTCTCTCGGGCGCACTTCTATTTTCGAAAACTAATAATAAATTGCTTAATTATGGCTTTTGAGCATTACGCGTAATAACTAATAACACATGACATAATATGACTTCAGATTGTAACCAATCTAACCCGTCTACATTACGCCCTTATCTGGTATTGACAATACCGAAGATTTCGATAGAGTATTTTACTATACATTTTATTATCATAACTGCCATGGAAAATTAAAAAAAACACTTTTGGCAACGGCGACTATTTGACATAAAAAATTCGTGACACACAGGAAAATAAAAGTAACGATTGTTCTCTTTCCACGTTAAGTTTCTGTTAAGAAATCACCGCTCTCATGGACACCCGTAATAAAGGGGGGTAACGGAAGGTCCTTTGAGAAGAGAGTAAACACGATTTTTGACGATCACTGAGTCGTAACAGTCCAGAAAAACTGGTGCCGCCAACTCTGCCGCGCTAATTCAAAAAGACGCATGTCCACAAAACAGATTTAGTTTTTTCACATTTTTGTATAGATTAGACATAAGTCTACGATTTGTTTTCTTAATAACTAAGATTCTTTTCATAAGTTCACTAAGTCCGATGTCTAATCTGTCCAAAATGAAAAAAGAAAGGATTTTTTGGACATGCGCCCTTTTGAATTAGGAAGGCAACTGGTTACTTTCTATACACAGATTACTTTGTTCTGTGAATGTAAACTTGCACATATAGTAACAAAACTAGCGCCATCTATTTGACGCGGTACACAGTCTGAGCCAATTTAAGACAATTCAAGACAAACCCGTATGGCATTCTTGTATCTTGTTGTCAAACCCGATCATAGATGACGCCACTGGACTATAATGTCATCTATAAGGATAATTATAGGCGACGCAGCTAGCAACCCATCGGTATTTTGATTCCCCTTTCCACATATACACCCACAATCATGCTAAACGTGGCCTTGGTCTTGTTTAGGCTCCGTCTACCCCGTAAGGGATAAAGACATGATTTATGTATGTATGTAAGGATAAAAAATCAATAGGCTAGGATTCAGTACGATCAGTTTCGTACATTTCAACACTAGGCATTAAACAGAGTTTAAAAAATCTAATACTGGATTGAAATTTAGAAAACACATCGTTCGAAAGTCATCATCTTATCATTCCAGTACACGTCCCATTGCTGAGCACAGGCCTCCTCTCAGAGGGTTCGGGCCATAGGTCCCACGCGCACATAGTGCGAATTGGGAACTTAACATGTCATTGAATTACTTCGCACATGTGTGCAGGTTTTCCTTCACAGAAAATCTCATAAATTCCAAATGTATGTTCAAGAGTCAATTTTCAACCATTTGACATTATTAGAGCTTCCATTTTCTTCCACACCACCCATAAACAAAATCAGCAAAATTTAGCACCACTTTCGAATGTTACTTTCACAAGTTATTCCAGATGCTATGTAAGTCATAATGTCCTCTGTGTCACGAATTTTATGTCAAATAAATTTATACCAAGAACTAAATGGAAGCATATTTGTCGCAATAATTACGAATAAGTTTGAATTTATGATAGTGAGGTATGATTTTACGTATACATGTTTTTATGCTAATTTACGCTTAATATTATGGTATACCACATCAGTATTGAGATGTCTTTTTATTGCTTCGTCTATACTTCATTGGGGTCTGTGTCATTAAGACATAGAAGTAATAATAATAAAGTACAAGTACAAGTTTCTTCCGTGCTGGTCTGGGAGTATAGAAAAAACATAGAATGTACCAGTTGCTTCTCTTCCCGCGCAGATGGTAAAAACCCATCGAGGGATTGGGCGAAAATCTTAGGGATCATGTTATATAGGCGATGTGGCTAGCAACCCATCACTATTTAGATTTCCCTTTCCACCTACGCCCTTAAACATGCTAAACATGGTATTTGGGTCTTGTTACCTTAGGCCATGTCTACCCCGTAAGGGATAAAGAGGTATGTATGTATCAATGTTACGCGTTCCTCAGAAAAAACCAATATTAATTTATCTTTAAGCGCTTATCCCCTAGAGGCAGCCTCGGGCCGAGCGGCTGCCTCTAACCGAGGCCACGCAAGTGGAGACGCTGCCTCAAAGTCTTAGGCAGCGTCTTAACTTGCGCGGCCTCGGAGCGAGGCAGCCTCTCGACCCGAGGCTGTGTGTTGTGTAGTCGATCAGCGTTTTATGATATCCAATGAAGTATAGTTTTCGCCTGCGATTCTCATCTCATTGTAATCTTATCTTAGGCTTGGTAATGACAATGTTCTTTATTTTGACCATGGTCGAAATAACACAGGACCGTCGATCGCCATACAAAAGCTCGACCATGCGAAGTTACAAAAGTTCCCGATAGATGTCGCTGCAAGCATCAATCAACGAGGCGATGGTTTACGTAACTCTAGTTTTTAGACTTTTCGCGTAGCTGCCGCAATGTTGCGTCCTATCGAGAACGTAGGTGTTTAAACATTTTTAATAAAATACCAAGCGCTCTTAGAAGACTTGTCGCAAATTTAAAACTAACTTGGGGCCCGATTTTTGAAGGCACATCGCTCGAAAGTGGTATAAATCTGTTATCTTCAAAACTACAGCTCTAATCAAATTTTTGACTAGTTCACAAGATTAACGAGAGCCATAAATATCTAAGCTACTTGTATTTCAAATTCAGCACAATTTTTCACCACTTTCGAGTGGTATTTTCACACATGTGCTCTCAAAAATCGGGCCCTTACAAAGAATGTTGACTGAAAAATGTTTCTACATCAAAGAATTTTGAAGCCACAAATTTGAAGATATGCATTGCATGACACAAGATAATATTGTTGTTTATTTTAGTTTAACTTAAGAAAATTTATTTGACATTATATTCAATGACATCATAATTTTATCGTAATAAATTCACAATGACATTATGTGTATAATGTTATATCTATCAAGGATAATGTTACTATTATCGACCGTGCGACTAAATCGCTGACTTCAGGTTTTCGCAAGCCTAACTTGTCTGAACATGTTATGGGCAGCAATACTACTATAATACCATATGTAACCATATGTTCATTGTGAATTAATAAACATTTCACAGATAAATTTTAACGCCTTGTGCAATTTTAGAGCGCCATCTCTGTTCGAGTTTTGGCAATGTTTCTGTGGTCGCGCTTTTGTATGATGATTGACAATGCTGTGTTATTTCGACCATGATTTTGAAATATCTCCAACTCAATCCAAAGGATATGAAAATATTACGAATTTTTTTGGAATATTTCAGATGGTTGGATTAGGTAAACACTCCTAGTAATTTTGAATCCAAAATTAATCAAGTCCAATGACACCGTACACTTAAATATCGACCCCCAATGTAACCCCCAAAAACCATCGACTGAACTATCGATATTTCGGCAACACTAGACACTCTAGACAGCAGCATTAATGCATGGGTTGTTGTATGGGTGGGAAGGGTTCAGAGTCATCGTTGGCTGGTTCCTGCTCATCCCCCGAGGGTTCTCCGTCCTGCTCCTCATCCTCCGACGATGACAGAAGACCTGGAACAAGACGATATACTACAGCAAACATTTATATTTGTTTACTTATACATTCACACCCTCTCACACACACAGAAAAAAAGACAAATACACACACATACTTCTGTCAATCGCCATACAAAAGCGCGACCACAGAAACATGGTCGAAACTCGAACATAGATGGCGCTGTTATTGCACGACGCGTTAAAAGCGAAGCGATAACTCTACAATGTTTCTACGTTCTCGATAGGACGCAACATTGCGGCAGCTACGCGAAAAGTCTAAAAACTAGAGTTACGTAAACCATCGCCTCATAGTTGATTGATACTAGTAGCGACATCTATCGGGAACTTTTGTAAATTCGTATGGTCGCGCTTTTGTATGGCGATGGCGGCCGACAGTCTTGTGGGGCCGTCCATTAATCACGTGAGGCTCCGAAAGGGGGGGAGGGGTTAGGCAAAAATCACGAAATATCACAAGAGGGGCGGGGGGGTGTAGTAACATATCACGTGTATTTATTTATTCGTCAAACGCGCGATTTTTAAACCGAAAAGCGGCGTGTAGTGTGACCTCGACTCGCCGTTGCCAGGCAACGAACGAAGTCCCCGCGCCTTTTATACCTGTATTTAAAGATAATATTTGGGAGCAAAATAATAGGCACTGGTTTTCGGTGGAAACAAAAGTCTATTCAATCAAAATCATCTTAAAAACCATAAACAATTAAACACACACACACACACACACACACAAATCACGTCTATATCCCTTACGGGGTAGACAGAGCCTGAGGTAACAAGACCTAAGGGCCATGTTTAGCATGATTGTAGGCGTATAGGTGGAAAGGGGAATCAAAACAACAATTAAAAAAGGTAAAAAACTATCTAAAAAGGTTGTGCAGTCTTGCACAGATAATATTCTAAAATTTTTAGAATTCTTTGTTGGTACAAAAAATACACGAGATTTTGGTTGGGGACAGGGGGGGTAGTTTTAAACCTCACCAACCAAGTGGGAGAGGGGGGGGGGGGTTAAAAGTGCTAAAAAAACATCACACGGTTAATGGACGGCCCCTGTCTTGTTTCGTCGATGGTATTAGAGAAGTTTATTACATTTGAAAATACCTGCAGTGAATTGGGGGTTGGATAGTGCGTCAGGCCAGTAGCGTTTGCTGATCGAGGAGCCATTTTTGCTTTTTTTTCCAACTGTAACAAAAATAATTATAAATACACACATACACAAATGACGACCGCATAGCCTAGTGGTTAGTGGCCCTGACTATGAAGCTAGAGGTCCTGGGTTCGAATCCCGGCAGGGGCAGGCAGTTGTATGATGAATATGAATGCTTGTGCCCGAGTCATGGATGTTGTATTGTATTTAAGTATGTATTTATCTACATAATATAAGTATGTTTATCCGTTGCCTGGTACCCATAGTACAAGCTTTGCTTAGTTTGGGGCTGGGTCAATTGGTGTAATTTGTCCCAAGATATTTATTTATTTATTTACGTCTATATCCCTTACGGGGTCAGAGCCTGAGGTAACAAGACCTAGGTCACGTTTACCACGATTGTAGGCGTATAGGTGGAAAGGGGAATAAAAATAGTGATGGGTAGCTAGCATCGCCTATAACATGATTGCTAAGAATTTTGCCCATTCCCTCGATGGGCCTTTACCATCTGCGCAGGACGAGAAGCAAAAGTTAAATTCTATGTTTTTCCTTTACTCCCAGACCAACATGGAAGAAATATAGTCTTCGTCTGCATAGAATTCGTTTATCGCTATTCCGCAGGAATCACGCAATTTTCCGAATAAAAAGTAGCCTATGTGTTATTCCAGACTATAATCTATCTATGTTCCAAATCATCCAGATCTGTCCAGCCGTACTGGTGTGAAATAGTAACAAACATCCATCCATACTTACAAACTTTCGCGTTTATAATATTAGTAGGATTTGGTTTTAGGTGAGGGGGTCATGGAGGTGTAGGAAAAAGGGTGTGTGATAGTGTAGGGGGGGGGGGGGCGAAGGAGCGGCGCGAGCGGGGAGCGGGGGACCGCGCGAGGGGAGGCAGCTGGGGTGGGGAAAGTAGTAGGCGTGTGTGTGAAATGGAACGTAAGAGTGTGAAGGTGACGGACGATATTATGAGCGAGACGTTGATTATTTGATTCGAAGAATGAGATGACGTATGTAAGATGTTTAGGATTAAATTGTAATCAGTCCGGTACGATTGCGATACGTGAAAATTCAACAAATAAAGTTCGGAGGCTCAATTATCTTTTTTTTAGTAATTTAGTCCCACATGTGTGTGTGTGTGTGTGTGTGTGTGTGTGTGTGTGTGTCTGTGTGTGTCTCTGTGTGTGTGTGTGTGTGTGTGTGTCTCTGTGTGTGTGTGTGTGTGTGTGTGTGTGTGTCTCTGTGTGTGTGTGTGTGTGTGTGTGTGTGTCTCTGTGTGTGTGTCTCTGTGTGTGTGTGTGTGTGTACGTGTGTCTGTGTGTGTGTGTGTGTCTCTCTGTGTGTGTGTGTGTGTGTGTCTCTGTGTGTGTGTGTGTCTCTGTGTGTGTGTGTGTGTGTTTGTCTCTGTGTGTGTGTGTGTGTGTGTGTGTGTGTCTGTGTGTGTGTCTGTGTGTGTGTGTGTGTGTCTCTCTGTGTGTGTGTGTCTGTGTGTGTGTGTGTGTGTGTGTGTCTGTGTGTGTGTCTGTGTGTGTGTGTGTGTGTCTCTCTGTGTGTGTGTGTCTGTGTGTGTGTGTGTGTGTCTCTCTGTGTGTGTGTGTCTGTGTGTGTGTGTGTGTGGCTCACCCGGCTTGTCCGCGCAGTCCAGCATGGGCTGCAGGATGCGCCGGCGCGCGTTTATGAACCAGTTGTTGACCTGCAGCAGCGTGAGCCGCGTCTGCGCCGCCAGGGTCCGCTTCTCCTCCTCCGTTGGGTACGGGTGCTGTAACATATACATTATTTATTATTATTATAGCCTTTTTTATTCCCAATTCGCTACAATTTCATTTTTGTTGTTGTTATTGTTTTTTTTAGAATAAATGCAGTAGAAATGAGAGCGTTAAGGAGTATGGAAGGTGTATCACTGAAATATAGAATCAGGAATAGTGTGATAAGGGAACGTGCTGGTGTGAAAGAGGATATAGTGACTAGGATAGAAAAAAGTATGCTTAGTTGGTTTGGGCATGTAGAGCGGATGGATGAAAGTAGACTAATTAAACAGATCTATATGGGGAGTGTGAATGGTTACGTTGGGAGGGGAAGGCCTAGACGGACGTTCCGAGACCAAATAGGAGACGTTTTGGAAAAAGGTCAGGTCAGGAGTACCCGAAACCGACGAGCATGTATGAAGAGATTGATGACTGTGGATGAAGCGAAAGAAATATGTCAGGATCGTAGCAAGTGGAATAAAGTAGTCTCAGCCTACTCCTGTGGGAAAGAGGCGTGACGGTATGTATGTATGTATTGTTTTTTTTAATTATTTAATTGTCGCGTAATTCGGCGTGCCTCATGGCATAGGCCTCCTCCGTGTATGGGTTTGGGCTATAGTTCCCACGCGCGCCCAGTGCGGATTGGGAACTTAACGCACACCATTGAATTTCTTCGCAGATGTGTGCAAGGTTTCCTCACGATGTTTGTCCTTCACCGAAAAGCTCATGGCAAATTTCAAATGTAATTTTCGCACGTAAATTCCGAAAAACTCAGACGCGCCCGGGTTTTGAACCCACGACGCTCTGCTTGAGAGGCCACAGGTCAAACCACTAGGCTACCACGGCTTCAACATAATACATACATACATACATACACAAATCACGTCTTTATCCCACACAGGGTAGAGCCTGAAGTAACAAGACCAGTAGGCTTATTATCAAACTCGCTCGCAAGCGCCATCGTGTTCATTTTGACAGTTCACGTATGGGCAGTGGCGTAACTATAGGGTGGCAGGGGTGGCAAAATACCAGGGGCCCCTAGCTCTACGGGGCCCCGGACTGGCTTGCTTTAGAGCACAGAAGGGACGCTGATGCACTTCTTTATATTGAAGAAGGAGCCCCATTTAATTTAATTACTCTACGCACAGTTTATAATATACTTTCGTTGTAAGCGCAGGCACACTTGTTTTATGTCGAGTCATTAGTTTAGTTCTTAACTTTGTTGTGTACTTACTAATACATAGATAGACATAATATAGTGCTTACTAACCATTTATAATTTATTTGTACAATTGATTATTTTAATAAGTAATTTGAATTTGAATTTGAATTTGAATTTGAATTTGAATCTGACGAATTTGCCGCGGGCCCCAGACGTTATAGTTACGCCACTGCGCATAGGGTTATAGATCGAGACCCCTGGTCTAAATGTTTGTGTGTTGGTGTGTGTGTCTCACCACCAGGTGCTGGAACAGCCAGGCCCTCATGACCTGCGTGGCGTGCCGCGGCAGCACCCCCCGCTTGCCGTTGGTGTCCTCGCACTCGTCCTCCGGCGGCGGAGACCCCGACACAGACGAGCACGAGTTGTTGGAGTTCGTGCCTGCGAAGATAAATATACTTAGTTATCTTCTTTTTTCCTTCCATGCTGGTCTGGGAGCAAAGAAAAAACATAGAATGTACCAGTTGCTTCTCTACTCGCGCAGATGGTAAAAACCTCATGATGGAATCATGTTACAGGCGATGAGGCTAGCAACCCATCACTATTTTGATTCCATTTTCCATCTATACGTCCTCGATCAAGCTAAATGAGGCCTGTAGGTACCTCTTACCTTAGGCTCTGTTTACCCCGAAAGGGATAAAGACGTGATTTATGTATGTATGTATCTTCTTTTTTTTAAATATCGCTGTCCGCAATGAAAACCGAGCGGTTGGCTTGGCTGTATGGAATTATTTCGTCCCCTCAATTTTACAAGCAATTGTTTAAAGTTTTAAAAAGGAATAAATGGATTTTAGTACATTTCATTTACTAGGTAGGGAAGTTTGGTTGGCAATCAAAATAGTGATGGGCTGCTAACATTTGTGCCTATGCCCTCGATGGGCATACGTGCGCGGGAAGAGAATCAACTGGTACATTCTATGTTTTTTCTTTGCTCCCAGACCAGCGTGGATGGGAAATGTATTACATTGTTATGTGTGTGTTACTATATATGCTGTTGTTTATTTATTTATTTTCGGAGATCCCACAGCTGTAAATTATAGAGCGAATTAATTATAATAGTAAAGCTAATGGGAGCTATCGCGTGTGAATTTGCCACTAGAGGCGCTAGTATCGCGTTTTTTTTTTTTTTTTTTATATGAATAGGAAGGCAAACGAACAAGTGGGTCACCTGATGTTAAGTGATCACCACTGCCCATAGACACCCGCAACCCCGGAGGGATTGCAGATGCGTTGCCAACCTGGAGGACTAAGATGAAATGCCTCTTGTGCCCGTAATTTCCCCGGCTGTCTTACTCTCCACAACGGAACACAGCAGTGCAAGCACTGCTACTTAGCGGCAGGTCCAATAACATCCACTTTTCATTCATTTACACTTTTCATTTCTTTCATTTACCTACCTGTTGAAAGTGATCTTCGTGAAATTATCGCAAATATGGATTATTTGGAGATTAATGTGAACGCTTTGAAAGCGGAATTAAGAAAATGAGGCGCAAAAATAAGCGGCCACAAAAAGCAGCTGATTCAGACGTTTGTTTGTTTAATGTTTACAAACTTATTTTTTGCCCAAAGTATGCTTGTTTGCCGAGGTACAGTTTGACAAAAATAATGCTCCACGATGTACCTGCGCAGTATACCAATTTTAGTAGCGCGGCAAACTCTGGCGCTGTTATTGGTCGATCGATTTCGTACCAACAATGGCAAAATCGTGTAAGCGGGACAGAGCTAAGAATGCAAAGCAAGCAATACTCTGCCAGTTGCGCTTGCAAATAAAGTTCAATATAGATTATTTACACGTTCGGCTACCATCGGAAACTGGTCTGCGCTTCTCTGCGCAAACGAATACTGCCGATGCGCATTATATTTGTTGTCAAACTGTAACAGCTATGTTTTTTCTAGCTCTGGACGTTAGTCAACAGTGGCGCCAACTGGTGAGCAAAGAACCGATAGTCCCCTATTAGACTAGAAACAAATTTAAGGTGTTAGAGACGTACCTGTGAAAGAGTCTGTGGACAGTAGCCCTGCCCCTATTTGGCTGATTGGCGTTGACCCTTGCACTACTAAGGACTCTGAAAAAAAAACATTCATTTGAATTTGGAACAGGGACCCGATTTTTGTGGCGCTAGTGTCAATACATCTACCTATTTTTAAAAACCAACTCAAATCTCACTTATGTCACTAATTTAATCCACTCCCTGTCTTTAGTACCTTATCTTTTCTTTTTGCTTCTGGTCAAATCCTTTTCTGTTGTATGGCCTTCTTATTTTTCATTGCTTCTCACATCTATTTTATCTTAAGTATTATGTTATGTGTACATGTATGTATTATTTTATTTCATTTATTTAGCTATGTATTATATATTTACGTTGATATTGTTGTTTTTATTATCCCTGCGTTTATCCTGTCTATTTGTTTCCGCCACCTACTTAAACTGTCTCCAACTTATTTCTATTATAGGTTGTCTGGAAGAGATCGCTATTAAGCGATAAGACCGCCTATTGTCTACTTTAATCTTTGTTTCTGTATTGTTTTGTACTGATTTTTGGTGTTCAATAAAGAGTATTTGTATTGTATTGTATTGTACTTACGGGGATCCCTATGGGGGGCGGCGAAGGGCAACTCTGTGTGGGGGAAGACGGGAAACGTGGGCGGCGGCGGCAGCGCCACGGGCGGCGACTGTTAAACAAACAAGAAAAACGTTGATGAGTGATCCGCCGTATTGCATTACGGCTAGCCGTTTTGATCATTTTGCAATGCGGCGGTTCGAGGAATCTGCCGGAATGTGTTCGGCGGCAAGCGTTCTTCAACACGGCTTTTGCGGGTGGTAGGGCCTTGTGCAAGGTCCGTCCGGATCGCTACCACCATCTTACTCGTTAATCCTGCCGCTAAGTAGCAGTGCTTGCACTGCTGTGTTCCGGTGTGGAGAGTAAGACAGCCGGGGAAATTACGGGCACAAGAGGCATTGCATCTTAGTCCTCTAGGTTGGCAACGCATCTGCAATCCCTCCGGGATTGCGGTTGTCTATGGGCCGTGGTGATCACTTACCATCAGGTCAGGTGACCCACTTGCTCGTTTGCTTTCCTATTCATATAAAAAAAAAAAAAAAAAAAAAAAACGGCTAACCGTAATGTAACACGGCTAGCCTGCGCGGCGGTTATGGAACCTGTCGTTGTTAGTACCAAAATATAATCGATAATCGCTGAATATTCAGGATGTCACAAAAAAGCATCAAATCTAGGGCCCGATTTTTGAAAGCACATGTGTGAAAATACCACTCGTAAAAGTGGTGGAAAATTGTGCTGAATTTGAAACACGAGTAGCTTAGAAGATACTACGGCTCTCATTAATCTTGTGAACTAGTCAAAAACTTGACTACTTTGTTCCACTTGCTACGATTCTGACATACTTCTTTCGCTTCATCCACATTCATCAATCTATTCATACATGCTCGTCGGTTTCGGGTACTCCTGACCTGACCTTTTTCCAAAACGCCTCCCATTTGGTCTCGGAACGTCCGTCTAGGCCTTCCCCTCCCAACGCATTCACGCTCCCCATATAGATCTGTTTAGTTAGTCTACTTACATCCATCTCTAAGTGACCAAACCAACTAAGCATACTTTTTTCTATCCTAGTCACTATATCCTCTTTCACACCACGTTCCCTTATCACAGTGTAGGTGATTAGTTGAGACGTTGTTCCAAAGAAACGCGACCATCAAATGGTCGATGTTCTGAGAAGAACAGTTTGTTTGTTTGCTTCATTATTCAACATATCGTAGTCCGGAGCAACGTGTTGACGCTTCGACGGCCGCGCGCAGAAAGGATCGAGCTCCACGTAACCTCGCGTTTTATAGTCGCGTGAGAGCGAGAGCGAGCGTGAGAGCGAGAGCGAGCATGAGAGCGAGACGACGCGACAGGTTTATAGCTCGCACACTGCCTGCGCCGTATTGGCCCGTTGCGACTCGCGCGAGATGCGCGCTCCTAGTTAATAAGTGTGCTATGTAAATATTCCTTAGTCGTAAGTTTTCTGTAAATAAAATTCACTCTTCATCTTCTCCTTCTCTACTCTACAAAACTTAAATAGGAAGTTTTTAATTGCAATCCTCAAGCAACCCATACAATCTAAACACTTCCTAAAGTGGTGACCCCGACCTAGAAGAACACATTAAGAAGATGACGCATCCTGAAGCTGAAGCCGGCGTACAGAAGCCACAGCAGCCTCCGCCACCAGCTCACCAACATCTACCAGCCATCGACACACAATTCCTCATCGACGAGCTGAGAAGAATCGGCCAGGAAATCGCCGAATTACGATCGCGACATAGCGACCACCGTCACAGCAGTCGCCCTCGCCGTTCGCAGTCGAACAGAAGCCGAAAGCCCTCGCCCATGCCGTATTGCCACAACCATCATCGCTACGGTATGGACGCGAAGACGTGCACACCACCGTGCAGTTTCAAGCCCATTCCATCGCCGTCGGAAAACTGAAAGTAACGCTGGCTGCGGCGGAAACCGGCGTTACCGAACACTCACACCGCCTCTTCGTAACCGACAGGGTTACGAAACTTACTTTTTTGGTCGACACGGGAGCCAACGTCTCCGTGCTACCTAGAAGAAAAGGCTCGCGTGAACAACCACTGCCATTCCAACTCTACGCCGCCAACAACACCGTCATTCCAACCTACGGCGAGAAGTCAATCGAACTCGACCTCAGCCTTCGAAGACCGTTCCGATGGAAATTTATCATCGCAGACGTGTCGAAGCCAATCCTGGGTGCAGATTTCCTCCAATTTCACAACCTCATAGTTGACATCAAGCATCGCAGACTCATCGACGGCAAGACGCATCTTACATCGACCGCTCAAATCTGTGCCGCGGACATACCTACCGTTCGCAGCATAGACGTGCACGATGCCTACCACAAAATCCTCGCCGAATACCCAGGTGCAACCCGAATCACGTCGATGAAGTTATCTGCGAAGCACAAAGTCGAGCACGTCATCGAAACAACAGGCCCGCCCCTACACTGCAGGCCACGCCCCATCGCACCGCATCGCTACGAACAAGTTAAAAAAGAATTCCAAAACATGATTAACCAAGGCCTATGCAGACCAAGCAAAAGCCCTTGGGCATCACCTCTTCACGTCGTGCCGAAAAAAAGCGGAGAATTACGTGTGTGTGGTGACTACCGCAGGCTCAACGCCATCACCAAGCCTGATCGGTATCCCATACCACGCATACGCGATTTCACCTACCAGCTCGCCGGGAAGCAGATTTTCTCCACGCTCGATCTCAATCGCGCCTACCAACAATTACCCGTCAGCGAACAAGACGTGGAGAAAACCGCCATCATCACCCCATTCGGCCTATTCGAGTTCCCGCGCATGTGCCCAGGCCTTAAGAATGCCGGCCAGACGTTCCAACGCTTCATCCACGAAGTACTACGCGAACTCGACTTCGTATTTCCATTCGTCGATGACCTACTTGTGGCATCAAACGACGAGGAAGAGCACCGAAGACACCTACGCACCGTCCTACAGCGACTAGAAGAGCACGGCATCACCATCAACCCGTCCAAGTGTGTTTTCGGCCAGCCTACTGTCAAATTCCTCGGTCATCAAGTCTCGGCGGAAGGAATACAGCCACCACAAGAGAAAGTCCAAGCCATCATCGACTTTCCAAAGCCACAAACAGTCGAAGAGCTGCGACGTTTTCTCGGTATGATAAACTTTTACCGAGAAAACATCAAAGACGCCGCCACCATCCAAGCGCCGCTGAATACCTACTTACACAACGTGAAAAAGCGCGACAAAACTGCGATCGACTGGACCGCTGAAGCAACGCAAGCGTATGAGGCGTGTAAAGACAGCATCAAAAACGCCGCTTTACTCGCCCATCCGTCACACCACGCGACGATTGCTATATTCAGCGACGCAAGCGACAAGACAGCCGGTGCCGCACTCAACCAGTACGTCAACAACTCGTGGCAACCACTGGCGTATTTTTCGAAAAAATTCACCGACGCCCAGACACGCTACAGTACGTACGACCGCGAGCTACTCGCAATCTACATGGCCGTGAAGCATTTCCGCAAAATGTTCGAGGGACGAGAAATCATAATTTTCACCGACCACAAGCCGCTGATTTTTGCTTACACAAAAACAAGCACAAACAGCGAATCGCCAAGACGCACCCGCCAGCTACTCTACATCAGCGAATTTACCACTGACATACGTCACGTCAGTGGGTCGCAAAACGCTGCCGCGGACGCATTATCACGCGTCGAAGCAATCACTTGTCCATCGCCAATCAACTACGAGCAACTTGCGCAAGCTCAAGAGAGAGACAGCGACATCATACAAGCACTCACTCTACAGAGCAATTTATCCTTCAAGCAAGTCACTCTGCCCGCATCGAACACCAAGCTACACTGCGAAACATCAACGCCATACTTACGTCCATACCTACCCGAAGAATACCGTCGCATCGCATTCAACTCAGTACATAACATCAGTCATCCCGGAATCAACACAACAAGAAAATTAATCGCGCAACGCTACTTTTGGCCCGCCATGAACACGGACATCGGCAAGTGGGCAAAAGTATGCGTACAGTGCCAACGCGCTAAAGTACAGCGCCACACAGCAAGCCAACCATCAATTTTCCCGCCAACCGAACGATTCCAGCACATACATATCGATATCGTTGGTCCGCTACCTACCGCGGCCAGCGGTCTTCGATACCTACTCACGATGATCGACCGAGCGACGAGATGGCCCGAAGCTTACCCACTGTGCGAAATAACCGCTGAAGACGTCGCGAAAGCCGTCTACGAAGGTTGGATTTCCCGCTTCGGCTGCCCAGCAACAATAACATCCGATCAAGGCCGTCAATTCGAAAGCCGAGTATTTGCTTCTCTGTCTCGCTTACTCGGCATAGAAAAGACGCGCACAACATCGTACCATCCGCAATGCAACGGAATCATCGAACGCTGGCACCGATCTCTAAAAGCCGCGTTAAAAGCAAGACTGCAGACCGCAAGAAGCTGGATCGACGAGCTACCAACCGTACTACTCGGAGTACGCGCCGCGATGCGGAGCGACACCGGCGTAAGCGCAGCCCAACTCACCTATGGATGCAACGTACGCTTACCCGGTGACTTCCTAGCAACAACCCGCGAGCGCGATGACGTCACCTTAGACTCCGCCTACGTCGATCAGCTGCGAGAAACGCTAAGAAACCTGCAACCAACACCGAATCAGCCGCATAGCAACACGAGACCCACATTCGTGCACCGAGACCTGCAAACGTGCGAACACGTATTCGTACGCGTCGACGCCGTAAGGAAGCCGCTACAAGCACCTTACGACGGACCCTACCGCGTGCTAAAACGAGATAGCAAGATATTTACGCTGCAGCTACCTAACCGGCAAATTAACATCTCGATAGACCGACTCAAACCTGCCTACACTATCGCCGACGCCGAGCAAGATCTACCTACAACTGCAACTTCGAACACCTGCAACAATCGCATCACAACATCGAGCGCGAACGGGAATAAACAAACTTCAATAACATCAAACGGAAACCTGAAACAACAAACCGCAGGAAACAACCCTACACCTACAAGTGACAGCAAAACATCTCGCCGAGGCCGCACCATCCGCCTGCCGGTACGCTTCGCTTGAGGGGGAATCCTGTAGGTGATTAGTTGAGACGTTGTTCCAAAGAAACGCGACCATCAAATGGTCGATGTTCTGAGAAGAACAGTTTGTTTGTTTGCTTCATTATTCAACATATCGTAGTCCGGAGCAACGTGTTGACGCTTCGACGGCCGCGCGCAGAAAGGATCGAGCTCCACGTAACCTCGCGTTTTATAGTCGCGTGAGAGCGAGAGCGAGCGTGAGAGCGAGAGCGAGCATGAGAGCGAGACGACGCGACAGGTTTATAGCTCGCACACTGCCTGCGCCGTATTGGCCCGTTGCGACTCGCGCGAGATGCGCGCTCCTAGTTAATAAGTGTGCTATGTAAATATTCCTTAGTCGTAAGTTTTCTGTAAATAAAATTCACTCTTCATCTTCTCCTTCTCTACTCTACAAAACTTAAATAGGAAGTTTTTAATTGCAATCCTCAAGCAACCCATACAATCTAAACACTTCCTAAAACAGTATTTGTTATTACTATGTGTATGTGTTCCCTTTTTCCATCTATACGCCCACAATCTTGCTAAACGTGGCCTGTAGGTCTTGTCATCTTAGGCTCTGTCTACCCCGTAAGGGATAAAGACGTGATTCATGGATCTGTATCTGTTATTACTACGTTAATATGTTAGATATTATGTAGTTATTAGGTGGTCCATGGCACGACAGAAACTTTGATAAATGGTCCCTCATATGTAAAAGGTTCTTAATCAACTTAACTTAATCACTGCCGTAAAGGATAAGGATAATTAACTAGAACAGAATAACATTAATGAATTCAATAATATCAACACATACATACATACCGTCACGCCTCTTTCCCACAGGGGTAGGCAGAGACTACTTTGTTCCACTTGCTACGATCCTGACATACTTTCGCTTCATCCACACTCATCTCTTCATACATGCTCGTCGGTTTCGGGTACTCCTGACTTTTTCCAAAACGTCTCCTATTTGGTCTCGGAACGTTCGTCTAGGCCTTCCCCTCCCAACGCAACCATTCACACTCCCCATATAGATCTGTGTATATCAATGTATAGTTTATTTTACTTAATTAATTTCATGGCATGTTTTGACATTATATATTACAACCCTAGATATTAACTACTATTGTGTGCCCTTGCAGGGCGTCGTGGACTGACTTAGAACAATGATACCATCTTCCTACGAATAATAATAAGTCAAGAAGCGTAACTAAGCCCGAAAAATCATTCCACGCGAAGTGAACCGCAGAGGGCGGGGCTTAAAATATGTACCGCGCGGCGAATTAGTTCGGCCGGGACGCTCGAGCCGTTATCATGACGTTATCATTGTATTTTTGCGCTAATACATTAGAAAAATATGCCATCGTGTTGTGTGAAGTGGTGTAGAAACCATTCAGATATGAAAAATAAAGGACTCACCTTTCATATGTTTGTAAATAAATATTTTAGGACACCATACTTGACGACTCTGGATGCATGCGATCCACGCACCCTTCCCTTACCGCAAGTAGGCGGACACAATCACGACGCGCGGACTAATCGCGTGCAAGTATTGTCTGTCGGAGTGACAGGTGTTACGTTTGCATTGCTGTTAGTTTGTGTGCGTAAGTTGAATGACAATCGAATCGCTTCTTGACTTATTATTATTCGTAGCCATCTTCATATGTATATACATGACTTGACAATGAATAAATAAGGAGATTTATGTATGTGTGTATGTATTAAAAATTAACATACATTTCATACCTGGTACTGTGGGGAGTTAGAGGTGCTGGAGTGCTCGTCCAGAGTTCCTGACAAGTTGTTATTGCTCTCAACGCCGCCTGGAACACAATCAATACTATACTTAGACAATATACGTCCTACTGCTGGGCACAGACCTCTCAGGACAAGAGGGCAGTGGCGTAACTATAGGGTTGCAGGGGTGGCAAAATGCCAGGGGCCCCGAACTGGCTTGGTTTAGAACACAGAATTTGATTTTCTTCATCCCTCTTGGATAGGCAAAGGAAAAAAGGTTCATACAGCCACGTCTGTTCTTGCGTGTCTCCTATTTGGTTTATATACAGCTTAATGAATTTTATTATCAGTGTGTGCATTCCAAGACATACATTCCTGGACACTATAGTCGCCATTTTTCAATGGCGAGGCCCAATATGTCTTGATCATTATTTACAGTATATACTTTACCATAAACAACTGCTTACCGTCCAAGGACTAATGGCATGTAGCACAGTATATATATAAGCTAAAGCAGTAAGGAAACTACGAACAAATCGGTTGAAACGAAACACGCACACAGGCGCGCGCTTTACACGGCCCCTAAGCGGACCTCGTCCACTCCGCTCAGGCTCAGGTCCGCTTAGGGGCCATGTAAAGCGCGCGCCTGTGTGCGTGTTTCGTTTCAACCGATTTGTTCGTAGTTTCCTTACTGCTTTAGCTTATATATATACTGTGCATGTAGTGATCACAAAATAAAATGTTTGCAGTAAATGTCAAACGCTGAGAACTGTTTGTACCCAGTGGCGTAACTATGGGGTGGCGGGGTGGCAAAATGCCAGGGGCCCCTAGCTCTACGGGGCCCCGGACTGGCTTGGTTTAGAGCACAGAAGGGACGCTGATACACTTCTTTATATTGAGGAAGGAGCCCCATCTGACGAATTTGCCGCGGTCCCCAGTCGTAGTTACGCCACTGCGAGAGGGCATGGTCTACAGTTCCTACGCGGGCCCAGTGCGGATTGGGAACTTCACACACACCATTGAATTGCTTCGCAGATATGTGGAAGCTGGAACTCAGAGATGCGAGCCCGGGATTCGAACCCACGGCCGTCTGCTTGAGAGGCTACAGGTCAAACCACTAGGCTACCACGGTTTTTTATAATACAAATGCGAAAATTTGTGAGTTAGCGAGTGTGTATGTTTGTTCCTTCTTCACGACACGACTGGACGGATTTGGATTAAACTTGGAACGGAGATAGCTGGTACTCCAGATCAGTTTGGGGGTCCGTGACTATACGTATGGGGGTCCGAAGGCTCATTTTTGGACCGAAGCCGGGGCGGGTCGCTAGTAATATAATAAAATAATCACCTCCTGTATAATCGGTTCTTAGCAGGTTCTCGCTCTGCATTTTAGTCTTCAGACATGCGATGTACCGGCCGCAGAAGTCGCGGCACAACTCCTGGACCTTCTCCAGCTCCAGAAGGTGGATCCTGAGCACCTGGAACGGTGAATGGAGAATTCAATCAAATAACCAAAAAAAAATTGTTAGGGTTTAGGAGAAACAAAGCAAGTTAAACTCTTTTAGGCAATTGGCATTGTTCATTTTTTTTAGTATGCTCCAATTCGAAAACCATTTCGAGGAAAACCATCAATTATCCGATTTATCTTGTCCGATTTCAAAAATACTTTATGATTGCAGATATTTTTGTAAGAGTACTTTGAACCTTTGTTTGACCGAACGACCGGGTTTTTAGACAGAATCCAGCATCGAATGTTTGCCACAAAAATGAAAAAAAAAGTTTGGCTATGGCAACTGTTACGTGTCACTATCAAATCTAACAAAACCATAGACAAAGCCGTTTTTCTTTATAGCCAGCCGAACGAAGGCGATTGGGATTCTGTCTAAATTCACGAATTATCAAACATCGAAAAAATATTTATTATTAATTAACAAAGCTACGTAAAAGCATAATATTCAAATTAGTTTCTTGAAATAGTCCATTTTATCAAATAAAGGTGTTAAAAGCACAGCTTAAAAAATATGAACAATGCCAATTAACTGAGAATTTTCGAAAAATTATACGATTTAGGGCCTCTTTCACCACTATCAGCTAAGTTCCAGTTATCTTAAGTCTCTGTCTGTTTCGTAGTAATAAATAGATATTCACACTCCCCATATAGATCTGTTTAGTTAGTCTACTTTCATCCATCAGCTAAACCATCAATTTAATATAATACTAGCTGACCCGGCGCACTTGGTTCCGCCTTAAATTTGAAAAATTCCAGTGGTTTGGGCTGTGCAGACAGACAGAGTTACTTTCGCATTTATAATATTAGTAAGGATGTATAAAACACAATTTTTCTCACAAGTAATACAGATTATATTAAATTGATGGGTTAATGCGTATGCCAAGTCAATTTATTTATTTATCATAAACGATTTTTAATTTTGATATGGGCATTACATGTTGTTAGGTTAGCTAATTACGTAATAACTTAAGACAGGAGGTCTCTTTAGTAGAGACTGAATAAATTAACCGACTTGGTATTACATGGATCTCACAACTTTTTACGGTAGAAGAACTGAGTTGCAAGACTTGGTTTTTTTACAAGTTTTGTTTTGATGGGATACTTTTTTCTATCCTAGTCACTACATCCTCTTTCACACCAGCACGTTCCCTTATCACACTATTCCTTATTCTATCCTTCAGTCATACACCTTCCATACTTCTTAACGTTCTCGAGCGTTGGATGTTTAATGTATTTAAATATGTCCTAAGATATTTATTTATTTATTGTTGTTGTCGAAGGTCAAGTCTTCGACAGACCGTCGGATTATCAACCTGAAGACGACACAATCGCCTTCTGGAACACCTGCTCACCAGGCCTAAGCTCACCTGTATGCTCTTAATCATCAGCCCGTCTATCTCCGGCTCGTCGACCAGGAAGGGCCGGCGGTCGCGCCGCTGGTGCTGCACGAAGGCTTGCAGGTCCGCCCCGAAGGCGTCCGCCGCGAGCGGCTCCGCGCCCGCCGTCGCTTGCTCGCATCGCTCCAGAAGCAACGCTAGTAGCGGGAAGAGGGGGTGCCTGGGGGGAGTAGTAAATTTTCAAGTCAAGTACGAGTTGGACTCGTGCACGAAAAATTCCACCTATGCGCCCTCAATCATGCCAAACGTAAGCTTTAGGTCTTGTTACCTGGGGATCTGTCTACCCCGGAAGAGATAAAGAAGTGATTTATGTATGTTTGTATGTATTGACGTGACAACGTCTTATAAATTGGTTTGCCGGGTGACACTTCAAGAAACTGCGTTACGCTCCGCTCACGTTATGCGCTCACAATGAGAGCGAGTGAGAGGCATGGTTAGCCCGCCTAAGAGCGAGAGAGACAGACATAAAAAGTGAAAGGCACGCGTCCCTTCCACTCGAGCACAGTTAGCCCGCCTAGAGAGCGCTAGACAGAGCGAGAGAGAGAGAGTGAGAGAGATAGGCATACACACCGGTTCATGTCTTGCGCTTCTTCCTACTATACGAATGAATATTCACATTAAAATTATTTTACCACTCAAAGTCGTTGTCACGTAAAACTTTCGCCCGTATACCGACTTTACAGGCAACCGGTTTTTAATTTAACTTGCGATTCCAGTCTCAGCTTTCATTAGGCAGACTCTAACACGCAAATTTTGTGAAAATATCTTCCTCCGAACTTGCCTCCTGTGTGTAAGGTACAAAGCGCTCTCGAATAAGGTACACAGCGCGCTCGTATAAGGTACACAGCGCGCTCGAATAAGGTACGCAGCGCGCCCGAATAAGGTACACAGCGCGCTCGAATAAGGTACACAGCGCGCTCAAATAAGGTACAGAGCGCGTTTGAATAAGGTACACAGCGCGCTCGCATAAGGTACACAGCACGCTTAAATAAGGTACACAGCGCGCTCGAATAAGGTACACAGCGCGCTCGTATAAGGTACGCAGCGCGCCCGAATAAGGTACACAGCGCGCTCGTATAAGGTACGCAGCGCGCCCGAATAAGGTACAAAGCGCGCTCGAATAAGGTACACAGCGCGCTCGAATAAGGTACACAGCGCGCATGAATTAGGTACGTACTTGTAGACGGCCCGCTTGTCCGCCTCGAACTGCGCCTGGTCTCCCTCCGCGGCGGGCGCGGCGCCCTGCATGCCTACTGCGCCCACCGCGGCTTCCGACGCACCATCTGATAACAGAATAAGATAAGATAAGAAAAAACTACTCCTGTACTATTATCTGTGATTTATGTAATCACGAGCACCACTATAAGAACACTTATAATTAGAGATGCAACGGATAGTTGTTTGGCCGGATACCAGATACCGGATATTCGGCCTGATCACCGGCCGAATATTCGGTATCCGGGCAAACGATACCTACATTTTAGTTTGGCTGCGGGCGCGTCGTGCAGGTTTCAACCTGTTACGTATTGTAGGTTAGCGCGGACCGTTTTCTAGGCAAAAACAACGTTAAAAGTAATAGTAATAAACGAATATTGATAATTTTGTTGTTGTTTTTTTGTATACTAACCATTTTTCAAAGTTAAATACCAAACAGAATCACTATTCGGTATCCGGCCGGATAGTGCGCAACTATCCGGTATTCGGCCGGATAGTAAAATAATGGTCGAATAGGCGGGATACCGGATAGCAACCGGATTTCCGTTGCATCTCTACTCATAATAAAACTTTGGATAAGTCTATAATTGTCTATTCCCTCTAAAAGCTCTTGTTGGCTTATGTCTCTAAAAGTGCTCCATCGTTACTCTACCAGCCATAGACTGCCAGACCTAAGTAAAACTTTTACACGATCAAAATTAAATTTGCGATGAAAATGTATGACTACCAACTTAACAAATTATTTCATTCGTATATGGTTTTTATAGAACTAAAGTTAGAACTAAATGCATAGTTGCCAACATAACAAACAAGATTTGTTTATAACGTCACTGGCAAGCTGGTAAACGTTTTGGCTACGCAAGGCACAAAAGTAAGCGTTAATTAAAAACAAAGTTTACTATATAAACAAACTTCCAATTTTGTCGTTTGTCGTTTTCATGTTTCCCGCTCGTGTCTTGTTTGACTTCTAACGTATTATAAGAAAGCATGGATGAGAACGTAAGGGGGCGTTCAAGTATTATGTAAGCGCTTGAGGGGGGCCCCCCGGTCTTTGCTTTGCTTATTTTTGATGACCATGGTTGGGGGGGGGTGTCGATATGGTTTCGATTCGAACTGCTGCTCACGAATCAATAAAAAACAGAATCCATTAAAAGAAAAATGTATATAGGTACCAATGATTACGTAAGCATGGGAGGGGGGGTAAGAGGTTTGCTTACTTTTGCTGACAAGGGGAAGGGGGGGGGGTAAATAATTGTAAAAAAATTGCTTACGTAATACTTGAATGGCCTCTAAGCTATTTGAGACATTGATAAAAACGTTAGACTCGAAGAAAGGCGCACGCCACGGCCATCGACTTGGCTGTACGACATTATTCCATAGTCTCTTTGACTTTTTAAAAAGTTAAAAACAAATGAAAAACGGTCCAGCAATCCGATTTATAGCCAGAAAATCGCGCCTGCAATGTAATTCGGCCGTCAACAAGGCCCTTCGTGTTCTGTTACTTAGGATACAATGACGACATTTTTGATAGAAACTTATCTCAAGATCTCCAAGATTCTTTCTTTACCAATTTTAAAAAAAAATGAAAGTACACGACACAGCCGTAAAATTACAAACCGCTATAAATCCCACCCCGCAACAGGGCAAGCGCCGAGCAAACAGGGTATCTTATATCAATCTAGTGGCAACATTTGTGATAAATGGTCGTCGAGTGTTTAATATCTCTTTTTATTGCCTGAGAGTTGCCAACTTATGTTTGGTATTGTTTTTCGGGGTGTTTTCCCGACTGAAGAAAAGGTGGTACTCATGTGTATTCTATTAGCCTACTAATCTTACTAACAATACATAGTAAGTAAGTAAGTAAGTAAATGCTTTATTGTACAAATATAAAGAAACAGAGACAAATCACAAAGAAAAACATTACATAGTCTATACTAATATTATAAAGAGGAAAAATTTGATTGTTTGTTTGTTTGTTTGCATTGAATAGGCTCCGAAACTACTGGACTGATTTCAAAATTCCTTTGTCGTTGGAAAGCTACATTATCACTGAGTGACATGGGCTACTTTTTACCGCGGGAAAATACCTATTCCTACGGGAAAATTAATTTATCGCGGGCGAAGCTGCGGACGGAAGGCTAGTTCAAAATAGTCGCTTTCCGCTGTCTGTCTTTCTGTTTATCTATGTAACGTGTGACTACGGCTTTTCAATCTTGGTATTACCTGCTATGTGTGGTGTAGAGGTATAGCACGCGTCACAGAACGACGAGGATCCGAGTTCGAGTCCCGGCTATAGCTTTACTTTTCGGATTTTTCTATGTGTACTAATTTTCTACTAATCGTTAGCGTTAGGAAGTATGGAAAATGTATCACTGAAAGATAGAATAAGGAATGGTGTAATAAGGGAACGTGCTGGTGTGAAAGAGGATATAGTGACTAGGATAGAAAAAAGTATGCTTAGTTGGTTTGGTCACGTAGGGCGGATGGATGAAAGTAGATTAACTAAGCAGATCTTTATGGGGAGTGTGAATGGTAACGTTGGGAGGGGAAGGCCTAGACGGACGTTCCGAGACCAAATAGGAGACGTTTTGGAAAAAGGTCAGATCAGGAGTACCCGAAACCGACGAGCATGTATGAAGAGATTGATGAATGTGGATAAAGCGAAGTATGTCAGGATCGTAGCAAGTGGAACAAAGTAGTCTCTGCCTACCCCTGTGGGAAAGAAGCGTGACGGTATGTATGTATGTACTAATTTTTAGCGTCGTTTAGAAATTGAATGTGTCTTTACACAGTGATTATTGTGTAATATACTATCAATATTATTTTTCCATGCTGGTCTGGGAACAAAGGAAAACATAGAATGTACCAGTTGCATCTCGTCCCGCGCAGATGGTAAAAAGTGTAAAAACTCATCGAGGGAATGGACGAAAATAGGAATCATTATAGGCGATGCTAGCAACCCATCACTATTTTGATTCCCCTTTCCGACGACCACAATCATGAAAAAGTGGCCTTGGGGTCGTGTCACCTTAGGCTGTCTGCCCCGTAAGGGATATAGACGTGATCTATGTATGTTATGTATGGGCAAAAAATGGTTCGCAAATGCAAAGGTTAGGTTAGGTTAGGTGTCACGTTTGGGTTATAAGACACACCGCCAGCGCCTCCCGTGACGACCCAGCCGTCTCCTGCTGCGCATCGTCCCCACCGAGCCGCCCAGCGTCAGGGGAGTACGCGAAACCAATTTTATCAGTCTACTTTATTTAGACGCCTTTTTTTAATAAATTATTATTGCATATACAGGTTGTTTTACTTCCAAAAACAAGCCTACTGAAAGGATGTCCTCTTCGTGATATAATTAAACTGCAATATATCATCAGTTGTTTATTAATCTTCTTGTTATTACAATAGTCCTTAACCTCTCGATCCGTTAGTCCTTCCCTCCTATATCTCAATTGACAGCTGTCATCCTTAAGCGTTTTAACTAAATCAACCGTGGTTAAATACAACGATGACAGCTGTCACCTTTAAGGCGTTTTTTTTAGAAATAAGTTTAGTATTCAATCAGTAGTCAATCATACTTAAAATAATCGTTATATAAATAACACTTAGAGCTTACACTACGTATCAACTTTCATATAAACGGTGAGCTTATAAAAACAGCATATTTCCTGTTCGGAGCTCTTAATTAGCAAACAATGGGGGCAAGAAACTTCCCCTTTTAATTTCGAAAAGAAAGAAAGGTAATTGCTCCCTCAACGAATAAAGAAGCAGGGGGTATATATTGCTTGCTTGCTTCCTCTTTGCCGTCATATGTTCGGAGGCTATGTAAGATTTCAGTAGTCTCAATCTCTCATACATACATATATCACGTATTTATCCCTTACGGGACTGAGCTTATAGTAACAAGACCTAAAGGCCACGTTTAGCATGATTGTGGGCGTATAGGTGGAAAGGGGAATCAAAATAGTGATGGGTTGCCAGCTCGCCTATAACATGATTCCTATTTTCGACCATTTCCTCGACGGGCTTTTACGTGCGCGGGAAGAGAAGCAACTGGTAAATTCTATGTTTTCTCTTTACTCCCAGACCAGACAATAACGTAACCTAAAAATGACATTTTAGATACAAGCGTTTTTCTGACTGTACTTGCATTGCCATCCGTCCTACATATGTGTACCTAATTTCAAATCAATCGGACCAACCCTTGAAGTTCCCTCCTGCGGAGACGGTCCTGGCTGCACCACTCTACTACCAGATTATATTGTCATCCGACTTACACAAGTATGCAAAATTTCAGCTCAATCGGTTGAAGATATCTGCTTCAAAATTGAGTCGTAAGATTCCACCCGGACAAACATACTACATACACAGGTTGCAAGTTATCAAAAAGCTTGTAACTTGTAAAAAACAAACATGCGACGTTGCCAGGGGCCCGAATTTTGAAAGCACATCACTTGAAAGTGGTATAAATCAGCTTATATCTCCAAAACTACAGCTCCAATCAAAGTTGTGACTAGTTCACAAGATTAACGAGAGCTGTGTCTTCTATGCTCCTCGTATTTCAAATTCAGCACAATTTTTCACCACTTTCGAGTGGTATATTCACACATGTGCTTTCAAAAATCGTAGGATTAATCGCACTCAAGTATTATAACATAACCCACTCTTAACCGTCGCAGTTGCGTATTCCAATAGAGCCCCGGTTGTGCAGACTGCAGAAAATGTGTATTTAAGATTCTAGTGCAAGGGGCGCTAGGGAGGGGAAGAGTCGATACAATTATATCGATGTTTTCATTTTCACAGGCCGTCGATTAGGGTATGAACAAAAAAAGATAAGCGCGAACACAGGGTCAAAACTTGAAAAGTAGATGGCGCTCTTAATTGCACGAGGCGTTAAAATCCCTTAGACAATAGGCGGTCTTATCGCAGAATAGCGATCTCTACCAGACAATCAATAAAAGAAAGCAATAAGTCGAAGACAGTTTAAGAGTAGTGATAGAATTCTGAATATTATTTAATAACTACATAGTATAAAATAAAACAAAGTCGTTTTCCGCTGTCTGTCCCTATGTACGCTTAGATCTTTGAAACTACGCAACGGATTTTGATGCTTTTTTTTTTAATAGATAGTGATTCAAGAGAAAGGTTTATATGTATAACTAGCTGTTGCCCGCAACTTCGTCTGCATAGAATTCGTTTATCGCTATCCCGCAGGAATTTCGCAATTTTCCGGGATAAAAAGTAGCCTATGTGTTATTCCAGACTATAATCTATCTATGTTCCAAATTTCATCCAGATCTGTCCAGCCGTTCTGGCGTGAAAGAGTAACAAACATCCTAACATTCTCACAAACTTTCAAATTTATAATATTAGTAGGATTATATGCAGACGGAGTCGCAGGCAGAGGTTAGCGCTATAACAAGACGCGAAGTAGGGCGCAACTTTGATCTCTGTATTGCGGCAACAGGCTTGCAACTAGCTGAGCCTCTAGTGCAACTTTTCACACAAGAAACGTCACAATTTGTATGTAAAAATTGGCAGTGCCTCTAGCGGATCGAAACATTTTGACGCAAAAGCGTACGAGACGTATTTTGTGCACTAAACTGGTAGTTTACTAATAACATAAAAAAACAGCGCTGATCAAGTTATTTACGCATTCTGATTCATTAAGATTAACTAACAAGTAGCTGGATGACCGAGCTTCATAAAGTAAACCCCACGACAAAATAACAAAATCCTTTTCCCCGCACTAACACAGAAAACCCTTCGTATACATTTTCTATCGACACCCTGGCAACACTAGCCCGGCAAAACAGATAAGTTAGCCATTTGAATTCAGAACGTGCGCGTTCGATCCGCGCTCGAATTTTGAATATTTACAATACACGTATACCATAGACAAGCTGGCAGGAAAATAGGGTTGCCAATTTATTGAAAAAAAAACGAAAAAATTTTGTAATATTTGTTTTTACTTCACTGAAACATGTTTATATGATAACTCATAGCAGATAAACTTATCCAAAAACACCACATCGTGGTCTTAATTGAGTTGCATGAAGATCCAAACAATTTGCTAAGTCTTTAAATAGAAGGGCGAATATCTTAAGAATCATGTTATAGGCAATGCTAGCAACCCATCACTATTTCGATTCCTTCCACCTAAACACCCACAGTCGTGCTAAACGTGGTCTTTCAGTCTTGTTACTCAGGCTGTAAGACGTGATTAACATGACATTGTAGGTATACTATACAATACATAGACTAAGTGTTTCGCATTTCTTGATTGTATAATACATACATACAAACATAAACAACAACAACAACAATAACTCTTCATTGAACACCACATATAACAACCAAAACAGAAAAAAGGTATACAGAATATTACAAGGTAACAATAGGCGGCCTTATCGCTACAGAGCGATCTCTACCAGGCAACCATAATGGACTGGAGAACAGAACAGATCTGAGCAGGTGGCATAAATCACGTCTTTATCCCTTACGAGCCTAAGGTAACAAGACCTAAAGGTCACGTTTAGCACAATTGTGGGCGTATAGGTGGAAAGGGGAATCAAAATAGTGATGGGTTCTTATGCCCATTTCCTCGATGAGCTTTTACCATCTGTGCGGGAAGAGAAGCAACTGGTACATTACATACTATGTTTTTTCTTTAACAACAAACTTAATCATTTTTAATAATGATAGAAAGTCGGGTTATTCGCTTCGGTTTACTTGGCAACCCTGTACGAACAAGCATACCATAGACAAGTCTGAAAATGCGGGATTTATTGAAAGTTACGCTATCTGTGGCCTTATGAAGTACGTGGCAATGGCGGGTAAATCTCGCGCGTTTTGTTATTGCTCACATCATTTATTTTATTTTTAAACAAGAAAAAGATTGCAAACATGACTGTGTTGTTTCAGTTTGCGTCTCAGATTGCACCTAAGTTTGTATAAACTCGCAATTACTTTTACTTTTTTATATTTCTTTATCCCTTCAGAACTAGGCAAAGGGACTAAAGCCATACAGCAAAAACTGGTAATAGTATATGTGTTTCTAGTTATTTTTCTACGGCAGTCAATCTTAGTTCTATCAGCTTCTCATGCCTGCTGTAAAACGATAACACTTTACAGCGAGCTATGGCGAGGGAATACGCATAAATATCAATAAACAAAAATCATCAAATAAACAAATGATATACCTAAGCCTTCCTCATTAATCATTAATCAATTGGTGAAAACCGCATGAAAATCCGTTCAGTAGTTTTTGAGTTTATCGTGCTAACAGACAGACAGACAGACCTTCTCTTATAATACGTAATAAGTAACAACAAACAACATAAAGCACAATAACAAAAAGCAATCTGCCTATTTCCCGCCAAGCCTCCTAAATTTTTAAATAATCCCTTCTATTATTCTCTATGGTCTATGAATGGAAGCAAAGAAAACAACTCAACCGTCAACTTCCTTTTGCTCAATTATTTCAAGGCTCCTGATTGGAGGGCGCTGTGCTGTCGCGCAATTAGACCAATCACGATCGAGTGCAGTGTTGCCATGTCGAGTCTTTCTAGCACAGAAGTGGTGATTACGGCTGAAGTGGCTACGGATTTAATGGGCGCTAAGAACTTAAAGAAACGGCCAAGTGCGAGTCGGAGTAGCCTTTTTTAGAGTTCCGTACCCAACGGGTCAAAACGACACTCTATTACTAAAGACTTCACTGTCTATCTGTCTGTATCTCATCGACATGAACTAGAAAGCTAGACGATTGAAATGTTGCCATTATAATAACAAACAGAATATTTTTACGTCGGTCTACGTAAGTAAACAATATAAAATGACCTCACACAGCCTACATTTTGCTTAGGACGAGGGGTCTGCTAACATTGGATTTTATATTCACTTCCCGAATTTGTACGGAACCCTCGATGCGCGAGTCTGATTCGCTCTTGGCAGACAAGCAAGTGGTTTACTAATGGAAAACGCAGCATTGGACAGTAGATTCGTGACTGTAGGCTTATACTCTAACTCGCTCGCCATCGTCATCGTGTTCATTTTGACAGTTCATGTATGGGCTGACAATTGGCATAGGAATCGGCTAGCTGTCACATTCATACAAGAACTGTCAAAATGAACAAGATGGCGATAACGAGCTGGTGGATCACGGTGGGGAGGATTTCAGATGCTTTGCCAGTCTTCCATTCTGGTCTGGGAGTAAAGAAAAAACAGGATGTACCAGTTGCTTCTCTTCCCGCGCATATGGTGTCCATCGAGGGAAAATCGAGTGAGCGAAAATCTTAGGAATCATGTTATAGGTCACTATTTTGATTTCATTTTCCACCTATACGCCCACAATCTTGCCAAACGTTGCCTTTAGGTCTTGTTACCTTAGGCTCGGTCTACCCCGTAAGGGACAAAGACGTGATTTGTGTATGTATGTATGTGATAGCGATCAGTATGCTTATTATCTAAGGGGGCGTCCATTAATTACGTGAGGTATTCAGGGGGGGAGGGGGTCGAGCCGAATCTTACTAAATCTCACTTGGGGGAGAGGGGGGGGTCTTGGCAAATATCACGTAATTTTTTTTAGCAGAAAATGGTGTAAAACTGCGTGAAAATTAAGTTACATTAAAGTTGAATTAATAATTAAAATTACAGCAATATTTGCAAATACTAGTCCTTGCTAGTCTTAAAAAAGTAATTAAACAAATTGTGTTATGTTTTTTAATAAATTCAATACTTTTATACCCAAAGTACAAGTTTAGAAAAATCTCACGTGAAATCGGGGTAGGGGGGAGGGGGTCGAGAAAAATCTTACGACATCTCACCAAGAGGGGTGGGGAGGGGGGTCAAAAAATCCTTAAAAATGCCTCACGTAATTAATGGACGCCCCCTAACCCGCTCGCAATCGCCATCGTGTTCATTTTGACAGTTCACGTATGGGCTGACAATTGGCATCAGAATCAGCTAGCTGTCACATTCATACAAGAACTGTCAAAATGAACAAGATGGCGATTGCGAGCGAGTTAGACAATAAGCCTACCACCCGCATTGGTGAAACGTGATGTTAAAATTGATTGTATCCGCCTTCGTTTAGGGAACAGTTAAAACAGAATGTACCAACTAGAGATGCGCCGAGTAACACTTTTGCCGAGTAACGAGTACCGAGTTTTACTCGGCTCAATTTTTTTTCAACCGAGTACTCGGCCGAGTAACTCGGTTCAATCAAATTCGCATTTCGTGCGCGTAAACAAGTACAAACAGGTTTGCGCCGGTCAAGACGTCGGCTCGCGTTGATACACCCCTCACCCCGCCCACGCCTTTCAACTACTAGTCACTTGATTGTTTGCAAACAAACACGTCACGTTGCGCGTCATAGTAAATAAATATAAATATATTGCTTTTCTTAAACAAAGTATGTATGTATACTCGTTATTCGTTATCTAATAACCGAGTTATTCGGCCGAGTACGAGTATCAAAAAACCCGCCGAGTACGCAGAGTACCGAGTATCAAACGAGTACTCGGCCCATCTCTAGTACTAACACAACTAACTGTGTTGTTACAACAATTAGCGTGTTAACTGGGTGCTGGTAAGTGTAATGTGGATTGCGTGTGGCCATGATCGGTGCAATGATGAGGAAAAAGCGGTTTCGAAGGACCATACATACATACATACATAAATCACGTCTTTATCCCTTACGGGGTAGACAAAGCCTAAGGTAACAGGACCTAAAGACCGCGTTTAGCATGATTGTGGCCGTATGGATGGAAAGGGGAATCAAAACAGTGATGGGTTGCTAGCCACATCGCCTATATAACATGATCCCTAAGATTTTCACCCAATACCTCGATGGTCTTATACCATCTGCGCGGGAAGAGAAGCAACTGGTACACTCTATGTTTTTTCTTTACTCCCAGACCAGCATGGAAGAAAATCAAATCGGTGCAATGATGAGGAAAAAGCGGTTTTACACTACAAGCCAATGGAAAAAAAAACATGTGAAATGAACCAGCGTGAAACACGCTTAGAAGGCTGTTACTATCATAAAATAACTGAGAGCTATGCCGTTTTTCTGAGCGGTAAATTAATGGAATTTCTCAGGTACAAGAAAGAAAGAAAAAAAGTTTATTCATGACAATCACAATCAAATAAAATATATAAACAAAATAAATTATCACAAGGAATAAATTGTCACAAAATGGTCCCAACTCAGCATTTGCTGGCCTTACAGCCAGCGCTGGTCTTCCGTTGGGACCATAGGGTGATTACATTAAATAAATAAATAAAACGGTGAGAAATAGACACTAAACATTAAACATAATAAAATATAATTGGATGTGGTTGCCCGGGCACAAAGCCCTTTACCTTTAAAAAAATAAATAAACAAAACAGGCATAGACAACCACATCACAATGAACAGAAAAAAAAAAAAAAAAAAAAAAAGAAAGCGCGGGAAAGTGTCGAAGTTGGCGGGTGTCTTGAAAAACTTTTAATTTCTAAATAAAACATTTTTATTGTAAATTCTGTATAAAAAGTACAATTTGTATATAAAATAATCGCTTTAAGTCTTGTAAATATAATATAGCATTGAATGTAAATAGTAACTTGTACATAAAGCTCTTTTAAAAGGAAAAAAAAATAGTGTAAAAAAATGGCGAAGAAAAGAAAAAAACCTAAACCAAACAATGAAGAAGAAGAAACAAAGTCAATAACCAGCGACGGGTCAAGCGAATCTTCCGAGTTCGTCGAATGTGATGACAACGCTGATAAGTATACGCCTTACAGGGTCGCCGACTACAACAGGAGGTACCCCGAGGACAGCGCTGTGGGCAGCGAATTTGTGGTTTTTGTCGAGAGTTCAAACTCTGATAATCCTATCGGGTCTCGAGACATGATGTTTCTCAACGGCTGCTTTTCGCGGTTTGTTAAGGGCATCAAGTACCTAAAAAAGGTGAACAAATTTAAAATTGGTGTGGTATTTGAAAGGCCTAGCCTGGCAAATGCCTTCTTAGACAATCTAACTTTTTTAAAGGAACAGGGCCTCAAAGCCCAAATACCCGCACAATGTACTGAGTTGTCTGGTGTAATCAACCAAGTTCCCACGGACATGTCGAATAAAAAAATTTTCAAGGTATTGGCTAGCTCAAAAAAAGTTATATGCGTCCGGCGCATACTGAAAAAAGTTAACGGCTCCTTGCAACCTACACAAACTGTGATTATAACATTTGCTTCCTCGACAAGCCTCCCAGATTATGTCTATTTGAAAATGTGGCGTATTCCTGTCTTGACGTACATACCTCCTGTAAAGCAGTGCTTCAAATGCCTGCGATACGGTCATCTGGCTAAGTTCTGTAAGAATGGGCAGAGGTGCTCGATATGCACCGAACCTCATTCATTCAAGGAATGTCAAGTGCCTATAGCCAATGCTATATGTGTGCATTGTAGTGGCAACCATATTTCAATTTCAGGTCAGTGTCCAATAAAAAAACAAAAAATTACAGAAAATAATAATAAAGCCTCTGCCAACCCTTATGCTGACTTTCTAAAAATGAAGAATTTCCCCTCAACAAACAAAGACATAAACACCAAAGATTTACTAACTTTTCTTTTAGGCGACAGTAATGCGTTAGCATTACTAATGGAATCATTAACAAAAGTTTTAACAAACAATAAAACGAATAACACAAGTATAAACACAAAAGAAATAGCAGAATGTATCAAAGAAACTTTACAGAAAAAAAATAAAAATCCCTCACATTCAACCCAAAAGTAATAAATATTATGCAGTGGAATTCACAAAGCTTATCTCATAATAAAAATGTTTTTAAAAAGTTTCTCAGTGACAATTCTATTCATATTGCTATTATATCTGAAACATGGTTAAAACCACATGTTAAATTCAATATTAATGGTTACACTGTTGTGCGAAATGACTGTGGCAATTCACACAATGGTGTAGCTATTATCATCCATAATAGTTTACATTTTCAACAAGTTTCAACTTATTTTGATGATTCTCTACAAAATGTTGTAATTAAAATCCAAATATATAGAAAATTTATCTCAGTAGTTAGTTTCTACAGTCCTCCAAACAGCACACCAAGATTTAATAAAAATAATTTTAATACTTTGCTAAAAAGCTTACAAGGGCCTATGATAGTTGCGGGAGATTTTAACGCGCATCATACAATTTGGGGCTGTTCAAATATTGATTCTCGTGGCAGGGACATCATTGATGTCATGGAAGAGAATGACTTAGTTCTTCTCAACGATGGAAGCCCGACTACAGTAGGTTCAATTAGTCATAGGCCTAATGGCCTCGATCTAACAATGGTTTCTTCTTCGTTGTCTTTGTCCTGCGAGTGGATGGTTTGCGACACACCCCTTGCTGGATACCATCTTCCAACTATAACAAAATACACAGTTGAATCAGTTAGTTATTTGTCGGAATCTTCTTGTAATATACCCAAACATAATAATCCTAATTCAGTAGATTGGGCTAAATACAAAAATAAAGTCAATGAAGAACTAAAAAACTATACAATAAATATTACAGATCCAATAGATAGCTACAATATTTTTTGCTCGATCTTGCATTCTGTTGTGAAAAGTTCTCTCTTTCGACCAAAAACGATTCCACATTCCAATAACCAAAGTAATACAGCAAATCCTCAGGGTGGGAATAGGAAAACTTTCTTACCTCTGCCCTGGTGGAACGAAAAATGTTCTAAGGTGGTCGATGATTGCAAACAGGCTTATGTGTCTTTTAAACTGGCAGCATCTTTAGATAATTTTATAACATTTAAAAGAGCTCAGGCCATAAAGAAGGTTGTTTTAAGAACAGAATGTCGTGCTGCATGGGAAAAGTTTTGCTCTTCTATTAATCGTTTAGTTCCTATGAGTCATGTTTGGGCAAAAATGAAAAAATTTAACAGGTCATATATTTGTAACAAAAGTTTTCTTACTTCTGAATGGATACAGGATTTTTTACACAAATATACACCAGATACAGCTGAAAATATGCCTGAACTAAATTATTGCAATAGCCCAGATCCTTCAACTTCATATTTAATTGATAGTTTTAGTTTAATTGAATTGAAAGCTGCTCTCAAATCAAGAAAAGACACAGCTTGTGGTTTGGATGGTTTGTCGTACAAAATGTTTAAACTCTTAGATCATTCCAGCTTGCAGTCGTTTTTGAATATTCTGAATTTGTTATGGCGTTCAAACTTAATTCCCAGAGAATGGAAAATTGACTGTCTGGTCCCAATTCTTAAACCTGAAAAAAATCCTAATTCTGCGGACTCCTATCGACCTATTACTCTCAGTTCTTGTGTTGGTAAAATCTTCGAGCAGTTGCTCAAACAGAGAATGGAATTTTTTATTGAACAAAACAATTTATTACCTAAAAATCAGTTTGGCTTCCGTCGTGGTTGTTCTGCCCGAGAGAGCCTGGGTCATTTATCCATAGACATTGATGGTGCCTGTCGTGAGAATAAAATGTTAGTGGCTATCTTTCTAGATATAGTTGGCGCTTTTAATAATGTGAATTTGCATATACTGTCTTCTATTTTGGTTTCCCTGCAAATTCCAACAAAAGTTATTAATTGGATTTTTAATTTCTTACATGGTAGGGAGATATTTGTTAAACATAACAACAGTTTAGTTGGCTCTAGGCTAGCATTTAAAGGGGTTAGTCAAGGTGGAATATTAAGTCCATTACTATTTATTCTGTATATTCATCGGTTGAATCTAGAGCTTGGTTCTGGGATAAGCAATTTACAATTTGCTGATGACTTGGTAGTATATTGTTCAGATAATAATGTGCAAGAAATCAATAGAAAGCTGAACTTTGCACTTTCTGGTCTGAAGACCTATTTCAATTATTTAAACTTGGAGGTCAGTCATGAAAAAAGTAAAATTGTGGTTTTTAATTCTAACACTATCAGGTCTATTAACATTTTTTATGATACTCATTTACTTCCAATAAAGTCGCATACAAGGTTTCTTGGAGTCATTTTTCAAAGTAATAATAAATGGAATAAATATGTAGAATGTTTGTCTGACAGGGCTTTAAAAGCCTGTAATATCTTGAAATCCTTGACAGGCACTTTCTGGGGCTCTGACCCCAAAATTCTATTAATTTTGTATAAGAGTCTAGTGAGAAGTCACTTTGAATATGGTTTCATGTGTTACGCTCACAAATCTGTTTTAGTGGAAAAATTAAATAAAATTCAAAATAGGTGCTTACGCATAATAATGGGAGCCATGATATCAACTCCAATTATTTCAATGCAGGTCGAAGCCAATGTACCTCCTCTATCACTGCGTTTCAAGTTCCTTAAATTCAAATTTTTATTAACATTATCGTCTATTCGAAATCACCCACTTATTTCAAAATTAAACTACTATTTAGATCAACACAGTTCTTTTTATCTTGTTCAAGACTGGCCTGAAATAAAACAATTGAAATTACGATACAACCTGATTGATTATACATGCTTACCCTGCTACTCAGGCTCTTATCTGAGTAAGTTTTGTGCTATGGACATTATAATAGATAGCACATTAAAATATAAACAAGATGTTTATGCTAAATTGAACGAATTTGTGAAGTATCGTCAAATTTATACTGATGGTGCAAAGAATAATAAAGCTGTAGCTATTGCTATTTATGACGCTAATATAAAAATGGGTTCGGGTTATATGATATCAGAGGCAGCCAGCATTTTCACTGCTGAGTCGTCTGCAATCTTAGCTGCTTTGGATCATATTCAACAGCAAGAGTATGATAAGTGGGTTATCATTTCTGATAGTATGAGTGTTCTGAAGGCTCTGAACAATCCTAGACATAACGCTAAAACAAGCTACATTATTCACCTTATAAGAGAAAAATATTTTGAGATATCTCAATATAAATCTGTAATTCTGTTTTGGACTCCATCCCATGTGGGAGTCTCTGGTAATGACAGTGCGGACTTTCTTGCCAGGACTATAACTACCACCAATAATATCAATGTTACTACCAAACAAATCCCGTTACCCGATTCTGATCTCTTATTGTATGTTAAAGCTATATTGGCTCGAGATTTTAAAAGCCTTTGGAATCAAATCACAGAAAGTAAAGGGAAGTGGTATGCTGAAATCAATAATAAAATTGGTTTGCCGTGGTTTATTAAGGGAAAAAGATATCATAACAGAAAATTCTTCACGATATTATGTCGTCTACGTCTGGGTCATTGCAAATTTAATGCTCATCTACATCGAATTAACATTTTGTCTTCTCCAACTTGTAATTTTTGTAATAGTGAACCTCAAACACTTCACCATATCTTTTTTGATTGTCCCACTTTCTCTATCGCCCGGTTAGTTTTTATAGATAGCTTGTTGGAATTATATGGCAATGCTGAAGAAATCCCGCGCTCTCTTCAGCAATTATTAAAGAAAAGAGATTGCTTCAAGGCAATATATGAATTCATAGTGTCGACTGTTGTTGACATTTAAATCATTTAATGAAAAGTATTTGAAAAACATAACTAAAAAAAAAAAATTGGACTGGAAAAATATTGATATTGACATATTATATATTTATAATACAACCTGGACATGAAGGAAAAAAAAAAATACTAATCTAGACTAATCAAACTACAAGGAATTGGCTTCGGCCTTGACAAAAAATTAAACTAAGAATTTGACTACAAAAGACGATGGCTATGGCCTTGATAAATACCAAATAAGACTTTGTTAACAAAAGACTTGGCTTCGGCCTTTTATTACAAAATTGAAGAATGAAAATATACAAAAGACTTGGCTGTATGGACTCTGTTTCCTTTGCCTATCCCAAAAGGGATGAATAATAATAAAAAAAAAAAATGAACAGAAAAAAAAAAAAGATAGAATAGAAAGAAAGGAAGTGAAGTGAAATAACAACATGTGACTTAAAGTTAGAAAAGACGTACAATTAAAAATGAAATTAACCAAATTACAAAATAAAAAGATGATTGCTTCACTACAGTAAAACAGCAAAGGAACTTTAAACATTGCACGCAACATAAAAGTGTGAGACAAAGCAATAGCTCACCGGCCGGTGGGCAGTGACCACATGGTGCAGGAAAGAACACTGCGTATGGCGTATGGGACGCAAAAACAGGTAAATATCTATTCGGTGTGTAGTACCCAAGGCGGATTATTTACATATAAGCGTATAACTTATATGCAGCTTGTGTCGTGTATCAGAGTTTCCTGTCCTTGCTGATGTTCATACATGTGCATTTTTAGTTTAGTTCTAAAAGAGCTTATATTTTGCAGGTCTCTAATTGGCGGTGGGATATTGTTCCAACATTTGGTCGCTACATAACGGAAACTGCCACGGAAAGCAGCTGAGGCGTGCCGAGGAGTGAACAGCTGCTTACTGCACTGCCGAACTCCGCGCATTCCGTGTCTGGATGACCACGACAACTTCGCAAAAAGGTACGGAGGGGATTTATGCTTTACTACTCCAAAGAGTAGACAAGCAAGGTGAAGCTTGCGCCGGTGTTGCATCTTAAGAATTTTGTGCTGATTGAAAAATGGAGTGACATGGGCCCTCAACGGAATGCTGAAACAGAAGCGAGCACAAGCATTTTGTACACGTTGAATGAGTCTTTTAGTTTTTGCTAAAAGACGTGGGCCAAACACAGAGTCCATATAGTTCAACTTTGATAAGACTAGTGCCTCCACCAACTGTATGCGCAGACTTTCATTTATGAATGGTCTAATTCTATATAAAACTTTTAGTTTATAAAAACAACTTGCGACTGACTTAGCAATATGCTTTTCATAACGCAGCCCACAATCCATATGAAGACCCAAGTTACGTGCTTCATACACACGCTCTATGGGTTCACCCATCATCATAATGTCTGTGTGGTCAGCATGATCAAGGCTAGCTAACTGCTGTCTACTGCCAAAAATGAGATACTTTGTCTTGCTAGGATTAAGTGATAAGCTATTGCTCGTGGCCCACATAGCTATACTGGAAAGATCAACATTAAGTTTTTCTATTGCATTGTCGATTTCTGACGGCCTGCATGAGATGTATACTTGAATATCGTCCGCATAAATATGGTACTTGCAGTGTCTAATGTGGCTCTGCACGTCAGCTGAAAACAAATTAAAAAGGATCGGTCCGAGGATTGATCCCTGAGGCACCCCTCTAGTGAGGCTCACTTTATCTGAGTTTCGAACAGAACCATCATTGAGACACAGCTTTACATACTGATAACGATTACTAAGGTAACTTTCAAACCATTTGAGTGCATTACAGTCAAAGCCATAGTAGGCCAGCTTAGACAACAAAACATCAACATTCAGACAATCGAAAGCCCTGGAAAAGTCGAGTAGCACCAACACAGTACACATTCCTTCATCTTGAGAACACAAAATGTTGTCCGTAACGTCAAGCAGAGCAGTCACTGTGCTCCGTCCCCTCCTAAAACCTGACTGTACATCTGGCAAAATATTGTTGTTCTCAAGATACTCCGTCAGTTGTATGCACACAGCCTTCTCCAATATTTTCGACATGCATGGTAATATGCTAATTGGCCTAAGATCTCTTAGCTCAGATGGGTTTGTGTTTTTAGGCAGAGGACGCACAATTGCCAGTTTCCAAATGTCAGGGAAAGTTGATGTCAAAATAGAAGCATTAATCAAATCTTTAATAATGTCAATAGTATACGGAAATGTCAACTTTAGCATGTTTAAATTGATACCATCACAACCTTCAGCATTTGACTTTAGACTGCTAATAATTTTGTTTATTTTATCTATACTGACTGGCTCCAAATGAAAGGTTGAGTCACTAAACCTGTGGTACTCAAAGTATGTCAGTTGTGATATACTTACCTTCGAGGTGCCTGGTAACGTAATAAAATGTGTGTTTATGATATTAGGATCATTAATGCAATTAGGTAATTCGGTATCATTTTTAGGCAATATGGTAGATTTAAGATTTTTCCATAATAATTTAGGTTCATTTATATTACTGTTTATGTTTTGTTTAAAGTAGGCTTTTTTTTCATAAAATAGTGCTTCCTTAACAATCTTTTTTAAATCTTTATAATACTTTTTCTTAATGTCTGACTGAGACCTATGGAAGTCCGCCGCGGCCCTGTCACGCAAGCGCATCATCATTTTAATTGTATCCGTTATCCACGGGTAAGAGCGAGCCTTGATCACAGACGACCTCACAGGGGCATGCATGTCAAACAAATGGACAATGTGCTGGCTCAGGGCATTACATATGTCATTTACACCACTAAGATTGGCCAACGAATCCCATCCCACTCTCTGCAAATCAACATCAAACTCTTTCAAGCATATGTCATTAATTGGCCTATAGGTTATACTATAGGGCCTCGGCCTGTCACGCCTAACATTAAACTCACAGACCACAAGACAATGCCCAATAAGTGAACCCACATGTTCGACTATGACATTCCCAGAAGGTAAATCCGTGCACACCACATCGAGCAGCGTTCGACTGGTGTCCGTGTAGTGTGTGGGCTCGGACCCTAACTGAGTCAAGCTAAAACTAGTCAAAAAATTATTAAATTTATCAATTCTAATGTCATTGTTCCCCAACAAATTAATATTAAAATCGCCCAGCAATACCAAATTATCATAAACAGGAAGGGAACCAATCGAATCAGAAATTGCGTCAAAAAATAGATCAACATCCATCCATGGTGGTCGATATGCAGTTCCTATAATCAGTTTTTTTCCGTTGAGAGCCAAAGTAACCCACATTTGTTCAACAGATCCGTGCAGTGGATCCACCGGGTGGGGCCAGGTGCGAGCGCTGACATCGCGCTTTATGTAAAAACCCACGCCCCCACCACGCGAGCGTACGCCCGGAGGCCGAGGAGTGTGACGCAGCCTGCAGCCCGGAAGGACCGGCGCTCGCCCCTCTTCCCCCGTTCTAAGCCAGGTTTCGTTTATTGCCAAAACATCGATCTCCTGCCGGGCACAAGCCGCGATGAAATCGTCATGATTAGTGCCAAGAGAGCCTGCGTTGAACAAACCCACTCTGAAACGTTTGTTAACCATTAGAAAAATGGCTGATCACACATACAGAGAACTGAATCACAAACAAGGACAGGAAACCCAAAACGAGCTGTGGCATAAAAAAACAAATCAAACATAATATCATGTAACACACATTGACTGAATACTTAAAACATAAGGAAAGAGATACATGCAAACTGATTACAACATTAAATAATAAAATAATGAGCGGAAAGACCATTCTATATGATGGCTCTAACATGGTCCATTTCCAAAAACCTGCGCCATGTCATCGGAAGAGCGGATCCGTCGAGCAGGCGCCTCCTTATCGCGGCGCACGAACACGCGGCCGTCCCTGGTCCACGGGTGACGCCAGTCCAACCTCCGACACTCCTGCCGCGCGCTGTAGAACAGCGACCGATTCAGCCTGGTCATTCGCTCGTTCACGTAGAACCGGCTGGGCGCCCCGGGCAGACCGAAGCCCGACGTGTCGGCCCCTCGGCGCACCCTCGCGGCGCGCAGCAACTCGGCGCGCGGCGCCCGGCGGGCCAGGCGCACCACCAGGGGGCGCGGGCGCGCGACCACGGGCTGCGTGCGCACGGCCACCGCCCCCTCGGCGGCGGGCCCCCCCCCGGCGGCGTCCCCCCCCGAGGTGGCGCCCCCCTCCGCGGCAGCGCCCGCATCCACGGCGGCGCCGTCATCAACGACAGCGCGAGTCTCTCCGGCGGCACCCTCCTCGCCGTCGGCACCGTTCGCGCCCCGCGGCCGGCGAGGCGCGCCCACGCGCTCCGCGAAAACTATATCGCGCTCGTCCAGGGCCACGCCGAGCCTCTGCGCGACCAAACGCACGAGATGCGACCGGCTCTCGTTTGTTGATTCAGGGATGCCAGCGATCTCGAGGTCGTTGAGGAGGAGGTCCTGATCGCGATCGTTCAGCTCCGCCTTGAGCTCGGCGACAGTGTTGGCCAGGTCGCTGTTGGCACCGTCGTCCGTTCGCCGCTCCTCGCGCTCTTCGAGGCGTCTGAGCCTCTCCTCGACGGCCTCGAAGCGCTCCTGAAACCCGCTGAAGGATCTCCTCATCTCCACCATCTCATGCCGCAGACTGGCCATCTCCTCCCTCATAGACACGAAGTCCGCACGGAACATACGCAGCTCCTCGGCGAGGTCGGGCGCGGGCCCGCGAGCAGGAGACGGGTCGCGGGACGCGTGGGCCTCCGTCTCGCAGCCTTTGACCGGCGTGTCGGCGTTGTCGGTTCGGGGGGCCCTGGCCTTGCACGCCGGAGCCGGACACGTCCACGAAGACGACACGCGCACATCATTCGGCAAGTTTACACAAGCCCTATGGTAGATGCCCCCGCACTTCCTACATTTAGCGCCCTCTGCCGGGTTACTAGTGGTGAACTTCCCACAACCAGCACACTTAGGTTGCGGCGCCATTGCAATAACAGGTCGATTCCTAACGATAAGATAACAGCACTTGCACTTCACTGTACTCCAAGCTATTAAAATATAATAAATACACTCCTAAAAACTATTTGTTTTTATTTAAACTGTTTATACAGTAAAAAAAAGTTGTTGCCAGTTCAAGTTTCAGAACTACCCTCTACAAGTGAGGAATTACGGCTAATTATTAATTAACGGCGTTTTATAGCTTATAGATGATTAAAAATAAATGTCGAAAGACCTAGTGCCGCTTTAAAGTGGCGGTGCCGGAAGTTAGTGCATTTTTTTTTCAATGTGTACCTATGGGAAAAAATCTGTCTTACATACTTACTAACATAAATCACGTCTATTTCCCTTTTATATTTTTATGGGCGAAAATCGTAGCAATCATGTTGTTACCTTTGGCTCTGTCTACCACGTAAAGGATAAAGACTTGATTTTGTGTGTGTGAATATTTTTGTCTGTTTTTCTATGTTAAAAACCAATATAAAATGACCTCGCACCGCATACATTTTATAACTTGTCGAATTTGTTCGGAACTCGCGGTGCATGAGTCCAACTCGCACTTGCCCGGTTTTTTTAGGTTAGGTTACTTTTCTTTTCATTCAGTATAAATTAAATCGCTCAGTATGGTAATGTTACATCAATACCACAGACGCACAAAAAGGGATCCCAAAGAAACCAGTTTAAAAAAAACAGTCAATTGTACCAAGCTCCCAAGCATTAGTACGGAAACATTCCTAATTAACGCTGTACACTATAAAAACTAGTTGTGTGTTTGTTAGTTCGTTATAACAGATTAACACCTTGTTACGGCAGCTGAACTGGAGCCTGCACGAATACTTCGACTTGACTGCATGGTGGTAAAACCTTTGCCTTTTCTAGTGAAAAAAAAATAGAATGATGGGCAAGTTGGGGAAAGACAAGGCCAAAGCTGTAACTACGTGCCTTTACTGACACAAAACAAATCTTCACTTTCCGGATTTTCTGTTCTACTTTTACAGTGTCGTTTAGAAATCTAATTTCTAACGGTAAAACCGTAAAAGTAAACATAAAAAATCAAGGAGTAAAAAATTCTTGATTCATTTGAAAAACAGCGCCTTCTCTCGTCCCTGGTAAGCAGTAGATGTTCCACGGGAGTTTGTAATTGTGTCGTACAGACATATCATTCCAACAGGATGACGCTTGGTGACAAAAAATCGCATAGTAACAAGGGCACGTGACAGCTAGTAACAGAAAAAAAATCGAAGGCTTAACCCACCGGCTATGGGTGGCGTAGGGGTATAGCACGCGTTACGGAATCCCGGCCATAGATTAACTTTTCGGATTTTGAATTCATGAAAGCTTTAGAATTCATATCTAAATTACTATGTGTGTATCCTTATTTAATTAAAATAAGGTATTTAATCAGCGCTACATTTTGTCAATGTACCAAACAAAAGAATCGATACGCGTCAAAGTATTCAAAGACAAACCTCTCTTTCTTCTAAAAACCACAAAGACCAGCGTCCGTTGATATTCAGCCAGACCTTTCGAGCAGAAAAATAAAAACAAACAAATATACGAAAACATCTGGTCGGCGAATTTATGTTAATATTCGTTAAATAATAGAGAAGCATGGCATTAAGATACAAATTCGGGGGAGAAAGGGTTCGTAGGGGCGGGATGGTCGATAGTTTTAAGGTGCCGATATCGATGGTTCGAAATTTCACTTTTACTACACTACCCACATTTGTATGCATCTCTCGAATTGTGCATGACATAACACAACACAAACATTCCTGGATGGGCTTTTACCATCTGCAGAGGATGAGAAGCAACTGGTACATTCTGTTTTTTCTTTACTCCCCGCAGCATGGAAGAAACATGTCCCCTATCATATTCTACGTTTTTTATTCGCCCCCAGATAAGCATGGAAGGAACAGACCAGACACTGGACAGAAAAAGCTTTGAAATATTAACGTATTCACCGCCACGTCAAATACTGTAACCTAAGCTGACTGGAACCTAGACTAAAAGTAAGACTTGCCTCTCTTTGTTCAAAAAATATATTTTATCGACACAACCCCATCCCTCCGACATTTCCATGTAGGCCACATAAAAATAACATTTTCGCCTCCCCGGCACATCTGCTCAAATATTGACTCGCCCGCCTCAAGATTTTGACTGCTGGCAACATTGGAACTTTAATTTTGAAAAGAGATTGGAACACGGAGAGTTTAAATTATTTGTGGGAACTGTTTTTTTTTGACATTAGTAGTCATAGACAAGGTTTCTTAGGATTCGAAAAAGAAATGTATGTATTTGTAGTGTTTCTACTAAAAATTAAGTAGTTTTTTTGCGCTTGGATGAGTGAAAAAAAATACATACAAAATCTCATAAAAGAAATAAGTAAGTATATCAGTCATTTTCGAATTATTTCGCTTTAACTACATTCTCAAAAAGAGCTCATAATGTAAATGTGATAAAACTTAATATCATTTATCTAATATACAAAATCACTAGACGGAACAAATTAAAAAAAGATTTAGTTGCCAGTTAGTACTTGTTTTTACATTTTAAATGAATAATTTGTAAAAAATAATAAAATTGGAATAGAATTATTACATATTCATCCGAAATGAACAAACTTTTAGAACTTTTAAAGCATTAAAATTTATTACGTTTTTATATTTCTTCCATGCTGGTCTGGGAGTAAAGAAAAAACATATAATGTAAGTACTTGTTGTTTCTCTTCCCACGCAGATGGTAAAAGCCCAATGGGCGAAGTTCTTGTTACCTTAGGCTCTGTCTACCCTGTAAGGGATAAAGACGAGATTTATGTATATATGTTATATTTCAAACTAGCTTCTGCCCGCGACTTCGTCTGCGTAGAATTATAAATGTACCTAAACCTTCCTCTAAAATCCGTAGCGTAGTTTTAAAGATCTAAGCATACATAGAGAGGGACAGACAGCGGAAAGCGACTTCTTTTTTCAAAATTAAAAATTTATTATTGCAAAATGGCCGCCAAGAACTCTTTAACATATCTTTTCGAAACTACCAGCGCATTCGGAAACACCATCATTGCCAATTTTATACTACGTAGTGATAACATTTATTTTTTTCCTTGGCCCATGTTGTCAGCCTTTACTTGTCAAGACCAGCGTTTCCTTTTTCATCGGAGTAAAGAAAAAAACAACAGAGACATGCCCTTTTCGTGCTGGCCGAATGGAAAAAGGCAATGGCCTTTCGCCCGCTGCAACTAGGGTTCCCAGTCCACGCTCACATGTAAACTTGGGCGTATTGTGAGGCGAGCTACGAATACAGAGCCTCTAGTGCAGTGGTTCCTAACCTTTTCAATGTCACTACCCCTGTGAACAAGTATGGGAATGGAGTTTACCCCTAGCTAATTTAAAATAATTAAAACCACACAAATTCGAACGAAAATATGTTTATTATGTAAGAAATTGCACGTTTAGGTAACTAGTAAGTAAAGTAATATAATAATATAAATCTCGGAGTTAACCGTACTATTATTTTGTTTATTGCTATTTTAATACTATTTCGTGCCATCCCGTGTTACCCCCCTAGAATCTCCGTTTTACCCCTGCGGGGGTAATTACCCCCAGGTTAGGAACCACTGCTCTAGTGTAAGTTTTCGCATATAAAAACGTCGCGAACGCGTTCACGTAAACGTCTCAATTACTATGGAAAAATTGGCAGCGCCACTTGCGGAGCGAAGCGGCAAAAAACTGTTCTCATATTTGTCTAACGCAAACGCGTTCGAGACGTATTTTAAGACCGAAAACCTACACTAAGCATACAGAAGTGGCGACCACGGCAGTTCTGTCAAGAGTGTAACGGAGAAGGTGACAAACTTAAGTAAATGAACAGTTGTATGTGTGAGTAATGTGTGCGAATAGACAAATTGACGTTCCAAATTAGAAAAATGACTTAAGTCCCGTATCAATTCTGTACACTACTTGGTACATACTGTAGGCTTATTACCTAACTCGCTCGCAACCGCCATCGTGTTCATTTTGACACTTGTATGAATGTGACAGATAGCTGATTCCGATGCCAATTGTCAGCCCATACGTGAACTGTCAAAATGAACACGATGGCGATTGCGAGCGAGTTAGGTAATAAGCCTACCGGTCATTTACTTAAGTTTTTCACGTATATGTATCTAAAACTCATTGTATACTCTGTACATAAAACACGTGAAAATGATGAAATGAAATGCGCAAAATTCGCTTATGGCTATCCCGCGGTAACTGTTATTTTCCGGGATAAAAACTATCCTTTGTCCCCGGGACAGAAATCTGTATACCAAATTCCGCCGTCGTGGCGTTCTGCGATTTTAGCGCGAAAAGTTAACATACATACAGTTATTTTCGCACTTTAACATTAGTAGGGAAGTAGGTAAGTGGGTATCTTTTACCAGAGCCAAGCCATTTTTTTTTTCAAGAACTAGCAACCCTAGCTGCAACCGGAAGCTTCGGATTCAAATTTGGAATTGGATCGGGGCGCTGACGTTGCTCCCTTAGAGGTGCGGCCTCGTTGCGTCGCTTTCCGCGCGCCGGTTCGTTGTGACGAATTTAAAAATTAAATAAATAAGTTTTTGTCAAAAATTTCACAAGATTTTTGCTGACTGTACTTGCATTGTCATCCGTCTTACATATGTGTGTACCGAATTTCAAATCTATCGGACCACTCGTTGAAGAGTTCCCTCCTGCGGAGATGATCCTGGCTGGGTCACCAGAACTGCACTACCAGATTATTGTATTGTTATCCGACTTACACAAGTATGCAAAATTTCAGCTCAATCGGTTGAAGACATCTGCTTCAAAATTGAGTCGCAAGAGTCCACCCGGACAAACATACATACATACGTTGCAAGTTAAATAAAAGCTTTGGAACAGAAAATAAATGTTTTATGGGTGCGAGTCGGGTTACCTCCGCGTGTGGTCATGAGCTGCGGTTCATTATTGTGCCCGTCCGGGGGGAAGCGCAGTGCTTGGTCCGGTACACCCTAAAGTTGTTGTCGTAGATACGCTACAAATAATAAGAAGAAGAATATCAAGAAGCATCAGTGTCAATGGTGACAACAGAGGACATGACAACGTCAAAAACCCTTACTCCACGGCGAGCATAAGATCGCGCGACAGAACTAGCCGATATCTAAAAATTACCGCTAGAAAACCCGATTTCAAATAAAGAATCGCATCCAAATCGGATCACCCGTTTAAGAGCTATGGGTGCCACAGTCACGCATGACGGTCAAACTAAGAACACAGTTAAGCGCCGGGGGTTAGCCCAAAGAAATGTCTCAAATAAAGAATGAAAGACCAAATTATTCCTAACTCGCCAGCCACTAGAAAATTATGTGAATCCCGCCAATAAAACGCAAAATTAAGTAACTAAACGCACCCCTGCCAACACAAAGGACTCGTCCAGCTAAAAATATTAAAATTACTAACCAAAAATCTCTCACCGATGCAGAAACCAAACGGAATTTCGCCGCGAAAAGTCTTTGACAGCGAAAAAGGCGGGAAAGGCGGCCATTACAGACAAGTGACGCCATCTTAGCTTCGGACGCGAAAGGGCGTACGTGCTAAGCGATTTGGAAGACAAGTGTCTTTTCGGTTTTGGGGACGATTCTGGCCAACTCTGTAATTGAAGCCAGAGGATATGACCAAATTTTAATAACACCGTAACGTAAGTTATGGCGTTCTGTGTATATTTGAGGGTATATTTTGTTAACCGATGGCGATGAAACGCCGTAGGCTAAAAGTTTGACCTATGGCTAACGTGACCATTTATTTATTTTGTCAGACCGGGACACATCTGCAGAAATATATAATAAAAAAAAAAGTTTTTAGTGTTTTACAAGTATTTTATTATAGAAGATAGAATAATGCAAAATAATTTAAGCTCTAAACACAAAATAGTTAAGTTGGCACGACTTACTAACTAAGCCCCCAGTAGTGACGTGACTTCTAAGTCGTATTTTTGTATATGTCGACTGAACAATTTTTTTTCTTTGTCTGCTTGCAAAACCGGGACGAAGTTGGCTTCGCTGGGGACACCGGGACAGACTGCCTGAAACCGGGACGTATGGTCACGTTACCTATGGCCTAAAAAAACAGGTCGTGGATTAGACTTAGACCCTGTCTATTCCGCAAGGAGCGTAAAGGATAAAGACGTGATCTCTATAAGATAAGTATATATCAGCTGTTGCCTGCAACTTCGTCTGCATAGAATTCGTTTATCGCTATCCCGCAGGAATTACGCAATTTTCCGTATTCCTATTGTTGTTTCTTCCATGCTGGTCTGGGAGCAAAGGAAAAACATAGAATGTACCAGTTGCTTCTCTTCCCCCGCATATGGTAAAAGCCCATCGAGGGAGTGGGCGAAAAGCAACCCATCACTGTTTTGATTCCTCTTGCCATCCATACGCCCACGATCATGCTAAACGTGGTATTTAGTCTTGTTACCTTAGGCCAGGGGTCGGCAACCTGCGGCTCGCGAGCCACATGCGGCTCTTTGGATGTGAGGCTGCGGCTCTTTAGTTCCATTCGCAAATATTATTTATTTTATAAAAAAAATGTTCTGAAACGATTAACGAGGTTTAGGCATTATTTCTATCTCTCAGCTACTTATACTCGCTTTTCACCGCAGCACCCCTGTAATTTTGTGGCTCTTTAAAAACTTGAAATTTTGTAAATAGTAATTTTTGGCTCTTCCGACTCAAAAGGTTGCCGACCCCTGCCTTAGGCTATGTCTACCCCATAAGGGATAAAGACGTGATATATGTATGTAAGTATAAGATCCCTTTGTATTAAATCAATACAATACAAGTTAAGTAGCAATACAAGTTTTGCCGTCGATAATATAATTTTATTATAATAAATAGCGGTCGCCCGCAACTCTATCCGCGCAAAATTAGCTTGTCGCTATCCCACGAGATCTATGAGATTTTCCGGAACAAAAACTATCCCTGTAAGAAATTTCATTACAATCGGTTCAGTGGTTTAGGCGTGAAAGACAGAGAAAGAAAGAAAGAAAGAAAGAAAGAAGGCATTTATTCCTTTTTGCAAGACACACAAATATAAGATAATATACACAGTTTTATAGAAAATAAACAAGGTATAACAAAAAAAAAACATAGACATGAAAAATAGATCAGACAGAATTACTTTCACATATACGGATTTTTTTATTCGGTTATGCATAAATATTTTATTGGGCCTAATTTGCTGCTCTGGGTTCCGGGCCTACTGAGCCTTCTGGTACATCCATCACTGGATTGCCACTCTCCGAGATGCCACTGTATCCATTAGGATTTGGAATACAATGGGGACTATCGTTTCTTTGCTCACCAGTTGGCGCCACTGTTGGCCTCTTGGCCAACGGTCAATGATATCCCTCAGAAACTGCCAGGAAATCATTAACCGATGCCCGGGGCGCACCGGACCAAGCACTCTTCCCCCCGGACGGATCCAAAAACGAACCGCAGCTCTTGACCACACGCGGAGGTAACCCGACTCGCACCCCCTAAACCTTCCTCGTGAATCACTCTATTTATTGGTGAAAACCTTTCAGTGGTTTTAGAGTTTATCACGAACTAGCTTCTGCCCGCGACTTCGTCTGCGTAGAATTATACATAAAAACCTTCCTCTTGAATCACTCTATCTATTAAAAAAACCGCATCAAAATCCGTTGTGTAGTTTTGAAGATATAAGCATACATATGGACACAGGGACAGATAAAGCGACTTTTTTTATACTATGTAGTGACAAGTACCGGTTTTTGAAAGCACATCCATCACTTATTCGTTGCGTCTGGTAGGCTTATTGTCTAACTCGCTCGCAATCGCCATCGTGTTCATTTTGACAGTTCATGTATGGGCTGACAATTGGCATCGGGATCAGCTAGCCGTCACATTCATACAAGAACTGTCAAAATGAACACGATGGCGATTGCGAGCGAATTAGACAATAAGCCTACTGGGTGTGCGAGTCGGGTTACCTTCACGTGTGGTCAAGAGCTGCTGTTCGTTTTTGGATCCGTCCGGGGGGAAGAGCAGTGCTTGGTCCGGTGCACCCTGGGCATCGGCTAATGATTTCCTGGCAGTTTCTGAGGGATATCATTGACCGTTGGCCAAGAGCCCGACAGGGGGGAGGGGGTCTTTGACCATTACCGTACAACGTAGCCGACATTTTGTCACAAGATTTTTTAAAAATATTTTTGGTACTTTGACATTGGCGAAGTTGTCGTCGCTAGATTTTTAAAAATTGAATTGAATTGACTGCGAGCGAGTTAGACAATAAGCCTATGGTTCCCTGTTCGTCTGAGTATTTCCCGTTTGTACGCTGGCCTTTAGGTAGTTAGGGACGAAGACGAGCGAAGCTAGGAGGTGTTAGGTTGCACCGCGAAGAATCGAATCTGCATCAGAATTGTCGAACGCGGAAATGGACGAACCGGAATAATGACAAACGGGCAAATAGACGAAGGGTGCAAAATACAGTGGCAGAAATCTATAATGCTATTAAATTCTCAACTAGCTGACCAGATTAATTAGAGCCGTAATTTTCTTCTAATCAGGGGCCGATTTTTGAAAGCATATGTGTAAAAATACCATTCGAAAGTGGTGGAAAATTGTGCTGAATTCGAAATACGAGTAGCATAGAAGACAATCACATACATACACAAATCACGTCTTTATCCCTTACGGGGTAGACCGAGCCTAAGGTGGCAAGACCTAAGCCACGTTTAGCAAGATTGTGGGCGTATAGATGGCAAAAAATGGAATCCAAATAGTGATGGGTTGCTAGCCGCATCGCCTATAACATGATTCCTATGCCTTCCCTCAATGGGCTTTTACCATCTGCGCGGGAGGACAAGCAACTGGTACATTCTATGTTTTTTCTTTACTCCCAGACCAGCATGGGAGAGCAGACAATCACAGCTCTCATTAATCTTGTGAACTAGTCAAAACTTTGATTAGAGCTTGTAGTTTTGGAGATATAAGCTGATTTATACCACTTTCGAGTGATGTGCTTTCAAAAATCGGGCCCCAGCTCGTAATTCAAATTCATGGTGGCCAACTGGCCAATTGCAAAATGCAATTTTAAAAAGTAAAACAGTCAATAATGTTTTGTGTTTTCAAATGAACAAGGGGTCGATAGTGGCCCGAACTGAGGGGCTACTCCGAAATTCGATTTTCGAAGTTCGTTTCGTTCCGTTCCGCTCACACTAATAGTCATTAATTTGAGAGTGAAAGGGACGGTATGACACGAAGTTCGAAAATCGAATTTCGGAGTGTAAGGCCTGTTTCTAGAAAAGGATGGTACGGCCGCGCCGCTTTTTTGCTAAACTTCAATTTGAGTTAATTAAATAACTTTTACGTTTTATAAATATTAAATAGTCGAATTTGCGGAGAAATATTGTTTGGATTTCTTCACGAATGTTCTTCTTATTTGTGGCGTATGTCAAAGTAACAAAAATATAATTAAAAATTCTTGTGACAAAATGTCGGCAACGTTGTACGGTAATGGTCAAAGACCCCCTCCCTCCTGTCGGGCTCTTAGCCAACGGTCAATGATATCCCTTACGCGGCTAGCAACGCAATAATTATTTTGATTTCCCTTTCCAGCTATACACCTTTAATCATGCTAAACATGGCTTTTAGGTTTTGTTACGTTAGGCTCTGTCTACCCGGTGATTAATGTATGCATGAGTACTTCAACCGGCTTAGTTTGACTGTCTTGTAGTTATCCTAAAATTTTACTAAAATACTTTTATGGGAATGCACAAGTTTAGTGCAATTAAGCCCTGTCAATAATTTAGAGAAATAAATAGAAGAAAGGGGTGCGAGTCGGGTTACCTCCACGTGTGGTCAAGAGCTGCGGTTCGTTTTTGGAACCGTCCGGGGGGAAGAGCAGTGCTTGGTCCGGTGCACCCTGGGCATCGGCTAACGACTTCCTGGCAGTTTCTGAGGGATATCATTGACCATTGGCTAAGAGCCCGACAGGGGGGAGGGGGGGGGAGGGGGGTCTTTGACCATTACCGTGCAACGTTGCCAACATTTTGTCACAAGATTTTATAATTATATTTTTGTTACCTTGACATTAGCGAAGTTGTCGTCGCTATATCGACTTGATACGCCACAAATAAGAAGAAGAAGATAGAAGAAAGAAAGAAAGAAAGAAGACATTTATTCCTTTTAGCAAGACACAAATATAAGAGAATATACACAATTATATAGAAAAAAAACAGACATGAAAAATAGATCATCAGCATTGTGTGTCTTCGCAAAAGTGAAACGGTTGCTGGCTCAGCATTACGCTGAGGTGTTAGACACCTGCAGCACTGATTTTCAGCCAGAACCGTCTCTACTAATAGGCTACTTTTGTCCTTTTTTACAAGCTTTATATTAACATGCAACTGTCTGTGGAATCAAGTAAAAAAGCTGAAATTTTGCAGACTCAAGTAAGTCAGATATGACAATACAATAATCTGGTAGTGGTGTCCTGTAGGATTATTACCTAACTCGCTCGCAATCGCCATCGTGTTCATTTTGACAGTTCATGTATGCGCTGACAATTGGCATCGGAATCGGCTAGCTGTCACATTCATACAAGAACTGTCAAAATGAACACGATGGCGATCGCGAGCGAGTTAGGTAATAAGCATACTGGTGTCCAAGTCATCCCTGTTGCGGAGACTATCCTGGCTGTCTCTGAACTCTTCAAAGGTTGGTCCTATTGACTCGACATTTGGTACACATATGTAGGACGGATGACCATGCAAGTACAGTCAGCAAAAAAAGCTTGTATTAAAAATTTTTTTTTTTTAAAGAAACACTATGTAAAGCAGATGCTTAGGTAAGTTTTATTGGACACCTCTGTAAAGTTATTTATCCTAGGAAGATGCAGTTCCCAAAAGATACAGACTGAATTGGGCCAAAAAACTAGTCATTAATATGAATTTTACTAAGACTTAAATTACACATTATTCTGGTTAGCAGGAAGAGATCCCTTCTTAGGGATAAGTTCGCCCTTATACTATTTGTAAGAAACAATGCGAGAATTGGTTTAAAGTACTTTATTGAAGTTTTTAAACATTAATTAATTGAATACAAGTCTCAGTACAGCCAGCGTATCGGAAGGCTGAAGAGAAGAGAACATAGACAACGGTGTTTTACTTACATTACGAAATGTTGCCATTTTTAGTGTAGTCTATGTTTAGATTGTTTAGTTACATGTTAAGAAATAATGAATTGAATTTTATAGATTAAGATTAATTATATTGTATTATTTATATTTATCCATAGGTTTACATATATTTATTAATATTATTTTTATTTTATGTTCATGTACTGAACACTATTTTCTCTGTATTTCTGTATTTTTAAAATTTTTATGTGCAATAAAGACTACATACACATACATATTCTGTCTACCCCGTAAAGAATAAAGACGTGATTTATATATGTAATGTATGTATTTTTTTTTATATGAATAGGAAGGCAAACGAGCAAGTGGGTGACCACTCTCATAAGTCCATCGATTGTTTAAAAAAATGGTCCTACTACAACAAGGTATAATCACAAGACAAGTAAACAGGTACAAAATGAAAAAACTTTTTCTTTTACATTATTACAAATCTTGTACCTACCTACTTACATGTGGCAGTTATTGCAGTTTCTTAAATACTAGCTGTTGCCTGCAACTTTTGCGGGTGGTAGGGCCTTGTGCAAGGTCCGTCCGGATCGCTACCACCATCTTACTCGCTAATCCTGCCGCTAAGTAGCAGTGCTTGCACTGCTGTGTTCCGGTGCGGAGAGTAAGACAGCCAGGGAAATTACGGGCACAAGAGGCATTTCATCTTAATCCTCTAGGTTGGCAACGCATCTGCAATCCCTCCGGGGTTGCGGGTGTCTATGGGCAGTGGTGATCACTTACCATCAGGTGACCCACTTGCTCGTTTGCCTTCCGATTCACATATAAAAAAAAAAAAAAACTTCACCCACGCAGACTTAAATGTAGCCTATGTCCATCAGGGATAACATAGGATTCTAATGATGAAAGAATTTATCAAATTGGTCCAAGTTTCAGAGCCAATGCAAACAAACAAACAAATCTTTCCTCTTTAAAATATTACTTTTACCCCCTTATTCATAAACACTCTATAGGATTTTGTCCTTATTTGTGAAAGGTAAATTTCAAAGTGACAAATAAGGACAAAAAATTAGCAGAAGCCTACAGAGCGTTTTATGAGTATGAGGGTTAGTTACTAGGTACATACATACACAAATCACGTCTTTATCCCTTACGGGGTAGACAGAGCCTAAGGTAACAAGACCTACAGGCCACATTTAGCAAAATTGTGGGCGTACAGGTGGAAAATGGAATTAAAATAGTGATGGGTTGCTAGCCTCATCGCCTATAACAAGATTCCTATGATTTTCGCCCATTCCCTCGATGGACTTTTACCATCTGCGCGGGTAGAGAAGCAACTGGTACATTCTATGTTTTTTCTTTACTCCCAGACCAGCATGGAAGGTACATACTTTAAATAATTTGGCTAAGTATCACAAGCAATCAAAATAAAAGTATTCTAATGTGAATTCTTTGAGTATTAACTTTGTTTATTTTATTAATTATTGTAAAATCAACACAATAAAATTGTGTCATCAAATATTTCATGAATAATTGAAGTAATTAAAAATGTTGAAAATTATAATAGGCTTTGAAAATTATTATTTTTAAATGCAAACTGTAAGATACAGAAATACCAAATAGAATTACCAAGAATAATCTATTTATTTACCCTGTTCCAAAGTTATGTCTGTTTCTTGTTTTTTTGCTAACAAAAATAAGCACATATCTAACTAAAAAACCAGTCGTGTTTTTCAACTAGGCAAATTAATTTAATTAAATCTATCCATTGAAGAAAACACATAAACAAAATAGTCACTCGCGCGTCACAGTCCTTACAACCAATCACTATCATTCAAATATTACCTAAATAAAATTTCAACAAGATTTCAAAACAAACCAAAAATTCGTGCACCAACACCACACCAACGTAAGAAAAAAAAACTATGAAAACATCCCTATTCTGAAATGAAAATAATCGAAGAAAAAAATCGATTGTCACCATATCACAATTTTGAAAAATAATCGAATAGCTAAAAGGAAGCGTAATGGTTCAAACCACGTGGAACGGCAAGGTCGAATTTATGTTTTCAACTTGTCAAGCGCGGCGTGTGATAAATTAAAGCTACGAGCCGTTATCGCGGCGCCATTCGCGGAATGTACACCTTATACAAACGATTTAAAGTCGATGTTGACTTGCGCGTTTGTCCCACGCATAGTCGCCAGCCCAGGCAATATATCTTAGGCCGTGTACTGCCCGTGACACTTCGTAAACAAACTGAAGCTACCGCAACAAAGGATCACTGCCATTTTAGAATGAAAATACGCATAAATAAAGCGACCGTGAGTCCGGGCGACGGTTGCATGCACCAAAATATCAATTGTCACGAATTATGCGACGCTTTTGTTAAGCTTTTTCTACATTAAGGTTCAAATGAGCTTACCAGAGGAAAACACGGCGACGTATTATGTCGAGTCATCGGTACATCTTGCACATATCGATCACAGTCTTGCACTTAAAAACACTAGGCTAAAAAAGGAGGTTAGCACCAAAATATCAAAACAGTCATTTATCAATCACAAATCACGCAGAGCCGCGTCGGGCGGCAGTTTTTATTACAGATACTACGCGTATGTGAATCACTATCAAAATAAAAATAGAGGCAGACGCCGCGTCGACGTCCGTGCCGCTGTCTGTCTGCCGTGCTGTCAATATTCGTCAAAATGAAAATGGCGACACCCTCGACAGAATACGATCAGCACCGTCCTGCCTGCTATGCCCCTCTCGCTCGCTCGCTAGTGTTAGCAAAGGACGGGTGACCGACGTGTTGTCTTCAACCCGAGCGAGTTGATTTGTGATGTCACGCCCAGCAGCGTAACGTTTGCGTAATTAAGCGTTCACGACGGCTCTTAAACTCGTTTTAATAACGTTAATTTACAACCATACCTCAAAATAAGGTCGTCGGTCGAAAGTGTCGGTTGTATGACGAGTTATTGCCGTGTAATGTGTCTTTTTGCTGCTGTTATACGACTCTGCGCAGGCTAGGCCCGTCCCACCACTCAATATCTGTCGAGAAAGCGCCTCCTACTTTTTCTTATTTTATTCGTGTCTATTTTTTTCAGATGTTCATCTCGACTCTCGACTGCATTAACTCGGTGCAGTCGCATTGCAGTTTGATGAATAATCTATTTAAGTTTGTACTTCGTGCTCTTTGACAATTTCTTAAATTAAAACCTTTTTAAATCCTTGCTGCATCATTGCTTTAATTAACTTAATAATGGAGTAACTAGCGTTTCGAAATAACTGTTGGAATACCTACAGTTATTTTTATTTTATTACTTCAGTTCAGATTCAGGTTAATTGATTGATTGTTATCTATCAAAGATTATGTACCTATTGAATTCACGAGTACCTTTATCAAAGTTACGCATCGAGCTCGCAAATTACATAATTCCACGATTAATGTACCGATAAAGCCAGTTAATTAAATTAGCTTCGAGAATTTCAAGTACCCATTATCATCCGACTGATAAATTATTACAGTATCGATTCATTCGCGACGTCAAATTATTTGATGAGAATCGATTTTTGGTCGCAATTAAATTTTAGAAGATAATTTGTCAATGTCTTGTGCCAAAACATAAATAAATTGAAAGAAGGCAATAAAAATCCATCGTAATGATAACATTTATTGAAACAAATAACGTATTATTATTTTTTTTAATTCGTGTTGCTCAACCTCAGCTGTTTGCTTTTGTTATTTACTTACAAATAACATTTTTTATTTAAACGAAGTTCGGAATGGATTCTAAATTAGATTTTACTTAGGTACCATAATTATTTTTTTTCAAGACCTTTAATTTAATTTTATTGTATTTCTGAAGCAAGTACATGCGTTAATTTTATTTTATAGGAATAAATAAATCTGTATTTAATATGCGTAAAATGAAACATATTCGGCCATGTTTTTTATGGACGTCTCAGCTGTCACTGTCATATGTCAAATTGACAAATCTGCGTTTTGATACTTTTGATGTTATTCTCCTCTCCTTAGTTCTGATCACAGTTCTAATAGTAAATAAATGATTCAAAGGCAAACTAAATAATACAGGGTTACCGAAACTGGATTTTAAGTTAAATGATAAGCAAATAAAGTCTCAACTTATTTTTTAGATTCAATTCACCAACATTGTATTCGTAAACATTTCTTATGGATTCTTTCATAGAAATAGACTGGAAGCAAACTTTCTGAACGTCTTTGTCAAACATATGTTGCAAGTTGCAACTTAAAACAAACAAATATTTTTTGCATTTATCTCATTCATAGGCTTGTTTTTGTTATTTAAATAAAAAAAATCTTGTACTACCTTCGATATGTCGATTTAATATTACCTTTGTTACGTCGATTTTTGGTATGACGAGTTTTTAGATGTGATTCAAAGTTAGACCTTGAAAATGGAAATGGAACATGTCAAAGTCCTGGCAACATTTTGTTACACAATTGCCGTTGCTGTTCGAAATTTATCAAGTGCTTTTCAACCGTGGTTAAGAATTTATAATTACTCTTGAAAATTATAAAATTTTTGCGTTATATATTTATTATTGCTATTCACAATGTCTGAAAAGAGTCATACTTCTCGTTTGTCGGCGTACAAAACTGCTGGAGCAGGTGTCGGTGTAAGTAATTTATTTTTTAGTCTAAACCTGAAATCCTTTGTTCGAATTTTGAAAAGCGAAAGCATGTTCTTTTCTATTTCATTTGTTTTCTTAACGTTCTCATGAAATTCTTCACGAAATCGTTATTTTACCGTGTGTTAAATTTAAGTTTAATTATTTATTGACGCGTGTTAACTTTTGCGTTTTCATTAACATTAGACAGGCAAGCTTTTATTGCTAAATAATGACTTCAATTTTTAATATTCATTTGTAATAATCATTTAAAATCATGACGGAGTTATTGTGGGTAGAGAAAGTCTATCAGTAAGTACTTATTTTCATTCTTACCTTCCAAATGTGTTTAAAATGATGGTAAAGTACTGTTACAAGAGGCTTATTTTGTTTTGATAGAATTTACACTTTTCTAGGGAAAACCATGACCATTAAAGCCCAGTTGTTAGAGAACCTGCACAGTTTTGAGGTATTAGTGGGTTCAATCCCTGCATTATGCATGACAATGAAATTTACCCATGGAAGTTAAGTTACTTTTGCTTAGTTTGGTTTGGGACTAGGTTTTTATTTAATTGTTAACTAGCTTCTGCCTGCGACTTCGTCTGCATAGAATTGTACATATAAACCTTCCTCCTGGATCACTTTATCTATTCAAAAAACTGCATCAAAATCCGTTGCATAGTTTTAAAGATCTAAGCATACATAGGGACAGACAGCGGAAAGCGGCTTTGTTTTATACTATGTATGTAGTGAGAAAGTTCTGAATATACCAAGATTCTCTACCATTGTAAATTTTTGTTTCTGCCTCTGATCCTGCAAGGAAACCCAGGTTTGAAGTCCCTAGAGCAGAGCAGCACCAAGAGTTCACCGAGATAAAGGGTCTGCTGGGCTTCACTAGCTAGTAGTGCCTATAGCCCTCCTCGCTAAAGACGCAGTTTTAGACATCAAGTTGCAAAGAACAGTCCATGTCCACCCACTGCTGAGTAAAAGCCTTCATTCTCACATAATGTTGGCTGGTTCTGTCCCAGACTCGTCCACAGCTTTCCAGCTGACTGCCAGATGTCTTCCGACTAACGGGCTGGTGGTATACCCACTGCCCCTAACCCAATATTGGCTGTGACTGCCTTCGACCATCTCTCGTCATTCTGTCTGGCCAGCCCAGCTCTTCTCCACTTCAGCGGTGTCAACATCACAATTATTCCCACAGGAGCTCCGTCGCAAGCGGGCAGAGCAGAGTGTGGCGCTCCGCAAACAGGCCAGAGATGAGCAGCTGCTCAAACGCCGGGCGTTGTCTCCGGATGCTAAGGATGAGGAGGTTCCTGTGGAAAAGCTGCCGACACCCGCTGAGATTGTCAAAGGTATTATCCATGTTTACCATACTTCCATGCTGGTCTGGGAGCAAAGAAAAAACATAGAATGTACCAGTTGCTTCTCTTCCCGCGCAAATGGTAAAAACCCATCGAGGGAATGGGCGAAAATCATAGGAATTATGTTATAGGCGATGTGGCTACCAACCAATCACTATTTTGATTCCATTTTCCACCTCTACACCCTCAGTGTCTTGCTAAACGTGGCCTGTAGGTCTTGTTACCTTAGGCTCCGTCTACCCCGTATGGGATAAAGACGTGATTTGATGTATGTATTTTTATAATATGTGATGACACTTGTCCGATGCAGGCCTCAAGTCCTCAGACGTGTCTATAATGACGACGTCTGCGCGGGCGGCGCGCCGCATGCTGTCTCGGGAGCAGAATCCACCGATCACCATCATGGTGGCTGCTGGGGTCATCGCGCCATTGGTCGCAGCGTTAGAGAGAGATGACTGGTGAGTGAATCCTTGCTTTTTTACCCATTTTTTCCTATAAGATTAACTTCAGCCAGCACGGCGATTGCTTAACTAGTATAATAGAAGGCCTCGCTTGCACTCGGCCGTTAACGCATTCTCGTCCGCAATAATGTACTCTCTTTTCAGCACCGATCTGCAGTTCGAGGCGGCGTGGGCTCTCACCAACATTGCTTCGGGCACTCATGACCACACTATGGCTGTTATCGAGGTAAAAACTGGCCAAGCGCGTGTCTGACTTAAGCGCTGGGTGATTAAAAAAAAAACTAAGTGTTGCCATACAGACATACCGTCACGCCTCTTTCCCTCAGGGGTAGGCAGAGACTACTTAGTTCCACTTGCTACGATCCTGACACTTCTTTTGCTTCATCTACACTCGTCAATCAGTGTTGCCAGCTACCGGTAAAATTAAGATTTGTGTCTTAGGCGTTGAGTTTTGCTGATGCTTTGACGACCGGATAGCCTAGTGGTTGGTGACCCTGACTATGAAGCTGGAGGTCCCGGGTTCGAATCCCGGTAGGGGCAGACAGTTGTAAATGTAAATATGATGAGTACGGATGTTTGTGCCCGAGTCATGGGATGTGCTAAAAAATACTATTATCGCCCTGATGGGGGACTCTGTTTTATATGCAGTGATAGTGACTTGTATGAATGCAAACAATAAACGTCAACAGGGTGGAGCAGTTCCGAAGCTGGTGGCGCTGCTGGCGCGCGGCGGCACGGTGGGCGAGCAGAGCGCGTGGGCGCTGGGCAACATCGCCGGCGACGGCCCCGGCCCCCGCGACCGCGTGCTGCGCGCCGCCGCCCTGCCCGCGCTGCTGCCCAGCCTGGCGCCCCGCGCGCCGCCCAGCCAGCTGCGCACCGCCGTGTGGACCTACAGCAACTTCTGCAGGTAGCCTGCTGTGCGGGCACTGCCGCGCCGCGTGCTGCGCGCCGCCGCCCTGCCCGCGCTGCTGCCCAGCCTGGCGCCCCGCGCGCCGCCCAGCCAGCTGCGCACCGCCGTGTGGACCTACAGCAACTTCTGCAGGTAGCCTGCTGTGCGGGCACTGCCGCGCCGCGTGCTGCGCGCCGCCGCCCTGCCCGCGCTGCTGCCCAGCCTGGCGCCCCGCGCGCCGCCCAGCCAGCTGCGCACCGCCGTGTGGACCTACAGCAACTTCTGCAGGTAGCCTGCTGTGCGGGCACTGCCGCGCCGCGTGCTGCGCGCCGCCGCCCTGCCCGCGCTGCTGCCCAGCCTGGCGCCCCGCGCGCCGCCCAGCCAGCTGCGCACCGCCGTGTGGACCTACAGCAACTTCTGCAGGTAGCCTGCTGTGCGGGCACTGCCGCGCCGCGTGCTGCGCGCCGCCGCCCTGCCCGCGCTGCTGCCCAGCCTGGCGCCCCGCGCGCCGCCCAGCCAGCTGCGCACCGCCGTGTGGACCTACAGCAACTTCTGCAGGTAGCCTGCTGTGCGGGCACTGCCGCGCCGCGTGCTGCGCGCCGCCGCCCTGCCCTCGCTGCTGCCCAGCCTGGCGCCCCGCGCGCCGCCCAGCCAGCTGCGCACCGCCGTGTGGACCTACAGCAACTTCTGCAGGTAGCCTGCTGTGCGGGCACTGCCGCGCCGCGTGCTGCGCGCCGCCGCCCTGCCCGCGCTGCTGCCCAGCCTGGCGCCCCGCGCGCCGCCCAGCCAGCTGCGCACCGCCGTGTGGACCTACAGCAACTTCTGCAGGTAGCCTGCTGTGCGGGCACTGCCGCGCCGCGTGCTGCGCGCCGCCGCCCTGCCCGCGCTGCTGCCCAGCCTGGCGCCCCGCGCGCCGCCCAGCCAGCTGCGCACCGCCGTGTGGACCTACAGCAACTTCTGCAGGTAGCCTGCTGTGCGGGCACTGCCGCGCCGCGTGCTGCGCGCCGCCGCCCTGCCCGCGCTGCTGCCCAGCCTGGCGCCCCGCGCGCCGCCCAGCCAGCTGCGCACCGCCGTGTGGACCTACAGCAACTTCTGCAGGTAGCCTGCTGTGCGGGCACTGCCGCGCCGCGTGCTGCGCGCCGCCGCCCTGCCCGCGCTGCTGCCCAGCCTGGCGCCCCGCGCGCCGCCCAGCCAGCTGCGCACCGCCGTGTGGACCTACAGCAACTTCTGCAGGTAGCCTGCTGTGCGGGCACTGCCGCGCCGCGTGCTGCGCGCCGCCGCCCTGCCCGCGCTGCTGCCCAGCCTGGCGCCCCGCGCGCCGCCCAGCCAGCTGCGCACCGCCGTGTGGACCTACAGCAACTTCTGCAGGTAGCCTGCTGTGCGGGCACTGCCGCGCCGCGTGCTGCGCGCCGCCGCCCTGCCCGCGCTGCTGCCCAGCCTGGCGCCCCGCGCGCCGCCCAGCCAGCTGCGCACCGCCGTGTGGACCTACAGCAACTTCTGCAGGTAGCCTGCTGTGCGGGCACTGCCGCGCCGCGTGCTGCGCGCCGCCGCCCTGCCCGCGCTGCTGCCCAGCCTGGCGCCCCGCGCGCCGCCCAGCCAGCTGCGCACCGCCGTGTGGACCTACAGCAACTTCTGCAGGTAGCCTGCTGTGCGGGCACTGCCGCGCCGCGTGCTGCGCGCCGCCGCCCTGCCCGCGCTGCTGCCCAGCCTGGCGCCCCGCGCGCCGCCCAGCCAGCTGCGCACCGCCGTGTGGACCTACAGCAACTTCTGCAGGTAGCCTGCTGTGCGGGCACTGCCGCGCCGCGTGCTGCGCGCCGCCGCCCTGCCCGCGCTGCTGCCCAGCCTGGCGCCCCGCGCGCCGCCCAGCCAGCTGCGCACCGCCGTGTGGACCTACAGCAACTTCTGCAGGTAGCCTGCTGTGCGGGCACTGCCGCGCCGCGTGCTGCGCGCCGCCGCCCTGCCCGCGCTGCTGCCCAGCCTGGCGCCCCGCGCGCCGCCCAGCCAGCTGCGCACCGCCGTGTGGACCTACAGCAACTTCTGCAGGTAGCCTGCTGTGCGGGCACTGCCGCGCCGCGTGCTGCGCGCCGCCGCCCTGCCCGCGCTGCTGCCCAGCCTGGCGCCCCGCGCGCCGCCCAGCCAGCTGCGCACCGCCGTGTGGACCTACAGCAACTTCTGCAGGTAGCCTGCTGTGCGGGCACTGCCGCGCCGCGTGCTGCGCGCCGCCGCCCTGCCCGCGCTGCTGCCCAGCCTGGCGCCCCGCGCGCCGCCCAGCCAGCTGCGCACCGCCGTGTGGACCTACAGCAACTTCTGCAGGTAGCCTGCTGTGCGGGCACTGCCGCGCCGCGTGCTGCGCGCCGCCGCCCTGCCCGCGCTGCTGCCCAGCCTGGCGCCCCGCGCGCCGCCCAGCCAGCTGCGCACCGCCGTGTGGACCTACAGCAACTTCTGCAGGTAGCCTGCTGTGCGGGCACTGCCGCGCCGCGTGCTGCGCGCCGCCGCCCTGCCCGCGCTGCTGCCCAGCCTGGCGCCCCGCGCGCCGCCCAGCCAGCTGCGCACCGCCGTGTGGACCTACAGCAACTTCTGCAGGTAGCCTGCTGTGCGGGCACTGCCGCGCCGCGTGCTGCGCGCCGCCGCCCTGCCCGCGCTGCTGCCCAGCCTGGCGCCCCGCGCGCCGCCCAGCCAGCTGCGCACCGCCGTGTGGACCTACAGCAACTTCTGCAGGTAGCCTGCTGTGCGGGCACTGCCGCGCCGCGTGCTGCGCGCCGCCGCCCTGCCCGCGCTGCTGCCCAGCCTGGCGCCCCGCGCGCCGCCCAGCCAGCTGCGCACCGCCGTGTGGACCTACAGCAACTTCTGCAGGTAGCCTGCTGTGCGGGCACTGCCGCGCCGCGTGCTGCGCGCCGCCGCCCTGCCCGCGCTGCTGCCCAGCCTGGCGCCCCGCGCGCCGCCCAGCCAGCTGCGCACCGCCGTGTGGACCTACAGCAACTTCTGCAGGTAGCCTGCTGTGCGGGCACTGCCGCGCCGCGTGCTGCGCGCCGCCGCCCTGCCCGCGCTGCTGCCCAGCCTGGCGCCCCGCGCGCCGCCCAGCCAGCTGCGCACCGCCGTGTGGACCTACAGCAACTTCTGCAGGTAGCCTGCTGTGCGGGCACTGCCGCGCCGCGTGCTGCGCGCCGCCGCCCTGCCCGCGCTGCTGCCCAGCCTGGCGCCCCGCGCGCCGCCCAGCCAGCTGCGCACCGCCGTGTGGACCTACAGCAACTTCTGCAGGTAGCCTGCTGTGCGGGCACTGCCGCGCCGCGTGCTGCGCGCCGCCGCCCTGCCCGCGCTGCTGCCCAGCCTGGCGCCCCGCGCGCCGCCCAGCCAGCTGCGCACCGCCGTGTGGACCTACAGCAACTTCTGCAGGTAGCCTGCTGTGCGGGCACTGCCGCGCCGCGTGCTGCGCGCCGCCGCCCTGCCCGCGCTGCTGCCCAGCCTGGCGCCCCGCGCGCCGCCCAGCCAGCTGCGCACCGCCGTGTGGACCTACAGCAACTTCTGCAGGTAGCCTGCTGTGCGGGCACTGCCGCGCCGCGTGCTGCGCGCCGCCGCCCTGCCCGCGCTGCTGCCCAGCCTGGCGCCCCGCGCGCCGCCCAGCCAGCTGCGCACCGCCGTGTGGACCTACAGCAACTTCTGCAGGTAGCCTGCTGTGCGGGCACTGCCGCGCCGCGTGCTGCGCGCCGCCGCCCTGCCCGCGCTGCTGCCCAGCCTGGCGCCCCGCGCGCCGCCCAGCCAGCTGCGCACCGCCGTGTGGACCTACAGCAACTTCTGCAGGTAGCCTGCTGTGCGGGCACTGCCGCGCCGCGTGCTGCGCGCCGCCGCCCTGCCCGCGCTGCTGCCCAGCCTGGCGCCCCGCGCGCCGCCCAGCCAGCTGCGCACCGCCGTGTGGACCTACAGCAACTTCTGCAGGTAGCCTGCTGTGCGGGCACTGCCGCGCCGCGTGCTGCGCGCCGCCGCCCTGCCCGCGCTGCTGCCCAGCCTGGCGCCCCGCGCGCCGCCCAGCCAGCTGCGCACCGCCGTGTGGACCTACAGCAACTTCTGCAGGTAGCCTGCTGTGCGGGCACTGCCGCGCCGCGTGCTGCGCGCCGCCGCCCTGCCCGCGCTGCTGCCCAGCCTGGCGCCCCGCGCGCCGCCCAGCCAGCTGCGCACCGCCGTGTGGACCTACAGCAACTTCTGCAGGTAGCCTGCTGTGCGGGCACTGCCGCGCCGCGTGCTGCGCGCCGCCGCCCTGCCCGCGCTGCTGCCCAGCCTGGCGCCCCGCGCGCCGCCCAGCCAGCTGCGCACCGCCGTGTGGACCTACAGCAACTTCTGCAGGTAGCCTGCTGTGCGGGCACTGCCGCGCCGCGTGCTGCGCGCCGCCGCCCTGCCCGCGCTGCTGCCCAGCCTGGCGCCCCGCGCGCCGCCCAGCCAGCTGCGCACCGCCGTGTGGACCTACAGCAACTTCTGCAGGTAGCCTGCTGTGCGGGCACTGCCGCGCCGCGTGCTGCGCGCCGCCGCCCTGCCCGCGCTGCTGCCCAGCCTGGCGCCCCGCGCGCCGCCCAGCCAGCTGCGCACCGCCGTGTGGACCTACAGCAACTTCTGCAGGTAGCCTGCTGTGCGGGCACTGCCGCGCCGCGTGCTGCGCGCCGCCGCCCTGCCCGCGCTGCTGCCCAGCCTGGCGCCCCGCGCGCCGCCCAGCCAGCTGCGCACCGCCGTGTGGACCTACAGCAACTTCTGCAGGTAGCCTGCTGTGCGGGCACTGCCGCGCCGCGTGCTGCGCGCCGCCGCCCTGCCCGCGCTGCTGCCCAGCCTGGCGCCCCGCGCGCCGCCCAGCCAGCTGCGCACCGCCGTGTGGACCTACAGCAACTTCTGCAGGTAGCCTGCTGTGCGGGCACTGCCGCGCCGCGTGCTGCGCGCCGCCGCCCTGCCCGCGCTGCTGCCCAGCCTGGCGCCCCGCGCGCCGCCCAGCCAGCTGCGCACCGCCGTGTGGACCTACAGCAACTTCTGCAGGTAGCCTGCTGTGCGGGCACTGCCGCGCCGCGTGCTGCGCGCCGCCGCCCTGCCCGCGCTGCTGCCCAGCCTGGCGCCCCGCGCGCCGCCCAGCCAGCTGCGCACCGCCGTGTGGACCTACAGCAACTTCTGCAGGTAGCCTGCTGTGCGGGCACTGCCGCGCCGCGTGCTGCGCGCCGCCGCCCTGCCCGCGCTGCTGCCCAGCCTGGCGCCCCGCGCGCCGCCCAGCCAGCTGCGCACCGCCGTGTGGACCTACAGCAACTTCTGCAGGTAGCCTGCTGTGCGGGCACTGCCGCGCCGCGTGCTGCGCGCCGCCGCCCTGCCCGCGCTGCTGCCCAGCCTGGCGCCCCGCGCGCCGCCCAGCCAGCTGCGCACCGCCGTGTGGACCTACAGCAACTTCTGCAGGTAGCCTGCTGTGCGGGCACTGCCGCGCCGCGTGCTGCGCGCCGCCGCCCTGCCCGCGCTGCTGCCCAGCCTGGCGCCCCGCGCGCCGCCCAGCCAGCTGCGCACCGCCGTGTGGACCTACAGCAACTTCTGCAGGTAGCCTGCTGTGCGGGCACTGCCGCGCCGCGTGCTGCGCGCCGCCGCCCTGCCCGCGCTGCTGCCCAGCCTGGCGCCCCGCGCGCCGCCCAGCCAGCTGCGCACCGCCGTGTGGACCTACAGCAACTTCTGCAGGTAGCCTGCTGTGCGGGCACTGCCGCGCCGCGTGCTGCGCGCCGCCGCCCTGCCCGCGCTGCTGCCCAGCCTGGCGCCCCGCGCGCCGCCCAGCCAGCTGCGCACCGCCGTGTGGACCTACAGCAACTTCTGCAGGTAGCCTGCTGTGCGGGCACTGCCGCGCCGCGTGCTGCGCGCCGCCGCCCTGCCCGCGCTGCTGCCCAGCCTGGCGCCCCGCGCGCCGCCCAGCCAGCTGCGCACCGCCGTGTGGACCTACAGCAACTTCTGCAGGTAGCCTGCTGTGCGGGCACTGCCGCGCCGCGTGCTGCGCGCCGCCGCCCTGCCCGCGCTGCTGCCCAGCCTGGCGCCCCGCGCGCCGCCCAGCCAGCTGCGCACCGCCGTGTGGACCTACAGCAACTTCTGCAGGTAGCCTGCTGTGCGGGCACTGCCGCGCCGCGTGCTGCGCGCCGCCGCCCTGCCCGCGCTGCTGCCCAGCCTGGCGCCCCGCGCGCCGCCCAGCCAGCTGCGCACCGCCGTGTGGACCTACAGCAACTTCTGCAGGTAGCCTGCTGTGCGGGCACTGCCGCGCCGCGTGCTGCGCGCCGCCGCCCTGCCCGCGCTGCTGCCCAGCCTGGCGCCCCGCGCGCCGCCCAGCCAGCTGCGCACCGCCGTGTGGACCTACAGCAACTTCTGCAGGTAGCCTGCTGTGCGGGCACTGCCGCGCCGCGTGCTGCGCGCCGCCGCCCTGCCCGCGCTGCTGCCCAGCCTGGCGCCCCGCGCGCCGCCCAGCCAGCTGCGCACCGCCGTGTGGACCTACAGCAACTTCTGCAGGTAGCCTGCTGTGCGGGCACTGCCGCGCCGCGTGCTGCGCGCCGCCGCCCTGCCCGCGCTGCTGCCCAGCCTGGCGCCCCGCGCGCCGCCCAGCCAGCTGCGCACCGCCGTGTGGACCTACAGCAACTTCTGCAGGTAGCCTGCTGTGCGGGCACTGCCGCGCCGCGTGCTGCGCGCCGCCGCCCTGCCCGCGCTGCTGCCCAGCCTGGCGCCCCGCGCGCCGCCCAGCCAGCTGCGCACCGCCGTGTGGACCTACAGCAACTTCTGCAGGTAGCCTGCTGTGCGGGCACTGCCGCGCCGCGTGCTGCGCGCCGCCGCCCTGCCCGCGCTGCTGCCCAGCCTGGCGCCCCGCGCGCCGCCCAGCCAGCTGCGCACCGCCGTGTGGACCTACAGCAACTTCTGCAGGTAGCCTGCTGTGCGGGCACTGCCGCGCCGCGTGCTGCGCGCCGCCGCCCTGCCCGCGCTGCTGCCCAGCCTGGCGCCCCGCGCGCCGCCCAGCCAGCTGCGCACCGCCGTGTGGACCTACAGCAACTTCTGCAGGTAGCCTGCTGTGCGGGCACTGCCGCGCCGCGTGCTGCGCGCCGCCGCCCTGCCCGCGCTGCTGCCCAGCCTGGCGCCCCGCGCGCCGCCCAGCCAGCTGCGCACCGCCGTGTGGACCTACAGCAACTTCTGCAGGTAGCCTGCTGTGCGGGCACTGCCGCGCCGCGTGCTGCGCGCCGCCGCCCTGCCCGCGCTGCTGCCCAGCCTGGCGCCCCGCGCGCCGCCCAGCCAGCTGCGCACCGCCGTGTGGACCTACAGCAACTTCTGCAGGTAGCCTGCTGTGCGGGCACTGCCGCGCCGCGTGCTGCGCGCCGCCGCCCTGCCCGCGCTGCTGCCCAGCCTGGCGCCCCGCGCGCCGCCCAGCCAGCTGCGCACCGCCGTGTGGACCTACAGCAACTTCTGCAGGTAGCCTGCTGTGCGGGCACTGCCGCGCCGCGTGCTGCGCGCCGCCGCCCTGCCCGCGCTGCTGCCCAGCCTGGCGCCCCGCGCGCCGCCCAGCCAGCTGCGCACCGCCGTGTGGACCTACAGCAACTTCTGCAGGTAGCCTGCTGTGCGGGCACTGCCGCGCCGCGTGCTGCGCGCCGCCGCCCTGCCCGCGCTGCTGCCCAGCCTGGCGCCCCGCGCGCCGCCCAGCCAGCTGCGCACCGCCGTGTGGACCTACAGCAACTTCTGCAGGTAGCCTGCTGTGCGGGCACTGCCGCGCCGCGTGCTGCGCGCCGCCGCCCTGCCCGCGCTGCTGCCCAGCCTGGCGCCCCGCGCGCCGCCCAGCCAGCTGCGCACCGCCGTGTGGACCTACAGCAACTTCTGCAGGTAGCCTGCTGTGCGGGCACTGCCGCGCCGCGTGCTGCGCGCCGCCGCCCTGCCCGCGCTGCTGCCCAGCCTGGCGCCCCGCGCGCCGCCCAGCCAGCTGCGCACCGCCGTGTGGACCTACAGCAACTTCTGCAGGTAGCCTGCTGTGCGGGCACTGCCGCGCCGCGTGCTGCGCGCCGCCGCCCTGCCCGCGCTGCTGCCCAGCCTGGCGCCCCGCGCGCCGCCCAGCCAGCTGCGCACCGCCGTGTGGACCTACAGCAACTTCTGCAGGTAGCCTGCTGTGCGGGCACCACGGCGTTGCAGTCGTCGAGTCACAGGCGCGGCCTCACTACATCGGCCTCACTAGATCTTAAATTTCTGAACAACAAAAAAAATGTTGAAAAAGTGTCATCTACCCAATCAACCAGTATTTAAAAAACTATGTTTGTTGCAGGAACAAGAATCCTTTGGTGAACTTCGAGTTGGTGGCGCCTGCGTTGCCCTTCATAGCCGAGCTGCTGGAGCTGAACGACACGGACGTTTTAGGTAACAACAGACTAACAACCAAATCTCACGACGAGGTTTATATGGACATACCTTTTTAAATCCCAGATTTCGGGGCAAAAACCTTAGGAATCATGTTATAGGTGGTGCTAGCCAAGCCATCACTATTTTGAATCCCCTTTCCACCTATACGCCTACAATCACGCTATACGTGGCGTTTTAAGTCTTGTTACTTTAAGCTCTGTCTACCCCCTAAGGGATAACACGTGGTTTTTATATGTATGTATGTGTGCCGGGATCGTTTTAAAGTTTTAAAATTTTTAAATCTCTAACTGAAGGAATTAGTTAGTTTTATTTTAGATTTTAATTTAGTTTCCTATTAATTTTGTATTAGTAGATAAATATTGTTGATATATTAAAAAAAAATCAAAAAGACATGTCCATATTAGTCTTACGTGCTAAAAGGGAAGTTTACTAATATTTTTGCAATCGTTCAGCGGACGCCTGCTGGGCTATATCCTATCTCACCGACGGGCCCAACGACCGCATAGAGGAGGTCCAGATGACCCCCAACCTGCTGCCCCGCGTCGTCAAGCTGCTCGACCATAAGTCCCCCGCCGTCAGGACGCCTGCGCTGCGCGCCGCCGGCAACATGCTCACTGGCTCCGACGAACAGGTAAACAGATAGACAGACGCAACTTATGAAATGAAAAATGAAGTGATTTATTTTCATAACATAACAACAATTTTAGTGGCTCATAAAGCCTACTTAGCCACACCGACAGAACTTAGCCAACGCGACATAGATACTTGGCCATACCGACCGAACTTAGCTAATTCAACATAGATACTTCGCCAAACCGACCGAACTTAGCTAATTCAACATAGATACTTCGCCATACCGACCGAACTTAGCTAATTCAACATAGATACTTCGCCACACCGACAGAACTTAGGCAACTCAACATATATACTTAGCCAACTTATCATAGATACTTAGCCATACCGACAGAACTTAGCCAACGCGACATAGATACTTGGCCATACCGACCGAACTTAGCTAAGTCAACATAGATACTTCGCCATACTGACAGAACTTAGCCTACTCAACATAGATTGTTAGCCATACCGACAGATCTTAGCCAACTCGACATAGACACTTGTTCTTTGTTTCTGTATTGTTTTGTACTGATCTGTGGTGTTCAATAAAGAGTATTTGTATTGTATTGTATACTTAGCCATACCGACATAACCTATCCAACTCAACATAGATAAAATTAGCCATATCGACAGAACCTATCCAACTCAACATAGATAAAATTAGCCATACCGACAGAACTTGGTCAACTCATCATAGATACCTAGCCGCACCGACAGAACTTAGCCAACTCAACATAGATAAAATTAGCCTTACCGACAGAACTTTAGCTAACTCAAAATAGATACTTAGCCATACCGACAGAACTAGCTAACTTAAGGGTCGTTCTACCATTTCGTCCGGATTTGGCTTTTTCTAGAGAATTTTTTTTTTTTAGAGCTTTTGTGTTTGTATTGATATTGCGTGTGTGCATACTCAGTCTTTATATTATTTAGTAAAAGGCACCCATATATTAATGTTATTTAAAAAGAAATGAGATGGAATGTAATGAAAGCGCAGATGGAAATGAAATTCGACTGGACGGAACTGAAACTTACACGGATGGGAATGAAATATGCACGAAAAGTTAAGAAATTAGACTGGATGGAAATGAATCGTAAAAGGATAGAAATGAATTAGTTAAATGGCAATGTATGGCATGGCATCCCTGGAATGAAACAAAAATTACACATTTTCGTATATTTCTTTAATTAACATTGTAATTTAAATTTCCACAATTATAACAGAAATCGATACTTTATTTGAGACTTAATCTTCAGTATTATTATTTGGCAAGAAGTAGAACACTAATGTAGTGATATGAGATCTTGAATTTCCCAACTTTAACAAATTAAATAAAAAAAAATCTCTTAAGACTTCAAAATAAAATATTCCTATAATTAACTGTGTATTTTAGATTTCCACAATCATAACAGAAATCGATACTTTATTTCAGACTCAATCTTCAGTCTTATTATTTGGCAAGAACTAGAATACTAATGTAATGATATGAGATCTTGAGTTTCTTAACTCTCACAAATGAAATAAAAAAATCTAGACTTAAAATAAAATGAAAAGGAAAGTAAAGCACTACAAACATAATAAAGTTCAAAACAAAAAACGTCTCTAAAAATATGCTTAATAATAAGGCACTTATAACTGTCACAACATTATTTTTTAACACAAGAAACCCGTGAGGATAATTTTAACAATTATCCGTAGGTACGTAGTTTTACTTAAAATTCACTTTAGGTAAACTTGCAAAAGACAACTGTTGTCGCCTGTTTTCCTGAGGATCATCCAAACGTTGTACGATCTGGGATTCGGATACGGTATCCTCATCACTTAAAGCTGGCCAACTAAATAATCCACTGCGTACTTTCCTTACGAATATAATTGTGTATTCTTTGGTGTCAGTGCATTTTTTAATAATTTTTCCGATATAGAACTGTGAAGTTTTTTTGAGTTTATATTCAACTACAACCCACATATCAATTTCATATTTCAAATCAAACTCGACGTCATTAGGATTTGCTACTTGCTGGTCACATTCAGGAGCTTTATTGGTGGGAGGTAAATTCAAAAATTTCTCAAACTCCGTTTGATCAATGGAGCTAAATCCTGTTGAATGATGACTGGTAGAAAATCTTTGATATTTGTAGGGTACATTAGATATAATATTTAGACTTTGTTTCAGATGATTTTCAGAGTCTGGTATCGAGTCGGAAAAATCTTCCTCATGAGTGATCCTGTTCAAAGTAGGTTTTATGATGATGTTTCTCATCTTTCTCAAATTGTTTCTTAGAGTCGGGGTATCAATTTGCGGTGGTGACACAGCTCCAACACAATCGTCAAGATCATAATTCGATTTGTTAATGGGTGTTTCCAAACCAGTATTATTTAGGGTTAGGTCAGGGAACACTGATGAATTGAATAGTGGACTAAAGTTTCCTTCCAGGCCACATTCATGTTCAGCACTGTGTACATTTTCTTTTAGTCCTGGATCATATTGGCCACTATAATGAGCAATTGGACTTGATAAACCAGGTTGTGTATCAATTATGTTTGGTGTGGTATGTTGTGCAATATCTGTATTTTCTAAAACATTTCTAGCACTGAAAGATCCTATTCGAGTTGTAGCCACATCGTTAATTCCCGTGCTTAAAACTCCAAGATGTTTATTGTGTTCGCAGGGTATAAAGCTGCCTCGACACGCAAAACAGCTGAGAGATCTGAATGAAACCGAGTGTGGTAAATCAATTGACCATATAACCTGATGTACTTTTGTGGTACCTTTAAATCCAGGGATATGAGTCAAAAATCTTTTTTTTGAAACCTCCTCTTCAGGTATTATTTTGAAATCCACTTTCTGAACATTTTGTTTCACTACTTGTACAAAATCTTCAAATGTGCCAACATCTCCTCCATATTTTACATAGTTATCAGCCGCTCTCTTTACAACCGCACCAACTCCATCGGGGGCTCCTTTGCCATGTCCGGCTTCTAAATACGACCACGTTACTTCCTGGAGGGACGAGACTTGATCTTTCAATTTTGTCAACATATGAAAGATGAATCGGTTACGATATTGACTAGATGGTGAATCAGAAACAAAATGTATTGCATTCAAGGATGGAACCAAATTTTGAGCTATGTCAAGTATAGGTGTAATGTGAGCCCAAATAGCAGAGGCGTCATGATTAAGGCATTGGCTCATGGTACAGAATGATTTTGTTGTTACGCGTTTTTCTTCGTCTACGTAATATAAAATGCCAGTATGCAGGGACACTTGCCCTCTACTCCCACCAAAATGAAAAGATTGTACCTCTTCATGGTATTTTAAGCAATAATTTTCGCTGAAATCTACGTGGCATAATATTTCGTTGTGTGCCAAATTTTCTTTGAGTTTTGAGAGTTCTGTATACTGTACTGCTATTGTATTGCAGTGTTTGAAAAGTGTTTTAAGCACAGAGTCCAGTTTTTTTATAATATTTCGAGGTCTGTCTTCTTTCTTTTTTTTTATTGTTACATTTTTGAATCTCTGTTTTCCATCTCTTCCCATGTAACTCTGCTTTTCCAATATCCATTCGTAGTAATTGATAGTTTTTTTATTATCAAATTCCTTGTAGTTTAATACATTCCTTTTACAACGATCGCAGAATCTTTGTAGACAGGCTGAGTTCTCGACGTTACAGCATAGACTTGACAAAATATTAGTTACTGATGTTTCATTGATTATTTGGCCTTTATGTAGTGCATCAGCTAAGAGGTTGGCGTTGGCATGAAGTTTACACTGGCATGTGTCTCTTTTGTTACTCGGTTGGACAACCCAAAACGGTCTATATTTGCAAAAGGTTGAATAGCCGATATTCCCCATCTGTTTACAATACTTTACATGCAAATTTTTCAAGTGATCCATAAGGTACCTTTTTTGTTTTCTTATTCCATTCCGTTTAATACACTCCTTTTTCCCGGCAGCAATCTGGCTATTTACGTCCTCTTCAAAGAACTTTTGAATCTGCAGTTTCATTAGAGCCACTTTTTTACCTTGATCATGGTCAGCTTGTTTTTTCCTCAAAGAAAAGGGCAGTTTAGTGACAATACGATATTTTGAGAGCTTATCTTTGCTCGATGTAACGCATTCTGCAAGACTTCGCTTGTCTTTTTTGTCAGCTTTCTTATATTTTTCGCAAAATCCTCTTGCAATTGTTTCGGAGAATAACAGCTTTCTTTTTACTTCTTGTATTTTGTCCTCTTTAATGTCTTTTATCAAATTATCAACTTTTTTCTCTAACGTGTCTTCTTTTGGTTTCTGTATCTTTTGTCTATATTTGATCCGACGCAGCTTTTCATTTTCTTTTTGCAAAGTATTAACTTTTGTCTTCAATTCTTTTAATTCCTTTAGATGATTATATCTTATTCGCCTGATTGTTTTATTTACGTTTCCTGTTGTATTGCTTTTCTTGCTTGTGCTTTGTTCATCCACTGGTTTAACTTTAGGCACAAGTGGTAAATTTGTTGTGTCAGCTAAAGGGTCATCTTGAATAACACAAGCCTCTTGGATTTGCTCATTTTCACTGTCCGGTGGTGAGTTTTCTAGAAGAATTTGGGTCAGTTTTTGTTGTTCCTTAATTTTTTTAAGATAAGTTTGAGAATTTTTCCTCCACTGGCGTCTTTTTTCCCTTTTTGCCCTTTCACTCATTTCATGAATACTAACAACCTTCTTTCTTTCTTTTTTTAATAAATAACGCTGCTTTTCTTTTTCTTGGGTAATGCGATAAAGTTCCGGATTATTTTTTATTTCAGCATATTTCAACTTTTTGCGTAACCTATCCTTTGCTAATTTTTCCTCTTTAGTTAATTTTTTCTTTGTCTTCGCCATTCTTACCACTGTAAGTACCTAGAAGATACGATGAAAAAAATTAAATAAAGCCACAACTGCCAAGCACACCAATAGGCACCATAAAGCTTTGCGGGCACATCATTTGTAATATCGGAACAAATTAAGTCATTTCCTTCCAAATCCATTCATTTCCTTCCACGAAAATATTGGAAGGAACGGATAGAAATGAATAGGAGAGGAATGAATTATCAACACTTAAATCCAAATTATTTCACTATTCTTCGTGCTTCAAGGTCATCAAGCAAACTGAATGAAAGTCCACCCAAATGTAAATAAATATCGTGCCAGAGAAATTATTTGCATAAGAGAGTTTCGAAATACAACCCGGATAGTAATGAGTACATACCTGTGACAAAATCGATTTCGAACGGAGAGAACACAAATATTTTCCAAACCATGTGCGCGCGACCTTCCTCGTTGAGATATTTCGGCAGACTGAGGTGGGGAAGACAAGCGGGGATCATGGTTCTTCGTGAATAAGGGCGCGCTTAGATTTGAAATGAATTTCAATTCTCGCGTAAGGAAATGAAGTTATTCATTTGACAAAAGGAAAAACTGCGTTCTCTCCATAATAATTTAACTCTAGTTAAAATGTAAGGATGCATTAACATAATATTTAATGTGTTTTACTCATAAACAACAAAAACACAACAGGTTTTCCTGCATAAAGAAAGTTTTTTTTAATCATCAATCCCATGGAGCACTATTTTACATAGGAAAGAAATGAAATTTTGTTAAGTTTTTGTACAATATTTTAAATATTTTAAGGCTTGGCCAAATTATATCAAATACTCCTTTTGCGTCATTTGTGAAGAAAACTTTATACATTAGCCATGTTTGAAAAATATGTTTTTTTACACTTGATTCGGGTCCGGACACCAAATCCGAACGAAATGGTAGAACGACCCTTAACATAGATAAAATTAGCCGAACTTAGCCAACTCGACATAAATAAAATTAGCCCTACCGACAGAACTTGGTCAACTCAACATAGATACTTAGCCATACTGACAGAACTTAGCCTACTCAACATAGATACTCAGCCATACCGACAGAACTTAGCCATCTCGATATAACACTTGGCCGTGATGACAGCCACGTATACGTTAAAACATACACGTAGCCATATCATAGACACGTACAGTTACTGAGCTCTTAGAATGCCATTCGGCTTTGTCCAGTCTGTAGACCTTTAATAAAAAAAAATATACTTGAATCTGCCGGGTGTGGGGAACAGCAGGACAAAGCCGAATGGCTCTAAAAGCTAACGGACTACTAGCCGTGCCGTCACGGATGTATGTATGCATGTTACAGACGGACCGATGCCTGGACGCGGGCTGCATCGGCTACCTGCTGGGGCTGCTGGCGTGCGGGAAGCCCTCGCTGGTGAAGGAGGCCGCCTGGGCCGCCAGCAACATCCTGGCTGGCACGCAGGTATTCACATAGATAGATATTTATTTATTTATTTAATTAACTTTGGCACACAAAACAAATTCTAAACATGTGGTACAGTAGTGTAATTACCTAGGACTAAGCATCATTTACAATTCAAAACTATGTGTACACATCATGAAAAGAGTGATATAGTTGAGATCAAAAGAAAAGTATAAACTAGGATAAAATAAGTAAACACGAATACACCAATAAGTTACACAAGCCTCCATTATAATTTGACTAACTCAACTGAGAACATTTTTTAACTTACTCGAAAACTTATTGAGTCTTGAGTCAAATATGTCTAGATCCTCATGGACACAGGCCAAGTCGTTGTATTCCCTACACATTCTAACTATGAGATAGATAGATAGATATCATTTATTGTCCAAAACTGTGTACTTACATAAGATCTCATGTCATACATTGAAAAGAATCAACAGTTTGCCCATTTCGGGCGTACAATATTATTGAACTTAAAATTAATCTAATCATTTGAAGAGCTATACGAAATATTCATTTAGATTATAAAAACATTTGTTTGCAAGCCATTCCTTGAGTTCCCTTTTGAACTTATTATCATCTAGCGACTTAATACATTCAGGCAAGTTATTAAAGATTTTAATTCCAGTAGCATAGGTACTCTTGCGGATTATGTAACTAGAAGGCCTAATTGTACACAGATCATATTTATATTGAGATCTTAGATTACTTTTGAAGTCAATTTTTTTATTAAAAATATCATGTCGTTCCTTAACAAATAAACAAATTTCTAGTATATATTATATATATATATATATATATATATTTTTTTTTTATGTGAATAGGAAGGCAAACGAGCAAGTGGGTCACCTGATGGTAAGTGATCACCACTGCCCATAGACACCCGCAACCCCGGAGGGATTGCAGATGCGTTGCCAACCTAGAGGATTAAGATGAAATGCCTCTTGTGCCCGTAATTTCCCCGGCTGTCTTACTCTCCGCACCGGAACACAGCAGTGCAAGCACTGCTACTTAGCGGCAGGATTAGCGAGTAAGATGGTGGTAGCGATCCGGACGGACCTTGCACAAGGCCCTACCACCCGCAACATATATACACGCCAGAGTTAAAATTTTATTGCTTCTAAATATGTCTCTTAAGGATTCCCCATTTTTAAGATTAAATATTATTCGTAGGCTTTTTTTTTTTAAGAAAAAATACAGACTGAACATTCACAGAATTACCCCAAAAAATTATACCGTATTTAAGTATAGGATGAACACACACACACACACACACAAATCACGTCTTCATCCCTTACGGGGTAGACAGAGCCTAAGGTATCAGGTACCTTAGGCTGAACATTTCCATAATATGCCGATTTTGTAACTTCTATTGACGTTATTTTGGTCAATCATAAAAAAATAATTCTAAGTGACACTGAAAATTAAAACAGAAAAATCCGAAAAGTAAAGCTATAGGGAATCGAACCCGGATCCTCGTCCTTACGTGACTCGTGCTGTAACCCTACACCAGCCGTAGTCGCTGTCACGTGACCTTGTTACTATGCGATTTTTTGTCGCCAAGCGTCTGTTTGAATGATGTGTCTGTACGACACAATTACAAACTCCCCGAGGAACTACTGCTCACCAGGGACGAGAAGGCGCTGTTTTTCAAATGATAGGTACTATCGAATGAAACAAGAATTTTTACTTCTTGATTGTTTCTACTTTTACGGTTTTACCATACACATACATAAATAAATAAATAAATAAAATAAAAAATAAAAATAGCCTTTATTCACTGATTATTACATTTTGTTGAAACTTAACCTAATTGACACCCGCCTCATTCGCATCAGGTTGCCCGTTTTGGACATAGGCCTCCTCCAGTTGCCGCCATTTCTCCCTGTCCCTAGCAAATCTGCGAAAGCCTTTAGGTAGGTCATCCTCCCACCTCTTGTGTTGCCTTATACACATACATACACATACACAAATCACGTCTTTATCCCTTACGGGGTAGACAGAGCCTAAGGTAACAGGTACCTGCAGGCCACATTTAGCAAGATTGTGGGCGTATAGGTGGAAAATGGAATCAAAATGGTGATGGGTTGCTAGCCTCATCGCCTATAACATGATTCCCATTTTCGCCCATTCCCTCGATGGGCTTTTACCATCTGCACGGGAAGAGATGCAACTGGTACATTCTATGTTTTTCCTTTGCTCCCAGACCAGCGTGGAAGATTTTACGGTTTACCGTTTTACCGTTACAAATTAAATTTCTAAACGAACCTGAAAATTAGAACACGGATCCTCGTCATTCCGTGACGCGTGCAACCCCTACACCACCCATAGCAGGTGGGTAAGCCTTCGAATATTTCTCCTTGTTTCGCTTCTGGACCATGACCCGGTCCGTAAGTCTGTTCTATCCGTAGTCCGGCAGCTATCCGATTTTGTTGAGCCGGCCGGGATCGTCTCCGCAGGGAACTCTTCAACGGTTGGTCCGATAGACTTGAAATTTGGTACACATGAAGGACGGCTGACAATGCAAGTAGGTACAGTTAGCAAAAGAAGCTTTTATTAAAGATGTTTTTTTTGACAGGCACAAATCCAGCGCGCTCTCGACCAGGGCATTCTGCCGAAGCTAATCTATGTATTGGCGCATGAGGACGCAAAGTAAGTATACACAAACACACACACACAAATCACGTCTTTATCCCTTACGGGGTAGACAGAGCCTAAGGTAACAGGTAACTACAGGCCACATTTAGCAAGATTGTGGGCGTATAGGTGGAAAATCTAATCAAAATAGTGATGGGTTGCTAGCCTCATCGCCTATAACATTATTCCTATTATAATCGCCCATTCCCTCGATGGGCTTTTACCATCTGCGCGGGTAGATAAGCAACTGGTACATTCTATGTTTTTTCTTTGCTCCCAGACCAGCATGGAAAATAATAATAATGTAATTATATACATACATAGATAAATCAAATATAGACATAACAATAAACATATCAAACAGGAGACGTTTTGGAAAGCTCCCCTGACCTCCTCAAGTACTCCTGATCTGGGACCCGATTTTTGAAAGCACATCGCTCGAAAGTACCACTCGAAAGTGGTATAAATCTGTTTATATCTCCAAAACTACAGCTCTAATCAAATTTTTCACTAGTTCACAAGATTAATGAGAGCTGTGAGTATCTTCTAAGCTACTCGTGTTTAAAATGCAGCACAATTTTTAACCACTTTCGAATGGTATTTTCACACGTGTGCTTTAAAAAATGTTGAGGAAACCTGCACACATCTTTGAAACAATACAATCCGCACGAGGCCCGCGTGGAAACTATAGCCCAAGCCGTCTCATCCCGTAGGACCGTAGGTAGGTAACGGTACCGTGGCAATCATGTAGGGAACATTTGATTAAATTTGACGTTGTTACAGTGCCGTGTCTTTACATGTTAATAATATTGACTGACGTTGTTAAACACCCAGAAAAATACGAAACATGCGAAGAAAGAATTGGCATTGTTCATTTTTTTTAAGCTGTGCTTTTAACACCTTTATTTGATAAAATGGACTATTTCAAGCAACTAATTTGAATATTATGCTTTTACGTAGCTTTGTTAATTAATAATAAATATTTTTTCGCTGTTTGATAATTTGTGAATTTAGACAGAATCCCAATCGCCTTCGTTCGGCTGGCTATAAAAAAAAACGGCTTTGTCTATGGTTTTGTAGATTTGACAGTGACACATGACAGTTGCCGTAGCCAAACTTTTTTTTTCATTTTTGTGGCAAACATTCGATGCTGGATTCTGTCTAAAAACCCGGTCGTTCGGTCAAACAAAGGTTCAAAGTACTTTTACAAAAATATCTGCAATCATAAAGTATTTTTGAAATCGGACAAGATAAATCGGATAATTGATGGTTTTCCTCGAAATGGTTTTCGAATTGGAGCATACTAAAAAAAATGAACAATGCCAATTGTTAGGCAAGGCACACGTAGAAAAGACTTGGTAAAATCGATTGTCCCCACTCAGAGCAGTAAAGCATAGCACGAGACATCAAACTGTTAAATTGTACAATAGTTTACTAAATGACCTTAAGGCGACTAGAGCCCTCAAATGCTGTAAATTAGGTACTTTCAAAAGCCTACTCCTCGTTAATGGCTGAGCCAAAAATTCTGAAAAAAATATATATGAATTATCAACTCTTGTACAACATTTGGAACATAGGTCGTTCAGGTATCAGCATAAATTCGATATTAAAATACAATTCAACCGAATGGAGTTTTTTGGCTTGCATTCCCTACTGCTCCTAAACGGCAAAGACGTTTGAAAATATTTACATGTTAAAAAATAAAGAATCCGATGTACTTTAAACTCAACATAGCATTTGTAAATCAAAGAACTTTTTCATTCAAAAATATCGAAAAGTTCGGAATGCTGAACGTAAACTACGGCAGGGGCTCCGCGCGGGCGCGGGCGGCAGTCACGCGTTGCCGTTCAGACGGGGAGGTTGCGTCGCTTGTTACGCTAAAATCGGTTAGTTGTGTGCGTAAATATTTATAAGGATTTTCATTTGTGTGAGTTCAGAGATTACTCGCTCGCATTGCAGTTAGAGGGTAAATCGTGTTGTGAAGTTTGCGCGTGGACGCTATAATGTACAAATGGTATTTTATCCCTATTAAATGAACAATTACTTTTTAAGTTTTTAGTGATCGCCAATCTCAGAATTATTTCGCGTATAAGACGATTAATAAGTTATCTTATACCTATATTTACATATTGTAATTGGGCAAAAATGCCAAGAAAATCTGCATCAAGGAAAAATGCGGCTAAAAAGGCTTTGAAAATGCACGCAGTAATGTAAGTACAGACCTGCCTAATTTATACCTACCCAGAGAGCCCATCGCAAAATTACCTACATAATAATATGCAGAGATCGAATACAGTGTAGTCTATCCTGGAGACAAATTTTGTGAAAGGCAATTAAATTTCACTGAATTTTAATTTTTCTGTCTTATTTTAGTTTAAAATACTAAATTAAATACTACACGTGGGAAATTTACTCGTAAAAAACCTGAAAAATAACTTATAATCATTAAAATTATCATCACTACATAGTATAAAATAAAGTCGCTTTTTCTGTCCTCATGTCCCGATGTATGCTTATATCTTCAAAACTACACAACGGATTTTCATGCGGTTTTTTTTAATAGATAGAGTGATTCAAGAGGAAGGTTTATATGTATAATACATTCATAATATACCGTGCGAAGCCGGGGCGGGTCGCTAGTCATATTAATAAAAATCAGTTCCAAGGTCCAACTACCTAAATTATGTTTATTATAGCCATATCAACTGTAAAAAAATTACATCAAATTTTAATCTTCCCCGCAACTAATTTTTTGGATAAGTACAGGTAGTGGACCCAAAAGATGAACAACACCCAGAAGTTGAACGTTTGGCCTAAAAACCGTAATAATTAAATCGTGGCCCATTTTAGACGCTTGGTAATATTTTTTTTATAATGCGGTAACACTCAGCCGAAGTGAAAAATATAATTCCATGACAATTGCGTCACGCACACGAATGTGAGCGGTCGCCGCGTCTCGGGTACCCGGCAAACCTTCACATTTTAAGCTTTTAATTGCATATAAAATTGAATAATGCATTGACTAACATTTTTATGTTTGGTATGTATTCTTGACTATGTCTTTAATATTTACGTAAATAAATAAATTTGTTTTTTATATTAGTTAATGATATAATCGCTGTTCAAGTAATGGGTCCAAAATCAGAGGTATGAGCTAATAGTTGAACGGTGTTCAACTAATGTGCAAAGTGGTCTTTTTTCAAATGCAGTTATAAAATCGCACGAAAATGATAAATGCACCGTTATGGCTCAAATTAATTGTATACCTATCGTAGATTTTTTAACTAAAAGTTGAACAAAATATTTTGTTCCTAAGGCGAATTTTTTTGATATTTTTGTTGTATGGGAATCGCGACTGTTCAACTATTATTTAATGCCAAAGCTTGAACGAAGAAATGTTACTGGTTCAACTTTTGGTTTCTATTTCAGTAGATGAACATTGAATCGATTTAATTAGTTCATCTTATAGATTTCTTGGCCAAAACTTGAAGTAACAACATTTTGTCGTTCATGTTTGGGGTAGGGTATCTAAGTGAACATTTTTATAAGGTAAAAAAATGCTTTTGGTGTAATTTATAACTGTAATTAATTAATTTAGAATATTCAATATAGATACAAAGGTAGCCTTGAGATCGTAACATTTTATTTGAAATTTTATTTTATATGGCCGCTGGGCCAAATTCGAGCGAAGCAACCATCAACTTTGCCTATGCTGGCAAAGTTCTAGGTGATCTGATGAATCTACTGATCAAGTAAGATTATACATACATAAATCACGTTATCATCCCTTACGGGGTAGACAGAGCCCAAGGTAACAAGACCTAAAGGCCACGAAAAGGTAAGATTATTCTACTGAAAATACATGTCTTGGAACATTTTGTATAGAATGATAGTTGAAATAATTTATTTACACATATTCTATAAACTAAACATAAAAAGAAACATTAGAAAGTAATAACAAATAAAAATTGAAGACTAAATTAATTAACTATAAAAAAATTGACAAGTCAGTCTGTCAGTCGGTGTGTGGTAGGGCAGCACCATCGAATAGAATAGAATAGAATAACGTTTATTGTTTAATTGTGTACAGAGATGTTAACAAATATATAATTAGAACCAACAGTTTATCCATCACATATGAAATCATATAAAAGATCAAAATTAATGTGTGGTTAACCACTAGGTATAACCGCTTTAGTACTTTCTAGCTATTTTGTACTAAGGAATCGGGCAAAGTTGGACTACGCTATAGCTTGAGTTAGAGGAGTTGAGTGTAGGTTTTTGCTAATTGGTATAAACGCTGGATAGCTTAACCGCTTACAGCGGATGTTCAATGTATTTAATGATTTATATAATTTTCGTGAATTGATAAGATCCAATATTGTATTTGATTTCTGCGATATATATCCATGAAATAAAACCGTCGTTTTAAATTTTATTAGAGACACTTACGTGAAACCTACTTAAAGATATCAAAGACAATCATTAGTTATGTTTTGGGTAAGTGCCGTAACATAATAACCTGATTTTTATAGGTGGTATCCAAACCTGAAAGAAAAGAGAGGCTATATGAACAGGCTACATTCGAAAAAGCCGTAGAAAAGATTCGCAATAATCAAATAAGTTTATCTCAGGCAAGCTCAACCTACAATAAAATGGAGGTAATTGCAAAGAATCTCCAAAGAAATCGCTCGTTCGGTCCTAGATGATTGGGGAATCGGCAGATCCCGAGTACTAGCTTACTAAAATAACGACAGTGAAGTAGCAAGATCTTCTATTTTGTAATTTCGGCTTAATGTAAGATATGAGCTATGGGTTCTCTCAATAGAATTCAAACTACAATAATAAAAATTTGTAAGATCGGATAAGGAGATCTTGCTTTTTCATCAAATGATTATGATTATTATTAAAATATTTATTGTAAAGAAGTTTCTACACTTCCATCATTTTCGTGAAATGTGTGGCTGGCAAATGTTTGCATCTTATTTTTGTGTGCGAAATAAAGCAAGATGCAAATAGTGGCCGGCCACATATTTCACTAAAATGATGACCCGTTCGGAGCCTAAACAAAATGGAACAGTCAAGGCTGATTTGTTAAGTTTGGATTTTATTTATTACATTTTGCAGTATCATAATTATAAATGTAAAATCCATTAATTTATTTCAGTATATATATACACTAGGAATATATTTATTTATTTTTATTTTTTTCGTTTATTTCAGAAATACACATAACTACACGTTTATTCGTGTATATTTGTTTAGTCGGCAATGTTCAATTAAGGGCAAAGTTGACCACCTATCCACTATTAATTTACTCTCAATATATTAGTTCATCTTTTGGGGTCAATTCGTTCATAAATAGGGCACGTCGTTCAACTTTAGGGCAATTTGCCTTATTTTGGCAAACGTATATTTTTTTTGTATAGATCCGTTTGTAATATAAGGGTTTGAAGTCGTAAAATGCAAAGTAGACTATGTGCTTAGCGTTATAAAAAAAATCACTATCATACATGGCTTACAAAAAAGGGTTCAAAGGAGGGGTAGTCGCTTAATCGTTCAACTTTTGGTGACTTCACCCAAGTGTAATTTTCCACATTTTTACAGTTTGACAATTACTTAATCGACATGAGTGTGTCAATTTCGTTAAACCTGGCCGCACGATTTCTTTTCTTTGGTGTGAGCAATTTTTATTCGGTAGCTAATCATAAGTATAATTAATTGTTTTTCATTCAAAAGTAGGCCTAGGCCCAGCAGTGGATTCCTTTCGGATGATGATGATGATGATGATTTAAAAGTAGTCGTAAAAAATATTGTATGCAACAAATTAGGTCCTAAAATTCTCAGGCCTTTTATTACAAAACTCTGCTGCGCCTCATTTTGTAACATTGGCCCATCATGAATGTGTGCATGTATGAGTTAGTATGTTCATTAGGTATTTCCCGCTAAGATGCAATTTAAAATGGAGATAGCTTTATAACCATTTATTTCGAAAAAATCTTGAGCTAATTACTAATTCTACGCGGACGAAGTCGCGGGCAGAAGCTAGTCTGTGATAAGTCAATACTCATAAGTCTAACACTGCATTCATACGTGGAAGTTAGTAAATCCATCCAACCCTGCAGTTTATTCTGCTGGGATTAACTTAGCACAATTCAAGTAGGTACCCTACATACCTATATTAGAATAAAAAATTTCAGGCAACTGGAATAAGAATAAATGCTATGAATAAATGCTTGCAGTCTCTTAGATTCTTTAGCGTGTAGGCAATAATGGTGACCGAATAGCGCGCGCTTCTGCGCTTCCGCGTATTCTTTGATCAGTGCGGGGAGTGGTATACGTGCGTGTGTAGCGCCTAGGCTCCGCCCCGACGGCCAAGGTCATTGGTAGCTCTAGTCGCCTTAAGTGTATCAATAATGTGAACGCGTTCATGCGTAAACTGAGAGACTTTTTGATTAAAATGTGCTTTTATGACATAAATGATTTTATTGTTAATAATTCTTCTTAATTTATTGTTATTATTATTATTTGATTTTTTTTCTCGAATGTCAATATATTAGAAATAAGTGTTTATAATAATGTTTAGTTTAGTTTATATTGATGTCCAACACAAATGTATTTTGTTATGGAATAAATGAAATGAAATGATATGAAATCAGGTGACCCGTCTGCTCGTTTGCCCCCTCTTATATATAAAAAAAACAACACAACATAACATAACATAATACATAGCTAAATAAATAAAATAAAATAATACATCCTCCCCGCCAATCTGCCTCCGTGGCGTCGTTCAAGGAAGGCTTGAGGAAGATGTGGCTCACACCATCTCCTTAAATATTGTGTTTGTACTCTTATTGTATTTTGTATGTATGCATGTGTGTAATGATATTTAGTAGTTTTTTTATGTTTAGTTTATTGTACTTAGATATGTACGCTCTATTGTGGCTTTCACTATCTGGAATTTTAAACTCTCATTTTGTCGGTCCCTCGTTTAATGCTCCTCTCATCTACTCAAAGGTTAACTGGTAGAGATCCCTTATAGGGATAAGTTCGCCTTTGTGCATGTATTAATGTTATTTTTATTTTTTTTGTAAATTGTATCTGTTTCTTTATATTTGTACAATAAAGCGTTTACTTATTTACTTACTTCACTACACTACATAGTATAAAATAAAGTCGCTTTTTCTGTCCTCGTGTCCGTATGTATACTTATATCTTCAAAACTACACAACGGATTTTGATGCGGTTTTTTTAATAGATAGTGATTCAAGAGGAAGGTTTATATGTATAATACATGCATAATATACCGTGCGAAGCCGGGGCGGGTCGCTAGTACAGTTTGACAACAAAAATAATGCTCCACAATGTACCTGCGCAGTAGACCAATTTTAGTAGCGCGGGAAACTCTGGCGCTGTTATTGGTTGATTGATTTCGTACCAACAATGGCAAAATCGTGTAAGCGGGACAGAGCTAAGAATGCAAAGCAAGCAATACTCCGCCAGTTGCGCTTGCAAATAAAGTTCAATATAGATTATTTACACGTTCGGCTACCATCGGAAACTGGTCTGCGCTTCTCTGCGCAAACGAATACTGCCGATGCGCATTATATTTGTTGTCAAACTGTACTTAATATTTTGTTCTTACAGATGTCAGAAGGAAGCTGCCTGGGCGATAACCAACCTCTGTCTCGGCGGGAGCCCTTCTCAGCTGGACGCGCTCATGACGGCCGGCTTCTTGGAGCCCTACTGCGGCCTGTTGGGCAGCGGGGGGGACCCTAGAGCCCTAGCCGTTGTTCTGGACGGACTTACTAACCTCTTACAGGTAAATCATGGACGAAATAACGCAGAACTGTCCCTGGAACTCGAAACTATCACTATACCAATTATTAAAATCAGTTCAGTGGTTTAGGCGTGAAAGTGTAACATACAGAGTCACTTTCGCTTTTATAATATTAGTATAGATTAATCAACATTGTTTTTTTTGTAGGCGGCTGAGAAATACGGCCAAGTTGAGCCGCTTTGCATCAAACTTGAAGAAATAGGCGCCTTGGACAGGATAGAGGGGCTACAGACCCACGAGAATGAACAGGTAACTACAATACACAATACAATACAAATACTTGAACACCCAAGGGCAGATCCAGGGGGGGGGGGGGGGGTCATGGGGGTCGTGACCCCCCCTGAGCTGGTTCCAGGACTTGTTATCTAGTTCCAGGACTATTGTTACCAAAATTAAATTATAAGTTCTTGACTTGACCACGACTATGTGACCCCCTCCTGGCGCCAAAGCTGGATCCGCCCTTGTGAACACCACAAATCAGTACAAAACAATAAAGAAACAAAGAACAAGGTAGACAAATAGCGGTCTAAAAGACAACTTATACACTGTTTTTCTTCTGTGCTGGTCTGGGAGCAAAGAAAAAACATGAATGTACCAGTTGCTTCTCTTCCCGCGCACGTAAAAGCCCATCGAGGGAAGGCGGTCTTAGGAATCATGTTATAAGCGATGCTAGCAACTCATCACTATTTTCATTCCCCTTTCCTATACGCCTACAATCACGCTTGACTTGCTAAAGAAAAACGAAGTATCATTATGTTATTATATGTATACATAAATCACGTCTTTGTCCCTTACGGAGTAGACAGAGCCTAAGGTACTTACATACTTCCTTGCGGGTCTGGGAGCAAAGAAATAACATAGAATGTACCAGTTGCTTCTCATCCCATCGAGGGAAGGCGATCTTAGGAATCATGTTATAGGCGATGCTAGCAACCCATCACTATTTTGATTCTTTCCACCTGTACGCCCACAATCATGCTAAACGTGGCCTTTAGGTGTTGTTACCTTAGGCTCTGTCTACCTCGTAAGGGACAAAGACGTGATTTATGTATGTTCAAGCACCAAGTTCAGGTTGTTTGGATGGTAGCAAGTGGAACATAATAGTCTCTGCCTACCCCCGTGGGAAAGTGTGACGGTATGTACTATTGTTTCAGGTATACAAGAAAACTCTGCACATCCTTGATACATATTTTGCTGAAAATGAAGATCAGAACGCTGTTCCTGTCGAGAGCAATAACGAATACCAGTTCGGGACGAACGAACAGAACAATATCAACTTCTAAATTCTTGAGATACCATACAGAAGTGCGATCACCCGAACTTAGTACAAAACATCCCTAGTAGACTACAAGCCCATGGACAAAAAAAAACATGTGAAATGAACCAGCGTGAATCACGCTTAGAAGGCTGTTACTATATCATAAAATAATTCTGAGCGCTATGCCGTCTTTTCTGAGCGGTACAGATTTTTTCCCATACATTGAAAAAAAAATGCACTAACTTCCGGCACCACCACTTTAAAGCGGCACTAGGTCTTTCGACATTTATTTTTAATCATCTATCTATAAACTATAAAAACGCCGTAAATTAATAATTAGTCGTAATTCCTCACTTGTACCTCACTTGATATAGTGACAGCCTTCTAAGTGTGTTTCACGCTGGTTTATTTCACATGTTTTTTTTTCCATGGGCTTGTAGTCTGTAGTAGTAGCTGTCCAATGTGTCCGGTGCACCATAAAATATTTTTCTATTTACTTCTACTAATATTCTGAATGCGAAAGTTCGTGACGATGTGAGTGTGTTTGTCCCTTCACGCTAAAACAATGGATTTTTATAAAATTTGGAACGGAGATAGCTAATACCCCAGATTAAAATAGGCTACTTTTTATCCCGGAAAATTTCTTAGTTCCCGTAATAGCGATAAACATGTCAAAGGGGTTAGCTGCCCAGAGTCGCGACGTGAATATTGCAGAATGTACTGCCAACATCAACTCGGTCTAATTCTACGGGTACGAAGTCGCGGTCAGAAGCTAGTCGTGAATAGTTGCAAAATATTTTCTATTTAAATCTGTGACATTCGATAACTCGTCTTAACAAAAAGCCATTCCCGGTAAAATAAATTAATGACACCGAAAATCCGTTATATACAGGGTCAGATAAGTTGTTAGGTTACTCTAATACCAACTGTCTTCCTCCTCTGAAGGAGTGAGACGCCATGAGACTGACTTCGAATTACAAACCTTTTTGAAATTAATGGAACATTTTTTGTGTAGCATCTGTGGATCATATTTTAAGTGGGCAACCCCTGGTGGGTAAAACTCTGGCATTCATGAAATAGAAAAATAACGTTCTTTATTTAAATATTCAAGTATTCTATGCATTTTTTTAAATTGTGGCCCAGTAGGCAAATGCCTCGTATAATTGTGCCTTAAAATAAGCCATATTGTTAAATACCAGTTTTCGAAGACTGATTTGTGATAATCCTTGTTAGTATTAAGTCATATTAAATCATTTACTTTTCTAAACTTTGTTTTATTATACCTGAAACGCAAAATTTGGAGTAGAACAAAAATAATAATTTAATTTTTTACGTATTAGATATTTTTGGCGAGGTGTTGGGTAAACTCTGCTCGTGGTCAAGAGCTGCGGTTTGATTTTGGGTCCGTCCGGGGGAAGAGCAGTACTTGGTTCGGTGCACCCTGGGCAACGGTTAATGATTTTCTGGCAAAATTGAGGGCTATCCGTTGGCTAAGAGCCCGACAGGGAGGTCTTTTGACCGTGTAGTATACAACATTGCCAACATGGTTTATTGTTTATTTTCATTACTTCGACCACAAATAAGAAGTGGAAGATGATTTATATATGATGAAGATGTGGTAGATGATGATAAAATGATGATTTCTTCCATGCTGGTCTGGGAGTGAAGCAAAAACAGAAGTTACCAGTTGCTTCTCTTCCCGCGCAGAAGGTAAAAGCCCATTGAGGGAATGTGCGAAAGTCTTAGGAATCATGTTATAGGCGATGCGGCTACCCATCACTATTTTATTTCCCTTTCCACCTATGCACCCTTAATCATGCTAAACATGGCCTTAAGGTTTTGTTACCTTAGACTCTGTCTACCCCGTAAGGGATAAAGACGTGATATTTGTAAGTAAGATGATTTTATTGGAATTACACAAATTAGATGGAAAAAGAGTTTATTTTAAGGTCTTAAAAACATTACTATTCAGGACGTATTGCTAATTTAATTAAGATTTCGTTTGCTCCTTCAGCTTCTCCAGTTGTTGTCTGAAATAGAGAGAAACACAATTATTATTATTACTAAAATAGAGTTATCGCTGCTGCTTTTGAATTTAGTATAAAACTGTTACCAATGACCGGTATTTAGACTACATTCTAAAAGATGCCTCCGAGTATATCTGACCTGATTTTAGAAAGCACATCACTTTAAAGTACCACTTGTAAGTGATATAAATCAGCTTATATCCCCAAAACTACAGCTTAAAGTTTTGACTAGTTCACAAGATTAATGAGAGCTGCAATTGTCTTTGACGCTACTCTTTCAAATTCAGCACATTTTTCACCACTTTCAAATGGTATTTTCACATATGTGCTTTCAAAGATTGGTAGTATGTTTTGAAATGAAAATAGTCTAACATGTTTGTGTGAATGTCTAAATTACTATGGAGAAGTGGAGAACACCACTAGCAGAACAAAAGGGGTGCAGACAGTTCTCAAGTGTTTGACATTTACTGCAAACATTTTATTTTGTGATCACTACATGCCATTAGTCCTTGGACGGTAAGCAGTTATTTATGGTAAAGTATATACTGTAAATAATGATCAAGACATATTCGGCCTCTCCATTAAGAAATGGCGACTATAGTGTCCAGGAATATATGTCTTGGAATGCACACACTTATAATAAAATTCATTAAGCTGTATATAAAACAAATAGGAGACACGCAAGAACAGACGTGGCTGTATGAACCTTTTTTTCTTTGCCTATCCAAGAGGGATGAAGAAAATCAAATAAAAAAGGTAAGTTCTTGGTTCATTTATACAGAAAGAAAAACTAACCTCAGTTGCTGGTTGAAATCATCTTGCACGATATCGTCTTCCCAATTATCTTCCCACACCGAGACGTCTTCGTCGTCAGCATCTTCAGTGCCCCAATCTGAAACGAAACGCACAATACAATAAAGAAACTGCGGACAAAAGTACTGCAACCCCCGTAGTCTTATTTCCAAAACGCTATTTTACTCACTCTCCGCGGGGAATTCTTCAAATTCGTCATCCTCTTCCAGCAAACCGAGATCGACTTTCTGTTTGTCTGCCATTTTATTTAGTTATTAGGATTTATAATTTAAATAAGACTACGAAATAATTCACAAACAACCAAGCACAATTTACGACTCCGTCTGACAGTTGAATTGACAGTTCGCGCAAGTCACTGTTAGTGTTGCCAGCTTATAAATCCAGTTCCCGAGTGTTGCGTTATTGCTAGTCATGAGACAAAAATTCGCTTGTCGAGAGAATAAATGTTTGAATCCGACTAGAATAATTTGTCACAAGCAACGTAAAGAAAAGCGTGTTTTAGAAGTCAGCCGGACAAGCAGCAATGTAATTCAAAATTGATTTGTAGAGAACACAAACTGGTTCAAATAGTGACTTAATTGTAGTTGTATGTATTATGCAGTCAATAAAACTTTGTTTTGGAATTTACCAAACTTACACAGCGCGCGTTTTAAAATGTGTTGATATTCTTTTCTTTGAACTTCATGTGGTCAATATGTGCTACTTACTTGCTGTCTCAGAATTTAAATCAAAGACGAGAAAAAGAAACACAGAATTTCTGTCGTATTAAGCATCTGTCAATATAATATGTACATAAATTTAATGTACTATTAGATTTGTGTGCCATTGAGACGTGTAATTTGAGCACTCTCTGCTCTTCCTTTTTCCAGATATCAAATTTTAACGGTGACTAAAAGACTGAGACTCGGGGTTCTTTTTTTTAATGGTGACATTTATTGTGTACTTATTTCTCTATCTTATTGGTTGTCTGGTAGAGATCGCTATTAAGCGATAAGAGCGCCTATTGTCTACTTTGTTTCTGTATTGTTTTGTACTGATTTCTGGTGTTCAATAAAGAGTATTTGTATTGTATTGTGGCCCAAAATTTTACTGCCTAACAGCTTTCATTAACAAATTCCTAATTTATATAAAAATAGTATTAATAAAATAAAACAAAAGCGTCAGGTTGATGAATATATTTAGCAACCTTCATAATACAGTCATAGGAGTACAATGCATTTTGAAATCATTTTAATTCATCACAAGTATAAAGATCGATATAGAAGAGCAGAAAAGAGTAGAAAAACGAATTATTTAAATTTAAACTTGTTGCCATATTTAAGTATTTTACATCAGTCACGAAGAAAAATGGCCGCCTCATTAACCTGCTCTTTATTTTTGGACTGTCAAGACTTAATTCTAATTATATATCACAATGTATCACATAGCAATGATGTAATCAGACTATATAACGGACACAAAATAAACATAATACTTATAGGGTTATAATTCCATCTGAAAATAACTAAAGTTAATAAACCCTTTAAACAATGTACTGATATCATTACGAGTAAACAAAAATACAATGAAATCGCTTTATTTTTAACGAAATTGTGCTTTTTCAATAATAAATATATTTTTATAAGTACTTCTCGCACTTTTTTATACTAAAAAATATGCATTTAGAGTACATGTAACAAATATTGCACAAAATCATAACATAATGCTTAAAAAGAATACGCTTATTTAAACTTAAACATTACAAAAAACATTTTCCAATGCCTCATCGCCATACCAGCAAAGAATCCAAACGTCAAGATCCCACAACTCAGGGAAACTAAGCCTTACTGGCAATACTGGCGACTTTTTATAAAGGCAAAGGAATTGACCCTTGCAGCCGAATAGAACTCCAAAAAATACACAAAGAAATCTTTAACGGCATTGGAACAGTAAATAATGATGAAGGGTTTTCGGTATATCGAATTTAGGTGTCAAATCTACAAGCATGTTACCAAAATGTCTACGCAAGTAGATTCTCGTCTGAGCGAGTAGAGAAATAGGTGCCTTTGCTCGCTCTATTAGCTTTTCTTTTTGGGTTGCGTTTAAAACGTTGTTTCTTTTTATCATGCAAAGGTCGAAGGCTTCAGCTGCCTCTAGAAGGAGATAGAAGATATACTCGTACTCTGCTGCAGTCACGTTCTGGAGGTGGTTGAGAATACCGTCGGGATCACGAAACTGTGTTTTCATGATTACCTGTAAAAATAAAATAAAATGTAGGTCGAATGAACATGATGGTCAAAGAGTCATTTGGATGTTTGTTACTTCTTCACGCGCAAATGGCTGGACGGATTTGGATAGCATTTGGAACGGAGATAGCTGGTACTCTAGATTAACACAGGCTGCTTTTTATCCCAGAAAATTGATAAACATATCAAAGGGCGTAGCTGGAGAGTTGCAACGTAAATAATGATTGCAGAACTATCAATATCTCTTCAATCTAATTCTACGTGGACGAAGTCGCAGGCCGAACTCAGCAGGACTCCTTGTATACAGGGATAGTTTAATGACTGAATGAGGCCTCCATACCCTGGCTCCGTGCCGCAGCAGCATGGCTACGATCCCACCGCTGGGCTCGGGGTTGCTGGCGAGGTACTCCGCCAGCGGGGGCCGGAGCTGCGTCGCGTCCTCGTCATTATACACCTTTAGATTTGGGTCTGCTCCGCTCTCGAGAAGGATCTGTGAACAGGAGTTTATATTCCACTTTTCACGTGGCTGACCAAACGTTACCTCCTATCAAAAACGTAGAAAATTAACGCTTTCTGCAATTTAAGAGCGTTTATTTTAAATCAATAATCTTCCATGCTAGTCTGGGAGCAAAGGGAAAACATAGAATGTACCAGTTGCTTCTCTACCCGCGCAGATGGTAAAAGCCCATCGAGGGAATGGGCGAAAATAGGAATCATGTTATAGGCGATAAGGCTAGCAACCCATCACTATTTTGATTCCATTTTCCACCTATACGCCCACAATCTTGCTAAATGTGGCCTGCAGGTACCTGTTACCTTAGGCTCTGTCTACCCCGTAAGGGATAAAGACGTGATTTGTGTATGTGTGTATGTATGTTATTTTAAATTTCTAAACTACACTGAAAATCCGAAAAGTAAAGCTATGGCCGGGAATTGCACCCGGATCCTCGTCATTCCGCGACGCGTGCTATACCCCTACACCACCCATACCAGGTGGGTAAGCCTTCTTCTTCTTCTTTTGATTGTGGCGTTACAAGTCGTTATAGTGACGACAACTTCGCCAATGTCGGTAAAAAATTTTAATTATAAAATCTTGTGACAAAATGTCGGCAACGCTGTACGGTAACACGGTCAAAGACCCCCCTACCCCCCATGTCGGGCTCTTAGCCAACTGTCAATGATATCCCTCAGATACTGCCAGGAAATCATTAGCCGTTGCCCAGGGTGCACCGGACCAAGCACTACTCTTCCCCCCAGACGGATCCGAAAACGAACCGCAGCTCTTGTTCACACGCGGAGGTAACCCGACTCGCACCCCTGGGTAAGCCTTCGAATTTATTCTATCTGTTACTAGCTGTCTTACAAATGTTCCATTCCCTCGATGTGCTTTTACTGCGCGGGAAGAGAAGCAACTGGTACATTCTATGTTTTTTCTTTACTCCCAGACCACTTCAGACCAGCATGGAAGTTCCACGAAACATAAATGACGTCTGTATCCCTTACGGACCTTCACCTATAGGCTCTAGGTATATTAAAAAAAAAAATTGCTGCCTGTTTTAGTATTCCTGTAACGGGTTATATCTTACTTGTATTATTTCATTCCTGTTGGTAATGTTGTCAGAGCAGGCCACGTGCAGCGGAGAACCAATCACAGAACTGGACGAGTTCACACCAGCACCTGGAAGCAACCGGGACGAGTTACGTTCGCATGCTAAGCAAAGTGACTTATCTATCTTAGCCTAACTTAATTTAAACTAGTCTAACTTAGTCTAACGTGAACTAATACATACACAACACATACATACATACACAACTCACGTCTTTATCCTTATCCCTAACGGGGTAGACAGAGCCCAAGGCAATAAGACGTAAAGGCCACGTTTAGCATGAGTGTGGGCGTATGGGTAGAAACGGGAATCTAAATAGTGATGGGTTGCTGGCCGCATTAGAAATGTATTTAAATAGAATTATTAACAGCTTGTAGCCTAGCTTAGTCTGTCTGACACCAAACTTAGTGTAACTTAGTTTACCAGCAGCCAGCAGCAGCTCAGCAAATTGACCACGTTCGTGTTGGTACTGTTGGTTGCCTGACAATTAACTTAGTCTGGCTTAGCCTAAGCCTTGCTTAAGCTGACGCCTTAGTTTAAATTAGTCTGATTGACACTTAGCTTGGTCCTACTTGGTCTAATTGACACCTAGCTTTGCCTTACTTGGTCGAATTGACGCTTAGCTTAGACTAACTTAGCCTAGCTTAGCCTAGCTCAGCTCACCGGCGGATAGCAGCAGTTCGACCATGGGCACGTCGCCCTTCAGTATGGCCAGGTCCAGCGGGCTGGGCTTGCTCAGCGCGGCGCACGAGTTGACGCATGCGCCTTGCTTCACCAGCAGGTTCACCACACACGTGTTACCTGACAAACAAAGTGTAGGTTAAGTACATACATGTATCATGTCTTTATCCCTTATAGACAGAGCCTAAGGTAACAAAACCTTAAGGCCACGTTTAGCATGATTAAGGGCGTAAGGGAAAGGGAAATCAAAATTGTGATGGGTTGCTAGCATCGCCTATAAAACGATTCCTAAGACTTTCGCCCATTGCCTCGATGGGGTTTTACCTTCGCGGGAAGAGAAGCAACTGGTAAATTCTATGTTTTTTCTTTACTCCCAGACGAGCATGGAAGAAATAATAAGGTACCTATAGGTAAAGGTGGATCCCATCCCAATACTATGTGCATTGTGCCAGTGTATTCCAGATCCAGTTCCTTCATAATCTTTAGCTTAGGGGGCGTTCAAGTATTACGTAAGCGCTTGAGGGGGCGGGGGGTCTTTTCTTTGCTTATTTTTGATGACATGGGGGGTGGGGGGTCGATATAGTGATTACGTCAGCAGTTATTATTTACTTTTTACACAAATGGCAACCCACAAATTGTCTATGCTTGAAAACAAAACACATGTCGGGGATTCCCACAAATAATGAATAATGTTATAGGTACTCGCTTAGAAGCGAGTGGGGGAATTACCGCGCGCCACTCACTTGTCATTTGTCTAAATTCACAACATTTCAATTTTAAATAATTACTAAAGTACCGACAACCATTTCGAGCTTTGTGTTTAAGTATTCCATTCCATATTTTTTTGATTTTTTTTATTACTTATTTAACGTAATATTCACAAAAATCTTCAAAAAATCCGAAGTAAGGCATCGTCGTAGTATACCTTTGCCTTCCTAATTCTTTATGAATAAAAATGTCAATGTCAAAAAGGTGTCAATGTCAAATATCAGTGTTGTTTGCCGATCGATGTTGTTTGTTCGTTTTGTTTTGAAAAAGCATTGTTATATTTATTAAATTGATTTGATGAAAGTTTCGGACGGTTATGCCATGGCAGACAGCCGAAACCTTCCCAAGGTGGATTATAATGATGTTGTTGCAATACATGCGTGAAAACGACTCGTTTAACGTTGCCGAAATCCGGGGAGCTAAGGTTTTGTTGTCATCAGGGGATGCTTACGTTGAAACTTCTGTAGGCTATGTGGAAGTAAACGAGAGAATGCTGTGTGTTTTATCAAGGGCAGAGTAACTCCTGAGCACCGAGTTCGTACTAAAATGTACTCTGTTGTCGCAAGCATTAACGAGGCAGAAGAAACTATATTGGATGTGAAATGTGAAGACTGTGCTACAAGTCAGGGTGGATGCAAACATTCAATTTGTTTTATTATCTGGCTTATTTTGTTGTCAATTATTTCCAATTCAGTCCAGAAAATGCGAATAATTAAAATCCAATAAAAACCAATATCAAATCACCAAACGTCAATCAAAAATTCAAAATGACAACCCGTTGTGACAACCAGTAGACAATGTAGACATCAATCTTATATTATTTTTTTATGACCCAGGCAAAGGTAATGTGTAGATTCAACCTTACAAGCGTTTTTGAAATTTTCGAGATTTCAATATTTTTTTTGACTAACTTAGAATACAAATTTCGTGAAAAGAAAAAATATGGGTCTCCTAGTTTTCAAAGTACTATTTATTGAGCATAAGAAAACACAAGGTAAAAAAATTGAAATGTTGTGAATTGCTTCCGTCAATCTATTGTTTCGTTTCGATTCGAACTGCTGTTCACGAATCAATAAAAAACAGAATACATTGAAAGAAAAATGCATATAGGTAGGGGAGACCGAGGCGAGTTGAGACAGAGGTGAGTTGATACAAAGCCTTTTTCTCTGCACCTATGACAGTTAGCGAGGTCACAACTTCACACAAACTGTGGAGTGTAGAAAGAGCAACGAATTAGCGAAGTTACCAGCCCGATAAACTGTCACAGTTCAGAGAAATCGGCTTTGTATCAACTCACCTCTGTCTCAACTCGCCTCGGTCTCCCCTACCAATGATTATGTAAGCAGGGGGGGGGGGGGGGTACGGTTTGCTTACTTTTGCTGACAAGGGGAGGAGGTGTTAAATGATTGAAAAAAATCAGCTTATTTAATACTTGAATGGCCCCTTTTGCGGGGTCTTTTTAAATAGTTCTGGAATATTCCAGAAGGTTGCGTTAGTTCGACTAAATAGTCCTGTAAATAGTAAAAAGTAGGTATTTATTTATAATATGCAAAAGGTTACAACATGTTTGTTCGGCAGCTTCCGCACTAGACTCAAGGCCTGTGTCGTGGAGACTCGACACATCCACGTGCGGTCAAGAGCTGCGGTTCGTTTTCGGATCGCCCGGGGGGAAGAGCATTGCTTGGTCCGGTGCACCCTGGGCATCGGCTAACGATTTCCTGGCAGTTTCTGAGGGATATGATTGACCGTTGGCTAAGAGCCCGACAGGAGGGGAGGGGGTCTTTGACCATTACCGTACAACGTAGCCGACATTTTGTCACAAGATTTTTTAATAATATTTTTGTTACATTGACATTGGCGAAGTTGTCGTCGCTATAACGACTTGATACGCCACAAATAAGAAGAAGAAGACTAGAGACAGTTATAACAATAAGGGACTAACATAGAAATCTGAAATAATTTGTGTGCGTGTGTGTGTGTGCACAGTATATATATAAGCTAAAGCAGTAAGGAACCTACGAACAAGTCGGTTGAAACAAAACACGCACACAGGCGCGCGCATTACACGGCCCCTAAGCGGACCTCGTCCACTCCGCTCAGGCTCAGGTGTTTCGTTTTAACCGATTTGTTCGTAGGTTCCTTACTGCTTTAGCTTATATATATACTGTGGTGTGTGCGCGTGTGGGTGTAGTATGTCAGTGTTAGTGCATTAAATTACAGGCTGTAAGAGTATTTTCGGTTTCGTCAATCACGATTCAAACTCATGAGCCAGCGTTCAGTTTCTTGTTTCAGTTTTTTGCTTGTCAGATTTTTAATGTTTTTTATGTGTTTACAGGATTTATTATAGATGTGCGAGTGGGAAGGTGGCAAACGCCTATCAATAGTTGATATTATATTGGGAATTGATATTTTGTATCTTATTTAAGACTTTTGGATTTGGATCACAGTTTAAAGATGTTTCCGTATATTGATCACGATTACTGTTCAAAGTGACTAAAAGGGACTAAATTAAACAAAAATTTAAATGAAAAATCTTTGTAAAATATCTGAGAGACTTTGTATAGGTCCCACTGCTGGGCACAGACCTCTCATTATAATAAATAATAATAAATAAATATCTTGGGACAAATTACATCAATTGACCCAGCCCCGAACTAAGCAAAGCTTGTACTATGGGTACCAGGCAACGGATAAACATACTTATATAATGTAGATAAATACATAATTAAATACATACAACATCCATGACTCGGGCACTCGTATAGAAGGGCATTCGTATTCATCATACAACTGTCTGCCCCTACCGGGATTCGAACCCAGGACCTCTAGCTTCATAGTCAGGGTCACTAACCACTAGGCTATCCGGTCGTCAAATAGAGAGGGCTTGGGCAATAATTCCCACAAGGCCCAATGCGAATTCAACTTCCCATAGGTACGACTAGTGAAACTGCTAAATGATCCCGTTATTTTATAGAAATTTCCCGTACCGTAAAACGGGGGGTGAAGTGATTGCGGGTGGAAAAGGAATACATACATACATACACATATCACGTCAAAATCCCTTACGGGCTAGACAGAGCCTGAGGTAACAAGACCTAAAGGAACCTGAGGCTGATGATCTATTTTTCATGTCTATGTTTTTTTGTTTTACCTTGTTTATTTTCTATAAAATTGTGTATATTATCTTATACCTATTTGTGTGTCTTGCAAAAAGGAATAAATGTCTTCTTCTTCTTCTTTAGGAAAAGGAATATGACTAATATATTGTGTTTTCACTTGCTCCTTAATGTTTCTGGCCCAGCTTGCTCTCAAAGTAGATTGTTATATTTTTAGACACATTATACCTACTTTCTTCTAGCAGTTGGTTATCGTAATTTTTCATTTCTTCCTATACCTTCTGAACCCTACGGGGCGAGTTGGGATTTGCCTATATTTTTGCCTGTATTATTAAACTAACATTCATATCGCCGAAACATTTTTTATAGAATAAAGACACACTTTATTCTGATAGTACGAGTATTTTATTTGGCAGGAATTGAGAAAGTACAGTTTTGCTAGTTACCTACTTAGGTAATCTAGTGTTGCTACAAGTATCACTAGGTACATAGTATAAAACAAAGTCGCTTTCTCTGTCCCTATGTCCCTATGTATGCTTATATCTTCAAAACTACACAACGGATTTTGATGCGGTTTTTTAATAGATAGAGTGATTCAAGAGGAAGGTTTTTATGTATAATTCTACGCAGACGAAGTCGCGGGCAGAAGCTAGTTGTATATAAAACGACTTTGCCATATTTATTTTAACCTAGTGTGGCGAGTGCCACAATAGAGAGATCTCTCTCCGGGCAGATGTAATCCTGGGGACCGAAGTCCGAAAGATGATAGTTGAAAATCGTATTTATGCAGCCGCATTGAGAAACTTCGTTAGCGGGATGTGGAACGATGTGACAGCTGTCATTAGAACCGGCGCTAGCTACTCGCGCGTCGTAGTAGTTACGTAGAGGCCAACTAGGTGGCGCCAGGGTCGCTACACTAGGTTTGAACTTAAATTTTGTCCCTCCCCCCCGTATACAGGGCCTTTTGACCAATGACACTTAGCCTCGACAACTTACCACTGAGCACAGCGTAGTGCAGCACCGTCCTGTAGTCATTCCTCGCATCAGCCATCGCGTTGACGTCAGCTCCATGGCTTATCAGCATCAGAACAGCGTCCATGCCCTGAAAATAATTCCATAATGTTAGTCCCATCAGAAATGTTCTTCCATGGTCTGGGAGTAAAGAAAAAAAAAAACCGGTCAAGTGCGAGTCGGACTCGCGCACCGAGGGTTCCGTATCATTATCTATAAATATATAAAACCAGTGTAAGCAGAGCCCTGTTCCAAAGCAAAATGTACGCAGTGTGGGGTTACTTTATATTGGTCACTGCTATATACAGACATACATACACATTTACGGTTTTCGCAATTATTCTTTAATCTGTGCTATAAGACCTACCTTCATACCAAATTTCAAGATTCTGCGTTCACGGGAACTACCTTGTAGGTTTTGATTCCCTTGAGAGTTGAAAATTTGCGGAAATTTGCGGCATAAACGGCTGTATCTTTTGATTGCGTTGGCTTAGAAGTTTGATTTTTTCACAGCTTCAAGGGACAGTAGACCTGAGTAATTGATATAAATTTCAGCTTCATACCTCCACGCGTTACTGAGAAAAAGGGTCTTGACAGACGGACGGACGGACGGACAGACGGACAACAAAGTGATCCTATAAGGGTTCCGTTTTTTCCTTTTGAGGTACGGAACCCTAAAAACGTAGAATGTATAGAAATTTGAAAAGTCCTTTCTTCATATTGGTAACGGTTGAATTTCTTAGAGGTGGGTCCCAAGTTTGTAAACTTGTATTGATGGATCGTAGCCCAGACAACTTAGGGAACCCCTGCCTTACAGGGTAGGCAGAGAAGGTAACGACCTAATAGCCACGTTTAGCATGATTGTAGGCGTATAGGTGGAAAGAGGAATCAAAATAAAGCGAAATAAAGATTCATTAAAACTCCTATTTTATTCTTTTACCTTCCGTTGCCTTGCTGCCTTCATGAGCGGCGTGAGACCAGCCCTGTCCCTAGAGTCAGGGTTGGCACCGAAGGTCAGCAGCAGCTCCAGGTACTCAGGGTCGGAGACCAGGTTTATCTCGGCGCCGAAGAAGTACCGCTTGTTGGGGTCCGCGCCGTGCTCTAGGAGGAGACGGGCGACCTCCTGGGATGAGGATGGGGAGCCCATTTATTATACATTTCGACTGAACACCACTACAAAGAGCCCCGCTCTTGACGCGGTCACAGCATGTATTACTGTGCCTGTGGCCTCTCAAGAAGCTCGTGCGTGAGTTCGAATCCAAGGCTCGCATCTCTGAGTTTTCAGGAATTTATGTGCGAAATCACATTTAAAATTTACCATGAGCTATTCGGTGACGGAAAACATCGTACTGTGGAGCTGCCTTGATGAGGCACTGACTCTACGACGGGATGATGTAGCTCAGATGGCTCACAAATCTAATTAAACAAACTTTGAATATAGGATCGGTATTTTATTTAGTTTTTTAAGTTATTTAAAACAATACATCTGCTTCCAAGTCCAAGGAAGCCCTAAGCAACTCTCCCGTAACTCTTGTTTCGAATTCTAGTTTATTTTTTAATTTTTAAATTCAAGATTCGAATTCGATAAAGAGTAAAGAAGGAGTCTTTACATCAATGTGGAGCTGCCCTGAAGAGGCACTTCAAACTGTACGGGTATCGTGTTATAGAGTTCCTAACCAAACTGTTGTAGCAGAAGGCCTGTCTATATTAAGTAGAAACGCATACTTATTTATTCTTGTTTTTATTTCAACTTTAAAAAATCAATTACAAAATATTATTGCTTTCCGCCTATGCGGCTTTCGGTTCAAGCTGTTCTGAAGGCCGTCCCAAGTTCCAAAACAAAAAACTTAAAATATCGAACAGGTGTTCGATATTCGGAACTTGAACTATTTCAGACCAGCCAGCACCCAAAACCTGCCAGCATAAACTAGCCGAACCTATTCCTACAGTACACACATCTGCAAAGCTATACAATGGTGTGTGTGAAGTTCCCAATCCGCACTGCGCCCGCAAGGGGACTATGGCCCAAGCCCACTCGTTCTGAGAGGTCTGTGCCCAGCAGTGGAATGTATATATGCTGGAGATGATAAGGAAAATAGACCTGTACAGATATTCTGATGATGCTTACATAATGCTTGTTCCTGATGGCGAGCCTAAGGGGCTCATCGCAGAGCGTGGTCCGGGGGAACTCCTCGCCGGTGTCTGGGCGGTAGTCGACAGCGGCGCCGCTCTGCAGGAGGAGTTTCACCAGCTCCGTGTAGCTGTGGAAGAGGTGGCCCTAGGGTTAGCTGGAGTGGGAATTGAGAGAACATTGTGATGGTGAAATTTTAATAATAGAGAGGAGTGAAAGAGACGCAGCGAGCGTGAGAGAGAGATGAAAGGCTCTAAGGGTGAGGGAAAGAGGAAGACGTTGAAAAGAACATGACTGGAAGACTAGATAAAGAAAAGACTCAAGGGAGGGAAGGAGAACCGGAAAGGACACGTCTCCAAAGCCCTCACCCGTGTTCCGAGGACAGATGCAGTGCGCTGTAGCCGCAGTCGTCGCGCGCGTTCACCTCGCAACCACGCACCAGCAGCAGTCTGGCGGCTTCCAAGTAGCGCTGCCAGATGGCGTAGTGCAGCGGACGCAGGCCCTGCGTCACTGGATCGTTGACCTGTGCCAATAATGTGTTCAGCTACTTAATGTAGTAAGTCTAAACCCTTTGCCTATCTGAATGATAAAATATATGATAAAATTATAAGTTCACTAAAAGATTTTCTAGTTCAAAAGTGCTACTACACCATAAATGAGTACCTACCTAGAAGAATATAATAACTGATTTCCTTATAGCTTTATTGTTATTATATAAGATACTAGCTGTTGCCCGCGACTCCGTCTGCGATGGATTCGCTCTTTGCTATAAACCTCACGGAGCCCGAGACCTTTCCAAAGAATGCAAAACCGTGGAAATCGGTTCGTGCGTTCTGGAGTTATAGCGTCAGGAAGGAAAACCCGACTTATTTTTATATAGTAGATGATCTCACCGTATTTTGTAAGTCATTTTTATTTTATTTTAAAGCATAAAGTATGTACCTAACCCAGTTAGTCTTTATTAAATATATAATTTATTTTAAAGTTTTCGCCTAAGCATGTTTTATACAATAATTGTATAATTTTCTGCTGCATTGCCATGTGTTAGCTGTAATTATTAATTATAAGTTGCTACGTCCTAATAACAGGGCATCATTATGTACAAAACTTTGTAAAAAATGTTGCAATTGAATAAATACTGAAATACTGAAATCTCGGTCTCTTTCTATCTCTTTTAAAACAAATAAACAAGTGTTACCTTTCGCAAGATGGAAAACTGAGGGACTTAGCTAAAGGTTACACTATAAGCTAACTTAGCAGACGCCTAGCCAACTTTAATCCAACTAAGCGCACTCCTAGCTAACTTTAAGACTACCCTAGCTTACCCTCTAAGACGTTAAGCTGACTAAGCAGACTCCTAGCTAACTTTAACCTAACTAAGCGCACCCCTAGCCAATTCTAAGACTAGTTCATCTAATTTCTAGCCGCATAGTCTATACATGATTCCTAAGATTTCCCTCGATTGGCTTTACCATGCGCGGAAAGCAACTGTTGCGTTCTATGTTTTTTCTTTGCTGCCAGACCAGCATGGAAGAAAAAAATAGTTGGTAGGTAATTGTATTGTATCGTGTACACACAGCAAAGCGAATCGGTGAGCACCCTAGTTATCCACGTGTGTCATTCTATACACACATCCGCACTTATCCGCTGCCTTATTACGCACACAACAAAATGCCCTATCTGAGCTAATTGTGTTTTCTGACTACCTTCACGCATAATTATTCAAACCTGCTGGTATTTTGTTCAATGGAAGCATAATTTTGCTACCAGTATTATAAGCGTGGTGGCTCAGGTGTATTGACCTAGGGTTATGAAACCGAAAGAACCTGGTTCGAATCCTGCACAAGTGTATCTTTTTTTGTTTTTAATTTTAAATTACTAATCTCAAAATAAACTCATGTTTACCTAAAACAAGAAAAAAAGGACGTAAAAGAATAAAACAATAAAATGCAATTATTGGTTCAAATTGTTTATTGCAACATTTAATTTTTATTGTATTAGCCTCTATTTGTGTTATTATTATTATTACCAAAAGTAATTAAATTAGCTAAATAAAACTGCACACTTTTCCTTATAGAATAATATTCATAAAATAACACACACTTTAGAGGCCAGTATGATTTTATGTTTACTAAAAAGTCTTATGTCACTAACATAATAATTATCTTGCAAATTGAATACACAACCATAATAGGGCTATTTTTAAGATGACACATAATTAATATCTTAAATTCTGTTTTATTAGGTTTAAGTCTGATAAAGATGAACGAAACGTTTTATTTGCGGACGTGTAAGTCAGTGGTGAAATGAATAGACATGTTAAATGACAGCCATTAACAATAACATCATTTCACACTGGGTTATAATCTCCACTTTGAAGCGACTAAGCTACCTATCTCGGTTTGGTTTGGATTTGGACACCAGGGCCCATCGATGACATCCAACCCCATAGCCTAAAGTAACACTGCCACTCGTTCTGCACTGTAAAACATTACTGTGTTTATATATTTAATTAAGTTAATATATTTCGTCTTCATCACTAAAAATCACTACATTTGACTTTGATTGATGTAATAATCAAAGTCAAGATATTCACGAGCAAAGGTTTCTTCTATGCTGGTCCGTTAAAGCATGTTTTTTGCTGGTCTACGGCAATGCAATCCTGCAGCATGCATTGTGTCTTGTTGCTGTGAAATGGGTCACTAGCGGGTGCGGCAACTACATAATGTCCAAATCAAATGGCAGGAGATGAGGCTTCAGGTTTAGGCCCAGAACGAATATTTTTATCGTGTCCGAAGTCTGCGTAAGGGTGAATCCATAATGGCACAGTCTTCCGCTGCAAAATAAATGAAGTTTAAATAAAAACATTTTTCGTCAAAGAAAGTTGTTTAAAACATTACCGATAAAATAATAAGTCATTGTTTTTAACACCGTTTGTCTACTTACCCATATCAAAAAACGCCTAGCGATTCCTTATATAAATAGTTATATTGTTTTGCTCTTTTCAACAAAGATAAATGAAAATCCATGTTTTGGAAATCACAAGGTATTCGAAAGGCAAAATTAAACAGTTCGTAAGTATAACACACGGTTCATCCCGCAGCTAATAATGGCTGCCAGCGGTGACAGTTGTTTGTTCACAAAATCATATTATTAGAAATTTGAGGGTAGAAAACACTTTATATTGTTTAAGACGATAACGACCAAAATAGCCATCAGCTAGCAACTTTTAAACTCCAGTAAAAAGAGTCATACCTATTAATAATTATATTAAAATAAAACACAATGCGTTTGCGTTTTTAACATATTATATAAGAGTAAAATTAAACATACAACAGACTGCAACCACCATAAAATTAAATAGTTACGGAAAAAAAAAATTATAATTTCAACCTTATTTCAAAGCTCATAAAACAGCTATTTACACAAATTGCAATACAGCAGTCGCAGATTGAACATAATTCATAAATTCACCATGTAACTTGCATACCTCGGTGGCCTAGCGGTCAAAGACAGGTCGAAGATTTGACTTCTGCTTCAGTGAACCGGGTTCGTATCCGAAGAAAACGGAATATAAAATAGTAATAATAAAATGACATTTTTGGATGTTATTTCGATGACCGTGCTGGTTGTGAGGAATATTGCTTTGGAATTGGAATCTCAGACTTGTTTAGAAATAATAATATAACATCGTCGCATCAGTGAGATGGTAACTACTCTTCGCTAGTAATAATAGTTCAATGCGTGGGATTGCATAAATTTGAAGATTCAAGGTCGAAGGAAGCTTCGATTCGGTTCTCTCGCTTACACTGGGGATGACAATATCCAATGTAAGATTAGGTAAAATATTTTTAGGACAGTCTAAATAAAAAAAATACTTTTACATTATTTTTGTAGAAGTAACTGAAACCGGAGATATTGCATTTTCAGCCTTTGAGTGTGACGATACCGGGGGGGATTATTTTCATTTAATTTGTAATTATTTTTTACTTAATTTATTATAAACTAACTTAAATAGTTGTAACTTTCTTCATTGTTATTTTATAGTTAGTTGTTGTTTATTCAATAAACAGGTAATTTACAGTGACATTGCTCATTCATCTTGTTGCTAAAAAATCTGTACTTAGGGGGTAGATTTTATGATCGAACTCACTCACACATTCACATATCATGGATTCTACTTAACGTTCATGTCGATACTCAACACGCATAGACGTGTGCGTGGCTGTGCTAACCGCATTATTTTGCTGTGTGTACCTTGGCACCGCAGGCCAGGAGGATCCTGATCTCGTCCAGCGGAACCATCCTGATGATGGAGTCGGCCAGCTCCCGCTGCAAGGACTTGCCGGTTCTCACCTCCGACGGCATGATTTCTGACAACAAAATAAAGAATTTAATTAATTACACAGAGGGCTACAGCTTAAGGCAACAAGACCTAAAGGCCACGTTTAGCATGATTAAGGGCGTATAGGTGGAAAGGGAAATCAAAATAGTGACAGGTTGTTAGCCGCATCGCCTAACATGATTCCTAAGACTTTCGTCCAATCCCTCGATGGGCTTTTACCATGCGCGGGAAGAGAAGCAACTGGTAAATTCTATGTTTTTTATTTACTCTCAGACCAGCATGCGCTTGCAGACGAAGTCCTAGGCAACAGGTACCTAGTACACAACAGAGATGTTTGGCGCTATTCATTATTTTCATATTATTTATTGCCGGACTATAGCAATTTCAGTTGTTTTTGCCAGACTGCCAAGGCCACAAAATGATGTATTTTTTATTCTTACGCGTAGTTTCCTAGTTTATTTACGCACTATCCACGACCTGATTTGTCTGTGACTTCTGTGAGAGGTGACTGAATTGGTTGCACTTCGGGATTGCAAAATCCGGTTGTCTTAAATTCGGATTTTAAAATTATCAACCTGTATAAATCCGGATTATCCGGTTTTTCGAATTGTCATTGTTTGTTAGTATTTTTATCAATATTTTGAAATTTTCATTAATTACACGTTTTTTTGAATAATGGCGTCCCATTTTATTGTTTTTAAAATTTCCCTAAGAATATACATATAAAATGAAACTGCAAAATCTTTATAATCTGCGTTAATCAGTCCAGTACTGCAGTGTCTGCAGTGGGTCCAATAATACCGATTTAGAACTTATTACATTTTTATAATAGAAAAGCTACGACCAATAATTGCCAAGGTTTCTTGTAAACTGTCGATGTGAGAGTTTTGCAACACCGGTCTCCCTAGCGAATAATGACTTATCGCACTTCTATTTTTATATGTTGTTACAGCGGCCACAGAAATACATCATCTGTGAAAATTTCAATTGTCTAGCTGTCACTTTTTGGGTTGAGTTGCTTAGGTTGTATGTTTTGTGTTGTTTAATGGGTCCACTGAAAAACAGCGTCATTGCACCCTGTGCTCCGACACATGCTGAGTTGAACAATTTTACTATCTATTAGATATGAAGCTCTTTTAAATACAAACGTACTTATACATATTATTGTTGTTAAATTTCTAAATGTCAGTGAAAATTAGAACACATAGAAAAATCCGAAAAGTAAAGCTATGGCCGGGAATCGAACCCGGATCCTCGTCATTCCGTGACGCGTGCTATACCCCTACACCACCCATAACAGGTAGGTAGTCTTCGAATTTTTCTACCTGTTACTAGATGTCACGTGACCTTTGTTACTATGCGAATTTTTGTCGCTAAGCGTCATCAGTTTGAATGATGTGACTGTACGACACAATTACAAACAAAAAAAATATTTTTGTTGTTGAGAAATAAACATGTTTTTCTTTCTTTCTTTCACTGTTGATGGGATACAGCCTGGTGACAGACAGGCAGACGGACAGTGGAGTCTTACTAATAGGGTTTACCGTTTAGGTACAGAACCCTAAAAAACTCGTGTAGTTCCGGTAACTCCGATGACGACGTTCCTTTTCCAAAATACAACACAAACAGTAACCGATGTAAACACATCGATTAATAAATAATGTTACCGCGTAGTTAGAATGGAAAACGTAAAAAATACGCACTACTTTTGGATTGAGGCCGACACTCGGGCACTTTGCCCAATCTATATCTATTTACTACTAGCTTTTGCCCGCGACTTCGTCCGCGCACATAACGCCAAAGTAGGATAACACCTTCCACTCATTTCTTTAAATATTAGGTCATTATTTCCTATCCTTCCTTTTATCCCGTGGAATTTTCGCAAAATCCCGTTTGAGGCTAGGGCTATTTTTGAAAGCACATGTGTGAAAATACCACTCGAAAGTGGTGAAAAATTGTGCTGAATTTGAAATACAAGTAGCTTAGAAGACAATCACAGCTCTCATTAAGCTTGTGAACTAGTCAAAACTTTGATTCGAGCTGTAGTTTTGAAGATATAAACAGATTCATACCACTTTCGAGTGATTGCTTTTAAAAATCGGTCCCTTGATCTTCAAGGAATATGTCTGCCACCAAGATTTTCCTACGGGAAGGTTTCCTAGGCTTAAGAATTTCCTACGGGATGTAAACTGCGATTACCTAAATACCATCTCGATAAAGAACGTTCCACAACTGGCCACTGACACGCAAGTAATTTTACCAACCGTTTGCAGAGACTAACGTTTTATTTGCTACTCAACGTCGCCAAAATGTCAGTTTGCCGAGCATAAGACAAGAACGATATGAGTTCCTAGTCCGTTTTCTTAGACATTTATTGCCTCGCACAGTGAGGTTGCGGTTGATTAGATTAGATTAGATTATTTGTTCGATTAAAGCAGTGCTTGCGCTGTGTTCTGGCGTGGAAACGATTTATGTGTGATTTGACTACAAGTAAAAATGGCGATGTATAAAAATGTCCACTTGCATAAGTTCATGCGTATATAATTTTGCCAAAGTATAAAAATGTACACATGTATATTAGACCAAATATAAATATGTTGCGACAATAGACTAAACGAAAATATGACGATGTATTAAAAAAAATATATTACTTGTTATATTTATTATGAGAAATGTAAATGTATGCATGTAAAATTTATTAAGGAATAAATGGCTATAATAATAACAATAATCGCTTTCTCAAGAAGTTCGTCCACAGCCAGTGTATATCTATGTATTATTATAATCCTGGACCTATGTAAAGAAAGTAGTCATTTTTATATTCCGACTTGATAAGACTTAAACGTTCTGAAGTTAAGCTTTCTAATACTCAGGCAAATTTATGTTTTACAGGTAGATGTTTTCTTAGAGTCCATCCACGCATAAATCGTGGAAACTAGCTTCAGTTTTCCTATCCCATAACTGACATAAGGTTATTTAAGGTTAAGGCAAACCAGACTGTCCGTCAAATATAAATAGACATCTCCGTAAACTTCGTAAAGGAAATAGCGAAAATGTCTGGCTGGTACGGAAATTTGGAGATCGTCCAATTTTTAATGTTAAGACCAGAATGTTCAGATCTTTTGCATTTAGACACAAAACCAGTGTCGTAACTATAGGGTGGCAGGAGCTCCACGGCGCCCCGAACTGAGTTGGTTAAGAGCACAGAAGGGACGCTGATGCACTCCTTTATATTGAGGAAGGAGGCATCTGACGAATTTGCCGCGGGCCCCAGACGTTATAGTTACGCCGCTGCACAAAACACTATGGTTTTGGTACTATTTGGGCGGATTGGTCTAGAAGGAAATCTTCACACTTAAACACGATTATTTACCTAGAAATGCCGACTGTCCTCGAGGAGGCAAAACGATATAGTGACAGCTACAAGGAACGCCTCACTATCCACCCAAATCCATTGATCAACCCACTACTCGAGCCTCACTATGCCAGGCGACTTAAAAGAGCTGATGTGCTGGACATTTAATGGAAGTTAGGGCAATGGCCCTCATATTCTGAAAGCGTCATCCACAACTAAACTATTCTGATTATAGTCTTGCGACTGATTGCAGATATTTAAAAAAAAAAAAAAAAAAAAAAAAAAAAAAAAAAAAAAAAAAAAAAACAAACACGATTATAACATCAGCTTATTAATTTCTTCCATATTGTTTTGGGAGCAAAGAAAAAACAGAAAGTACCAGGTGTTTCTTCCCGCACATGTAAAAGCCCATTGAGGAGATGCGATCTTAGGAATCATGTTATAGGCGATGCTAGCAACCCATCAATATTTTGATTCCCCTTTCCACCTATACGCCCTTAATCCATGCTAAACGTGGCCTTTGGTGGTGTGGTTTTGTTACCGCGTAAGGGAAAAAGACGTGATATATCGTGGTTTATCATGGGGAGTGCTCCGATGAACTCTTCGGATTGCTGCCTGCGGCTAAATTCCACTACCGTACTTCGCGGAACCGTCTGTCCTTCCATCCTCAACATCTTGATGGTTGGCAGTCAAGCACCGTGCGTTTTAAACGCAATTTCTTTCCTCGCACGGTAAAGATCTGGAACCAACTTCCTGCTGCAGCATTCCCTGAGCGGTACAATTTAGGGATCTTAGGGACTTAGGGATCGAGCCTTCCTGTTCCTCAAAGGGCCGGCAACGCACTTGTGATTCCCCAGGTCTTGCAGGTGTCCCTGGGCGACGGTGATTGCTTTCCATCAGGTGACCCATCTGCTCGTTTGCCCCCTTTTATATATAAAAAAAAATGTATGTATGTATTCTTAATTAATTTACTTTTATTTTTAAGAAGCAAGAAGTTTCTTTGTTCCTCCGGCCAAGTGTATCTGGTCAGTGGATTTAGTTCGACCTTGCTCTGTTTGCCGTATTCAGAGCACGTGGTGGGAGATTGAGCGCGTGTTTATAAACAATGGTTCTACGTAGTTTTGGGAAAGTTTTGTACACAAAAATCGTATTATGCTCGCAACCACGAGATTTTATGATAAATTATATCATAACCCATAACCAAAGTTTCCAATTAATTATATTTTAATAGGATTTTCATTAGATAGGTAATAGACTACAGGCCCATGACCAAAAAATGTGGGTCATATGAACCACCAGGTGACGTATATCCATTATTCCGCAACGCCGTACAAAAATCATGCGACAAGGGGAAAAAAACCAGGGTTGCACTTTTGAATTCTCACCAGCACCCAGTTGGACAGCTTACAAGTGGCGGCATAGTGCTGAATCTTATTATTTTATGCTCTTATATCGTCCTATACATATACGTCACCTGGTGGTTCATATGACCCACATTTTTTGGTCATGGGCCTGTAGTCTATAAGATGAAACAAGTAATAATGATTTTGACGACCGGATGGCCCAGTGGTTAGAGAACCTGACTATGAAGCTTGAGGTCCCGGGTTCGATCCCCAGTCGGGGCAGATATTTGTATGAAAAATACGAATGTCTGTTCTCGAGTCTTGGATGTTTAATATATATTTAAGCATGTATTCACCTATATAAGTATGTATGTTTATCCGTTGTCTAGTGCCCATATTACAAGCTTTGCGCAGTTTGATGGGGCTAGGTCAATTGGTGTCAATGGTCCCAAGATATTATTATTATTTTTATTATATCCTGTGGACACTTAACATGTTCCCAATCCCATTAATTACTACACAGTATGAAACATAGTCGCTTTCCGATGTCTGTCCCTTTGTACTTATGCTAAGATCTTTAAAACTACGCAACGGATTTTGATGCGGTTGTTTTTAATAGAAAGAGTGGTTCAAGAGGAAGGTTTATAAGCATAATTTTACGCAGACGAAGTCACGCGCAGTAGCTAGCAATTAATACATTTAAATTTCGCAACTTTGGTATCTTTTTGGAGCTTTGCAAATTGTACCTAGATTGTTTTTTCTGTTCAGAAGTTCGCCAAAAATGTTCGTTTACGTAGAATTTACCACAACAACACCCCGTCTCGAATCTCTTTCTTGATATCAACAGTTTACCGTAAAGGAAAACAAATATAAAACGTTTAAAATATTGCGAAATTTCATGAGAAACCACGCGGTTCAACAACACGTGGTTGGAGGGCTGCCATCTTTGTTTTTTTGTTTTTCGTGACGAAGATCTTTTATAGTCGGCCAGTGCCGTTTGAAGATTACGTTTTGGCGTGTGGCAGCACTGATTTATTGTTTTAAATCGAGACATGACGTTGGAAAAGTGTACACGTGTATTTTTATTGGCTGTTTGTAGTTTATTTGTTTTATTATTGATACGCAGTAAGATTGATTGTTATTGTTTCAGTGTTTACTCGCTGTTTCCCGCGACTTTGTTTGCGAAGCAGGAACTTTGCGATTTCCCAAATTTTAGTTATAATTGTCTATTCATTATTAATGCAATTAAATCACGACTTTATTCCCTACGGGGTAGACATGACCTAAGGTAAAGACCTAAGCCTCGTTAGGTGGATGGAGGAATCAAAATAGTGACTTATTAGTATCGCCTATAGCATGATTCCTAAGATCGCATTCACTCGATGGGCTTTTACCTTTTGCGCGGGAAGAGAAGCAACTGGTACATTCTGTTAATACTTTGCTCCCAGAACAGCATAGAAGTACCAAACTATAGGTAAACATAAAATGTGAAGGTTTTTTAGCTGTCTATACATACAAATCACATCTATATCCCTTATAGCTGTGTACAGCTGTCTATAACCAATTAAAAATAAAACTTAACCTAAAAATACTCGCTAACGGGGTCATCGCTCCCGCGAGGTTAATTTGACAGCCGAATGACAGCCACGGTCAGTGTTGCCAACATCCGACCGCGGTCATATATGGTCACACCTTGAGGTTTGGCAGTATGCAAAGGAGATCTTGGCCTAGTGAGACGGTTTTGTTTTAGTGCCGTCACAGATTTGGATGATATAACGGGTATAATAACATTAAATTAAATGAGCAAACAATGAAATAAGCTAACCTAAAAATTACATTTTAAATACGACCCTTTTTTCTGACTGTACTCTTTTACAGCGCCTTCTCTCGTCCCTAGTGAGCAGTAGATGTTCCACGGGAGTTTGTAATTGTGCCGTACAGACACATCATTCAAACAGACGACTGCTGCGACTGCTGCAGACGGCTGCGGGTGGTAGGGCCTTGTGCAAGGTCCGTCCGGATCGCTACCACCATCTTACTCGTTAATCCTGCCGCTAAGTAGCAGTGCTTGCACTGCTGTGTTCCGGTGTGGAGAGTAAGACAGCCGGGAAAATTACGGGCACAAGAGGCATTTCATCTTAGTCCCCTAGGTTGGCAACGCATCTGCAATCCCTCCGGGGTTGCGGGTGTCTATGGGCAGTGGTGATCACTTACCATCAGGTGACCCACTTGCTCGTTTGCCTTCCTATTCATTATAAAAAAAAAAAGACGACGCTTAACGATAAAAATTCGCATAGTAACAAGATCACGTGACAGCTAGTAACAGGTAGAAAAATTCGAAGACTATCCACTGCTATGGGTGGTGTAGGGGTATAGCACGCGTCACGGAATGACGAGGATCCGGCTTCGTTTCCCGGCCCTAGCTTTACTTATCGGATTTTTCTATGTGTTCTAATTTTCACTGACATTTAGAAATTTAACAACATTAAATAAGTACGTTTGTATTTAAAAGAGCTTTATATCGAATAGATAGTAAAATTGTTCAACTCAGCATGTGTCGGAGCACAGGGTGCAATGACGCTGTTTTTCAGTGGACCCATTAAACAACACAAAACATACAACCTAAGCAACTCAACCCAAAAAGTGACAGCTAGACAATTGAAATTTTCACAGATGATGTATTTCTGTGGCCGCTGTAACAACATATAAAAATAGAAGTGCGATAAGTCATTATTCGCTAGGGAGACCGGTGTTGCAAAACTCTCACGGAATGACGAGGATCCGGCTTCGTTTCCCGGCCATAGCTTTACTTTTCGGATTTTTCTGTGTTCTAATTTTCAGTGACATAATTAGAAATTTTGTACTCTTATTTTTAACTATACTCGCATTGCCATCTATGCTACATACTCGTATGTGTACCAAATTTCAAGTCAATCGGACCAACCGTTGAAGAGTTCCCTCCTGCGACGGTCCTGGCTGACCCACGAGAACTCCACTACCAGATTATTGTATTGAAATTTCAGCTGCATCGGATGAAGGTATCTGCTTCTAACTTGAGTCGCAAGATTCCACCCGGACAAACATAGTACATACGTTGCAAGTTATAAAGCTTGTAATAATAATAATAATAAGTCAGAAGGTACCTCTCTCTGTCGCCCTGACCACTGGTAGCCTAGCTTAGGCCCCGCTTCGCTGCCGCGGCACCTAGGTTAGGTTTTTATAATGTTTTTTATATTTTGTATTAATATTGTTTTATTACTTTTTATATCAATATTGTAAGAACCTAAGGGGGCGTCCATTAATTACGTGAGGTATTTAGGGGGGGGGAGGCGGGGGTCGAGCCGAATCTTACTAAATCTCACTTGGGGGAGAGGGGGGACTTGGTAAATATCACGTAATTTCTTTTTACCAGAAAATGGTGTAAAACTGCGTGAAAATAAAGTTGAATGAAAATGAAAACCCCATCTTGAATTAAATATGCCAAAATCTGACACAATTAATATTATGTTTGTCATAATTAAACAAATTGTGTTATGTTTTTTGATAAATTCAATACTCACGTGAGATTGGGGTAGGGGGGAGGGGGTCGAGAAAAATCTTACGACATCTCACCAAAGGGGGAGGGGGGCGGGTCAAAAAAGCTTTTAAAAATGCCTAACGTAATTAATGGACGCCCCCTAACTTAAGATAAAATAAATATACAGATAATAATAATAGCTTGTAATTGTAAAATTTAACAAACCCCCACGCATTAATTGAGGGCAAAAATCTTAGGAATCGTGTTATAAGCGATGCTAGCACCCCACTACTATTTTGATTCCTTTTTCCACCTATACGTCCACAGTCATGCTAAAATAAATCAGTAAATTTTAGTTTCTGAGAACATTGCCTTTGTGCAAAAGTATTAATTAAAATATAAACTAAGGCTACCTTAAAATAACTTAGTAAGATAGATTAGATTAGATTCGATTTATTTATCACCCTTTTAAAAGTACAATTAAATGTCAAACATAAGTAATTCACAGAAGGATCGTCAATTGTAATAAAATAGGTAATAATAATAATAATAACTGAAATGAAATAAAAACAAAATAACAACAAACAAAAATAAAGCTTAATGAAATGTCAATGTAAATTCACAAAAAGATTCCTTCGTGAAATTATCGCAAATATGGATTACTTGGCGATGAATGTGAACGCTTTGAAAGCGGATTTTTTTCCGTGCAAAACGGAACTGCACAACATTGCGGCATAGCTACTCGATATGATAGTTATTTAAAATTTAATAAGCTTTTTAATGAGATTCAAGATTTAAAACTTTGTTTCGGCGCCGATCTCATAAAGCCTTTGACAGCTATACCTCTGGACCTTGCTCAACAGTGGCGCCAACTGGTGAGCAAAGAAACGATAAGTCCCCATTGAACTAGAATCTAACCTTAAAACACTAAATCCTACTATTCTTAGCCCTTTGCCGATACTCCGACCAAATCGCCCTATGCGATTTCAACATTAGAAAGAACACGTTGATCAACAAAATCAATATCGCATAACATATTAATGGGGGCACTATATCTATGTCAAGAACAGTAGCCACGGTAATCGGTACAAACACAGCTATACCTGTCATAGCAAATATAAACGTTGACAATATTACATTTTTACACAAATCCTCTTTAATTTGTGACGGTCCACACAAAGCCATCAAAACTTTGAAATACAATACAGAGTTAATAACGACTTGTATACAAGACCATATTACAAACGCTACATAACCAAAAAACACTCGAATTATGGCTAACAGCAGCGGCATTAACCATCCCAAGATATTAGCGTAAAGATACTTATGCTTAATCGTGTTGATATCAGTGAAAACTTTCACAAATTCAATGAAAAACATTACAGTGACTATAATAAGCCAGTAAGTGAAACTGGATATGGCGTACCCCAAGAGAAATGTCTCCGTGGCAGGCCAGGTCTCCCTGATAGGCATAGACACCCAAGTCAGCACATTGGTGAGCAGCAAACAGAGAAAGACGTAGTGACGGAACTGGCGCCACTTCTTCAAGGTTATCCAGGAGACTAATCCAAATATCAGACTCGCTATAGACACCACCACTGCTAAGGAAAACAATATAACGAAATCTAGAAGTTCTTCATCTTGATGATTTTGCGTAGAGTTCTTAAAACTTTCCTCCACAACTATGACATCTTGTAATGAATCGTTATTCACACGTTCAGCCATTTTGTATTTGTTTTCGTGTTTGTTGTAAAACGCCTGAGTAACAAATGAACATGCAAATAATTTAAGGTAAACTGCTTCGTTTTCCTTGTCAATGAGGTAAGATGTTAAGGAGTTATAAGGCAATCGCAAGTATTAACGACCCTTTGAAAATCGGCAGGTATTAGCGACCCATTTATTTAATTTCCAATCCTGAGATTCTAGAACTGCTTAAGTTATACGAAAGTAGCAATGTGCTAGTTGCAGAAAATTCTCAAAATAGCAAGAATATTCTCAGAAAATTCCAGAAACTTCCACGAGAATTTATGGTATGTCCCCATGACGAAATTTTCCAATGGCATTTTTTTAAACTTCTTTTTATGTTATTACTAGCTTCTGCCCGCGACTTCGTCTGCGTAGAATTATACATAAAAACCTTCCTCTTGAATCACTCTATCTATTAAAAAACCGCATCAAAATCCGTTGTGTAGTTTTGAAGATATAAGCATACATAGGGACATAGGGACAGAGAAAGCGATTTTATTTTATACTATGTAGTGATAGTAATAATAGGATTTTAATAAGATAATTAAATAAATGAGAATACTAATATACCATTTGCATGTGTTACTAATACCTGCAGATTTCCAATGGCTCAGTAAATGTCGTCTTACCTTATTAACAAAGAGAAATAAACAATTTACCTTAAATGATTTGCGTCAACATTCATTTGTTGCTCAGAAGTTTTACAACAAACAGGGAAACAAACAAAATGGCCGACTTTAACGTTTCGCAATTAAATAAGAACGATTCTTTACGAGATGTCATAGTAACGAAGGAAAGTTTCAACAACTATACGCAAAAACATCAAGATGAAGGCATTTTAGATTTCGTCTCAATGTGTTTGTTTTCCTTTGCACTGATGGTGTCTATTGCGAGTCTGATATTTGGATTAGTATCCTGGATAACCTTGAAGAAGTGGCGTCAGTTCCGCCATTACGTCTTTCTCTGTTTGCTGCTCACCAATGTGCTGAATTGGGCGTCTGCGCCTATCGCCGACGCCTGGCCTGCCGCGGACGCTTTTCTCTTGGCGTACGCCATTTCAAGTTTTACTTACTGGCTTATTATAGTCACTGTAATGTTTTTCATTGAATTTGTGAAAGTTTTCACTGATATCAACACGATTAAGCATAAGTATCTTTACGCTAATATCTTGGGATGGTTGATGCCGCTGCTGTTAGCCATATTTGAAGTGTTTTTTGGTCATGACGCCTTTGTGATATGGTCTTTTATACTAGTTATTATAAACTCTGTATTGTATTTCAAAGTTTTGATGGCGTTGTGTGGACCGTCACACGTTAAAGAGAGTTTGTGTAAAAATGTAATATTGTCAACGTTTATATTTGCTATGACAGGTATAGCTGTGTTTGTACCGATTACCGTGGCAATGGTTCTTGACATAGATATAGTGCCCGCAATAATATGTTATGTGATATTGATTTTGTTGATCAACGTGTTCTTTCTGATGTTGAAATCGCATAGGGCGATTTGGTCGGAGTACCGGCAAAGGGCTAAGAATAGTAGGATTTAGTTTTAAGGTTGGCACTCTAGTTCAATTATACAAGAGGGATGTTACAAATTTGTCGTCAATGTATGTGCCGTAGCATCGTAGCTCTCGAACGCGTGGACCGATGCGGTTTTTTTTTAATTGGATTTCCTGTCGGTGGTTTTTAGCCATGTTTTGTAAAATCGGTCCAGCAGTTCGAAGTCTATTGGCTCTTTTCCAAAATCGAGCATTTTTGTTAAGGGCTGTTTCATAAACTATACGTCTTTTTGATTGGGCTTTATTAATTTTCAAACGATTTCAATAACTAAATTAAAAATTGTATACAGCTATACTCTATACTAATATTATAAAGAGGAAAAATTTGATTGTTTGTTTGTTTGCATTGAATAGGCTCCGAAACTACTGGGCCGATTTCAAAAATTCTTTTGCCGTTAGAAAGCTACATTATCACTGAGTGACATAGGCTACCTTTTCCTGCGGGAAAATTAATTTATCGCGGGCGGACGGAAGGCTAGTTTTATATAAAATAATTAATTTACTCTTAATTAATTTTGAACAACTAAATATACAAAACTAAATAAATATACCTAACTATAAAAAGAAAACGCCATCTAAAAGGCCCTCCTGCGGCATAGACCCCAACACACTGGCGGCATTACCTCTCTGTACAGCCAGAGAAATTCGATTAAGATTAGATTTTTATCACTGTTAGAATAATATGTGTGTTTTGAGAAATCTATTGAACAGCCTCCGGTCAATAAATTTGAATGACCAGTTCAGATGTCGCTTCGGCCATTAAAAATGGATTGGTTGAGTAGACTGAGGTTCTTGTCTTTTAAATTTTATAGACTTCCCATGCATTTAATCGAGTAAACGTAAAAAAAAAACCATTTCATGCCCAAAACGCCTCACATCATTTTGGAAAAGTAGTCGATACTCTTCAGCTGCTGGACCGATTTTTACCAAACATGGCTGAAAACCAGCGCAAGGAAACTGGCTTTCGAATGAAGAAAACCGCATCCAAATCGGCAAATCCACTTGAGAGCTACGATGCCACAGACATAGACACACAATAGGGGCGCGAGTCGGGTTTCCTCCACGTGTGAACAAGAGCTGCGATTCGTTTTCGGATCCGTCCGGGGGGAAGAGCAGTGCTTGGCCCGGTGCACCCTGGGCAACGGCTAATGATTTTCTGGCAGTATCTGAACCCGACAGGGGGGATAGGGGGGTCTTTGACCGTGTTACCGTACAACGTTGCCGACATTTTGTCACAAGATTTTATAATTAATTTTTTTTACCGACATTGGCGAAGTTGTCGTCGCTATAACGACTTGTAACGCCACAATCAAAAGAAGAAGAAGAAGAAGTAGACACACAAACAAATTTATAATTACCCTCTTTTTGTGTTGGGGGTTCAAAAGAGGTACAGTGTCTTAATTCGTTTTGCTTGATTGTTATCTGAATCTATTAAAACGATTATTAACTGCTTGTGTTCGTCTATTACTTAATTAATGTAATCATTTAAGACTTTTCCGGTATGAATTGGCAGACGCACTATTACATAATTTATCATAACAATATTCTGATCCAAGTGCATGTCAATATCGCATCTATCCCTTTCCAACTAATTTACAATTCCTTTTTCTCACTCTCTTTACGTAATTGTCATTCATGCCAATTTGGACGCGATTACGATTATTTTTGCTATGATATATTGTTGATGCGACGTCATGCCAAGGTTACTGCAGGCATCATCCGCTTACGAATACTGCCAATCAGAAATCCGTTGCTATGGCGATGGGAGCCTTTCCGCGCGGGGTAACCTTGAATGGGAGTCGTTTGGAAAACCACAAAACAGAATAATTTGTAATTTTCGTTATACCTGTTGTCAGTGTTGTGTTCAATAAAGAGTCACTGTATTGTACTTTATTGTATTGTATTTTCAATCTTCGAAAAAGCGTGGCTGTACGAACGTGAGGATTTGGCAGACTTTTGGATTAAATAATTGGGCTTGTTTACTTTTCGAAGCTTTGTTGAGATTAAGTTGAGGTTTGATGTACCTATTACGCGAAAAACCAGCGTCCATTTAACCATACCTGGAGCTACAGGAAACTGTAAATATTTATTTGTACAACGCCAGACGTTACAATATGGCGGGTAACCAAAACAAAATGGCGGTTATATTTGGAACGGAAAGCTTTTGAACTCTGCCCTTGAAGTTTATTTGAGGTGAAAACAAAGATGGCCTCGATTGCGATCTTTTAAATGTGTTTTTGCAATTAGATGTTTTTCAATAGAAAACTGAGCTAATTAACGTTTTGGCAACTTTTTACAATGCGATGCGATACGATATGTAGATGATTGTTCGAAACGACTAAAATCTTATAATGAAGGAAGAAGATAAGGTAACTAAACCGATTTATAAGGAGTATGAATGGGTGTCGTTCAGAGGTCTGGACGGACGTTCCGTGACCAAATTAAGGGGATGTTTTGACAAAAGATCAGGGGCCCGATTTTTGAAAGCACATCACTCGAAAGTACCACTCTAAAGTGGTATAAATCAGCTTATATCTCCAAAACTACAGCTCTAATCAAAGTTTTGACTAGTTCACAATACTAATGAGAGCTGTGATTGTCTTCTATGTTACTCGTATTTCAAATTCAGCACTTTCACGCATGTGCTTTCAAAAATCGAGCCCCTGGTCTATACTACCCTAAACCGACGAGCGTGAAGATATAGATGAACGTGGATGAAGCGAAGTATGTCAGGATCGTAGCAAGTGGAACAAAGTAGTCTCTACCTACCCCCGGTAAAGAGGCGGACGTGTGTATATTTAAGTATGATTTAAGTGCGCCGTATTCGTTTTTTTAAAGCGACAAATTCACGCGGAATTCAAATAAACCCTCCACGTTGACTTTATGAAAGCGCACTCTAAATTGAAAATACTGCAAACCTCCAAACGTACTCAATAAAGCTTGAAAAATAAATAACTAAAAATAACCGTTCCGAATATCGTAGGTGTTTTGTGGATCGGGAAACGTTCCAAGAATACATTTACGATGTTTTGATTCTTTGCTACACAAACTTGTTTATCAAACAACTAGCTTTTGCCCGCGGCTTCGCACGCGTTAACCATGAGCATTTCAAAGAAGCTAGCAATCAAGCAAGCGAGCACCTAAACCTGCAAGCATGTAAATATGCAAGCAGGCATGCAAGCAGGCAAGCAAGCGTGCAAGCAAGCGTGCAAGCAAGCGTGCAAGCAAGCATGCATGCAAGTAAGCACGCAAGCATGCATGCATGCAAGCAACCATGCAAGCATGCTTGAAAGCAAGTATGCAATCAAGCATGCAAAGCAAGGACTCAAGCAAGCATGCAAGCAAGCCCCCGCATTGCCCCGCTGCCTTAATTTTTCTGAAACTGTAAATATTGCAGGATTTTTATAAAACCAACCTAACCTAAAGAGCTGTCCTAAAATATACCTACCCCAAATAGTTTTTGCCCGCGACTTCGTACGCGCTAAGATGTAAAACGAAAAAATAAGTTTTTTCCCGTTCCCGTGAAAATTTTGGGGAGTGCTTTCGGAGTACACTTAAAGCCTTTAAAGAAACACACGTTATAAATGTTAAGTCTCTTTCTTCCGCTGTTTCGTCTGGAAACGTAAAATCCCGTTTTTTCCCGTTTTAGTGTTCCCCTACACTCCCGAATAAATAAATAAATAAATAAATAAATAAATAAATATCTTGGGACAAATTACACCAATTGACCCAGCCCCAAACTAAGCAAAGCTTGTACTATGGGTACCAGGCAACGGATAAACATACTTATAATAATGTAGATAAATACATACTTAAATACATACAACATCCATGACTCAGGCACAAACATTCGTATTCATAATACAACTGTCTGCCCCTACCGGGATTCGAACCCAGGACCTCTAGCTTCATAGTCAGGGTCACTAACCACTAGGCTATTCGGTCGTCAAAACGACAAACGACATAAACGACAAATTTCAACTTTTTATGTCAAGTAGGTAAAACGTAAAATCCCGGTTTTTCCCGTTCCCGTAAAAATGTTAGGAAATCCTTTGTTAATGCTACCTTACATTCCCTAAGGAAGCTAAATGCTAAATTTCATCTTTCTACGACCAGTAAAACGAAAAATCCCGTTTTTCCTGTTCTCGTGGGAATTTCTGGAAATCCTTTCTCAGTGCTCCCATACACTCATCAAGGAAGGCTCTTACCAAATTTCAGCTTTCTACGACCACTAAAACAAAAAATCCCGTTTTTTCCCTATCCCGTGGGAATTTCGAAAAATACCTTCTTAGTGCACCTCTAGGATACTCAAGGTATGTGTGCCAAATTTCAAGTTTCTAGCCATATTATGCCTACCGCAGTATTTCTATGTAAACAGATATTTTTCCCGTTCCCCTGGGAATTTTGGAAAGTACTCTCTTAATGCTCCTCCACACTCCCGAAGCAACCTACATGCCGAATTTCAGCTTTCTGCAACCAGTAAAATGAAAAGTCCTGTTTTTCCCGTTCCCGTGGGAATTTCTGAAAATCCTTTCTTAGTGCTCCCATACACTCATCAAGGAAGGCTCTTACCAAATTTCAGCTTTCTACGACCAGTAAAACAAAAAATCCCGTTTTTTCCCTATCCCGTGTGAATTTCGAAAAATACCTTCTTAGTGCACCTCTAGGATACTCAAGGTATATGTGTGCCAAATTTCAAGTTTCTAGCCATATTATGCCTACCGCAGTATTTCTTTGTAAACAAAATATTTTTCCCGTTCCGGTGGGAATTTTGGAAAGTACTCTCTTAATGCTCCTCTGCACTCCCGAAGCAACCTACATGCCGAATTTCAGCTTTCTGCAACCAGTAAAACGAAAAGTCCTGTTTTTCCCGTTCCCGTGGGAATTTCGGGAAATCCTTTTTTTAGTGCTCCCCTACACTCCCCAAGGGAACTTGAAGGCCAAATTTCAGTTTTATACGACCAGTAAAACGAAAAATCGATCCCGTAGAACTGAATATATAAATCCCGTTTTTTTCCTTATCCCGTGGGAATTTACAAAAATCATTTAAACATTATTTTACTATTATAATCACCTACTTCTATGCCAAATTTGAAGAGTCTAGTAATTATAGTTCACAGGATTTCGTTAAACTGAATATATAAATCCCGTTTTTTTCCTTATCCCGTGGGAATTTCCAAAAATCCTGAAATTAGTTTCGTCGTTTTGTAATCACCTACTTTTGTATCAAATTTGAAGAGTCTAGTTATTATAGTTACTGAGATAGCGTCACTCGGAGTCGAATATATAATTCCCGTTTTTTCCTTATCCCGTGGGAATTTCCAAAAATCCTTCCTTAGTGGATGCCTTCATTGTATAAGGTATCTATGTGCAAAATTTCAAGTCTCTAAGTCCAGTGGTTTGGGCTGTGCGTTGATATATAGTTAAGTCAGTCAGTCAGTCAGTCAGTCAGTCAGGACTTTGAATTTTATATGTATAGATGTATGAATTGGGGCTTTCATAGGGCCTTTTCCACCTTTTACACATATTGTAAAGTTCCCGATAGAAGTCACTACAAATATCAATCAACAATTGATGTAAGCAAACGCCTGAGGGAAGCAACAGACGACCCTCGCGCCGGCTTTCTCGCACAAAGACTCGCAATTGCGATACAACGCGGGAATGCGGCCTGCGTGAAGGGGACCCTATCTAGGGGTCCAAATTTATTTTAATTTTTAACCTAAGTTTTATTTTACTAAGTTATTTTAAGGTAGCCTTAGTTTATATTTTAATTAATACTTTTGTAATCATTTACAAAATAAATAAACATTTTATATATGGGTAAAGATCAACTATTTATGAGGCTACGCAATTCGAGTTTTTATCCGACGTAGAAAAATTGTAGACTTATCGCTTTGCTTTTCGCCTCGCGCGATTTAAAAGCGCCATTTTGTTCGAGTTTTGTCCATTTAGCGTGCTGGTTATTTTGTACATGTTTCAAGGCTACAAAAATATTATGATCACCGTTGTAATATATCGCTTACCAACGTAAAAGTTACTCTGCCAAGACTCAAACATAAGTGGTGTCATCACTAGGCATTTCATGCAACGTAACATAACGTTTCATGAAACGTTTCATGCAATGTTTCATGTATCAGGAACCTTACTTAATGCGATTAAATTCCAACTCTGTTCAAGTTTTAGCTGTCATTTTTAGTATGCTAAACTGAATCGCAATAAAACGTTATGGTAAGGAAACAGAAAAAAGGTACTGACATTTTTAAATCAGAATACTATATCTCTCTAATCTAATCTGTGATTCAGAATTTGTTGCCATAATTATACCATTTACATTAAAATTATGACAATTTACTGGACTGGTCATCAATTTGACAATCAGCTGGCAATTGTCTTTTTTTTAATGAGTCTAGGCGTTAACATCAAACCTTTTGGGTCGATTAAAGTTCGCTAAATCGTTTAACAAAAAAAGAAAATAACCGTTATGTGATCTTTTGTTTAAAATGAGTAGAGCAAAGAACGAAATACTTACCGCCTTCTTAAAAAAAAACATTCAACCAGTCACAAGAATACTCACCCTGATTTTCAGCCGTAGTTGCAAAATTCCGAACACAAAGGCTGAAAACACAAAACCTTTGCCTTTACGGCGCGAAAAAAGCGCGCGAAAATATATAACCTCCAAATATTGCACAAAAGCGTGTTTTATAGCAAAATACGGTGGTTTTATTGTTGTTTTTGTTCTCTAGCTGACTCTAACATGTGTTCAGTTAGCTAGTTTGTCTCGTACTGGTTCGGAAAGCGCCTCTAGAGCATTGGAGGGTTTCCAAGATGGCCGAATGCCAAAGACGAAGTACATTGCGTTTGTTTTAGGGTAAAGGAGAGTTGCGGGACCCTTATTTTTTATATGAAACGTAATAGAAAAAACATTACCAAGGTCACAGCTCGACAAAGGAAATTGCGCTTTTAATTTCATGTTATTTTTATGATTACTTAATTTGTTCCAAAATATTTATTTCAACTTCCGCTGTGTAGAGCGTGCACTGTATTTGTTAATTTATTTAAGGTGGCACAAATTGGCGTGCTAAAGGTGATAAATAAGTAAAAATGCACCTTAGGAATGAAACGCACGTCCTAGCGGAGAACTAGGAACAGCATAAATCAGGGGTGGCCAACTTGATCAGACCCAAGATCTCCTGTTTACTAACGAAACCCTGTGCGATCTACCAAATACATGCTTCATGAAACCTTAAATCAGCAGTTGGTGATTACGTTGCGCAGTCTGGTCTACGTATTTATATTTTTTGCCTTGCCACGATCGACTGGACTAACAGTCGCGATCGACCGGTCGATCGCGATCGACCTGTTGGCCACCCCTGGCATAAATTGTTAGGTATCATCAAATGAATCAAGAATTTTTTTATGTTTATTTTTGTGGTTTACCCGTTAGAAATTAAATTTTTAAACGACACCAATTTCTAAGATCACGTGACAGCTGGTAAGAAAAATTCGAAGGCTTACTCTACTATGGGTAGTGTAGCGGTATAGCACGCATCACGGAATGATGAGGATCCGGGTTCGATTCCCGGCCATAGCTTAACTTTTAGGATTTTTCTATGTTCTAATTTCTTCCATGCTGGTCTGGGAGTAAAGAAAAACATAGAATTTACCAGTTGGTTCTCTTCCCGCGATGTAGATTTCGCTTTCCAGCACGTCTAGCACGAGAGCGCACAAGAGTCGCGCCGCGCGAGATAGATTGCCCGTCCTTTTCTTGCTGTACCAACAAGAAAGAGACGGGTAGTCTAACTCGCGCGCGACGCGACTTTCGTGCGCTCTCGTGCTAGCGGGGCAGCTACGCCCTAAATCATGCTAAACGTGGCCTTAAGGTTATGTTACCTTAAGCTCTGTCCCCGCAAGGGATAAAGACGTGATATATGTATGTATTCTAATTTCAAATTTTCGCTGTCACAAAAAAATTGGCAGATTATTTTGAGAAATGCTCAGAGGGCGTGTGTCGCGGCACTTACCCTGCTACAAAGAGTCTTTGTGCATCCCGTAGCGCATTGAACCTCCCTTGGATGTTGACCTAAGCCACCTGACTCGCGGCGCACGTGGCAAACAGGCACGCGGCGCCCCACAAAGCACTGTGATAGGAGAGGTAGCCTTACATTTGGCAAATGCCAAGAATGTTGTGTTCAATATTGCAGTAGAATAATTTGCGTTTAGGAAATTTTGCGTTAGGACATTATGCGTTTCGGTGTTAAGACATAATATGCGCAATATTATTGCGTTTAAGGCATTTAGCGTCTAGTAGGTTTGTATGTATGTATAACTATTTATCCTACCAATATTATAAACGCGAAAGTTTGTCAGTATGGATGGATGTTTGTTACTCTTTCACGCCAGAACGGTTGGACAGTTCTAGGTGAAATTTGAAACATAGATAGATTATAGTCTGGAATAACACGCAGGCTACTTTTATCCCGGAAAATTGCGTAATTCCTGCGGGATAGTGATAAACGAATTCTATGCAGACGAAGTTGCGGGCAACAGCTAGTTGTACATAAAACACATACATTTTACTGGTAATGGTAATGAAATGAGATAAACAGATGTACAGAGGCGAATTTATACCTCAAAGCGATCTATTCCAGTTAACCTTCAAACGATTGACAGGACAACAGAAACTAGAGGGGGTTTGAGGGGGTTTGGGGGTTGTAGCACCAGGAAATCAGGCATGTGGTCCCCACAAAGCAATGTGACAGGAGACGGCAGCGTATATGTATGTACTTATAATTTAGACACGCAATCTATTTTTACTTCCATGCTGGTCTGGGAGCAAAGAAAAACATAGAATGTACCAGTTGCTTCTCTTCCCGCGCAAATGGTAAAAATCCATTGAGGGAATGGGCGAAAATCATAGGAATCATGTTATAGGCGATGCGGCTAGCAATCCATCACTATTTTGATTCCACCCACCTCTACACCCTCAGTGTCTTGCTAAACGTGGCCTGTAGGTCTAGTTACCTTAGGCTCTGTCTACCCCGTAAGCGAAAAAGACGTGATTTGTGTATGTGTGTGTATTTATGTATGTAATCTATTTTTTATTGCGCAGATCAAAATGTAATTTCATGTGTTGCCTGTTTTTTACAAGTTATTACAAGCTTTATATTAACTTGCAATGTAGGTATGTGTATTTTACGTAAGTATGGAATCTTGCGACTCAATGTTGAAGCAGACATCTTCATTCGACTGAGCTGAAATTTTGCATACTTGTGTAAGTCAGATGACAATACAATAATCTGGTATTAGAGTGCTGGTGGTTCAGCCAGGACCGTCTCCGCAGGGAACTCTTCAACGGTTGCTCCGAATTGACTTGAAATTTGGTACACATGTAGGACGGCGTATGACGCAAGTACAGTTAGCAAAAAAAGTTTGTATTAAAATGAAATTTTTGGCAGAAACTTAATAATTAAGACTACGAGCATACCTACACAGGAAATTCTCATATCTTTTTACATCGACGATTTTATATGTTGAACTACTGTATGTACGGTCAAATGCAAAAATAAGTATCGATACGAACTTCTCAAAAATATGTCCCACGACCTTATTACGCCGGTGTAAGAGCGTGTGGTACTTATTTTTGAAACTTTGACTAGATACATATTATTGCACTTGACTGTACATATATATACATATTGTACGTATTTATCAATTATATAGGAATGAGACTTCAGCATGCAATTTATCTGCCAGTTATCTCGTAGATTGGAATGTGACGCCCCCGCTTAAGCCGGTGACACACTGGGCGGAAACACAAAAAAATATTTCAAAACAATTAAACTTATAACACAGGAAAATCTGAAAGTAAAGTCGCCTAGTCTAGTCTAGCCGACGTCATTCCTACATAGATACATACATATATCACGTCTTTATCCCTTACGGGGTAGATAGAGCCTAAGGTAACAAAACCAGGCCACGTTTAGCATGATTAAGTGCGTATAGCTGGAAAAGTCAATAACACGGGTATTATATGTAGACGGACAGTAAGTAAGTAAGTAAATGCTTTATTGTACAAATATAAAGAAGCAGAGACAAATCACAAAAAAGACCTTAAATATATGCACAAAAGCGAACTTATCCCAATAAGGGATCTCTACCACTTAACCTTTGAGTAAACGAGAGGAGCATTAAGCGAGAGACCGACAAAGAGTAAGTTTAAAATATCCATATAGTGAAAGCCACAATAGAGTGTACATCTCAAAATACAACAAACAATTCATAAATAAACTACTAAACAGTACTATGTATTAATGTATATCGTATCTTCATACAAAGGAACATCCAACGCCGAATAAAAATTACACGATTTAGGGTTAGATTGTTTGACAGAACACCCCTACAAAGTTAATTTCTAAACAACACAGAAAAATCCGAAAAGTATATGGCCGGGAATCGAACCCGTATCCTCGTCATTCCGTGACGCGTGCTATACCCCTACACCTCCCATAGCAGGTGGGTAGGCCTTCGAATTTTTCTATCTGTTACTAGCTGTCACGTGACCTTGCTACTATGCGAATTTTTGTCGCCAAGCGTCATGTTTGAATGATGTGCCTGTACGACACAATTACAAACTCCCGTGGAACATCTGCTCACCAGGGACGAGGGAAGGCGCTGTTTTTCAAATGATCGGTACCTATAAAATATATCTAAATATATGTACCTCAAAGGTGACTGACTGACTGACATAGTGATCTATCAACGCACAGCCCAAACCACTGGACCGATCGGGCTGAAATTTGGCATGCAGGTAGATGTTATGACGTAGGCATCCGCTAAGAAAGGATTTTGATCAATTCTACCCCCATGGGGATAAAATAGGGGATGTAAGTATGTATGAAACTTTGTCAATTTTAAACCGATCGGGCTGAGACTTTGCATGCATAAAGCTACTATGACGTCATCCTCTAAGAACGGATTGCGTAATTTCTGCGGGGTAGCGATAAACGAATTCTATGCAGACGAAGTTGTGGGCTAGTTGTTTAATATTTTTCGAGCACCCTGTGTACGGTGTGCCCCGGGATGGAGCATCCCTTATAAACCGCATTTACCCCGGGGCTACGGTGGTGAACGAGCGGCTCTGTTTGTGTGACCGACTAAACTTTCAGGTAAGCTTAATACCCTTTACCCTTTACTTTTTTGCGGGTGGTAGGGCCTTGTGCAAGGTCCGTCCGGATCGCTACCACCATCTTACTCGCTAATCCTGCCGCTAACTAGCAGTGCTTGCACTGCTGTGTTCCGGTGTGGAGAGTAAGACAGCCGGGGAAATTACGGGCACAAGAGGCATTGCATCTTAGTCCTCTAGGTTGGCAACGCATCTGCAATCCCTCCGGGGTTGCGGGTGTCTATGGGCAGTGGTGATCACTTACCATCAGGTGACCCACTTGCTCGTTTGCCTTCCAATTCATATAAAAAAAAAAACCCAGTGGAAACCCAAAAGGAGGGTTATGTTAGACCTATATTTTCAGAATGAATTTTGTATCATATAATTTACCAGTTCTCTTCCCGCGCAGATGGTAAAAACCCATCGAGGAAATGGGCGAAAGTCTTAGGAATCATGTTAAAGGCGATACGGCTAGCAACCATCGCTATTTTGATTTCCCTTTCCACCTATACGCCATTAATCATACTAAACGTGGCCTTAAGGTCTTGTTACCCCGTAGGGGATAAAGACGTGATATATTTATGTATGTAGGTATGTATGTATTTTCAGGATTCCATAAGCACGGTCAGCATCAGAAGTTGATAAACATACGAACAAAAGATCTGCAAAACTATTTGAGTTTCAGATTAAAATTTCGTTTTTAATACAAGTTTTTTTGCTGACTGTACTTTGCATGCATTGTCATCCGTCCTGCATATGTGTACCAAATTTCAAGTCTATCAGACCAACCGTTGAAGAGTTCCCTCCTGCGGAGACGACCCTGGCTGGGTCACCAGACCTTCACTACCAGATTATTGTATTGTCATCCGACTTACTCAAGTGTGCAAAATTTCAGCTCAATCGGTTGAAGATCTGCTTCAAAATTGAGCCGCAAGATTCCACCCGGACATGAACAAACATACTTACATCAGTTTCTGTAATTATCATAGGTTTTGTATGGTACATACATACATATCGTCACGCCTCTTTACAGGGGTAGGCAGAGACTCCTTTGTTCCACTTGCTACGATCCTGACATACTTCGCTTCATCCACATTCATCAATCTCTGCATACATGCTCGGTCCATGCGTAACTATAACGTCTGGAGCCGCGGCAAATTCGTCAGGGCTCCTTCCTCAATATAAAGAAGTGCATCAGCGTCCCTTCTGTGCTCTAAACCAAGCCAGTTCGGGGCTAGAGTTAGGGGCCCCTGGCATTTTGCCACCCCTGCCACCCTCTAGTTACGCCACTGCTCATCGCTTTCGGGTACTCCTGACCCTGATTTTGTATGGTGACTGGGCAAACCTTTGTGCCCATTTATGACCTTGTATGTACCTACTCCAGCACCATGCCGTTCTCCCGTGCTCCGTCCGCGACGGTGTGGCACCGCTTCTCCGCCCGCTCCACACCCCTGAGGGTCCAGGACCTGACTCCGGAGCTGCATGAGCCAGCCATTCAGCTGCTGAAGACCTACTTCACACGTGACGAGCCACCATGCCGGTGCATGGGTACGCTGGTAACCCCCGACGTAAGGGGTGTTATAGTGTGCCGTAGATGTCTGTGTGTGTGGGGCATCGTAGCTCTTAAATGGATCAGTTTCCATGCGGTGGTTCTTAGTCATGGTTGGGAAAAATCGGTCTAGCGATGTGAACGAAACCGCATTGCATTGCATTTTTTTGTGGCAATTTGCTTTTATGTAGCCACGCACGCACGCACACACGCACGCACGCACACACACAGACACACGCGCACACACACACACACACACACACACACACACACACACACACACACACACACACACACGCACACACACACACACACACACTTTCTAATTATTCTTGTGTTTTGTCTCCGTTTTTTCTTTATATTTGTACAATACAGCATTTACTTACGTCTTAATGCGATTCAATTCCAACTTAGTTCAGGTTTTAGCTATCATTTTTAGTATGGATCTGACAGCAAGCCAACCTAAACTGAATCGGAATCGGCAAGGGCCCTGTAGTCTCGTATTAACTCTTTAAATCCACTTTTTTAGGTATAGAGAACCATCCAACAGCTATGCATGAGCTGGAACAGCTGTGGCGCAAAGCTTTGAAGGACAACGTGTCACTCGTGTGCGTCGTCGATGATAATAACCCCCCTAAAGTGGTGGGGGTCAACATACTGGCTGTGGCCTGCAAGGAGGATAAGGATGAACCGTTTCAGGTATAGATAGCTGATGGGGCTGTCCTGGAGAGCAACCCCTCTGTGATGGGAAGGCTCTTGCTCTCCGCATAGATGTTGGCTCCCTTTGCGTGTTCTATAAGATCTACAACGGGGAATGCTCTGAGCTCTTTGACCTCATTCCAGCTGCGGGGTTCCATTACAAATCTACTCTCTACTCTACTTCTACTTCTCGTCTCTACTTCTCTATATTTGTACAATAAACCATTTACTTACTTACTTACTTACTTACTGACAAATCCACCCGTCGTAAGCGTTCACTCTTAATTTCCGACTTTCTGCCAAGTTTCTTGCGGCGCATTCTTCTTGGCAATGATGGTCTTTCCGAATGTGCTGGTAGTTTCAAAAAGACATATGTAAAAGAGCCCTTGGCGGCCAATTTGCAAAAATAAATTTTCATTTTCATTTTCATTTTCATTCCATCGACATCATGTTGATGAATGGCAGTCTTCAACGGTGCGGTTTAATCGGCCTTTTTTGCCATGAACTTGCAAAATCTGGAACGAGCTTCTCGCTAGGGTCTTCCCATCGATTACCCTTTAAGAGGCGAGCGTAAAATTTTCTGCTGGGCCGACAACGCACTGGCATCGCGTAAAGCGCTGCGGGTGTCTATGGATAGTGGTGATCATTTAACATCAGGTGACCCACTAGTTCGTTAGCCTGGCCTCTCTAACATAAAAAAGGGGCTCAAAGGCACATTTTCCGTCCCAGAGAGCTGCCCCTTCGGCAAATTTTTTTTTTTGAAAACTACTCATAATTTAAGGCTCGGGGACCTTATACATCCCTTTTATAAATGTATTTAATTTAAGTAGAATTTAAGTATTCTTACTGTTTTTAATTTTGAAAAAATGACTTTCTGCCAAGTTTCTTGCGGCGCATTCTTCTTGGCAATGATGGCCTTTCCGAATGCGCTGGTAGTTTCAAAAAGACATGTAAAAGAGCCATTGGCGGCTAATTTGCAAAAATAAATTTTCATTTTCATTTTCATTTTCAAATCCTTCGGGAGTTTTGAGAGGACAAGGACTGCTCAAAGGCACATGTGATGTCATTGAATGTGATGTCTTATTTTTAGACGGATGATAAAATCTGGGCACAGCTGTTCGGGGCAGTGGACCTGGTCTCCCGAGGGGTGGACATCTTCGAGAAGTACGGCATCGACAAGTACTTAACTGCATACGGGCTGGTGGTGGACCCGGAGTGGCGGGGGATGGGCGTCGCCAAGGAGATCCTTAAAACCAGGTTGTATTTCACTTCTTTGGTAACGGTTCTGGCTGAAAATCAGTGCTGTAGTCTAACACCTCAGCGTAATGCTGAGCCAGCGACCGTTTCACTTTTGCGAAGACACAACGCTGATGATTTTTTTCATGTCTGTGTTTTTTTTTTTTTGTTTTTTTTCTATAAAATTGTGTATATTCTCGTATATTTGTGTCTTGCAAAAAGGAATAAATGTCTTCTTTCTTTCTTTCTTTCCACCTATAATGCTAACGATTATGCTAACCGTGGCCTTTAGGGGCCATTCAAGTATTACGTAAGCAGATTTTTTACAATTACTTACCCCCCTGCCCCTTTTCAGCAAAAGTAAGCAAACCTCTTACCCCATATGCTTACGGAATCATTGGTACCTATATGCATTTTTCTTTTAATGGATTCTGTTTTTTATTGATTCGTGAGCAGCAGTTCGAATCGAAACTGCTGACGTAATCACCATATCCACCCCCCCACCCCCCATGTCACCAAAAATAAGCAAAGCAAAGACCCCCCCGCCCCCCTCAAGCGCTTACGTAATACTTGAACGCCCCCTTAGCTCTTGTTACCCCTGTGTCTTCCCTGTAAGGGATATAGACGTGATTGTGTGTGTGTGTGTGTGTGTGTATGTTGTGTATTAATTGTGTGAAACGCCGTCAAATGACTACTAAGAGTATTCAGACCTACAATCGATTAAGGCAGTGGTTCCTAACCTTTTCAATGTCACTACCCCCTGTGAACAAGTATGGGAATCGAGTTTACCCCTAGCTAATTTAAAATAATTAAAACCACACAAATTCGAAAGAAAATATGTTTATTATGTAAGAAATTGCACGTTTAGGTAACTAGTAAGTAAAGTAATATATAAATCTCGGAGTTACGTACTATTATTTTGTTTATTGCTATTTTAATACTATTTCGTGCCATCCCGTGTTACCCCACTAGAATCTCCGTTTTACCCCTGCGGGGGTAATTACCCCCAGGTTTTTTTTTTTCTCTGCGCTGCCTCCAACAGTATCGGAGCCTATTTCTGCTTTCCACAGTCATTCTAGTTCCATCGTGTGCTACTGCTCGTACTTTCGTGCTACATACTTTTTCTTTCTTACTTTCTTCTTCTTTCTTACTTTTGGGTTTTTCACCCTTATACCTATTCTAGCTATTCTATCTATTCTAACTTATCTTCTGTTTATTTAATTATATATATTTATTTCCTTTCTTTCATTCCGGCCTCTTTATCACTCCATTCCATCTCATAATCACTTTGTCATGCCTCATCTTGTTTTCTCTCTTAGCCTATTGTGGGGAGCGGGTTCCAGGGTACAATTTTTATATTTATTTGTCTCGACATACAACACTGGTTTCTTATACTATTTTTCTTATTCTTATATGTTTCTTATATGTTATTACCCCCAGGTTAGGAACCACTGGATTATGGGACAATGGAATTTATTCCTCCCACGGAAAGGCATTCCGCTTTTATTGAGATACTGGTATGCGGGCATTTCATTATTAGAGGCGAAAGCTTCGGTTCTACGAGGTCTCAGACTTTTATCGAAATATTTAAGCACTAGCTGTTGCCCGCGACTTCGTCCGCGCAGAATTATTATAAATAGCAGTTGCCCGCAACTTCGTCTGCGTAGAATTCGTTTATCGCTATCCCGCGGGAATCACGCAATTTTCCGGGATAAAAAGTAGCCTATGTGTTATTCCAGACTATAATCTATCTATGTTCCAAATTTCATCCAGATCGGCCCAGTACTTTTTGAGCCTATTCATTACAAACATACAAACATACAAAAATAGGTACAAATTTTTCCTCTTTATAATATTACTATAGATATAGCCTATGATACTCACAAATACTGTGGCTTTCTATTGGCAAAAGAATTTTCAAAATCAAAAGCGTCACTCGGAATCGAATATTATAATTCTCGTTTTTTCCGTATCCCGTGGGAATTTCCAAAAATCCTTCCTTAGTGGATGCCTACATTGTATGGTATCTATGTGCAAAATTTGAAGTCTCTAAGTCCAGTGGTTTGGGCTGTGCTATCCCGCGGGAACTATGCAGTTTTCCGGGATAAAAACTATCCTATGTCCTTTCCCGGGACTCAAACTATCTGTATACCAAATTTCAACTAAATCGGCCCAGCGGTTTAAGCGTGAAAAGGTAACAGACAGACAGACAGAGTTACTTTCGCATTTATAATATTAGTAAGGATAAGGATTCAAAATTTTCTCCCACCTAGCAATGCAAAAGTTGCACAACATTATCAAAAAATACTTATATTAAAATACTCACTACATATTTTAGGAGTTGAGAGAGTTGTAGTTTCTTCCATGCTGGTCTGGGAGCAAAGAAAAACATAGAATACACCAGTTGCTTCTCTACCCGTGCAGATGGTAAAAGCCCATCGAGGGAATGGGCGAAAATCATAGGAATCATGTAATAGGCGATGAGGCTAGCAACCCATCACTATTTTGATTTAATTTTTCACCTATACGGCCGCAATTTTGCTAAATGTGGCCTGTAGGTTTCTGTTACCTTAGGCTCTGTCTACCCCGTAAGGGATAAAGACGTGGTTTGTGTATGTATGTGTATGTGTATAGTACCTATAAAACAAAGTCGCTTTCCGCTGTCTGTCCGTCTCTATGTGGGTCGTTCTCTCATTTCGTGCAAATTGGTGGTATTCTCTCGAAAAAAATTTTTGCTTGAATATAAATTTAAATAAAAATTCGTCAAATAACACACCTAAAAAATATATAATTGAACCAGTAGCATTGCAGTAGGAGTTAAACTGTTTAATTTTTATCACTATTACTGATATTATTACCGTGTTCATGAGTCAAGTTTTACGAGCAATGTTAAAATTATATTATTTTTTAAAAACATAGAAGATATTAAATCTAGTTTTCGTTGTATAACAGTTAGAACTATGCCATGTATTCATTGCCTTCTCGAAATATTCGTTACTATCCTCCTCAATTTGGATTTAATCATTACCTTCTTAAATAATTCATTACCTTCCTTTTCCAATTTGGAAGGAAAAGAAGGCAATGAAACGGATATGAATGAAATATTGAGAGTTTTTCTCAATTAACTCGTTTTGTAATTGACCTTGAATTTACTTAACTTCCCTACTGTTAGATAGTTTACAAACACAACAAATTAGAAAGAGCATAGATATTATTTATTTATTTATTTTATTTATTTATTTATGAAATATCTTACACAACATTACAGTGCGACACTAAGGCATTGAGTAAGACAGACAATAAAAGAAAGATAAAACTAAAAACACATAAAAAATGTACAGTAGGTAATAACTAATTAATTACATACATGATGACACACGTGCATCCATCGCCTCACAGAAACGCAGACATTCAACGCACACACTTCTCCAGTTATCGGCAAACAAGTCACACTCTGGTGCTGATGCGAGGAGCGCGCAGATATGGTGCAGCGCGCGAACCAGCGGCGACTGCTTGCGAGCCACGGTGCGGGCAGGAGGCACCGCCAGGAGATGACGGTGACGTGGCCTTAAGTTAAATTTAGACGGGAGGGGAGCGTTCAGGCGCACTAGTTGCGCCCCCAAGTCGACACAGTCGGATTCCCCGCGGAGGACACCACAAGCCATAATCAAGAGCGCGTTGTTACGCCTTACCTCTAGAGAGTTAAAACCCAGTGCACCAAGCAGGAATTTAGTAGGGTACAAGAACGGGTAGTAGCCGCAGGTTTTTCTGTATAAAAACCTGAGAAACGCTTTTTGAATTTTCTCTAGAAGTAAGGCGTAAGTAGACTCGTGCGGGCTCCAGACCACGGACGCCGCTTCCAGCTTACTCCTTACCAGAGCAGTATATAGTAACTTAATCACTACAGGATCAGAAAAATCACGCGCGTTACGAACCACAAAACCCAGCCTGCGGTAGCATTTGGCAGCGAGTGACTTCATATGGACGTGAAAGTTGAGGTGCGGATCGAAAATTACACCCAAATCCCTTACCGAGTCCACGCGCTCTATAGGCACGGCCCCAAGGACATACGTGGCAAGAAAGGGACTCTGAGCACGGCTGAAAGTCATGACGGAGCATTTTACTGTGTTGAAAAGAAGTTTATTATCAACACTCCATTGAAGCACCCGGTCAATGTCCTCCTGTAGCGCCGCACAGTCGGACTCCTGCTGAACACCATAAATAAGTTTGAGGTCGTCGGCATACAGCAGGCATTTAGCGCACCTAGGAACCTCGGCTAAGTCATTTACCATGACTCCAAAAAGTAACGGGCCCAATATCGAACCCTGGCTGACCCCAGATCTGGTGTGATAAGTCTCCGAGACAAAACAGCCGTGTTGTACAAATTGCTGCCGATCACGTAAATAACTGGCGAAAAACTTAAGAAGCAAAGGTGAGAAGCCGATATCACACAACTTCCTAAGCAGGACATCATTGTCCTATACTTAAGTACTTACGTACTTAAGTACTTACTTATTGTGTAGCTGGATGGTGATGAAACTAAAAACGTGACAATCTCGTTTGACCTACGAGAGAATGTAGGTATTTCTACAGAAAGCTGCGTACCCGCATCGCTTGGGGCGGCTCGCGCTTGACTGACCAATGAACGATGTTTTTGTCGGCGGTAGGCATTCAAAAGCATGTTTGTACATCAAAATATTGCTGCGCTTATCGTTATGTGGTGATGAAATTAAAACAAAAGTGAACAATTAACCGCATTTATTCGAAAACCAACAGTAACGCGTCGCTAGCACACGAGTTAAGTCGTAGGGTGAGGGTAGATTAAGCCGATCTGATTTTAACACCCCGGAAAAGAGTCGTTGCACGCCACAAGCACTTCCCTGCTGCTGCCAACGCCGTGAAGATGGAGTAGCGACGGTTCGTCCGCCAGGCGAAGCCGGAGACAACAGTACTGCAGTTGTGGGCTCGAGCCGTAACGAGGAACCCTGGAATTTACGTCCGCTGTTATGAGTGCTCATTAGGTGGGCGGCTCCGTTGACTGTGACCGGCATTAAGCAGAAGCAGGTAGCAGCGCTAAGGCGATAGGGAATGGCTTGGTGATTTGCGGATGTCACAGTCAGACGGAGTTTACAATCGAGATAGTAAAATCGAGATGGTGCAATCGAGATGGCAGGCGCTAAGCAAGTAATTAACGACAAAAAAATAACAAGTAATTAATTTTACATTACTGTTGCGAAGTTCAATTAAGCCTGCATTAATTAATAAAAGGAATAAACGAGTAAGCATTATCATTATTATAATCACTATCAAGCAAAATCAAATTAAATACAATTGACAACGGTTAAATTGAGACCGTTATTGCAGCCGTTTATATTTTAAACATTTTAACATATTGCTACCCACACAATTAAAGCATAAGAAATGTCCAACACTTACCCAATATCGGGGTTTGACACTGATTTTATATAAGTAAATGAGTGAAGATAATTACTAATTACATTAGTATTTAATTCGATCGATAAGATCGCGCGGGCGACGTGTGATGACACGGAAGTGAACGTGCGCCTGCGCCGGCGTCAAAATCTGTGTGTGCCGTTTCGCCAGCTGGCCGCGCCAGGACGACCGCGGGACGCGCGGTCGGGGTAAGGGGCGAGGCTGGCTCTCGAACAATAGGACTCGAGTCGAGTACGATCGGCGCGAGGAATAAGTAACAAGCTCGCTGTACATTTTACCCCAATTTAGTATAGTGTTGATTATTCTTTTGTATTTATAAATTTGTATTAAGTGTTTTTATTATTTATTAGGTAGTATTAAGTGTTATTGATAAGGTTTCTTCTTAATTTTTAAAATCTTTTAATTGTGGTTTAATACACTAGTTATATAACGTATCAACGTTACAGTACCCCGGCGCGTCGGGAAGGATTTTAGTACATCTGCAAGTAATAAAATCCGCATGGCTCAGTACCTACATACCTAAACACTTTTATAGTACTCATCCATACTTCACGCTAACATGAGTACGTTAGTATATTAATTACTACATACCAACGCCTACTTTCAAAACATAAGGAGGTGAACCGTTACAAGAACTTGAAACCTCTAGGTACGCGTTATTGAAGATGTTAGGACGCCTGAGCAAGTGCACAAGAATAACTGTGATTAAGTAAAGGAAGGAATTTATTTATTGAGACCAATTAATTTGAGATCCTTTATGTGCCAGGTGCCAAGATCTTTTCCTGATAAATCCTGTAACACGTAAACTAATGGTGATTTCTTTGCTACAATTTTTGCTTTGACAAACTTCGGTGCCAATTTTTTGGTGAACCTTTTGTCTTTATCACTTAAGAAGTAAGTGCGCTTCATAACAATATCTCCTATCTTAAATTCTGCCGGCTTACGTCTGAGATTATAGTGACTTGTGTTTTTAACATGGGCCTGCCACAGACTAAGCTGTACCTTGTCAAAAATCGTGGACAGAGTACCCAAATTCTCAGCGTAGATATCACGAGGCATGAACAATACCTCCTTGCCGATGTCGGTATCGGTGTAATGTGTTCCACAAGTCACAAGCTCCCTGCCAAACACTAGAAATGCAGGCGTAAAACCTGTGGCCTCATTGACGGAACTGTTGATGGCAAATTGAACCTGTGGAATATACACGTCCCATGACCTGTGATCGTCATCGACGAAGGTAGAAATGCATGTAATTATAGTTCTATTAAAGCGCTCGACCAAATTAACCTGTGGTGTGTACCTAGGGCTATAATAAACGTTAGGAACATTATAGCGTTTAAATAATCCATCCATAACCCTTCCGGTGAACTGCGTAGCGTTATCCATCAATATTGTTTGTGGTACACCATGTACCAGGAAAACAGATTCTTCTAAAATGCCCGCTACAATTTCTGCTGTTGCTCTTTTGATGGGATAAATCAGACAAAATTTAGAAAAACAACAGGTGATGACTAAGATGTAGTTGTTGCGTTTCCTTGTCGTTGGCAATGGGCCCATCAGGTCGAAAGAGATCATTTGAAACGGACGTGAGCACTGCTTGGGCCTCCCCATCTCCCCTAAGGTTTGATGATTCTGGGCCTTATACGATAGGCATTTATCGCATGCTCCTACGAAGTCCACGACATCCCGATACATACCCGGCCAATAATAACGTAGCGCGAGTCTGCGGTAAGTTTTAAAAATTCCCATGTGACCTGCAATAGGCTCTGAGTGATTTTCGAAAATGGCTTTATGACGCAACTCGGCGGGAACCACCAATTTCCATGAAAATTCCGATGTTAACTCATGTTTGTTCTTGGTCAATCTATACAGAGAATTATTTTTAATGATGAAATTTGGAAAATCCACCGGGTTATGGAGGCAGCCGTTATAAATGTTGGTGTACCAAGTGTCCTTTGAATGCGAGTGTGAGTTGGAAGTGGTAATTGCGCTTACTGGAACCCGAGACAAGGCGTCTGGAATGACGTTATCGACGCCTCGACGGTGTTTAAGAGTGAAATTAAATCCTGACAAGCGAACGCCCCAACGAGCTAGCCTACCGGTTGGGTTACTAATGGACAGGAACCATTTAAGAGCACTATGATCCGTGTATACTGTAAAAGGCTGCCCATTTTCAATGTAGCAACGCCAATATTCCAAAGCGGTAACTACGGCTAAGGTTTCGCGTTCCGTGATGCTATAATTTTTCTCGGCCGCCGACAAGCTTTTAGACATGTACGCGATCGGGTGTTCTTTGCCGTCGATAGTCTGAGTCAGCATCGCGCCTATTCCATAATTGCTGGCATCCGTATGGACCTCAAACGACTTCGAATAATCTGGACAACAAAGGACCGGTGCTGATACCAGACGCTCCTTGAGCTGCTTAAAGGCAGACTCAGCCTCAGAGTTCCATTTAAACGATGGAGAACCCTTCTTTGATGAAGTTAACTTATTTAGTGGGCCTGCTATGGTACTAAAATTAGGAACGAATCGTCTGTACCAAGTAGCAGTTCCTAAAAATCGTTTAAGGTCCTTACGACACGTGGGTGTAGGGTAATTCAATATGGCCTCGACCTTCGCAGGATCAGTGCGTAAGCCGCAACCATCGACCACATAACCGAGATACCTAAGTTGGTTGCTGAAGAAACTGCACTTTTCCAAGTTAACTGTTAGGTTGGCCTGCTTTAACTTGTCCAAAACGCGCAAAAGTAAGGTCACGTGACTATTAAAATCCTTCGAAACCACGATAATATCATCCAGGTAGGCGAACACCTTAAGGTCGAACTCTGAGAACAACAGGTCCACTAATCGTTGCTGAGTAGCAGGAGCGTTGGTCAGGCCGAACGCAGTTCGCTTAAAGTGAAACGTCCCCCTACCAGGTACATAAAACGCAGTCTTGTTTCTATCTTCTGGTGCGATTCTAATTTGCCAAAAGGCTTTGGACAAGTCAATGCTGGTCAAGTAACGAGCATCTCTAAGGTTATCCAAAATCTCGGAAATGTACGGAAGGCTGTAAGCATCGCGCTTCGTTACTGAATTTAGCTTGCGGCTGTCGAGGCAGAAGCGAGGCTGACCGTTTTTTTTAGTAACGAGCAGTACGGGAGATGACCAACTACTCTCGCAGGGCTCAATCACATCTAGAGAAAGCATCTCGTCCACCTGCTCTACCAATATGCGTTGTTTTTCCGGTGATAAGCGGTAATAACGCTGTCGAATAGGACCAGAGTCCCCTGTATCTATACGGTGTGTGATGAGGTCAGTGACACCTAATCCCTTCTTTTGATACGATATATCCTCGAACTGTCTTACGACGTTATCGGCTAGTTGTTTTTGAGATTCTTCTAAATTGTCATAACCCTGAATAAAGCTCGCCACATTGGGTACAATTTTGCCATCAACCGAATCGTCATTACCACTCAAAACAATACTACTTAAATACTTCGGGCAGATCTTAAAGGCACGCCAAAAATCTACTCCTAATATGAGATTGTTATGTATTCCTGGCACAACAAAGGCTCTCAAAATATGGAATTGGTTATCAAATTGTAAAGGCACCTCTATGTAACCTTCACTCTGTAACATCTGTCCCCCTGCTGCGGTGACAGTGATAACGTTATCGTTAACTAATTTAAGGCCACTATTGACAAGTACTGAATGAGCACCATTGCCCAGAATAGTGACGGCTGAACCAGAATCCAATAGTCCTGTTATTGTTATCCCATTAATAAGTACTGAGACATAGGGTCTATTATCAAAGCTATGATTTTCTTTCAGAATTGCATCAACTTTATAAGATCTGAAAAATAAACTTACTGTACGCAACCAATTCTCCCAATCCTTACAATCGAAGTTATTCTGAGTTAGTTCATTGATACAATTCTGGCCAATCAGTTTTTTGGATGAGATTTACCTTTATTGCAATCTGGACAATCTGGCGTCTTAACATCTTTACGACCGCAAACAAAACAAACAATAACATCCTTGTTTGCCTTACACTGCCGCAGGTTATGGGTATTAACACGACATCTCGGGCAATAACGTGTCTTAGAAGCAGAGGTATCAATTGCATGTACATAATTAGGGACTGTTTTATTTGTAGAATTATTGCTATTAAATTGATTCTGTGAGTTTGTTTTGTTGTAATTATTATACTTAAATCTATTATTATTATTATTGTAATTTGAATTATTATATTGTACATTATTTTTATGATTATAATTTGAATTATTATATTGTGTATTATTTTTATTACTATAATTTGAATTATTATAATTTGTACTATTACTAAAATTAGGCCTACTTTTTAATGAGCCACCCGCATAAGCGAACTCTGGTGCCAGAGTCTCCGAATTCGGACGAGGCGGTTCCTTGAATTGCGACAAACGAGACTGTACACACTCATAATTGCGACATAAGGTCTTTAACTGTTCGATAGTTGTAATTTCCGAAACAGAAGATAAGGTGCTTGCATAGCAAGGTCTGATATTATGCAGCAAAATCTCAAGCTTGTCGCCTTCAGACAATGTATTTGACAAACGTGCAAAAAGACCGGACATAATGGAGAGATATATTACTATATTTTCTGTTTCGCCCTGTGTACGAGACCTGATTTCGGAAAGCAATCGATAATCAAAATCGGCCTGGCCAAAGTCTCTTTTCAACAACACTACTAAGTCATCCCAGCTTGTTACAAATTCCCTGACGCTACGATACCAATGAATTGCGTCGCCTGTAAATATCTCTGTAGCATTATGAAGCAGTTTATTGGTTGACATTCCTTTAGCACTGCAAAACTCCGAAACGCGTTGAATGAATGCCCTCACACAAGTTTTACCGTCGTAACGCAACTTTGACAACTGGTTATTATTATTGCCATCACAAGTCACCGTGATATTAAGAGGCGCTGGAGCACTGACGGGAGGTGGAAGAGGAACACTTCCTGATGGCGCTAGAGGATCAAATATGAGGCTGGTTGTCAATGAACTAGCACGTTCCGAGCAGAGCTTATATAAGGCGACGCAATTTTCGTAAGTCCTTTTTTGTTCATTATCCGCGCAAACAATACGGTTAAGCCTATGGTATAAGTGATGTATAATGTTTTCAGCTCGGAGCAAGGTACTTTTGTCCAATGGATCAGTGTCCAAGTAAGAATTAACCTTCTCTAGCACCTCAGAGACACTATCTAAATCCTCCCCAGGATCAAGTGGACTAGTGAGAATGTCCTCAGATGGAAGTAAAGCGGACAGTTTAGTTATTTGCTTACGCAACTCCATAACTGTGGATGCCGGTGTCTCTCCCCTAATAGCGACCTCATACTCCAATTCAGCCTTTTGTAGCGATAAGAATTTAATAGGCCGAGACATGACTACAATAATTGTTTAAAAAAAATGTAATAAAAAAAATTGTGTTCCAATAATGCGGGTAAATGTTGGACAATTTAAAAAAAAAACAACTAAATACTCCGTCCGTTACAGTAGTTATTAATCAAAAAATAACGTTTTGGTTGTTTTTCTTTAAGCGAAGTAAGCGCTAAAGCACAAAAAGCAAAAAAAAAACGCAAAGAAAACACACAAAAATAAAAAATAAAAAAGCGTTTTAAGTGCAACTAATGTGTACGGAAGACATTAAATATAACAAAGTATTCAACAGCCAGTTAAGCAAAACTTTAAAATTTAGCACCAAAAAATGTGGCCAACTGTACTTGTGGTATTAAGTTGTTTACTACGGAATTTGCACAATAACAACGGAAATAAATATATGTTTCGTACACACCAGCTGCTAGCAACCAAAAATAAAACGTTTCACAAACAAAAAGCAAGAAAAAAAAACACCAAACACCAAAACCACAACTACCCACCAAGATGCTAAAATCAGATCTTATATTTTTTATAGAAAATAAAACCACGGTGAGGCGCCAGTGCTGCGCTTATCGTTATGTGGTGATGAAATTAAAACAAAAGTGAACAATTAACCGCATTTATTCGAAAACCAACAGTAACGCGTCGCTAGCACACGAGTTAAGTCGTAGGGTGAGGGTAGATTAAGCCGATCTGATTTTAACACCCCGGAAAAGAGTCGTTGCACGCCACAAGCACTTCCCTGCTGCTGCCAACGCCGTGAAGATGGAGTAGCGACGGTTCGTCCGCCAGGCGAAGCCGGAGACAACAGTACTGCAGTTGTGGGCTCGAGCCGTAACGAGGAACCCTGGAATTTACGTCCGCTGTTATGAGTGCTCATTAGGTGGGCGGCTCCGTTGACTGTGACCGGCATTAAGCAGAAGCAGGTAGCAGCGCTAAGGCGATAGGGAATGGCTTGGTGATTTGCGGATGTCACAGTCAGACGGAGTTTACAATCGAGATAGTAAAATCGAGATGGTGCAATCGAGATGGCAGGCGCTAAGCAAGTAATTAACGACAAAAAAATAACAAGTAATTAATTTTACATTACTGTTGCGAAGTTCAATTAAGCCTGCATTAATTAATAAAAGGAATAAACGAGTAAGCATTATCATTATTATAATCACTATCAAGCAAAATCAAATTAAATACAATTGACAACGGTTAAATTGAGACCGTTATTGCAGCCGTTTATATTTTAAACATTTTAACATATTGCTACCCACACAATTAAAGCATAAGAAATGTCCAACACTTACCCAATATCGGGGTTTGACACTGATTTTATATAAGTAAATGAGTGAAGATAATTACTAATTACATTAGTATTTAATTCGATCGATAAGATCGCGCGGGCGACGTGTGATGACACGGAAGTGAACGTGCGCCTGCGCCGGCGTCAAAATCTGTGTGTGCCGTTTCGCCAGCTGGCCGCGCCAGGACGACCGCGGGACGCGCGGTCGGGGTAAGGGGCGAGGCTGGCTCTCGAACAATAGGACTCGAGTCGAGTACGATCGGCGCGAGGAATAAGTAACAAGCTCGCTGTACATTTTACCCCAATTTAGTATAGTGTTGATTATTCTTTTGTATTTATAAATTTGTATTAAGTGTTTTTATTATTTATTAGGTAGTATTAAGTGTTATTGATAAGGTTTCTTCTTAATTTTTAAAATCTTTTAATTGTGGTTTAATACACTAGTTATATAACGTATCAACGTTACAATATATATCAATTCATTTCTCGCGCGGGTAATGATGGGACTGCTGGTGACAAACATTTAGGAACGTGTATTTTTATTCTGCTTGGCTTATAGCCTCTCATATTTTGTCTTTGGAATCGTTAATCAACTAGTGTTTGATTAAATGCTAAACGAAACCTATTCTTTTAGTATGTTTTTCTAAAACTGTGATCAAAATGACATCAACACACTTTAGGCACCGAGATGAATGAAAAAAATGGATATTTTATATCAATAAAATAAAAACCACACAGTTATTATTATCAGTTATTGAAGATAACAATACTGTACCAACTATGTGACAAGCTGGTAATAATAAAATCACGTAAAATCAATTACATTTTTCACAATATTCGATTAAAGGCGATTTGCACGAAATGAGAGAACGACCCACGTATGCTTAGATCTTTAAAACTACTCAACGGATTTTGATGCGGTTTTTTAAATAGATAAAGTGATTCAAGAGGAAGGCTTATATGTATAATTGTACGCGGACGAAGTCGCGGGCAGAAGCTAGTAATTTATAAAATTTCTAAACGACACTGAAAATTAGAACACATAGAAAAATCGAACCCGGATCCTCGTCATTCCGTGACGCGTGCTACCCCTACACCACCCATAGCAGGTGGGTAAGGGTGCGGCTCCACTGAGGCGGAGACGACCGGAGCGGAGAGGAAACGTGTGGGGATCGACCAATCATATTACATTCAATCCACATCTCGTCTCCGATCTGTAATATGATTGGTCGGTCCCCACACGTCTCCTCTCCGCTCCGCTCGCCTCCACCTCAGTGGAGCCGCAGCCTATTTCTATCTGTTACTAGCTGTCACGTGACGTGACCTTGTTACCATGCGACTTTTTTGGTTGAATAAAATGTATATTAAATTTTGCAATACAATTTTCGGCTTGATTTTACAGTTTTTTTTAATTTGTTAATAATGCAGAGGTTTTAGTTACCCTACCGCTCTTACTCGACAGTTCGGGTGCGGCCAAAGTATGTCCCGGTATAGTAGGCTTGTAATTCGCGACCCAGCAATACCACCTTGATCATGACTTTCCTGTAATAATATAATGAGGCTTGCATTGCTAGGTCGGAATTTCACGTCGTATATTCCGGGGTGCACATTGGTACACTGCATTTGTCATCTTGACGCTCATTAAAATTGTCAATTATTAATTTCTTAACAATTTATTTCTTACCAATTTTTATTTTTAGTTAAAATGGGTGTCAAATCGCCGAAGAAACAGAAAAGATGCGTTTGCGACGCAAAAAAGTTAGTGAAACAAATAACTGGTAACCCCAAACCTTTGCCGGATACGGAAATAAATAAAATACGATTGAGTCTTTTTACTCAGAGAAACTCTGATGGCAGCGGGTATTTAGTACTTAACGGCAAAGATATTTACGAAAGATATAAAAGAAGAATCAACGACAGCGATATAAGAGCAATATGTTTATTCGTTAGAGAGTTACCAAGACGGATAACTAAACTCGAACTGTGTTACAACGAAGTAACAGACGTTGGATTCTATAAATTATTAAAAAAGTTACTAGTGAAAGGGCGCTCGTGCGTAATAAATTTAAATATCATGAATAATCAGTTGACAGAGACATCTATCCGCCATCTAGCGAACTACGCAGCTTTCGTGAGACTCAAATACTTGCGTCTGAACGGCAATGACTTTGGAACTAAAGGAGGAGAATACTTCGCTAGATTTCTCAGAGAAAACGCGAGTGTTGAGTTCTGTGATATAGGCGAAACAGGACAGACGTTGACTTCTGTGGCGCATATTATAACAGCTTTGAGAACTGATTACGGTACAAACACAACGGTTAAGGTGCTAGATTTTAGTAGAATCGTACCTTTGTTTGACCGGTATTCGTATGAAACCAAATGGCTAGCCTACCACATCGAGTATTTGTTGGAGAGAAACGAAACAATTATCGAATTACATTTGCAGAAGAATCAATTTGTCGGGCATGATATGGAGTATTTTGCCCGTGGCTTAAGATGTAACAAAACTTTGTTGTACTTAGATTTGGGTTACAACAGAATTGGGGAATATGGAGCTGAGCTATTAGCAAATTACTTACGGGAGCGGCCTAACCTCATTCTTTTGAATTTGGCGGGAAATGACATTAAAAATATAGGAGCGCGGGCTTTGAGTCAAGGGTTGCCATTTTCGAAAATTCGCGCGTTAGACGTCAGTAACAATAAAATATCAGATCGGGGTATTTTGGATTTGTTGAATACCATTAAGAAGCCGTTTTACTTGAGATTTTTGAATATCTTTGGGAATACTTTCGGCCATGTTGCGTGTGGCGTTATTGAAAGGATGTTATTAAGTGGAGTTTTGTTTCAACATACCCTTGATGTCAAAATTTACGAAGTCGATGAAGTTTTGTACGCAGCATATTACCCTAATCCAGCTGATAGAAATAAACACTTATATTACTGCGAACAGAAATTTGGATATGCGCAACCCATACTACATATTACTAGAAATTTTATTGAAAACGAAACGACCGCTAAAGTTGACTGTAAGCAACGGCACAAACTTGATAAAACTGACAAGAATAGGTTTTGATTGTTTGTTTTTGCAATAATGTTTTAGTTTGTAGTTCTTTTTAGCTTTATTTTGTGTTTTTAATAAAATTACCCACCTCGTCAATTTTATGTTACTGGTCACACTGACCTAATCATCAAAAAAAAAACAAAATCGCCATTGAGTTTACAAAAGTAAGTTAGCAAACTTTTCATTTTCGTTTGTTTTTTTTTGCGTCCAAATAGAGGAATAATTACTTACTCAATTAATATAAATTTCAGAATCAAGTTCTGTCGCAGTCTTGGCATCAAAGTTACTGCCACTGTCTTCACTGCCAGAGCTTCTCAGGTGGCTGCGAAAAAAGCAGGGTTTGTTGACCTCTATGAGTTGACTTACGAGGAACTGGCTAAGAGAGGTTGTGTGTTCCCAGGAGTAGAAGAGGACACGAAATCTTCCAAGTTGATGGCTTTGGTTATTGATGATAATTAAAACTAAACGCAATATTTACTAGAATACGTATAGGTTTGTTGTCTGTATAAAAAATGTATGCTGTACAAGTCATATTTATAATCACATAATCATTACCCCAAATGCTTCGAAATTATAGTCGTTGAAAGTTTCCAAGTTTGTTTTATTCCTTACCCTCTCTGTCGGATGAATTTTGAACTAAAATGTAGCGACATCTATGTAATAGCCCGCAAACAAGACTAACGAAGTCAGAACTTAAAAACTGTATTAGAGCAGCGCAAGAGATGTCGTTATAAGCACGTGCAGTAGATGAAAAAAAAATGAGAAATTTATAAAAACTGTTTATTTTACCTTAACAGAAACGCATCATTAAAGTCGATAATTTACAATATCGTATGCGTGAAAATTAAAAATATTAAGATAATAGGGAGTTTATTTTTCTCACATTGGCAATACCAAATTCAAAATGGCGTCGCGTTGTGTCCAAGTCCAAGACGAAATGTCAAACGGTTGTTGACTCCCGCTGCGGGTGTAGCTTAACGTAGCTCCACGAAATAAATCGTGAATATCAAAGAAAAATAAATCCCATGGTTAATTCGATTAAACGTATTTATAACGACTGATTAACGATAAATCATGTAATTTAAATTGTAATTAATCGATCCGAAGGTGCGTACGTGTGATTTCGAAATCGAAAACATTAAAATCGTATGTGTGTGAAAAAGAAAACAGTTTTGTGTTTTCACCAAACATCCTGCAGTAGAAGCGTTTGAATATTTCTTTTGGCACACTGTATGATTTCCTGTGCCGATGACGGATTAAAAAGTTAAGTTTCGTATCGCTTGCCGATTTGAAAGTGTTTTACGAAAATCATTTTATTCGTAAAGGTGTGTATTAAAACAAAGTTAAATGGTGCAGTTAAGTGTGTGTATATGTGTGTGAACTAAAAATGGATTTGTTTTGATTCCAACACCCCCTGGATTGAAGGTAGGCTTAAAAATAAAATCTATTTTTGTTACGCGTTTAGTAGCTCGAATGAAATGTTTCGATGTATTCTGAGCTATGATAGCCAAATGCCTTGGTTTACAGCTATAATTTTATTGACCAGAGACAACTTTTTTCTTCCTTTAAGGACCACAAATACCAAAAAGAACGAAAAAAAAACTTTATTGGAAAACTAGATGTTACTTGCATTCGTCTGCAAAGAATTCGTTTAACGCTATCCCGCGAGAACTGCGATTTTCCGGGATCTAAAGTAGGCTATGTTTTAAACTACGGTACCAGCTATCTTCATTGCAAATATGGTCCAAATCCATCCAGCCATTTCAGTGGGAAGAAGGAACAGACATACACAATCACTCACAAACTTTCTCATATATAATATTAGCAGGATTGGGTACTGTCTTGCATCAACAATATTATTTTAATAGGGAATAAAATATTTCACTTGTAGTTTTGAATCTAAACGGTTTTTAAGCTTGCTTCTTCACAAGTTCAGTCTAGTTTTCTTCCATGCTGGTTTGGGAGTAAAGAAAAAACATAGAATATACCAGTTGCTTCTCTTCCCGTGCAGATGGTAAAAGCCCATCGAGGGAATGGGCAGTCTTAGGAATCATGTTATAGGCGATGCGGCTAGCATCCTGTCCCTATTTTGATTTCCCTTTCCACCTATATGCCCTTAACCATGCTAAATGTAGCCTTAAGGTTTTGTTACCTTAGGCTCTGTCTACCCCATAAGGGATAAAGACGTGATAAATGTATGTATGTTCCTGAATGAAATAGTTATTTATTATTTTTGATATATCATTGCAATACTTGCACACCTAAGCATCACATGATGCCTATAACCCTCTTTTTCTGTGCGGAGGGCTGTGTGCTATGAAACTTCTGTAGTATTCATCGATTAGCACATTATTTGGCAATAACTACTTTCCCCATGAATCTTGCTAATTCAATTTGCAGTTTTTTAATTGAACCAGGTTACTGGGCTTATGACAGAATGTTTACACTGTAGGTGCCTATTGTCTCTGAGTACACAGAGATGTCAATTATGGCAAGCAAGCAAGTTAGTTTGTACCCTTCCATCCTCAACATCTTGATGGTTGGCAGTCAAATACCGTACGTTTTAAACGCAATTTCTTTCCTCGTACGGTAAAGATCTGGAACCAACTTCCTGCTGCAACATTCCCTTAGCGGTACAATTTAGGGATCTTTAAAAAGCGAGCCTCCCTGTTCCTCAAAGGGCCGGCAACGCACTTGTGATTCCCCAGGTCTTGCAGGTGTCCCTGGGCGACGGTGATTGCTTTCCATCAGGTGACCCGTATGCTCATTTGCCCCCTCTTATATATAAAAAAAAAAAAGTCATTTTATTTACTCTTGACAATTTCAATCTAAATTCTTCTAACTTGACAATGTACAATTTATGATGTAATTTTTATTGAATGAATAAATAATCTAATCTAATCTAATCTTATACATACACATATCATGTCTACATCCCTCACGGGGTAGACAGAGCCTATGGTAACAAGACCTAAAGGCCACATTTAGCATAATTGGCATTGTTCATTTTTTTTAAGCTGTGCTTTTAACACCTTTATTTGATAAAATGGACTATTTCAAGCAACTAATTTGAATATTATGCTTTTACGTAGCTTTGTTAATTAATAATAAATATTTTTTCGCTGTTTGATAATTCGTGAATTTAGACAGAATCCCAATCGCTTTCGTTCGGCTGGCTATAAAAAAAACGGCTTTGTCTATGGTTTTGTAGATTTGACAGTGACACGTGACAGTTGCCGTAGCCAAACTTTTTTTTTCATTTTTGTGGCAAACATTTGATGCTGGATTCTGTCTAAAAACCCGGTCGTTCGGTCAAACAAAGGTTCAAAGTACTTTTACAAAAATATCTGCAATCATAAAGTATTTTTGAAATCGGACAAGATAAATCGGATAATTGATGGTTTTCCTCGAAATGGTTTTCGAATTGGAGCATACTAAAAAAAATGAACAATGCCAATTGTGGCCATATAGTTGGACAGGGACATTTTCAATACCGTCTTCACCGTAAGGGCACACGGCCCCGTGCCCAGAGCCCCCATTCTCAGGGGGCCTTGAAGGACCGACAATTTCTCTCACACATTTATTCTCATAACATTTTTGTTGCGCAGATTACACTTTTACTTTCCAAAAGGGCCCCAAATTCTTGTGTGCCCACGGGCCCCAGCCTAGTTTAAGAATGCCCTGGGCATCTACCATCTGTGCGGTCAGACAAGCAACTAGCCTCCGTATGGTTCCATAAATAATAATATAGCCTTTTTATTCCGAATTCGCTACAATTTCATTGTTGTTGTTATTATTAAATTGTCGCGTAATTCGGCGTGCCTCATGGCATAGGCCTCCTCCGTGTATTGGAGGGTTCGGGCTATAGTTTCCACGCGCGCCCAGTGCGGATTGGGAACTTAACACACACCATTGAATTTCTTCGCAGATGTGTGCAAGGTTTCCTCACGATGTTTTCCTTCACCGAAAAGCTCATGGCAAATTTCAAATGTAATTTTCGCACATAAATTCCGAAAAACTCAGAGGTGCGCGCCCGGGATTTGAACCCACGACGCTCTGCTTGAGAGGCCACAGGTCAAACCACTAGGCTACCACGGCTTTTGGATGGTTCCATACTCAAAGCCTAAACACGGGACCCTGGACCCTGTTACTAAGCCTCTACTGTCCGTCTGTCTGTCTGTCACCAGGCTGTATCTCACTCAACTCTTCAACAGTTGGTCAGAGACTTGAAATTTGGTACACATGTGTAAGACGGATGTCAATGCAAGTACAGTGAGCAAAAAAGCTTGTAGTTAAAAAATGACGTGTTTGACAGTTGACAGAAACTTTACTTCTTTACTACATAGTAAGTCGCTTTCCGCTGTCTGTCCCTATGTATGCTTAGATCTTTAAAACTACGCAACGGATTTAAAAGGAAGGTTTATATGTATACATAACTCTATTCAGACGAAGTCGCGGCAGGAGCTAGTATTTTATAATATAGTCATTATAAATTGGAAAAAAATGTTTATTTGAATAAGCTCCGAAACTACTGGAGTGATTTGAAAATTCGTTTCACCGTTCCTACATTACCCCTGATGAAAGGCTGTATTTTGTTATGCGCAGACGCAGTCGCGGGCATTAGTTAGTTAACAATATTTTCATAACATCCCTTCTCTTGATTCACTTCTATTGTTTTGTTATGCAACAGATTAACCCGGCGTACTCACAAAGTTTCTTAATCTGCATTAATTGCCCTCAATTGATATGCGTGCGGCGATAGGCCTTTTGTTAATTGGTAATTATTAAATAACTAGCTTCTGCCCGCGACTTCGTCCGCGTAGAATTAGATTGAAGAACTGTATGTTGATAGTTATATTCTGCAATAATTATTTATGTTGCGACTAGGCAGCTACGACCTTTGCATTGTTATTTAGAAAGAAAGAAAAAAAAAAGAAGACATTTATTCCTTTTTGCAAGACACACAAATATAAGATAATATACACAATTTAATAGAAAATAAACAAGGTAAAACAAAAAAAACATAGACATGAAAAATAGATCATCAGCGTTGTGTGTCTTCGCAAAAGTGAAACGGTCGCTGGCTCAGCATTACGCTGAGGTGTTAGACTGCAGCACTGATTTTCAGCCAGAACCGTCTATGACTCACGAAACGATACACAGATCAGCTTGCGCTTGAAGGTGTAACTACTTGACGATCCTTGGATAGGGGGAGGAATATCATTCCAGCACTTGGACGCCGCAAACTTGAAACTGCCTCGAAATGCCGCAGTCCGATGCTTAGGTATGAGAACCATTGCGCTCCTGCGCTCACTCCTTGACCAAACCATCTTGTTAAAGAGGTATGATGGGGTCTCGTGACGTCTCACACCGAACAGCAATTTGATTCCAATACGAAGGTAGGTACGCGTAAACAGCCAAACGTGCGTGCGGCGACGCCGGCCGTGACAGCCCGACTGAAATACCCGCTTAACGGGTACTCTAATATCGTGACCTTGAGCACAGTATATATATATAAGCTAAAGCAGTAAGGAACCTACGAACAAATCGGTTGAAAGTGTTGAAACGAAACACGCACACAGGCGCGCGCTGTACACGGCCCCTAAGCGGACCTCGTCCACTCCGCTCAGGTTCAGGTCCCCTTAGGGGCCGTGTAAAGCGCGCGCCTGTGTGCGTGTTTCGTTTCAACCGATTTGTTCGTAGGTTCCTTACTGCTTTAGCTTATATATATACTGTGCCTTGAGTCCGGCCGGAGCGGGAGTTTCCGTTCTACTATGTTCTTATTTATTCTATGGCGATATCCAGGGAGGAAACAGGGGAAGTTTATATAGAATCGGCCTCGCGATTTAATTCATAACATAATTTTAACTCTTCTAAGTATATATTATTAACACACTGAAATACTTCGGTGCCTTAAGTTTGCGGTCTGCGGCCATCTTGGGTTACGTTATTAAGTTTCTCGCATCGCATCTGGGACAGATGTCTGTTTGTCATTCAAGTAGTATCGTAGCAACAGTGTGATCGAGATAACCGTAGAAATTATATCCGATGCCCGTCAAAGAAACTCTTGAAACCTCCTCCGTGAAACTCTTTTTCTTTCATACCACAATATATGTACCATGTTTTATGCAAATAAATGATTATGATTATGATTATGATGTTAAAAAGTCTTAGGAACCGTGTTGGCGGTGCGGCTAGCAACTCGTAACTGTTTTGATTCCCTTTTCCACCTATACGCCCGAAATCATGCTAAGCGTGGTCTTTGGATCTTTTTACCCTGGGCTCTGTCTACCTCTTATCTATCTAATCTAATCTAATCTTATTTCAAATTCGGCACAATTTTTCACCACTTTCGAGTGGTATTTTCACACATACATGTGCTTTCAAAAATCGGGCCCCAGGTACTGGATTTCATAACCTACAAAAATTGTATGGATTTATGGATTGGCCAGAGAACTACTATTAAAACCCTTATTCATGAGCCAGGTACCAGGCTTCCATGACCTACAAAAATTGTATCGAATTTATGGACTCGCTCTTGGCCGTTTTTTTAAAGAGGAAAGCCACTTAAATTGAGCCAGGTACCAGGCTTGCAGAAGTGTTGGGAGCATCAGAAAGGTAGCAGCTGAAACCTATGAACACACGCCTTCCCTTGACCTATATAGCATTGACGCAATGCGCCTGAAGTGGGTATGGGTGGGTATGGGTAAAGTGGGAATAGCCGTAAATATCAAACCCTCGTGTGTGTTAAATAAAAAAATTAAAAAAACGAACTGACATGCTGGTCTGTGAGCAAAGGAAAAACATAGAATGTACCAGTTGCTTCTCGTCCCGCGGTGACGGTAAAAGGCCATCGAAGAGCCCAAAATTCTTAGGAATCGTGTTATAGGCGATGCGGATTTTGATTCCCCTCTCCACCTATACGCCTACAATCATGCTAAACGTGGCCTTTAGGTCTTGTTACCTCAGGCTCTCTCTACCCCGTAAGGGATAAAGACTTGATTTAGGTATGCGTGTATAAGGAAAAAATAAATGATTGTCTGACCATTGCATTTTCAGCGAAACTTTATTGTGCATAAACATATCGCCGCCATTAGAATCCAATTTTGTATGCCTACAGAATACATCGTACTGATATAATTATATGAAAGAGCAGTTTCAGTCAATAGATCCACTGAGCGAACTGAACGAAATGAACGAAAAGAGTGATATATATCTTCAAGAGCTAAAGACATGACTTTCACTATATGGATATTTTAAACTCACTCTTTGTCGGTCCCTCGCTTAATGCTCCTCTCGTCTACTCAAAGGTTAACTGGTAGAGATCCCTTATAGGGATAAGTTCGCCTTTGTGCATATATTTAAGGGGCCATTCAAGTATTACGTAAGCAGATTTTTTACAATTATTTACCGCCCCCCCTTCCCCTTGTCAGCAAAAGTAAGCAAACCTCTTAGAATGCTTACGTAATGTTTTTTTATTGATGTGTGAGCAGCAGTTCGAATCGAAACTGCTGACATAATCACCATATCGACCCCCCCCCCCATGTCATCAAAAACAAGCAAAGCAAAGACCCCTCCGCCCCCCTCAAGCGCTTACGTAATACTTGAACGCCCCCTAAGGTCTTTTTGTGTGATTTGTCTCTGTTTCTTTATATTTGTACAATAAAGCATTTACTTACTTACATGAATCAATCTCAAAGAATTAGCAAGCTGAAGTGGCAGTGGGCCGGCCATATCTCACGAAGAACCGACAACCGCAAGGGTAAACGTGTTGTTGAGTGGAGACCGCGACTCGGCAAACGTAGTGTAGGACGCCCTCCGGCCAGGTGGGATGACGATCTGCGAAAGACTGCAGGCAGATGCTGGATGCGTCAAGCTGAAGACAGGGCGCTATGGCGCTCATTAGGGGAGGCCTATGTCCAGCAGTGGACTAACATAGGCTGATGATGATGATGATGATGATGATGAATCAATCTTTTCACTTCAGTGACATGCTTTGCGCATCTCTAAAAAGGAGGCTCCAACCCAGCCAGTCACCAACAATTGGCATTGTTCATCTTTTTTAGTATGCTCCAATTCGAAAACCATTTCGAGGAAAACCATCAATAAATTATCCGATTTATCTTGTCCGATTTCAAAAATACTTTATGATTGCAGATATTTTTGTAAAAGTACTTTGAACCTTTGTTTGACCGAACGACCGGGTTTTTAGACAGAATCCAGCATCGAATGTTTGCCACAAAAATGAAAAAAAAAGTTTGGCTACGGCAACTGTCACGTGTCACTGTCAAATCTACAAAACCATAGACAAAGCCGTTTCTTTTATAGCCAGCCGAACGAAGGCGATTGGGATTCTGTCTAAATTCACGAATTATCAAACAGCGAAAAAATATTTATTATTAATTAACAAAGCTACGTAAAAGCATAATATTCAAATTAGTTGCTTGAAATAGTCCATTTTATCAAATAAAGGTGTTAAAAGCACAGCTTAAAAAAAATGAACAATGCCAATTGGGGTTTAATGAAATAGCGGACTCGTCAAACATTAAACATAGTAGATAGTTTCATGTTATTCTCATTCGTCACCAGTGAGTCAGCTCTGAAAACATTTCTTGGAAATCGTTGGGGGATAAAATATAACTTTATTCTGTAACAGTGTAACCCCTCTGTCTAGTCATGGCGTCTGGATGGGGTATTGTCGTAGTTATAGTATGTATACAAACTATATGTCGATTCATAAGATGTATGGATGTATGTAAAATCCTGCTAATATTATAAATGATAAAGTTTGTGAGGATGGATGTGACGATGTGAGTATGTTTGTTCGTTCTTCACGCTGAAACGACTGGACGGATCGGGTAAAATTAGAAAAGAAAGAAGATATTTATTCCTTGAGAAATACACAATTTTATAGAAAACTAGCTGTTGCCCGCAACTTCGTCTGCATAGAATTCGTTTATCGTTATCCCGCAGGAATTACGCAATTTTCCGGGATAAAAAGTAGCCTATGTGTTTTTCCAGACTATAATCTATCTATGTTCCAAATTTCATCCAGATCTGTTCAGCCCTTCTGGCGTGAAAGGGTAACAAACATTCAAACATCCATACTCACTAACTTAGTAAGATAAACAAGAAAATAAAACATAGACATGAAAACTAGATCATTAGCGTTTTGTGTCTTCGCAAAAGTGAAACGGTCGCTGGCTCAGCTGAAAGTTTGTAAGTATGGATGGATGGATGTTTGTTACTCTTTCATGCCAGAACTGCTGGACAGGTCTGAATGAAATTTGGAACATAAATAGATTATAGTCTGTAGTAACACATAGGCTAATTTTTATCCCGGAAAATTGCGTAATTCCTGCGGGATAGCGGTAAACGAATTCTATGCAGACGAAGTTACTGGCAACAGCTAGTAAATTAAATCAAAATGAATATGATGGGACAAATTACACCAATTGACACAGCCTCAAACTAAGCAAAGCTTGTGCTTTGGGTACCAGGCAACCGATAAACATACTTATATAATGTAAATACCTACATACTTAAATACATATAACATACATGACTCGGGCACAAACATTCGTATTCATCATACAAATGTCTGCCCCTACCGGGATTCGAACCCGGGACCTCTAGCTACATAGTCAGAGTCACTAACCACTAGGCTATCCGGTGGTCCGTATTCTGTGTTACTCGGGCTAGATTGAAAGTGGAAAGTACTTACGTGCGCATGCGTAGTGAAAACAAAGTGAGTCATGGAGCGGTTTTACTATCCTTAGGAAACTCGGTGTAGAATATCTAATGAATAACCTAACCTAAACATTTCATTTTAGATACAAGCTTTATTGCTGACTGTACTCATACTCATACTCATACTCATTTATTCATAATAATTATAGTTACTTTTTGTTGACTGTACCTGCTTTGTTATAAGTACTACATATGTGAACCAAATTTCAAGTCGATCGGACCAACCGTTGAAGAGTTCCCTCCTGCGGAGACGATCCTGGTTGGACCACCAGAATTCTACTACCAGATTATTGTATTGTCATCTGACTTACACGAGTATACAAAATATCAGCTCAATCGGATGAAGATATCTGCTTCGAAATTTAGTCGCAAGATTCCACCCGGACAAACATAAATACATGCGTTGCAAGTTAATACAAAGTCGTTCTGCCGTATGCCGTAAAAAGTTGTGACATCCATGTGATACCAAGTAAGTTAATTCAGTCCCTACTTAAGGGGACCTTCTGTCTTCTGGCGTGTCTGCCTGTCCACAGGAGTGCTTGTTCCAATATTAATGTAGGTACGGTAGCGAGACTTGGGTATGGCAAAAGAAGCATGAGAGTAGAATAAATGCAGTAGAAATGAGAGCGTTAAGAAGTATGGAAGTTGTATCACTGAAAGATAGAATCAGGAATAGTGTGATAAGGGAACGTGCTGGTGTGAAAGAGGATATAGTGACTATGATAGAAAAAAATATGCTGAGTTGGTCTGGTCACGTAGAGCGAATGGATGAAAGTAGACTAACTAAACAGATCTATATGGGGAGTGTGAATGGTAACGTTGGGAGGGGAAGGCCTAGACGGACGTTCCGAGACCAAATAGGAGACGTTTTGGAAAAAGGTCAAGTCAGGAGTACCCGAAACCGACGAGCATGTATAAAGAGATTGATGAATGTGGATGATTGGACGGAAGTATGTCAGGATCGTAGCAAGTGGGACAAAGTGGTCTCTGCCTAACCCTATGGGAAATAGGCGTGATCACGCGTATACGCGTCCGCGGCTCAGGTTGACAAAGGTGTTTATTTGCGTCAGTGTTCCAAGAAAGCCACAATGGATAGCGGACAATGACGTTGGCGGTTTCCTAACATTGTGTGATGTTATCAATATTATCGGTGATTGTGGTTTTGGTCTTTAGGCATGGTCACTGGTAGTGTCCAGGGCCCTATGTCTTCTTTTTTCGATTGATGCGATGATTTCGCCAATGTCAAAGTAACAAATACAGTATTTTGTATTTCTTCCTATTATATATCAACGTGTATCGAATGTGTGTAAATAAATGTTTCTCTCTCTCTCTCTCTCTCTCTCTCTCTATTCAAAAATCTTGTGACAAAAACTCGGCAACGTACGGTAGAACACGGTCAAAACTCCTCCCCTGTCGGGCTCTTAGCCAACGGATAATGATATCCGTCAGATTCTCGAAGGGAATCATTAACCGATGCCCAAGGTCCGGACCAAGCACTGCTCTTCGCCTCGGACGGATCCAGAAACGAACCGCAGCTCTTGACCACACGCGGAGGTAACGACTCGCACCCCAGGGCCCTGTCACCAATTCGACAATTATTGTCGGTGACATGTGACAATTCGTATTGCAATGCGTATTCAATATGAAGCCAACCGGCGTAGATTCTCGTTGAGTTTGTAATGTAAAAAGAATTAGAAACAAGAGCTAGAAACAGGCCGACAACGCACTGGCATCGCGCAATGCGCTGCGGGTGTCTATGGACAGTGGTGATCACTTAACATCAGGTGACCCACTAGTTCGTTTGTCTGGCCTCTCTAACATAAAAAAAAATAAAAAAATTGACAATAATTAAAAAAAAAAAATTGCATAAATCAAAAACCGTTTCGAGAGAAACGCTTGTAGGACCCAAAAAAATATTTTTGGTTTTTGTTCTTACATATTTTTTTTGAAAAAATTGCAAAATATGTAGAACGGGAAATGACGTCCAATACTGCCATTACAAAAACCTTGTCCTCTGGGTTTCCGTTTGACATTTACAGCTTTCACAACACAACACTATTGACAGCTGACGGATAATTCATTTGCAAGCATCAAGGGCGAGGCGGCAATATTAAAAAAAAAGACATTGAAATATCTTTGTAGGAGTCACGTGACAGCTAGTAACAGAAAGAAAAATTCGAAGGCTTACCCACCTCTTGTGGGTGGTGTAGGGAATGACGAGGATCCGGGTTCGATTCCCGGCTCTAGCTTTACTTTTCGGATTTTTCTGTTCTAATTTTCCGTGTCGTTTTGAAATTTGCTTTGTGGGGGTGTTCTATCAAACAAACTAACCCTAGATCGTGAAATTTTTATTTGGCGTTGCATGTTCCTTTGTATGAAGATACTAAATACTATAAATATCTAGTACTGTCCGTCTACATATAGTATCCGTGTTATTGACTTTTCGGATAAGCGTATGACGCCGGCTAGACTAGACTAGGTGACTCGACGTCTCATGACGTCAGCACGACGCTCTATTAAATTAATTGATGTAATAAAGTAATAACTACGAAGTCAAAGAACGAATAATGTTTTTCATAACGTTCAGCAATTCGCAACTTTAAAAAACACTCGCCTGCGGTTCGTGTTTTTAAATAAGTTACTCATCCAGCAATTGGCATTGTTCATTTTTTTTAAGCTGTGCTTTTAACACCTTTATTTGATAAAATGGACTATTTCAAGCAACTAATTTGAATATTATGCTTTTACGTAGCTTTGTTAATTAATAATAAATATTTTTTCGCTGTTTCGTGAATTTAGACAAGAATTTAGAATGGTTTTGTAGATTTGACAGTTGCCGTAGCCAAACTTTTTTTTTCATTTTTTTGGCCAACATTCGATGCTGGATTCTGTCTAAAAACCCGGTGGTTCGGTCAAACAAAGGTTCAAAGTACTTTTACAAAAATATCTGCAATCATAAAGTATTTTTGAAATCGGACAAGATAAATCGGATAATTGATGGTTTTCCTCGAAATGGTTTTCGAATTCGAGCATACTAAAAAAAATGAACAATGCCAATTGGCTACTTCCCAGGCCTCGGCATTAATCTACTATTACAGGGGTATAGTGTTGATTCAAAGTATTTCAATGTAATCCAATCATCTGCTATGATATTCCAGATTTTTAAGACATCCCCTATTAACAAGAAAACTGAAAGGATTACTATCAATAAGCGTACTGAATTTATGAACCGCGGTTTTAATTTTTCTTTGACAAACAAAAAAAGGAAAAAATCAAAAAGAATTGCGCCCAACGTGGGGCTCGAACCCACGACCCTGAGATTAAGAGTCTCATGCTCTACCGACTGAGCTAGCCGGGCTGTGACCGAGTGACCCAATTTCCGGTACCGCTTCTGAGCGCAAGGTCGAGAAAATCTCGAGATGCTTAGTTACGTTATAACTGGCCGGTAACAATGTTAGATTTATTTTAAACTTCGATGGGCGGCCATTTTGATTCGGGTTGCCTGGTTATTGAATTCCCGGAAGTGTAAGGCGTTTTTAGGGTGTTTAATGATTTTATTTACTTGTGATATTGTATGTATGTATGTAACATTTTTTCGCGATGACGTACCGACGTAGCACGTTTTCACAGTTAAGATAATAATGATTATACCTATTAGTGTGCTCTGAATGAGGTCATTAAGTTGAGTATGTTATCTATGGTTTTTGTCAAACCAAAATATGTGGTTTTTATATAGGCCATAGTTACTGTCCGTTGAATCAAATCAACCCGACGAATAACCCGATCATGCGGTAACGGTTTAAAAAAACATTCATACATAAATCACGTCTTTATCCCTTACGGGGTAGACAGACGGCGCCTAAGGTAACAAGACCTAAAGGCCACGTTTAGCATGTGGGCGTATAGGTGGAAAGGGGAATCAAAATAGTCATGGGTTGCTAGTTGCATCGCCTATAACATGCTTGCTAAGATTTCGCCCATTTCTTCGATGAGCTTTTACCGTCGGGAAGAGAAGCACTCTCAATTCTTTACTCCCAGACCAGCGTGGAAGATTGCTTTGAGAATGGAGCCCTAATAACATTCAATTTAATTTCACCAAATTAAAACCTACAGAACCCATTCCAAAACAGATTCGTACCATTCTTTTTGCCACAGATTAACAAAAAATATTTTAATAATTACAGCCTATTCGGTTACCGTTAGTCGTTTTAATTTGCATCGATAACTTCGGTTGAAAGCCTACTTTGGACCGGTCAAGCGTGACCGTTTTCTCTTCGGGATGGGCGACTAGTTTTTTTATTGACCTTTGGTCGGTTAACTAAGCGATATGGTGCAGGTGTTTAACGCCTCAGCACAATGCTGAGCCAGCGGCCGTTTCACTGCGAAGACACCCTCATTAATACATTGGTGAAAATAGTCATGTTAAATTGAAGAAATCTTGTTAATTATCCATTAGCCTTCCGTCCGCAGCTTCGCCCGCGATAAATTAATTTTCCCGTAGGAAAAGGTATTTTCCCGCGGTAAAAAGTAGCCTATGTCACTCAGTGATAATGTAGCTTTCTAACGGCGAAAGAATTTTTGAAATCGGTCCAGTAGTTTCGGAGCCTATTCAATGCAAACAAACAAACAATCAAATTTTTCCTCTTTATAATATTAGTATAGATAAAACACATTTTTTATTAGGTAGGTATGGGAGCTGATGTTGTTGGCTGAGCTCTGTCTCTGAACTAATGTTAAGCGACGCAAATAAACCAGATGTGGTTTTCGTTTGCTCCTTTTGAAGTGTTTTTTGTACCACTTACGTTTATGAATTAATAGATAAAAAGTGAGTGAAGCCACTGTGGGTGCCGTAAAGGTGGGCGCACGCGGCTGTTATCTAATTGTCATAATTTAATTCGCACAAATCTTGTGGACATCTGCGGAGACAGCGCCCACGCGCATTCCTTGCTTATTTACTCGCATATTCTGACACGAAGCCGGGACTCACCTGCGAGCTGCCTAAACTTACGGCCCAGTATACCTTACAATGTACAAAGATCCAGATCCAGATCTGTCCAGCCGTTCTGGCATGAAAGAGTAACAAACATCCATCCATCCATCCGTCCATACTTACAAACTTTCGCGTTTATAATTAGTTTATTTATTACTAGCTCCTGCACGCGACTTCGTCTGCGTAGAATTATACATAAAAACCTTCCTCTTGAATCACTCTATCTATTAAAAAAAAACCGCATCGAAATCCGTTTTGTGGTTTTGAAGATATAAGCATACAAAGGGACATAGGGACATGGGGAAGCTAGAAAGCTACTTTGTTTTATACTATGTAGTGATGTCAGCATAAAATTACAGTATAAATGAGTTTGATGTCATGTATAATGATTTATGTTGAGATCGTCAATGTCGAATACAATACAATACTTAATCAATTAAATTAATAAAGACAGAGGAAATAAAAATTGAAATAAAATGTCAAATAGTTTCATCCCCAGGAGGGAGCGTCAGAAGCAAAAAAATAATACAAATAAGTTGTCAATATTATAAAGATACTGAAATAAATTAGAAAAATGACTGATCATCAACAGCAAGAATATACCTAAATTAAATAAAAACTAGTTTTTCATAAAAATATTTTAGAATGTCAAGTAAAAATGTGCGAATATTCATCAACCGAATATTAATAGGATAAGTAGGATTTAAAGGCAAAAGTATATGACAGTAATTCAAAACACAATGACAATGGCAGACTGACTGGTATATAGATTGACACGTCAAACAGGCCGCAGACCAGCCAGTAGCCAACGCTCACTATTTTCAATTACAGGCCATTCAAGTATTACGTAAGCAGATTTTCTACAGTAATTTACCCCCCCCCCCCTTCCCCTTGTCAGCAAAAGTAAGCAAACCTCTAACCCCCCCTCCCATGCTTACGTAATTTTCTTTTAGTGGTTCTGTTTTTTATTGATTCGTGAGCACCGGTTCGAATCGAAACTGCTGACGTAATCACCATATCGACCCCCCCCCCCCCTCCATCCACCATGTCATCAAAAGTAAGCAAGGCAAAGACCCCCCCGCCCCCATCAAGCGCTTACGTAATACTTGAACGCCCCCTTAGTACTTTTAACTTTCGGTTAATTTAATACTTTCCCTATGAGGAGTAAAAGTTTACTTATACGATGCGCAGACGCAAACGTCCCTGCAATTTTAATTAAGAGGTGCGTGTTGCATACGTGATCATCATTTACCTTACCACCTGTGACAGGTGAAGGTGAAACTGTAATTTATTGATATTACTTCACATTGAACAAGTAGACAACGGAAGAAAAGAAAACTTGCTATATCCCTGAATATTAGTGGCGTGCCGTCCATAGAAGACTCCCACCGGCTTGCCTATTTTAAGGCAGTTGGGCACTTTTATTGTGCAGAATTGGCATTGTTCATTTCTTTTAGTATGCTCCAATTCGAAAACCATTTCGAGGAAAACCATCAATTATCCGATTTGTCTTGTCCGATTTCAAAAATACTTTATGATTGCAGATATTTTTGTAAAAGTACTTTGAACCTTTGTTTGACCGAACGACCGGGTTTTTAGACAGAATCCAGCATCGAACGTTTGCCACAAAAATGAAAAAAAAAGTTTGGCTACGGCAACTGTCACGTGTCACTGTGAAATCTACAAAACCATAGACAAAGCCGTTTTTTTTATAGCCAGCCGAACGAAGGCGATTGGGATTCTGTCTAAATTCACGAATTATCAAACAGCGAAAAAATATTTATTATTAATTAACAAAGCTACGTAAAAGCATAATATTCAAATTAGTTGCTTGAAATAGTCCATTTTATCAAATAAAGGTGTTAAAAGCACAGCTTAAAAAAATGAACAATGCCAATTAAGGGCGTATAGGGGGAAATCAAAATAGTGAAGGGTTGCTAGCTGCATCGGCTATAACATGATTCCTAAGACTTTCGCCCATTCCCTCGATGGGCTTTTACCAACTGCGCGGGAAGAGAAGCGACTGGTAAATTTTATGTATTAACTAGCTTCTGCCCGCGACTTCGTCTGCGTAGAATTATACATATAAACCTTCCTCTTGAATCACTCTATCTATTAAAAAAAACCGCATCAAAATCCGTTGTGTAGTTTTGAAGATATAAGCATACATACGGACATGAGGACAGAAAAAGCGACTTTATTTTATACTATGTAGTGATTAAGGATTATTGAGAGAAAGGGTTTTATATTTAGTGAATTATTACCGTTTGCAATGTAATAAAACATTTCCTTCAACGCAAGTTTTCGTAACCGGACTTGGCAATAGTACTGTGAAATAGTAATTGGATTCTGTATTGATTTATGTATTTTTTTTTTCAGATATGCAATGCGGAATGAGTTGTGAAAACTGGATTTAACCGGTGGCAACGTAAGTTTGTGAATGTGGTTTTTTTTTGTATTAGGCTGGTATCCCAGTGCTAAAAAACCGTACCCCATTATAGTCTAAGATCCGAACCTAAGTCGACCGTCACCGAGCTGATAATAGAATGAAACATATTTTATAATAAATTTTGTATTTTAGAAAATATAATAAAAATGGGTTGGCTAAAAATATCCTGGACAGACTATTTAAATATATTACATATATAATATATTTATATATCTATTGTTTTTTTTTATATTTTCCATGTACAGACTTTCGACCCTCTTCAGTTTTATTATTATGTATACTCTTAGATATCGTTGGGTGTCCAAGCGAACAACCCTAACAAGTGTTGTCAACTAAAACGAAATCTCCCCGAAACCGGCGCCATAGACGAGCGAGCGTGGTCGCTTGACATTTTTGACTTTTAAAATAAGAACGTCCGCTTCCCGCCAAGTTCATTGGCACTTCCGTTAGCTGTCAATTAGGTTGACGCGGTCCATCAACAATTTGTATAGCGATGTGTAATGGAATTAAAAATCGACAAGACGGTTTTTTTTACAATGATGCATGCATGCGGGGTTCCATTACAAATCTACCCGTCGTAAGCGCTCATTCCATCGACATCACGTTGATGAATGGCAGTCTTCGACGGTGCGGTTTAATCGATCTTTTTTGCCACGAACTTGCAAAATCTGGAACGAGCTTCCCGCTGAGGTCTTCCCATCGAGTTACGACCTGGGTGCCTTTAAGAGGCGAATGTACAATTTTCTGCAGGGCCGACAACGCACTGGCATCGCGTAAAGCGCTGCGGGTGTCTATGGACAGTGGTGATCATTTACCATCAGGTGACCCACTAGTTCGTTTGTCTGGCCTCGCTAACATAAAAAAAAAACATAAATAACGTCTTTATCCCTTACGGGGTAGACAGAGCCTAAGGTAACAAGCCCTAAAGACCACGTTTAGCATGATTGTGGGCGTATGGATGGAAATGGGAATCAAAACAGTGATGGGTTGCTAGCATCGCCTATAACATGATTCCTAAGATTTTCGCCCGTTCCCTCCATTTCCGTTAGTACAATTCAACATAAAACAAATGAACGATAATTGGCCTGACCATGACGTCTTAGTGCGATTCAGTTCAGACTCAGTTCAGGTTTTAGCTGTCATTTTTAGTATGGATCTGACAGCGAGCGAACCTTTTCTTTTCTTTATTAACGTTGTGAAAACTCATTTACGAGTACCCCCGGACCTGGTCGACGGTTATGTGGGGCTCTCTCCCCCGACCGCTTTCCCTGCGGAAAGGGGTGGGGGCAGCATACACAGCGAGCGAACCTAAACTGAATTTAAATTGCATCGCATTAAGACGTCATGGTCAAAAGAAAACAACTGTTTCACAAATCCATCGTGATCTCGGTAAACTAGATTCGAAATACAGGATAAATAAATATGGATGGATGGATGGATGTTTGTTACTCTTTCACGCCAGAACGGCTGGACAGATCTGGATGGAATTTGGATCATAGATAGATTATGGTCTGGAGTAACACATAGGCTACATTTTTATTCCGGATAATTGCGTGATTCCTGCGGGATAGCGATAAACGAATTCTATGCTAACGAAGTTGCGAGCAACAGCTAGTACTAAATATGTCGGCAATAATAGTTATCTGGAAGATAGAGGCGAGATAAAACTAAATGGGTAACGACTCTGTAATGAGTAGATAAAAGGATTAAAAGCTTGTTCATTAAGAAAGTTAAGGCGCTGCTCTGATGACAGGAAAAAAGTTACAACCGATTTAGTATGGAATCTGTGTAGTTTGAGGAAGTGAAAAAAATGGACAAAGGTACATACATACATCCTACTATTACTAATATTATAAATGCGAATGTAAATTTGTTTGTTACGGTTTCACGCGAAAACTACTCAACCGATCATCATGAAATTTTGTACGCATGTTCTTGGAGGTATTCAAAAAATCGTAAAATCTTTATTGTGTGTGGAATTCAGGTAGTTATAACAGATACATTTGTCAGAATAATGGTTTCACCGAACCCTATCTTTACAGACGTACACACAATGTGTTAACAAGACAAGAATTAATCTAAATTACAATAATTAAATATTAACACGTCTAATATAATTAAAAATGGGATCAATCTAAATAATAATAAAAAAATAAAAAAATAAATAATGTAATCAATTTTAATTAAACATAAATATAGAAGTAACATAGGATACTTTTTATTTTAAAAAAATATATTTTTTTTATGTCGTCACTCTGACGTTATCTGCGCGGACGAAGTCGCGGGCAAAAGCTAGTGCATACATAAATCACGTCTTGATCCCTCGAGAGCCATTTTTTTATGGTGTGGAAATTGCGCCTTATGAACCCCGGTACGGGCTTACCGGGGGTATGTGGGGCTCTCGCGACGGCAGGCATACCCACTAAACACCACACGGATTCCCTATTCGGTCGTGTGAGGCGTTACGGCACTCGGTGTCACCGCGACGCCCCACGACCACCTAGGATGGGGTACCCTTTTCACGGCACTTGTGCAATGCAGGTTTGGGAATTCCCGCCCTCCATGGGGTAGTCAGAAGCTGAGGTAAGAAGACCTAAATAAAGGCCACGTTTAGCATGATAGGTGGAAAAGGGAATCAAAATAGTGTTAGGTTGCTAACATCGCCTATAACATGATTCCTAAGATATTCGCCCATTCCCTCGATGGGTTCTTACCGTTGGCGCGGGAAGAGAAGCAATTGATACATTCTATGTTTTTTCTTTACTCCCAGACCAGTAGGCTTATTGTCTAACTCGCTCGTAATCGCCATCGTGTTTATTTTGACAGTTCTTGTATGAATGCGACAGCTGGCCGATTCCGATGCCAATTGTCAGTTGTCAGTTGATGGCGATCGCGAGCGAGTTAGACAATAACCCCCTTATTCATAAACGCTCTATAGGCTTCTGCTAACTTAGCAATCGTTTGTCCTTATCTGTCACTTTGACGTTTACCTTTCACAGATAAGGACAAAGGATTGCTAAGTTAGCAGAGGCCTATAGAGCGTTTAAGGGGGTAAGCCTACAGCATGGATGAATGGATAGTAATCTCGATTGTAATCCGGAATAATTTTATGAGACCGTGTGTAAATTCAGCTCTATGGCAGAGGGAGATAGACGTAGCATAGGTTTAGTAAGAGTTCCCGTTAAAAGTTGTACTTGATGAATAAGCTAAAGTTAACTCCCGTGTTAAGTGCTTTGTGACAGCAAAAAACGTAGTTCACATGCGGTCGTTGCCATTGACTGCGCATGACCAAGATTTGACCTCATGCTTGCCTCATGTACCGTTTATAGAGTACTAGCTTATGCCCGCGACTTCGTCTGCGTAGATAAATCCCGTTTTTTTTCCTTATCCCGTGGGAATTTCCAAAAATCCTGAAATTAGTTTCTTAGTTTTGTAATCACCTACTTTTGTATCAAATTTGAAGAGTCTAGTTATTATAGTTACTGAGATAGCGTCACTCGGAATCGAATATATAATTCCCGTTTTTTCCTTATCCCGTGGGAATTTCCAAAAATCCTTCCTTAGTATTGCCTACATTGTATAAGGTATCTATGTGCAAAATTTCAAGTCTCTATGTCCAGTGATTTGGGCGGTACTATCCCGCGGGAACTAGGCAATTTTCTGGGATAAAAACTATCCTATGTCCTTTCCCGGGACTCAAACTATCTGTATACCAAATTTCAACTAAATCGGCCCAGCGGTTTAAGCGTGAAAAAGTAACAGACAGACAGAGTTACTTTCGCATTTATAATATTAGTAAGGACTAGCTTCAGCCCGCGACTTTGTCCGCGTAGACTTAGGCTAAGAACTGGGGCCCGTTTTTGAAAGCACAATGCGTGAAAATACCACTCGAAAGTGGTGAAAAATTGTGCTGAATTTGAAATACTTAGAAGATGATTACGGCTCTCTTTAATCTTGTGAACTGGTCAAAAGTTTGATTAGAGCTGTAGTTTTGGTGATATAAACAGATTTCCACTCTCGTCCCTGGTGAGCAGTAGATGTTCCATGGGAGTTTGTAATTGTGTCGTACAGACACATCATTCAAACAGATGACGCTTAGCGACAAAAATTCGCATAGTAACAAAAAGGTCACGTGACAGTTAGTAACAGGTAGAAAAATTCAGAGACTACCCACCTGCTATGGGTGGTGTAGGGGTATAGCACGCGTCACGGAATGACGAGGATCCGGGTTCGATTCCCGGCCATAGCTTTACTTTTCGGATTTTTCTATGTGTTCTAATTTTCACTGACATTTAGAAATTTAGATTTCCACTTTCGAGTGGTACTTGCGAGTGATGTGCTTTCAAAAATCGGGCTCCTGATGTTGATAGTGGGAGCCCTTCGTTTGGTCGAATGATCGTTTTTGCGGCTAGCAACCCGTCACTATTTTGATTTCCATTTCCAGCTATACGCCCTTAATCATGCTAAACGTGGCCTTAAGGTTTTGTTACCTTAGACTCTGTCTACCCCGTAAGGGATAAAGACGTGATATATACATAAAAAGCCAAGTGCTTAAGCTAGAGTGAAAATGACATGAAATGGTCCATAATAACCGTTAACAAGTGTTTATTGTCGTGAGAAATTCTTTCATTTGTCCTATGTTGACAAATTATACTAAACGTTGCGTAAAAATCAAAATTCGTCCCTAAAACTATTGACATAGAGCTCAATGTCGTTTGGGAGTAGGAGTCTGCGCCCGCGCAAATGTTCAACGCATTGATCCAGTTTCGAATTGTGAAATTGGGTTTCGCGATTATGAACCCAGTTTCGTGTGAGGTTGTGTTGGAATTTGATTATCGTTATGTGTGTTGTCATGATGTGCGTGTTTGTGTGTGTGTATGTGGCATTGTACCTCTCAAATGGATGGACCGATTTCGATGTGATTTTGCATTTACGTATGAGGTATGATTACTCGTTTAATGCGTGGCGAGTTATTTTTTTGTGAAAACATACAATAATATAATATTAAATTAATTTTTTTGAAAATTTATGCCGAATATGCCTTACGTCATTTTGGAAAAGAGCTGATACTATTCAGATTGCTGGACCGATTTTTACCAAACGTGGCTAACCATTGCAAGGAAACTGGCTTTCGGATGAAAAAAACTGTATTGAAATCGGTGCATCCGTTGTAGTCCTGTGATGCCACAGACACAAACACACACACCGAGAGAGAGAAAGAGGGAGATTCATCGATGTCAAACTTAATACCCCACTTTTTGCGTGGTGGGTTAAAAACTTATAGGAATCGTTTTTATAGATGATTAAAAGTCACACAGTTCACTATACACAATTTATTTACACAAAGTATTTACATATAATTACATTGAGACGGAGCGCCATAAGACACAGCCACAGTAAATAAATAGAGCAGTATGGAAACTAGGCTTATTTTTTGAAATAAATACCTACGCTCCAATAGAGCGTTAGGGTTGTCGATATAATTTTGCTAAAATTTAAACGCTTTTTGTTTAGTTAGCGCTATCTCAGCTAGTAAGGCCTGTACTAGCTACACTTAATGAAGACTATTAGAGTTGGCACCCTTAATTTCCGTAAAAAAGAAACAAACGTTTATTTGGGTTCTATAATAATTAAAAAAATCGAATAAATTAACTCGTTTAATAAAATAGGGTATTTAAAAAAAACTTAAAAACAGTTTAAGATTTTTTTTATTCGTCGGTAGATAAGTATTGCTTCTTGAAAAATACTTTCACCTGCCACGGCACGTTCGGAAAGCTATACAGCTGAATTAAATTTTATGGTATGAAAAATTCTGATCCGAATGGATAGCTTTCTTAAATAAACTACTGGGAAACATAGACACACTACGCAATACGCTCTTGGCATGTTTAAAATGAAAAGATCACGGACTGTCTGGGCGCACGCCGCAGACGGCCGCTCGTCTCAATGCGGCACTCACGACTGGCGGCACCGCGAGATCCGCTTAGGGGCCTTGTAGAAGCGCGCGTCTATGTGTGCGTTCGTTTCGACCGTTTTGTTCGTAGTTTCCTTACTCTGCCCTCCTAAGTAAAAACGCAGTATGTACATATGAGCTGCATGCTGACTTACTGCATTTTTCCTTTGGACGGCAGTACTGCTTTAGCTTATATACACAGCTACGCGTATGCAAGCCTAACCAGAAGAGAGAGAGTTTTGTCTTAATCCCAGTTTCCACTGAAACCGGAATCGGAAGTCAAAGAAAAATTTGTTTAATACTATTTACAATGTTATATATAAAAATAAGGCGGTCGCCACAAATTCAAATCAAGTTTGTTGCTAGCTGTTCCCAAAAACAACTGCCCGCATTATTGCGGCGCGCGCGCAATAATTATGTAAATAATAACGGTTAGCGGCACAAGTTGGTTTTAATAGCTCCTGTGCAACATAGTTGTGATATCACAGTGTTAACAATGGTGTCAGATAGCTGTCCACTTACTTAATCGACAGATACATACATAATTCCTTCCACGCTGGTCTGGGAGCAAAGAAAAAACATAGAATGTACCAGTTGCTTCTCTTCCTGCGCCAATGGTAAAAGCCCATCGAGGGAATGGGCGAAAATCAGGAATCATATTATAGGCGATGAGGCAACCCATCACTAGTTTGATTTCTTTTTCCACCTATACGCCCTTAATCATGCTTAACGTGGCCTTAAGGTTTTGTCACCTTAGGCTCTGTCTATTACATACATAAATCGTGTATTTAACCCATACGGGGTAGACAGCCCAAGGTCATAAGACCTCGGCCACGTTGAGCTTGATTGTAGATATATATTCTATTGGTGGAAAGGGGAATCAAAATAGTTGGGCTGCCAGCCGCGCATCGCCTTTTTTTATTTTTTTAGGGTTCCGTACCTCAAAAGGAAAAAACGGAACCCTTATAGGATCACTTTGTTGTCCTTCTGTCCGTCCGTCCGTCCGTCTGTCAAGACCCTTTTTCTCAGTAACGCGTGGAGGTATGAAGCTGAAATTTATATCAATTACTCAGGTCTACTGTCCCTTGAAGCTGTGAAAAAATCAAACTTCTAAGCCAACGCAATCAAAAGATACAGCCGTTTATGCCGCAAATTTCCGCAAATTTTCAACTCTCAAGGGAATCAAAACCTACAAGGTAGTTCCCGTGAACGCAGAATCTTGAAATTTGGTATGAAGGTAGGTCTTATAGCACAGATTAAAGAATAATTGCGAAAACCGTAAATGTGTATGTATGTCTGTACCTATATAGCAGTGACCAATATAAAGTAACCCCACACTGCGTACATTTTGCTTTGGAACAGGGCTCTGCTTACACTGGTTTTAGATATTTATAGATAATGATACGGAACCCTCGGTGCGCGAGTCCGACTCGCACTTGACCGGTTTTATTATTACGAACTGACCAGTGATTGACCTCTATCTCACTTGGTGGAAGGTGCAGATGAGGCCAAAGGTGTAACTCCCTGGTTCAGTAATAGCCTATTCGCTCTAGCCTTGAAGAGCCCTAGGTTGTATCTGTCCGGAAATACAGACGATGACGTGACTCCTATAAGATTTTCGCCCATTCCCTCGATGGGCTTTTACCATCTGCGCGGGATGAGAAGCAACTGGTACATTCTATGTTTTTCCTTTGCTCACAGACCAGCATGGAATTATTGTGTATTTAGACACACATACACACATACACAAATCACGTCTTTATCTCTTACGGGATATCTCTTCCCGTATAATTATTACGAGACTAGCTTCTGCCCGCGATTTCGTCTGCGTAGAATCATACATAAAAACCTTCCTCTTGAATCACTCTATCTATTAAAAAAAACCGCATCAAAATCCGTTGTGTGGTTTTGAAGATATAAGCATACATAGGGACATAGGGACATAGGGACATGGGGACAGAGAAAGCGACTTTGTTTTATAGTATGTAGTGATAGGACGAGCCTATGGTGGCAAGACCTACAGGCCTCGTTTAGCAAGATTGTTTTTTTTATATATATAAGAGGGGGCAAACGAGCGGGCGGGCGGGGGGCGGGGGAGGGGGGTTATGGGCGTACCTATAGATGAAAAAATTAGACATTTTGTATCAGAACGACTTGTTATCTACAGTATCGTGTCACGGTCCGGTTCTAGAGCCCGCTAGAAAGCAGACGACCGGACCGGTTTCGCACTTTATCGACGCAGTCGCAGGCGCAACCGGTATCGGTATTGTATGACGTGATATATAGATTCTGACGGGTGCGGTGACGTGTAGAAAGCTCAGATCGTTTGTATGTATGACTTTACGTCGCTCCGGGCCGTAAGTGGTAGTTTACCGGCCGCTGTGCGGAAATGTCCATTACTACCTGGCCAGGGGGACGTAAGGAAGTCCAGTCCAGTTTCGATTCCCCTTTCCACCTATACGCCTACAATCATGCTAAATGTGGCCTTTAGGTCTTGTTACCTTAGGCTCTGTCTACCCTGTAAGGGATAGAGACGTGTTTTATGGATGTATTAAGTCAAATTCTACACGGACTTAGTCCATCCAAAACTTTCTATCCTAACATTCAATTGATTGTACAGCATGACATAAGTAACGTAATTCCATACAAAGCGTTAAAACAATTCGCTTCCGGTGTTTATATGTATGTGTGTGTGTAACTGTTCCGTTCACGGTCGATTGGGTTTGTCTTGGGAGTATTGAGACTTGTATGTGAGACGAACTGCTGGGATGGGGTTCTGTACAATAATAATTACAAGATGCGCGCGCGCAGAGCTAAAAGTTATATACCAGAGTTACTAATGTGAGTTTTCATACATACACATATCACGTCTGTATCCCTTACGGGGTAGACAGAGCCTAAGTTAAGAAAACCTTAAGGCCACGTTTAGCATGATTAAGGGCGTACAGCTGGAAAGTGAAATCAAAATAGTGATGGGTAGCTAGCATCGCCTACAGCATGATTCCTAAAACTCGCCCATTCCTGGGCTTTTACCATCTGCGCGGGAAGAGAAGCAACTGGTAAATTCTATGTTTTTGCTCTGTACAATAATAATTAATAGCTGCGTGCGCGCAGAGCTAAAAGTTATGTGTATATCAGAGTTACTAGTGTGAGTTTTCATACATACACATAATATCACGTCTGTATCCCTTACGGGCTAGACAGAGCCTATGGTAACACCTAAAGACCACGGTTAGCATGATTGTGGGCATATGGGTGGATAGGGGAATCATAATAGTGATGGGTTGCTAGCCGCAAGTAAGATGTGGAAGTAGATAGGTCCTTGAACGACGCCACGGAGGCAGACTGCCTGATGGAGGAAGGAAGTTCTGAAGTCTTATATTATTGTTGTCTGCTTCCCTTCCATGCTGGTCTGGGAGCAAAGAAAAAACATAGTATGTACCAGTTGCTTCTCTACCCGCGCAGATGGTAAAAGCCCGTCGAGGGAATGGGCGAAAATAATTGGAATTTTGTTACAGGCTAGCAACCCAACGCTATTTTTATCCCATTTTCCACCTATACGCCCACAATCTTGCTAAATGCGGCCTGCAGGTACCTGTTAGGGGGCGTCCATTAATTACGTGAGGTATTCAGGGGGGGGGGGGGGGAGGGGGTCGAGCCGAATCTTAGTAAATCTCACTTGGGGGAGAAGGGGTCTTGGCAAATATCACGTAATTTTTTTTAGCAGAAAATGGTGTAAAACTGCGTGAAAATTGAGTTAAATTAAAGTTGAATTAATAATTAAAATGACAGCAATATTTGCAAATACTAGTCCTTGCTAGTCTTAAAAAAGTAATTAAACAAATTGTGTTATGTTTTTTAATAAATCCAATACTTTTATACCCAAAGTACAAGTTTTGAAAAATCTCGCGTGAGATCGGGGTAGGAGGGAGGGGGTCGAGAAAAATCTTACGACATCTCACCAAGAGGGGTGGGGGGGGTCAAAAAATCCTTAAAAATGCCTCACGTAATTAATGGACGCCCCCTTACCTTAGGCTCTGTCTACCCCTTAAGGTATAAAGACTTGATTTGTGTATTTGTGTATGTGTGTGTATGTCTGCTTTACAACACGGCTTCTCGAAGGAACCCTGAGCGTGATGTTTTTCTTGTCGTTCGTCATGCGCCGGCGGCGATGGCTGTTGCGCCGGCGGCGGTAACACAGATTACCGTAAGATTCGCTTTTACATACATTATGTGGATTGTATGTTAATTCGATGAGGCATGTTGTCGATCAAAATCAAAAAAGGAAAGGGGAATCAAAATAGTGATGGGGTTGCTATAACATGATTCCTATTTTCGTCCATTCCACTTTCCACCTATAGGCCCACAATTATGCTGAACGTGGCCTTTAGGTCTTATTGCCTTAGGCTCTGTCTACCCCGTAAGGGATGAAGACGTGATTGCCGCCTATTGTCTACTTTGTTCTTTGTTTCTGTATTGTTTTGTACTGATTTGTGGTGTTCAATAAAGAGTATTTGTATTGTATTGTTGTATTGAAGACGTGATTTTGTATGTTTCTGCAAAACTCATTTTTGGACCTTGCGAAATTCCCTTGGGATTAGAAATAAAAGAATCATTTGTATGGTTTGCTACTTCACTACAGATCCTTGGTATTTGTCAGACGTATTCCTTGAAGATCAAAGAGCAGCACTCAGACGGGATTTTGGAATTTTTTCACGGGATAAAAGGCGGGAATCCCTCAAGCAGCGCAAATATGCGGGCATTAGCAGCAGTGCCTACATGTTTGAGCCGTTTGGGGTAGAAAATGGGTCCGTGGGGCCAAGTGCGCACGAGCTATGTGGGTCGCTGTCGTCCAAGTTAAATGAAGCTTCGGATGACCAGAGGGCTGGTTTCTTTTTAGCACAAAGGGTAAGCGTTGCCATACAACGCGGCAATGCTGTCAGCCTTCTGGGCACCATGCCACCGGGCAGTGATTTAGGGCAATTTTTTTGTTTATAGTTTTACTAGCGACCCGCCCCGGCTTCGCACGGTATATCATGCATGTATTATACACTATAAACCTTCCTCTTGAATCACTCTATCTATTAAAAAAAACCGCATCAAAATCCGTTGTGTAGTTTTGAAGATATGTATAAGCATAAGCTATCATTTGAAAAACAGCGTCTTCTCTCGTCCTTGGTGAGCAGTAGATGTTCCATGGGAGTTTGTAATTGTGTCGTACAGACACATCATTCAAACAGATGATGCTTAGCGACAAAAATTCGCATAGTAACAATAAGGTCACGTGACAGTTAGTAACAGGTAGAAAAATTCGGAGACTACCCACCTGCTATGGGTGGTGTAGGGGTATAGCACGCGTCACGGAATGACGAGGACCCGGGTTCGATTCCCGGCCATAGCTTTACTTTTCGGATTTTTCTATGTGTTATAATTTTCACTGACATTTAGAAATATAAGCATAGGTACATACGGATTTGGGGACAGAAAAAGCGACTTTGTTTTATACTATGTAGTGATGACAATTTGTTTTATAATTAGTAGTCGTTTTAGTTTTAGTATCTGCACGTATTGTATAAAGGCGGGATAGAAAATAATGACTTAATATTTGAATAGATGAGTGTATGAAGGTGGTATGTCACTTTGACGTTAACAGCGCGGACGAAGTCGCGGGCAAAAGCTAGTAATAATTAAATCTATTCACATCCTATTATGCTGTCATGATTATGAGTATTCTAACGGTTCAGCTAACTGTAGATGGACAATTAACTTTTTTGCTCCTCCGCTGGTCCATAGTTGTGCTACTCAATCATTTCTTTGTTAATTACTGGTCAATAGGCATTTAGTTTTTGTGTGATTGTGATCTTGAGTTGTTTTTGCGATTAAAAATTAAAAAAACATGCTACAAGCGGCCTTTAGGTCTTGAACTTGAGCTATCCCTTTATTCCGGTGGGAAAATGCTTTGCGCATACTTCCACGCCTGACAGCATGGGAGCTATGTGGGACTCACCTTCGCCACTGCCCGCTTTCTTAGCAAAAGGAAGGGGGGAGGCATACCCGCTAAAAACCCACCGGTATTCCCTCACCGCCACTGGAGGGCGCCACGGGAGCATGATGCCACCATCGTGAACGCCCGCCGGCCGCCCCAGCCTACGCTAGAGCATCCGCGCCAAGAGGAGGGGGGCCGGGAATACTTGGTCCCTCCCTTAGAATGGTGGTCCATAGCTGCCAGCAAGGGATCCCCATCCCCCGCCGGCAGGCACCGCTAGGGGGGAGGGCAGTAAACTGCCGCCTTCTCCTCCCCGAACTTGAGCCCTGCCTACCCCGTTACCCCGTAAGGGATAAAGACATGATTTATGTGTGTATGTAAAAATTTAACATACCATAAGGGATAAGTTCGCCTTTGTACATCTGTTTTTCTCATTACCTGTAAAATTGAATGAGTTTAATGTACAATAAAGAGATGCATACATACATACATAAAAGATAATAATTTAATTATAAATAACTATCATCATACTGAGCAGCTATGCCGCAATGTTGTGCAGTTCCGTTTTGTTCGAAAAAAAAAACCGCTTTCAAAGCGTTCACATTTATCGCCAAATAATCCATATTTGCGATAATTTCACGAAGATCACTTTTCAACAGGTAAATGAAAGAAATTATAATTTATGTCACGACGCCCGCCGAAACCAGTGAAAAGTGAATGTTATTGGACCTCACGCGACACTAGCGCCTCTAGTGGCAAATTCACACGCGATAGCCCATTCACAGAGTAATTGGTTTTAAATTGTTAACTGTGCCTAATATTTATAATGATTAACAACACATTAAAATTTCTAAAAGACACTGAGAATTAGAACACATAGAAAAATCCGAAAAGTAAAGCTATGGCCGGGAATCGAACCCGGATCCTCGTCATGCCGTGACGCGTGCTATACTCCTACACCACCAGAGGGTACCTAGGTAGGTAGGTGCTGCTGTTAGAGGGCGTTCAAGTATTACGTAAGCGCTTGAGGGGGGGGTCTTTGCTTTGCTTATTTTTGATGACATGGGGGGAGGGGGGGGGTCGATATGGTGATTACGTCAGCAGCTTCGATTCGAACTGCTGCTCACAAATCAATAAAAAACAGAATCCATTAAAAGAAAAATGCAAATACCTAGGTATCAATGATTACGTAAGCATGGGAGGGGGGGGGGGGGGTAAGAGGTTTGCTTACTTTTGCTGACAAAGGGTAGGGGGGGGGGTAAATAATTGTAAAAAATCTGCTTACGTAATACTTGAATGGCCCCTTATGTGTATTTTTCTATGTGTCCTAATTTTCAGTATCGCTTAGTAATTTAATTTCTAACGGTAAAACTGTAAAAGTGAACATAAAAAAATGAAGTAAAAATTCTTGATTCATTTGATGGAACGCATTTAAAGTTAATATTAAATTGCTTGCTTGTTTTTATGACGCATTTATGATGTATTTGTCTTTGGTTTTCCTTATTGCTTTTGCATTTAATGTTAATGAAAACTTGATTAGAAGCTTGCTTAGTATTTATGGAGTATTTGTAGTTAATTGAATCTTTGATTCCGGGCTAACCAATTCCGCGCAGTTGGGTGAAAATCTTAGGAATCATGTTATGCGGTGCTAGCAACCCAACACTGTTTTCATTCCCTTTTCCACCTTTACGCCCTTAATCATGCTAAACGTGGCCTTTAGGTGTTGTTACTTAGGCTTTGTGTACCCCGTAAGGGATAAAGACCTGTAGGCTTATTACCTAACTCGCTCGCAATCGCCATCGTGTTCATTTTGATAGTTCATGTATGGGCTGACAATTGGCATCGGATTCAGCTAGCTGTCACATTCATACAGGAACTGTCAAAATGAACACGATGACGATTGCGAGCGAGTTAGGTAATAAGTAGTGTCCGACCGAAACACGATTTTTAGCCGAAACCGAAACCGAAACCGAATATTCGGTTTTTTTCTGATTTCGGCCGAAACCGAAACCGAAACCGAAATTTTTGAAGACGTATCAAAATATTCAAAATTACTGTACAAATCGTAAAGAAAAGGTTATTGCAAGGATTTCTTATTTGAGAACGTTTCTTTTTTTGTTAAACAAAATAAAAAACGTTTATTTTTAATGAAAATAGATATAGACACAAACGGATAACTCACGTATAAAAAGTCGAGTGATGCTCGACATGTTTCGGACTATTTTGTAGTTCTTCTTCCTGGAGCTTAGAGTACATATTTCAATTTGTACTTTTACTTTACGCGCCCGAATTAAGCCGAATGCTCCCGATGCGAGAGCCGCGAGAGGCCGCGAAGTAATTTCGGCCCGGCCGAAGGTTTCGGCCGGATTCTGGCCGAAACCGAAACTTCGGCCGAAATCACTTTTTTGGCCGAAATTGGCCGAAACCGAAACCGAAACCGAAACTTCGGTCGGACACTAGTAATAAGCCTACTGATTTGTGTATGTATCTATCAGTGGCGTGGTGTCAAGTATATCAGAAGGCAAGCCGAAGGCAATTTAACTAGCCTTTTCCTCTTATTTTCCTCTTTAGGCAGAGACATCACTTTAAGTAAATAATGGGGTGCGAGTCGGGTTACCTCCGCGTGTGGTCAAGAGCTGCGGTTCGTTTTTGGATCCGTCCGAGGGGAAGCAGTGCTTGGGCCGGTGCACCCTGGGCATCGGTTAATGATTTCCTGTCAGATTCTGAGGGATATCGTTATCCGTCGGCTAAGAGCCCGACAGCGGGGGAGGGGGTCTTTCACCATTAACGTACAACATTGCCGACATTTTGGTCACAAGATTTTTGAATACTGTATTTATTACTGTGATATTGGCGAAATCATCGCAATGATCGTTGGGGTCTTATTAAAAAAAAAGGAGCGGCGTTTTGTTCGAGTTTTGACCATTATCTGTGGTCGCGGTTTTGTACGACTGACAGTCCTGCCTTGTTTCATTCAAGCAGACTTATATTAGACCGTTACATAACAGTTAGTTATGTCTATACTCTGCGCAGGCGCAGCGTCAGCAAAGAACGTCATCCGGCATAATAGTTGAGTCATCGAGTGACTGGCTAATTGTGATTGTAGATACGTTAAGTTGACGTTTAATTTGGCTCGGGTTCTGTTATATCAATACAATCAAGGAACTGAAGACCTGTTGCTCTTTCCGTGAGCCGGGAAGTCTTCTGCGAGCTGTAACGGTGACTGGTGCACGTTAAAAGAAAGAATAGTGGATTGTGCACCGAGGAGATAAAGCGTTGTATTATGTCACGGGCGCGATATTGTTCCCTGAACGCAACGAAGGACTCCAGATTTAGCTGGCGAGCGCAGCGAGGGTGTTTCGAATTAATTCGCGAGCCGAGCGAGATTAAGATTGAGTACTGAGAAAAGCGAAGTATTCAAGCGCACCCAAGACAAACTGTTTTATCTCTGAGGATTATACTCTACTTTTCTCACATTTTGCGAGACAATAAAAACCAAGGCAACTAGAAAAATAATTTAATGAAAACAACAGTAAAACAAAATTAAAGCTACTTATAAGTAAAAAATTACGTTTGAGACAATAGTCCACTTGTATAATGATATAGTAAATATTTTTATTTGGAATCTTAGCAATTCTAATGCTTATAATATACAGCGTCTGCAAACGCTCGCGGCTTTTGTTGTGTTTGAAATTTGTTTCATTCGTTCGAAAATCGAAATAACCTTGCCGTGGCGTGGCCATCTCGATTTTCACGAAATTAGCTAAAGGAGCGACCACACCGCCGCGTACCACACGCAGTGACGTGTCGTAGTAGTTCATACATTTTGTAGCGTAAAAGCATCGTTAACATCTTTTTCTCAAAAATGTCCGTTAAAGTCGTCATTGTTAACTACATATCAGAACAGGAAGTTAATTGTTGCAGGTCAGTCCAAAATTAAAAAAAAATACATTACTGTCGCGCTAAACTCGACAGTAATGTTGCATACAAATTCCATTACTGTCTAGTTATTAACTTTTTAAAAATGCAAATCACCATTATAAAAGAAAGGCACAAGACTTAAAACATCAAATTAAAAAAAAAAAAGCTAGTACGACAACGTGTTTATCTGTGTCTGAAATATCTTTAGGTGTTCTGGGTAGAAAAATACACTCTTCAAATGCCATTGATAGAAAAAGACGGCAAAGCAAAACAATTTTCACTATTTTATTTTCATTTATTTTTGTTATTGTTATATTTTCGATTTTTGAGAAAAGCACTATACTTGCCTCGGCCAGAATAGCATTGCTGGCTTCGTATTATTAAACGGACTCGCAAGCTCGTCCGTTCAAACCAATACTCAGCCAGCAATTGCCTACTTCCTGGCCTAGACAGTAATGTACTATTACGCACCGGTGTGGTCGGACCTTTAGGGTATAACAAGTAGAACTATTCCTAGTGAGAATAATATTCATATTACTAAACGGTGTTATAATGAAATTCAGTACAATATTACTGCTTAAAGCCAAGGGCTATAACGACTTGCTTTGAGTAAGGTTTACATGATAAATTAGCCAATTGTCGAGGAGAGAGGGGAGGCCTATGTCTTACAGCGGAAGTCCTGTGGCGTTCTTTTACTATCATATAGCCTACAAGCCCATGGAAAAAAAAAGTGAAATGAACCAGCGTGAATAACGCTTAGAAGGCTGTTACTATATCATAAAATAACTCTGAGCGCTACGCCGTCATTTCTGAGCGGTACAGGTATGGAATTTCTCAGGTACAAGTGAGGAATTACGACTAATTATTAATGTACGGCTTTTCATAGCTTATATGATTCAAAATAAATGTCGTAAACGCTAGTGCCGCTTTAAAGTGGTGGTGCCGGAAGTTAGTGCATTTTTTTTCCATGTATGAGTAGGCATAGCGCTCAGAGTTATTTTATGATATAGTAACAGCCTTGTAAACGTTATTCACGCTGGTTCATTTTACAGGTTTTTTTTTCTATGGGCTTGTAGTCTAATAGATAAGTTATGTCATTTGCTAATTGCGTCGTTTGTACCCATTGTTTAGTAGATAAGATATCATTTCATAACGGTAAGCCATTAAAATCTCATTTCCTATCGCATCATCGCCGGCAAGGTTTAATTGCACGCATTAGCACATAAAACTATCTCGCCAGCGATCTTGTTATAAAACTATCAGATTCTACGCAAGATATCAACATCTCTAGCCTATAGCTAAGTTTGCACCTCGCTGGAATGCGGCGTCCCGCCCGCTGCCCCGCTCACTTCCCCGCTATCGCCCTGTCGCGTTTGTACGGTTAGCGTTGTCGCTGATACGCGTCTTACGAATTTTCATCTCCTGTCGTTTGTTATATACATTGTCATCCGATTTACTCAAGTATGCTAAATTTCAGCTCTATTGGTGAAGGACAAACATATTACATACATTGCAATTGCAAGTTAGTAAAAAGCTTGTAATAAATGATTCGTCATTAGATTAGTCTTGTTTGCCAAGTAAGTAAGTGCTTTATTGTACAAATATAAAAAAACAGATACAATTCACAAAAAAATTACATTAATACATACACAAAGGCGAACTTATCCCTATAAGGGATCTCTACCAGTTAACATTTGAGTACAAGAGAGGAGCATTAAACGAGGGTCCGATAAAGTGTGTGTTTGTCGAGTGTGCATGATTATTAAGGTTTTTTAAATCATTTTGTATTTTGAACGATCGTTTATTTTAATTTAATTTAATAGAAACTTCATTTACAACTTTATATTGGTAATAGTTAATATATTAATACGAGCGTCAGTTCTTAGTCAGTAAATAATATCCTTATTACCCCGGAAATTGGCAATATAGACGTATGAATGGACTTTACGGGTAATTGGGACTCGCGGGGCAACACTGGCGGCTGGCTGTCAAATGGGGAAATTATGGCCGCTTTGTTATTGCTACTTATTAGTGTGGTAGCGCTGGTTATAACGTCAGGCGTGAGTTGTTGGTTTATAGCTTGTAATAAAGTGTTGGGATGCGTTTGTTTGTTAAATTCTTCTTCTTTTTCTTTTTCTAATAATATGGCCCTATCGATCGATGCGATGATTTCGCCAATGTCAAGTTGTGATAAAAATGTTGGCAACATTGTACGGTAGAACACGGTCAAAAGACCGCTCTCCCTGTCGGGCTCTTAGCCGACGGATAATGATATCCCTCAGAATATGCCAGGAAATCATTAACCGATGCCCAGGGTGCACCGGAGCAAGCACTGCTCTTCCTGGACGGATCCAAAAACGAACCGCAGCTCTTGACCACACGCAGAGATAACCCGACTCGCACCCCTAAGCATACAAACAGACAGCGGTACTTTAATTTTATATGTAGTGATACATATATAGTTATACAAAGTTGTACAGTCAATTCAGCTCGTAGAATGCGACTCTTGTATCACTCACTCTTATGGGTTTGATACTTGAATCGGCCTGGCGAGGGAGACAGCAAGACAATTACGAATGACATTCGTAATAGCTTACGGACAGTACATGTGTGTCCGTAGTTACGTCATTCACAAACTTTGTCTTGCCGCATGCGTGCCATATGTTGATTTACTTGTACTGCATGTACTGTGCCAGTGTTCAGATAAGGGCATTAATATATGTACGTTACCAAGACCTCAAAAACATCTGTACACCTTTATGCCACAAACTAATAAGGTTACTTCCATGCTTTTACCATCTGCGCGGGAAGAGAAGCAACTGGTACATTCTATGTTTTTTCCTTACTCCCAGACTAGCATGGAAGCAACCAGATGATAGATGTGAACGCCATCTTTAAATATAACAGTAACTGCGTTCTAAACCCACGCTTAAAAAAATAACATTGGCAACTTTATATTATACATCTATATTGACGATTTTATTGCCGCTCTATAAGAGCTGATACGGTGTGTTCTAGTTGTATTCGGTTCGGAAGTGATACATATCTGTCATCTCATCTCATTTGTTACGTATTTATTTACATTACTTTTAGACGCTGTATGCTGTTGCACAATGTTTATTGCTGTTGTGGAGTTGATGAAAGTGAAATTTTGTTTGTTTTTTATATTGACCGTCTCTAGTCGCTATCGTAATGTCAATAGATCTCTTAAACGTTTAGTATTACTTAACTTGGGGTTCCTAAACTTACTTACTTGTATTTTGGTTCTTGATGATTTGCCGAAAGACCTGGGGCCCGATTTTTGAAAGCACATGTGTGAAAATACCACTCGAAAGTGGTGAAGAATTGTGCTGAATTTTAAATACGAGTAGCTTAGAAGATACGGCTCTCATGGATCTCGTGAATTAATCAAAAATGTGTAGAGCTGTAGTTTTGAAGATACAAACAGATCATATAAATCACTTTCGAGTGGTACTTTTGAGTGATGTGCTTTCAAAAATCGGGCCCCTGTAGGCTTATTGTCTAACTCGCTCGCAATCGCCATCGTATTCATTTTGACAGTTCATGTACTGGCTGACAATTGGCATCGGAATCAGCTAGCTGTCACATTCATACAAGAACTGTCGAAATGAACACGATGGCGATTGCGAGCGAGTTAGACGACAAGCCGACAGATTTAGTGACTAAAACGAGATTTAAAGCCGGACTATAGAACTTTTTCTCAATAAACATCAACGACTTCTTTGGCATGCAAATGTGTGTCTTCTTGACGTTTATTGAGAAAAGGTGCAACAGAGGTTTTATTATTTAACTGGTCGGGCTTTACTCGTAATTTTTCCTGCCAGACGACCTTAGTAATTGTTTTAATCAATGTGACGTGTCGTCGAATAACCAGTGTATTAAGTTGATGCCAGATTGTAATGACCCGGGCGACCTTTGTAGGCATTAAACGAGACAGTCGATCTTTTGTTAACAACGAACTACTCAATTCATTGTTACTGTATTTGGGTAGAAAACAAAAATGCAGTTTTGAACTTTCACAATTTTCGTTTTAAAAAACAACTCAAATCTCACCATTTGTCACTTCCTGTCTTTAGTCCATTTCTTTTCTTTTTTGGTTCTGATCAAATGCTTTTCTCATTTTCTGTTATATGGTCTTCTTAAATATATATAATAATAATTATTTGTTATTTGTTTTTTTATTTATTTTCGTTATGCAGTATTATGCAGTAATTTTATTTTATTTGTTAAGCTATCTATTACATTTATGTTAGTATTGTTGTTTTTATTATCCCTGCGTTTCTCCTGTCTATTTGTTTCCGCCACCTACTTAAACTGTCTCAGACTTATTTCTTTCTCTTATTGGTTGTCTGGTAGTGATCGTTAATCAATAAGACCGCCTATTGTCTACCTTGTTCTTTGTTACTGTATTGTATTGTACTGATTTGTGGTGTTCAATAAAGAGTATTTGTATTGTTGTATTGTAACTTGATCTGAACGTAAGTTATTGAGCCGCATCGCCTATAATCTATAACATGATTCCTAAGATTTTCGCCCATTCCCTCGTAGGCTTTTAAGATCTGCGCGGGAAGAGAAGCAGTTGGTATATTCTATGATTTTTCTTTACCAGTAGGCTTATTGTCTAGCTCGCTTGCAATCTTGATGGTTCTTACAACATCTTGATAGTTGGCAGTGAAGTACCGTGCGTTTTAAACGCAATTTCTTTCCTCGTACGACAAAGATCTGGAACCAACTTCCTGCTACAACTTTCCCTGAGCGTTACAATTTAGGGGTCTTTAAAAAGCGAGCCTTCCTGTTCTTGAGAGGGCCGGCAACGCACCTGTGATTCCCTAAGTCTTGCAGGTGTCCCTGGGCGATGGTGATTACTTACCATCAGGTGACCCGTCTGCTCGTTTGCCCCCTCTTATATACGCCATCTTGTTCATTTTGACAGTTCTTGTATAAATGTGACAGCTAGCTGGTTCCGATGCCAATTGTCAATCTATACATGAACTGTCAAAATGAACACGATGGCGATTACGAGCGAGTTATATAACAAGCCTACTGACCAGCATGGAAGGCTGTCATCTACTTGTTAAGTATCAACAACAAAAACTGGCCAAGTGCGAGTTGGACTTGCGCACTGAGGGTTCCGTACAAATTTGCCAAGTTAAAATCCAGTGTCAACAGAGCCCTGCTCTTAAGCGAAATGTAGGCAGTGTGAGGTCATTTTATATTTGGTTACTTACATAGACAGACAGATTTTTAGACTCAGGTGTGCTGTGCTGAGAGCTACCTTCATAACCAATTTCAAATTTCTAAGACATCTGGAAGTACCCCATAGGTTTTTCGATTACGGCAACTTGTATGGAAACATCTTTTCTAATGACTATCCCCTTATTCATAAACGCTCTGTAGGCTTTCGCTAACTTAGCAATCGTTTCTCCTTATCTGTCACTGTGAGATTTACCTTTCACAGATAAGGACAAACTATTGCTAAGTTAGCAGAAGCCTACAGAGCGTTTATGAATAAGAGGGTATATTTTTAGATTAAGTTGACTTAGAGAGTTCATTTTTTCACAACTCCAAGGGACAACAGACCTCAGTATTTGCTATCAATTTCAATTTTATATCTTTACGCGTTCCTTTGAAAAAGGGTCTTGACTGACAGACAGACCGATGAATGTTTGTCCGGGTGGAATCTTGCGATTCAATTTCAAAGCAGATATCTTCATCCGATTGAGCTGAAATGTTGCATACTTGTGTAAGTCAGATGACAATACAATAATCCCGTAGTATTCTGATGGTCCAGCCAGGGCCGTCTCCGCAGGAGGCAACTCTTCAACGGTTGGTCCGATTGACTTGAAATTTGGTATGCATATGTAGGACGGATGACAATGTAGTACAGTCAGCGGAAAGGCATGTATCTTAAATGATTTTTTTAGGTTAGCTTATTCCTTTTGAGGTACGGAACCTTAAAAAACTTGCCAATGATAATGACTCCTCAATTGCGCAGTTTTTGTATGACTAATTCTGGTTTTTATTGATTAGAGGAAATCACAGCTTACGACCGTGTGTTCGGTTCCAAACAGGTTTGGCGTGATTAACATTGTGCCCACTTACATATATTATATTGCCTTTTACAGCTAGATTTGTAAGGAGGGCTTCCTCTGTAGTGAAATATTGCCTTTGGTTGTATACTCTGTCATATGCATACATATATCAACCTAACTTTTTTTACCCTAGTGGGAAGGTTATGTTTTTCTAGTGTATGTATGTGGATTTCTTTGGCACACTCTAGAGCCTAAACAGCTTCTCTCATTTGAGCTTGAGAGAACGTGAGAACATCGAAATTATAAAAGTTGACGCAGTCGGGTTTATTTTATATAGGTACATACATAAGTCACGTCTTTATCCCTTACGGTGGTAGTAGTAGACAGAGCCCAAGGCAACAAGACCTTATCTTATCTTAGTCTAGGGGTCCCTACGGATACACTTCAACAAGAACTTAAGGCCACGTTTAGCATGATTGTGGGCGTATAGGTGGAAAGCGGAATCAAAATAGTTATGGGTTGCTGCTACCCGCATCGCCTGTAACATAATTCCTAAGATTTTCGCCTATTCCCTCGATAAGCTTTCACCTGCGCGGGAGGAGAAGCAAATGGTACTGGTAATAGTTTTTTTTTTATAAAGGAATTAATCGATTTTTGATGTGTTTTTTTGTTGAGTCGCGTAGAAAAAGTACCAGGGCATCAGCACATTGTTAGAGGTCCGTCCATATAGATATTACGTACGTTGATTTCGTCTCACTCGTAAGCTACGTTTGGCCTAGTGGTATAAGGTGTGGAATGGAATGACATTGCGTTCGCTCCGGTGACGGCGGTTCAAATCTCGTGTAGATTTTTTTTTGTCTTCTTTTTAAGTGCGTTTTGCACTTTTTTGGTATCTTTTTTTTTGCGCGAGTATGCGTGTGTGTAGTTTTCACTTCTGCCGGCACGCCCGGAGTACAACCCGTCCGTTTTTATTTTATTATTTATAGTCAAACGCTATTTATTAAAATGGTCAACAATTGGGCAATGCTTGACACATCTTGTATTGTATTCGTTTGAATAACCAAGACTTCGAAATTACCCCACCATGGGGTAAATTACTCCACTGGCAACACCGCCATCGACCGCAGTGTGCGGGGCGGGAGGGCGGCCCGCTGTCAAATCGAATTATACTAGTGCTCCTTGATTTGCTATTATGCGTTTGTTTTAACTAAAATATCGTACAAGAATACGTAAAGCACGGCGGTTTATTTAATTATAATTTGTTAACAACGCGACGGGCGAAAGAGCGACGTAAAACACGATGCGTTTCGTGTAATGTATACGTGCGGCTTTAAATTGGAGTTTCTATTTTTGTTTTGTAACCCAGTTTAATGTTAAACATTGTTTTTACTGCCGTAATGTGAGTCTGCTGCGAGTTTTTTGGCCTTTTCCAACGTTACGAGTTTTTGTGTAACCGTTTTCTAGCGAGATCGCGTGAAAACCTTTCGAAATTCGCTGCCGAATTGCGGTGCCAAAAATAGTGGAAATAATTCGGAATTTAAATTGTGAAACGGGCTTGCTTGAATTAAGAACGGCCACGGATTGACTTTTTGCGCTGATATTATTAACTGCCAGTGTAAAATTTTTTGAATTAATTAGTGCTATAGCCTCTTTGAACTGTTCTAAAGTAATTTAAAAAAAGGTTTTAAGTGATTCAAACTTGGAGACGTTTTTTTACAACTGGCCAGTAACATGAAGCATATAATTGCTGTATTATGGCTAGTTTGAAGTGACTAGTGTTACCGGAACTTGAAAAAATGTATGACTGATTCATCATTGTACCAATGCAATGAGGAGGGTGTTCGGAGTCTGCTCAGAGAGCTGGTACCTCTGTGGACAGAATGTGAGCTGCTAGCTGTTGATGTTGTCTGTACGTTTGGTTTTTTATTTAATTTCTGCATGTCGGAATTGATTTTGTGATTAACTTGTATGGTTTTGTTTTTGTGTATTGTATTAGGTTTAAATGTTGCAACAAAATCATTGCAGAGACAAGCTCATAACTTTTTAATGTCATTTTTCTAATAACAAATATGAATTAGATTATCCTACTAATATTATAAACACGAAAGTTTGTTTGTTCTTCCATGCTGGTCTTTGAGCAGATGGTAAAAGTCTATTGAAGGAATGGGCTAAAATCTTAGGAATCATGTTATAGGTGATGCGGCTAGCAACCTATCACTATTTAGATTCCTTTTCCACCTTTATGCCTACAATCATGGTGAACGTGGCCTTTAGGTCTTATTACCTTAGGCTCTGTGTACCCCGTAAGGGTTAAAGACTTGATTTATGTACATTATGTACATATGTAAGTTTGTATGGATGGATGGATGGATAAAATAATCAGAAATAAACTTAAAGTATATTTACAGTCCACAGTACACAAAAATAGCATCTGGTGTCCCTGTGCTAATCTGCCTCTGCGTTTATTAGAGCATAAAAGACCATCATGCTAATCATGGCCCCAGGTCTTGCCACCTCAGGCTCTGTCTACCCCGTAAGGGATAAAGGCGTGATTTATGTATGTATGTATGTATAGAGCCTAAGGTAACAATACCTAAAAGGCCACGTTGAGCATGATTGTGGGCAGTGGAAAGAGGAATCAAAACCGCCTATAACATGATTCCTATTTTCGTTCATTCCTTCGATGGGCTTTTACCATCTGCGCGGGAAGAGAAGCAACTTTTACATTCTATGTTTTTCCTTTGCTCCCAGACCAGCATGGAAGACAATGTATGTAAAAGACCATAATTTTTTTTTCTTCTTTCTAAGTTCAAATTCAAAAATATTATACTTTTTTCAGTAGCAGAGCTAGTATAGTTTCTTACTTAACATGGTTTCCAAAGTTTTGTAAACTGCAACTCGTCTATAAAAACTTTGACTGGAGCCAAAACTAGATTTCGCTGAGATCAAGATAAAATTTTCGATCATTCATTGACTCGCATAGACCATGGTTTCTTAAAGTGGGGTCCACAGACTGCTTAGGAGTCCATAATATGTGTGCCAGGGGTCAGCAGCAACTCGGTTAACCCGTCACACATATTTACTTCTTCTTTTTAATATGGCCCCATCGATCGATATGATGATTTCGCCAATGTCAAAGTAATAAATACAGTATTCAAAAATCTTGTTACAAAAATGTCGGCAACGTTGTACGGTAGAACACGGTCAAAAGACCCCTCCATCCATCGGGCTCTTAGCCAACGGATTATGATATCCCTTAGAATCTGCCACGAAATCATTAATCGATGCCCAGGGTGCACAGGCAAAAGCACTGCTTCCCCTCGGACGGATCCATAAACGAACCGCAGCTCTCGACCACACGCGGAGGTAACTCGACTCGCACCCCATTATTTACTTTAAGTGGTGTCTTTTCCTACAATAAGCTTAGACAGGGGTCCTTTGACATTTCGAAATTCTGAAAGTGGTCTGTGACTGCAAAAAGTTTAATAAACATTGCCATAGATTGTAGAAAATATAGGCTGTTGGGATTTATGCGTGATTTGACTACAAGTAAAAATGGCGATGTATAAAAATGTCCACTTGCATAAGTTCATGCGTATATAATTTTGCCAAAGTATAAAATTGTACCCTCCAATACACGGAGGAGGCCTATGCCATGAGGCACGCCGAATTACCCGACAATTTAATTATAAAACAACAACAACAACAAAAATGAAAATGTAGCGAATTCGGAATAAAAAGGCTATATTATTATTATTATTACTATAAAAATGTAAACATGTATATTAGACCAAATATAAATATGTTGCGACAATAGACTAAACGAAAATATGACGATGTATTTAAAAAAAAAAATATTACTTGTTATATTTATTATGAGAAATGTAAATGTATGCATGTAAAATTTATTAAGGAATAAATGGCTATAATAATAACAATAATCGCTTTCTCAAGAAGGTCGTCCGCAGCCAGTGCGAAAAGATTAGATACCTAGTTTGTTTCTAACCTAAAGTAGTCATTTTTATATTCCGACTTGATAAGACTTAAACGTTCTGAAGTATTGGCTTTCTAATACTCAGACAAATTTATGTTTTACAGGTAGACATTTTTATACATCGCCATGTTTCCTTAGAGTCCATCCACGCATAAATCGCTGTTGGGCCATACACTTTATAGTTATAGTTTTTAACTTGGATGTCCTCATAGCTTGTTTAATAATTCACAACATTATCCCGCTGCCCTCATTATGATCGCATGATGTATTAATACGTATGTGTTTATAATAATTGTTTACTATACTGTTCGAGCGTCATTATTTATATTGTGTCTATGAAGTAATGAGTTACTGTGTTACGCTGGCCGTGGTACTTGAGAATGAAATCTTCTTTTTATTTGTGGCGTATCAAGTTATAGCGACGACAACTTCGCCAATGTCAAGGTAACAAAAATATAATTAAAAAATCTTGTGACAAAATGTCGGGGGCGCGAGTCGGGTTACCTCCACGTGTGGTCAAGAGCTGCGGTTCGTTTTTGGATCCGTCCGGGGGGAAGAGCAGTGCTTGGTCCGGTGCACCCTGGGCATCGACTAATGATTTCCTGGCAGTTTCTGAGGGATATCATTGACCGTTGGCTAAGAGCCCGACAGGTGGGGAGGGGGGTCTTTGACCATTACCGTACAACGTTGCCGACATTTTGTCACAAGATTTTTGAATTATATTTTTACCGCACTGACATTGGCCCAAGCCTTACGGCCGCCATTAAGGAGAGAAGAAGAAGACAAAATGTCGGTTTGTTACTATTTTCTCTTCAGAACGACTGCACAGATCTGGCTGGAATTTGGCACAATGATAGACTAACTGAATAACCGATAGGCTACTTTTTATTACAGTGTTTGAGAAATCCCGCCCTCCCCCGCTCCCGTAAGGTCTCGTTACCCTAGGCACAAGGCTCTGCCAACCCAGTAAGGACGCGAAGTTAACGCGTAATTAATGAATTTATGTATGTATGTTAATCAACCATCCTACCGACAGTCCAGTCCGTTGTATGTATGTATGTATGTATGTAAACTCTTTATTGCACATAAAATTTAAAAAAAAAAAAAAAAAAAAAAAAAAAAACCCTCTGTCACCTCTGTCTAGTACAGTCAAGGGCAAAGATATATATGCAAGTAAAGTGAAAGAAAATAAGTAATCATATAAAGTTAAAAAGATATATACTCATTCAAATGGTAATAAATATGCAAACTACACTGGCAACATAAATATGTACCTAGCAAGTCCAAAAACTTGTATACAATCAAAACTCCATTATTAGTATCCTGCAAATAATGCAAAATATTATAGTCATACTTATGTCAATAAATATAGATTCAGTAATTGCTACGAAAATATGTATACAAAATGTAATCTGCGAATATCAACTTTACGGCCTAGTCACACGAAACAAATTTGTAAAGTATGTTTTGACAATTCACGAAAACAGTACAGACTTGTCATTGCATATGTTTGTCGCATGTTTTGATCTGTCACCACGACGTTATCAATCGGCATGTTTAACAGATTTTACAGATTCAGATTTCGTTGATTTTGATTGAAGATGCCAACGCTATAGTCCGGTCAAATTAGACCAAAAAATAAGAGTAAAGTTACCTAAATTCCCACCAAGCTGAAAATCGGTAAGATTGTTTGAAATATCATTAAAAACAAAATTTGAAACTTCCCCATCTTTCCCCTGTAAGGAAAAAAAGTATACCCAAAGTATCGAAATATGTATACATAAACTCAAGAAGGCTTCTGTTATGGGTTTTTTTTTATATAAGAGGGGGCAAACGAGCATACGGGTCACCTGATGGAAAGCAATCACCGTCGCCCAAGGACACCTGCAAGACCTGGGGAATCACAAGTGCGTTGCCGGTCCTTTGAGGAACAGGAAGGCTCGTTTTTTAAAGATCCCTAAATTGTATCGCTCAGGGAATATTGCAGCAGGAAGTTGGTTCCAGTTGGTTACCGTACGAGGAAAGAAATTGCGTTTAAAACGCACGGTACTTGACTGCCAACCATCAAGATGTTGAGGATGGAAGGACAGACGGTTCCGCGAAGTACAGTAGTGGAAATTAGCCGCAGGCAGCAATCCGAAGAGTTCGTCAGAGCACTCCCCATGATAAATACGGCACAGGGCTGCTACATCCCTCCGCACAGCCAGAGAGTCGAGCCGACCTGAAAGTGCCTGGTTATCGACAAATCGAGCAGCTCTGCGTTGGATGCGGTCAAATGGAAGGTTTTGGTACTTGGGTGCCCCAGCCCAGAGATGAGAACAGTACTCCATATGCGGCCTAACCTGCGCCTTATAGAGTTGAAGGCGATGGGCTGGCGAGAAGTACTGTCCCGCTCTATTGAGCACCCCCAATTTTTTAGAAGCTAATTTGGCTTTGCCTTCCAAATGACCACGGAACTGAACATCACTCGAAATGTCGACACGGGGTCCTGATAGACAACTTAGCATCAAGGGGGGTACCTTCGAAACAAGGCGAAACAACCTCAAGGTACCTACCAGTTACGAGTAGATGACGATATACATACTTATATATATATAAATACATACTTAAATATATAGAACATCCATGACCCAAGCACAACTATTCGAGTTGATCACACAAACATTGCCCTGGCCGGGTTTCGAACCCGGGACCTTCGACTCAGAAGGCGGTTGCTTCACCACTGAGCCATCCGTGTCGTCAATATCAAATCATACAGTAATTGGCGATCTACGCTATTTTCTAATTTTTTTATTTAATAAAAGGCAAAGTATACTTAAAATAACTGTATAATAAAGAAAACAACTCCTTAAACTTAAGTCAAAGTGCATAGAGAGTAATATTTTCTATAGTACGTTATTATTAACATGTTTAATATTTCTTACCGTGATGCCTAATTCGTCAGCAGAGCTATATCAGGCACGGATATACCTTCCTCGCATAAGGCAACGATCCTATATTTTAAATGATCGCTTATACGATACATTTTCTCCTTCAAAATTAATGAAAAGCCGCCAGAAAAACCATAAGAAACGGTAAGTCAAATGGAATTAAAAAATCCAAAAGTGACACATGACACATGCACATGCACATGCATAAATCACGTCTTTATCCCTTACGGGGTAGACAGAGTTTATGGTAACAGGTACCTACAACCTACAGGCCACATTTAGCAAGATTGTGGGCACATGTCATGATCACTACATAATATAAAACAAAGTCGCTTTCTCTGTCCCTATGTCCCTATGTCCCTAAGTATGCTTATATCTTCAAAACTACACAACGGATTTTGATGCGGTTTTTTTTATAGATAGAGTAATTCAAGAGGAAGGTTTTTATGTATAATTCTACGCAGACAAAGTCGCGGGCAGAAGCTAGTTTAAAATAAATAGAGTAATTATCAGTTAAAGAGTTTGGAATAGCAGTTGTTGTACTACTTGAAGCTTAAAGTGGTTGGCTGATTACATTAAGATTACAGAGTTCGATGTTACGCAAATACGTTCATAAGCTCCTGACAATAGAGTTGTGTTAATAGAATTTTGGATTGTTTACATATTTGTGGTTATCATATTATATACATAATTAATGGTTAAATAGTGTATACATATTTTTGAACTTTACGGTGTTTCTAAGTTTATGGCCTAATACATGAGGACATATTATTGCAAATGTTGTATACATAGTTATCTCTCAAATCATGTATACTAATTTATGTACTTTTATATGTTGCCAAATTTATGACCATTTAGATGACCATGCTTTTTGATACTCTGTGGTGTATACATATCTTTGCCCTTGACTGTACTAATCAGTATGACAGCCATATAGTTTCCGAACAAGGTGGTAAATGAATCATGCATAGTTGCGACCAAACAAACGTCTAACAAGTGATTTCTTTTATACATACTAGCTGTTGCCCGCGACTTTGTCTGCAAAGAATCCGTTTGTCACTAACTACATACATACATACATACATAAATCACGTCTTTATCCCCTACGGGGAGTACATAGCCTAAGGTAACAAGACCTAAAGGCCATGCCTAGCATGATTGTGGGCGTACAGGTGAAAGGGCGAATCAAAATTGTGATGGGTTGCTAGCCGCATCGCCTATAACATTATTCTTATGCCCGTTATTCCCTTGATGGGCTACCATCTGCGCGGGAAGAGAAGCAATTCGTACATTCTATGTTTTTTCTTTACTCCCAGACCAGCATGGAAGCAATTTTTGATGATTTATTCAATGTACAGACGCGAACTTTCTATTGATTTATTATATGTATAGATGTATAGATTATCATTTCACGCGCCACCTTTCGAAATGATCACACCACTTGAGATAAGGCCTATTAAATGACTGTAAACAAGTCATTAGAATCTTATCCTCTTAGTATTTGTGATAAGACCGGTTAGAATCTGAGTAATAGCACTTATGGTGGATGTTGGTTGGATTATGATTTTTGTAGACGACATGATAAGATTAGCCTATCCTACCTACTCAAAGAAATAAGTTGTCATTGCCGTCATCCTCAAAATACATTCTCATGGAATTTATTTGTTATCTTTTTGTTATTTATTTATTTGCCAAAACACAGTTGGTACTGAAGCGTACGATGTGAGGACTGCATGCTTATGTAGGGAAAATGAAGAATAATTCGATAGAAAGTAAGAACACCAGTAGGCTTATTACCTAACTCGCTTGCAATCGCCATCGTGTTCATTTTGACAGTTCATGTATGGGCTGACAATTGGCATCGGAATCAGCTAGCTGTCACATTTATACAAGAACTGTCAAAATGAACACGATGGCGATTGCAAGTGAGTTAGGCAATAAGCTCACAGGAAACTGAACTGCTTCTTTACTGATATGCAACAACAACAACTAACTAATGCAATGACAAGACTTCAAAAACAAAAACGATTAGAAAAAATATCAAAACTAAGGAGATCGCGACAGGTACGTTTATCATGTCAGTGGTAAAAATTACATGAATGCATGTTCCCGAAACCGACGAGCATGCATGAATGTATGATGTTGAGGGAATGGGCGAACGTCTTAGGAATCATGTTATAGGCGATGCGGCTAGTAACCCATCACTATTTTAATTTCCCTTTCCACCTATACACTCTTAATCATGCTAAACGTGGCCTTAAGATGTTGTTACCTTGGTTCTGTACCCCGTAAGGGATAAAGACGTGATATAATACTGAGCCCTCTCGTTCTGAGAAGAGGCCTGTGCCTAGCCATGGGATGTGGGACGCTGGAGATTCGCTAGTCTGTATGAAGTCCTGTTTTTTTTGAAGTAGACACGGAATTTGGAAGGAAGGTAGTTAATGGGTAGGAGACGTCGCTTTCAAAAGGATTTTGGAACAGGGCTTTTTTAAGGAGCTTCGTTACAAATTTCAATTCCGAGCGAACGCAGTCGCGGGCAACAGCTTATGCATACGAGTATCTGGGGAATCGAACACGGGACCTCAAGCCTCAGTCAGGTTTTGTAACCATTAGGCTATTAAAATCCACGTCACGTACGCTGTAGGGCATTCATGAGTGCTACAATACGTACGACTAGATTACTGCCTGTGGGGGAGTTTAGTAGTGCTCTTGCGTCTGTAGATTAGCATCAGTAATGTAGGCCACGTGTACTTGGAGTACTAAGTAGTTTTTGCCGTGTATGTAGTCCGCTATACTAAGTAATCAGATTATATCAATAGAGATAAGTATAATTTAGCTTTTGAACCTTTGCTGGTTAGAATGGAACGTGCTAGAAGATCGCAGTACATACATACATATACTACGTCTTTATCCCTTACGGGGTAGACAGAGCCTTAGATAACAAAACCTGAAGGCCACGTTGAAATTATGATATAGGCGATGCTAGCAACCCATCACTATTTTGATTTCCATTTCCACCGACACGCTCATAATCATGCTAAACGTGGCCTTTAGGTCTTGTTATCTTAGGCTCTGTCGACCTTATAAGGGATAAAAAGGTGATTTATTTATGTACGTGTCCTTTATTATGCAAGCACCTTCAGCTAAATTCTACCGATAATTTATAAACACAAGAATTTTAACCATTCTCAAATTGTAGTTTTCTTATGCCATCTCTTTTTTCCATATAATAATGCTAATGCCTGTTGTCCTTAGCTGATCAACCATGTATTTTGGTTCCAGGGCTCCCCCCACGGCTCGGTGATGTCGTGCCAGTCGTTGGCGGCGCGCGCGTTCTCGGAACCCGATAAGAGTGAAGTCACACATTGCTCCGGCTTCCACAGGTAATTGGTATTTTTGTTCGGGTAACCATAAGCCGTGGTGGCCGAACGGTGCGACCTGTCGCCTCTGAAGCAGAGCGTCGTGCGTTCGAATCCGAGCTCACGCTGGGCTTTTTCGGAATTTATCGTTATTTTCCAATGAGCTTTTCGGTGAAGGACTTCGTGAGGAAACCTGAACAACATCCGCGAAGTAAGTAGTGTGTTTGAAGTTCCTAATCTTCATTGGACCGTCGTGGGAACTATAGCTCTATCATTCTGAGAGGGAGGCCTGTGCCAAGCAAAAGCAAGGAGTGGCTGAATGGTTCGACCTATTTTCCATGGCTATGAGAGGTCGTGGAGTCAAACCTGAACACCACATCAGGTTTTTCGGAATTTATATTCATTATTTAGTGTTAGTCATTCATGAATTGTTGAGAATACAATTACGTGCACAGTATTAGGCTAACGCGCAAACAAGCTGCCACTGCATTTGGCAGAAAGAGTATTGCAGACGATTCTGGATTCTCCGGGGAAGTTTCTAGAAGTAAATGTTTTCAAAAGTACGTACGTACGACCGAGCGAATTTGATGTTAATGTTGTTTCGTATTATTTATAATTTCAGATCGGTCCGCTTCAGTTCTGAGTCGCGCAGCTCGACGCGCACCTCCAACGATGTGGACTGCAAGAGGGAGACGCCGGGTGAGTCTTTTGTCTGGTATAGATGATGCCGGCTCACAGGACCGACGGCTGTTGGAGCCAGTAGGTTCTTGAGTGGCCACCATGTACTAGAATACGCAGCGCGGGAAGACCCCCACAAGATGGACTGATGACCTGGAGGACCGGGAGTCTGTAAGACCGATGTTTGTGGCGCTCTTTGGAGGAGGCCTGTGTTTAGCAGTGAAAGTCTTGGGTGGTGATGATGAGGAGATGATGCCAGATTTGATTTAGTTGATTGAGTACCAGCAAGCTTGTGGTCAAGATGCAGGTTTGAGTAAAGATCGAATCCATATATATACCCTTAGATTAAATGTTGCTATAGGTTTCAAGTTACATACGAAGTCGAAAGCTGTCTATTTGAATATCCATTTCGAAACGATACTGAAAATTAGAACACAGAAAAATCCGAAAAGTTAAGCTAGGGCCGGGAATCGTACCCGGATCCTCGTTATTCCGTGACACGTGCTATACCCCTACACCACCCGTGGGTAGTGTGTGAGGCGTTATTTGCTGAGAAGACCGAGTAACAGTCCGTCATATTAAATAATATTCCATTTAAGCATATGCCTTATGATTCCCTTCACTTATACGCCCACAATCATGTCCTTTAGGTCCTGTTACCTCAGGAGCGGTCTACCCCGTAAGGGATAAAGACGTGATTTATGTATATGCCTTTTGATTCCAGGCTCGATATCGCTGACGGCGTTAACGCTCACGCCGGTGACGACGCATAGCAACGCTATGAGCCAGTCCGTGCCAGCAGGCGGTCTTGACGACTCGGTAAGGCTAATTAACTTTCGGTGCACCCGCTCTGTTTGATTAGATCTTGGGTAGTAATGAGGGCTGTCCGATTCTGGGGCACATTAGTGTTTCGTCACTTATATCGTGTTGGCGCTTATTTTTCGCACTCGTCGGTTACATCACGCAATGATGCCAATGCCTGCGGGTGTTCTGGACGATGACGACGATTCGGTAAGGCAAATTGATATTCGGTGCACCCGCTCTGTTTGATTAGATCTGGGGTAGTAATGGGGGCTGTCTGACTCTAATATTAGATTAATGCCTAGGCCTGGGAACTAACCAATTGCTGGATGAGTAATTTGTGTCAAAACACGAACCGCAGGTGAGTGTTTTTTAAAGTTAAGAATCCAGCAATTGCTCTTTCAGCTGAGGCTAGGTGGTTTTCACGTTCCCGCCTTTTTTCTTAAGCTTTTTTTAATGTCATCTGTCACTGTAAGCTATTTGAGACATTGATATAAACGTTAGACTCGAACAAAACGCGCACTCCTCGGCCATCGACTTGGCTGTATGACATTATTGTTCATTATTCCATAGTCTCTTTGACTTTTTAAAAAGATAAAAACAAATGAAAAACAGTCCAGCAATCCGATTTATGGTCAAAAAATCGCGCTTGCAATGTAATTCGGCCGTCAACAAGGCCCTTGGTGTTCTACTACTTAGTATACAATGACGACATTTACGACAATGTTTGGCAAAAACACATTAATGTTTCGTCACTTACACCGTGCCGGCGTTTATTTTTCGCTCATGCCGGTGACGTCACACAATAACGCTATGAGCCAATTCGTGCCTGCGGGCGGTCTACGACTACTCTATGAGACAAATTGACTTTCGATGCACCCACTCTGTTTGGTTGGATTTGGGATAGTAATGCGGCTGTCCGATTCTGGGACACATTTACCAACCCGTCATTTATAGCGCAAGTTTGTGGCGATAGTTTTTGTTGTAAATCTTCTCTTTAATTATGTTTGTGGTATCAATTTTGATCATAATGTAATATCTCTTTACTCAATTGTGATCTACTGCTGTCGTAAATAAGGAAGAAAGAAGACAGCCTGTGGCGGGTGGTAGGGCTTTGTGAAGGTGGACCAGATCGTTACTGCTGCCGTCAACCAGCAGTGCTTGCTGCTGCGTTCTGACGTGGAGAATAAGGCAGCCGGTGAAGTTACAGCATGATATTACATTCTAACCCTCAATGCCAAAGCTAACTGTTCCATTATAAAACTTGTTCTCTCTTTACAGCCCCCGCCACCAGCAGCTTCGTGCCGTTTCCCCAAGCTGGAGGAATGCGCCCATTTCCACTACGAGAGGGTGTGCTTGGGCACAGTGTCTGTGGAGCCCGTGGCCGCCGACGGACACTGCGATGACTCGCCACAGGGGGAGGGTAAGACACGCTCACAATGTATGTGGACACAGGCTATGTTCTACCGCTCTCTGTTAAGTTCCTGATACTTTGAGTGCTAGATATCTTTGGTGCTGTCTCTAAATATTACTATTAGTCAGATCAGATTCTTTTTAGAAGTCTGGAAGGTGTATCACTGAGGAATAGAATAAGGAATAGTGTGGTAAGGGAACGTGCTGGTGGGAAATTGGATATAGTGACTAGGGTAGAAAAAAGTATGCTTAGTTGGTTTGGTCACGTAGAGCGGATGGATGAAAGTAGACTAACTAAACAGATCTATATGGGGAGTGTGAATGGTTACGTTGGGAGGGGAAGGCCTAGACGGACCTTCAGAGACCAAATAGGAGACGTTTTGGAAAAAGGTCAGATCAGGTCAGTACCCGAAACCGACGAGCATGTATGAAGAGATTGATTAATATGGATGAAGCGACGGAAGTATGGCATGATCGTAGCAAGTGGAACAAAGTAGTCTCTGCCTGTGGGAAAGAGGCGTGACGGTATGTATGTATGTATTCTTTTTCCGTCGGGCCTGTTTATTGGCAGATTTGTTTTTCGCCAGGTTGCGTCTAAGCCAGAAACTTGAGAAATTATTCTTCAGATCTTATTATTTGCTGAATGAAGAATAACGTTTTCTGGCGAGAGAAGCTTCAAGCTTAGACGCAATAACGTTGACGTCGAGTACACGAACTGACTATTTGCGAATCTGATTTAAATAGAAATGGACCAAAATTGGATCAGTCCAAAAACGTATCAGAGTGTCATCGTGAGATCCCTACAGTAGGATGGATGGTAATACAAGGTTTAAGGTTTTTTCAAGAGAACTTAATGCATTTATGATAGTGATGAAACGATGATTGACTCTGATCCCTCTTCCAGGTTGGATAACCCTAAAGGTGCGGTCGCACGTGTCCTGGCGCGACAGCAAGTCGTCCAACAAAGCGTTGCACTGCTCGTGGTCGGAGGCGAGCGACGTTCGCGAGTGGACGCTCGCGCGGAACGCGGAACATTGCAAACAGTTCGATCACATGCTGCACAAGTATGTATACCGGGGGTCCCAAAATGGTCCATTCGGATCCCTATGGATTCACGGAAGACCAGACGGGATGTTGAAGGTAAGAAACCGTTATAACTTTACGCACTTTGGTTCCAGATGCATATACGACCGCAAAGTGTCCGGCCTGCCCAATTTGACGGAGAAGATTGACAGCTGTCAGGACGAGTCGGAATACCGCAGCCTGATAGCGGATTACATGCATCATTTCTCTATCATCGCGGATGACACCATCAACTGCGGTCCGTTGCTCAACTGGCTGCAGATGGACAACAAAGGTTAGGTTAGGTTAGGTTATAATCCGAACCGTTGCATCGCCAGTAAAGCGGCGAGGAAGGAACACCCCGGGGGTTTTAGTGGGTAAAAATCCCACATAACCCTTGCCTGACCGTGGTAATGGGGTATCTGACTACAGCAGATTTCCCCTTTCCCTAGGCAAAAAAAAAAGGTTAGGTTATAATCGAGCGTTGTAATCGCATCATTGGTACTGTCTTTCGTTTATTAAAAAAAATCCAAAGCCGATCTACGTGCCATGTAAAATTTACACAGATAGAATTTGTGGTCTATGTAAATTATATTTTACGCCTCTTTTCCATAAGGATAGCCAGATACTACTTTGTATCACTTGCTACGAACCTGACATACCTTCGCTTCATCCACATTCATCAATCTTTTCATACATGCCCGTCGGTTTAGGGTACTTTCGACCTGACCTTTTGTCAAAACGTCCCCAATCTGATCACGAGATGTCCGTCTAAGCCTTCACCTTTCAACACCCATTCACGTTGATGCCTGACGCTTGCTTAAAGCCTGTAGGCTTATTATATAATTCGCTCGCAATCGCCATCGTGTTAATTTCGACAACTGTATGGGCTGACAATTGGCATTGCAATAGCTAGCAGTCACATTCATACAAGAACTGTCAAAATGAACACGAAGCCTACTGTTTCAATCAATGATAGTGTTTGTATCACAGGTCACAAATTGTTGGTGGCGAATGAGGATTCGAGTTCTATTAACACGCCGGCTGTGGCTGCCGCTTATTCTGTGCGGAAATATGTGTCGCAGGTGAGTCCATTAACTCCAAAGAAAGTCAATATGGTTTGTCGGTATGTACTGCTAACAATATGGTTTGTCGTTTTGTTTCACGGTCGCATAAGAGTCTCGTGGACTTAAGATAGTCCTATCTTGAGGCAGGTTTACGGAGACCTGGGGCCCGATTTTTGAAAGCACATGAGCGAAAATACCACTTAAAAGTGGTGAGAAATTGTGCTGAATTGTAAATACGAGTAGCTTAGAAGACAATCACAGCTCTCGTTAATCTTGTGAATTAGTCAAAACTTTGATTAGAGCTGAAGTTTTGGAGATATATGCTGATTTATTCGATAACTTATGATAACTTTCGAGTGATGCGTTTTCAAAAATAGGGCCCCAGGGTTAGGTTATATTTAAGACGGACCATAGATCGTGACAGAATCTAGTTAATAATTGTGAGTCGATTTTATTTACCGTTTTTTCTTCATTTTACAGGCTCGGGACGAAATCAGTTTCGAAGTTGGAGATATGATCTCAATCATTGATATGCCTGGTAAGTGAACGTGATACGAGTCTAAGAGCAGCGGTTATCACTTAGTTCAGTAGCTCGTTTACCTTGGTTATTAAAAAAATATTTTTTTTGTTTTCAGGTCCTCAAGAGTCCACCTGGTGGCGAGGCAAGCGAGGCTTCAGAGTTGGCTTCTTCCCGCACCACTGCGTCGCCGTCATAGGGGACAAAGTGCCGCGGCACATGACCCAACCTCCGCCCATAGTCGGGTAAGTTGATCAGGCGACCACCAGTTGAGCCATAATTACAACGCCAATTTCGCTAATGTCAAAGTAATAAAAATATATTCAAAAATCTTCTGACAAAATGTCTGCAACGTTGTACGGTAACAAGGTCAAAAGACCCCCTCCCCCTGTTCGGCTCTTAGCCAACGTATAATAACATGCCGCTGAATCTGCCAGGAAATCATTAGTCTAAGCCCAGGGTGCACCAGACTAAGCATAATGACAAGCGACGCTAACAATAGACGTGTTGTATCTTTCTACAATATTTGCTTAGGAATGGTAAATGAGTGTGGCAGAGATGTTGGCTTGTTTTGCTGTGAAATGTGGTATATTAAATACTTGCATGATTCTACACAGAAGGTGTTCCTCTAGCCCTAGGGTTATAAATTGTCCCTTCCTCCTTTGTAGATGACATGATAGAGGCTGTACAAATTTAATGTACCTGTGATATCTTTCTACAGTATTTGTTTAGAAGTGGTAATTGGGGTGTGACATCACAACGCTGTTGCTGTGCTTTTGGTATAATGGAATTAACCGTGGAGACGTGTATGTAGATCCAACGTTTTTATCACAGTTTTTTTTTCATCTGCAGGTCATTAGCAGTGGCGCCTATAAAACCAGTCCTTCGAAAACACGGCAAGCTGATCAGCCTGTTCCGTAGCTTCATACTGTCTCGACCTTCGCGGCGTAGGCTGAAGCAGCAGGGCATATTGCGGGAGAGGGTGTTCGGATGCGATCTGGGCGAGCATTTGCTCAACTATGAGCATGATGGTGAGTCTTCTAATGCTGTGAAAAGTGCGTTTTTGCGCGATAAAATGCAGTTTGTGTCAATAGATCCACTGAACGAACTGAACGAAAAGAGTCCAAAAATCTTTTTTTTTTGCAAATTGGCCGCCAAGGGCTCTTTTTTGAAACTACCAGCGAATTCGGAAAGACCATCATTGCGAAAAAGAATGCGCCACAAGAAACTTGGCAGAAAGTATTTTCTTTAAATAATATACAGTAAGCCTTAAATTATATTAGTCTATAGTAGAGATGTTTAAAGTCGCTACTAGTCGAAGTGATATTTGTAATAAGTGTGATAAGACATGAATAAATCTTTTCACTTCACTGGCATGATTTGCGCATCTCTAGTATCTGGCCGTCTATTGATTCGTGATAATGTGGTATGCGGCAGTTCCGCTGGTGCTGGTGGAGTGCGCGAAGGCGATCGAGGCGCGCGGCGCGGTGGACGGCATCTACCGGCTGTCGGGCGGCTCGGGGCTGACGCAGCGCCTGCGCGCCGACTTCGACAGCGGCGCCGCGCCGCCGCCGCCGCAGGACCCGCACGCCACCGCCTCGCTGCTCAAGATGTACTTCCGGTCAGTGGCGTTAGTGTGAGGCATATAGGGCGGCTACAGGCGCGCGGCGCGGTGCACGGCATCTACCGGCTGTCGGGCGGCTCGGGGCTGACGCAGCGCCTGCGCGCCGACTTCGACAGCGGCGCCGCGCCGCCGCCGCCGCAGGACCCGCACGCCACCGCCTCGCTGCTCAAGATGTACTTCCGGTCAGTGGCGTTAGTGTGAGGCATATAGGGCGGCTACAGGCGCGCGGCGCGGTGCACGGCATCTACCGGCTGTCGGGCGGCTCGGGGCTGACGCAGCGCCTGCGCGCCGACTTCGACAGCGGCGCCGCGCCGCCGCCGCCGCAGGACCCGCACGCCACCGCCTCGCTGCTCAAGATGTACTTCCGGTCAGTGGCGTTAGTGTGAGGCATATAGGGCGGCTACAGGCGCGCGGCGCCGTGGACGGCATCTACCGGCTGTCGGGCGGCTCGGGGCTGACGCAGCGCCTGCGCGCCGACTTCGACAGCGGCGCCGCGCCGCCGCCGCCGCAGGACCCGCACGCCACCGCCTCGCTGCTCAAGATGTACTTCCGGTCAGTGGCGTTAGTGTGAGGCATATAGGGCGGCTACAGGCGCGCGGCGCCGTGGACGGCATCTACCGGCTGTCGGGCGGCTCGGGGCTGACGCAGCGCCTGCGCGCCGACTTCGACAGCGGCGCCGCGCCGCCGCCGCCGCAGGACCCGCACGCCACCGCCTCGCTGCTCAAGATGTACTTCCGGTCAGTGGCGTTAGTGTGAGGCATATAGGGCGGCTACAGGCGCGCGGCGCGGTGCACGGCATCTACCGGCTGTCGGGCGGCTCGGGGCTGACGCAGCGCCTGCGCGCCGACTTCGACAGCGGCGCCGCGCCGCCGCCGCCGCAGGACCCGCACGCCACCGCCTCGCTGCTCAAGATGTACTTCCGGTCAGTGGCGTTAGTGTGAGGCATATAGGGCGGCTACAGGCGCGCGGCGCGGTGCACGGCATCTACCGGCTGTCGGGCGGCTCGGGGCTGACGCAGCGCCTGCGCGCCGACTTCGACAGCGGCGCCGCGCCGCCGCCGCCGCAGGACCCGCACGCCACCGCCTCGCTGCTCAAGATGTACTTCCGGTCAGTGGCGTTAGTGTGAGGCATATAGGGCGGCTACAGGCGCGCGGCGCCGTGGACGGCATCTACCGGCTGTCGGGCGGCTCGGGGCTGACGCAGCGCCTGCGCGCCGACTTCGACAGCGGCGCCGCGCCGCCGCCGCCGCAGGACCCGCACGCCACCGCCTCGCTGCTCAAGATGTACTTCCGGTCAGTGGCGTTAGTGTGAGGCATATAGGGCGGCTACAGGCGCGCGGCGCGGTGCACGGCATCTACCGGCTGTCGGGCGGCTCGGGGCTGACGCAGCGCCTGCGCGCCGACTTCGACAGCGGCGCCGCGCCGCCGCCGCCGCAGGACCCGCACGCCACCGCCTCGCTGCTCAAGATGTACTTCCGGTCAGTGGCGTTTAACTGTGGCGTATAGGGCGGCTGCACATTAACAAGTTTCTTCATACATTTTGTGAAACATTGGGAGCCACAGAGCGACAGTGGCCGCGTCCGAGCCACAAGCTGTGGGGAGTCGCAGGAAACGCACGCCACCGCCTCGCTGTTCAAAATATACTTCCGGTCAGTGACGTAAATGTGAGGCATATAGGGCGGCTGCACATTGACGAGTTTCTTCATACGTTTTTGGCATAGGTTTACACATTAACTAGAATATTATATGATTATGATTAGAAAAGGAACCCATTAAAATTGTCTTGATTTGGACCGTTGTTCCAAATTTTAAAACTCATTACGTTACAATACAACTCTCTCGTTTTAGTGAGCTGCCGAACCCGCTATGCACGTACCAGTTGTACGAGAGTTTCGTTGCGGCTGTCCAAGCGGAGGAGTCTAAGCGGCTGAAGGCCGTTCGGGATGTCGTTGTGAAACTACCGCCGCCGCACTACAGGTTAGCTCGTATCTCCCTCGTGAGTTAATACTGTACTTTCCAGGCCCGGGCAATAATGTACTATTAGTCGAGTATCCAATTTATTACCACTTCCTTCGCACTATTCCATCGCGATTGGGTATTTGTCACCGAATGTATAAAATCGTAGTTAATATGTATGTAAAATGCGCGGATCGGAACGTAAGGAACGAATGAGCTGTGTGTGACTGGAAGGGTGATGTGGTTACGAACGTGTGTGAGAGAGAGAGACAATAGCATTCTATTTTTTTTAATGCAACGTGTAGACGAGGAGACGCTGTTGAATCTAACGCTGGCCATCAAGGCATTTCATAATGTTTTTTTTTACTATGAGAATAGCTGTCACTGTCGCTTCTGAGTTTTCTACGTGATATAATATTTTCAATAGTTTTTATACTTTTTTTTATTACGAACTGACCAGTGATTGACCTCTATCTCACTTGGTGGAAGGTGCAGATGAGGCCAAAGGTGTAACTCCCTGGTTCAGTAATAGCCTATTCACTCTAGCCTTGAAGAGCCCTAGGTTGTATCTGTCCGGAAATACAGACGATGGGAGCGAATTCCATTCCCTAGCAGTTCGCATTAGGAAGGATGAAGCAAACCGTCTCGTGCGGGCCAATGGTATGTTGACAACAAATGGGTGAAAACGCTCCCCCCGCCTGGAAGTCCGCGTGGCAGTGGTAGATGCTGTAAATCCAGTAGTTTCCGTCTATCCGAGCCACATGTATGTGTAATTTGCAGAACGCTGGCGTATCTGATGCGTCACTTGCGCCGCGTGAGCCTGCTCGGGGAAGCGACCGGGATGACGGCGCGCAACATGGCGATAGTTTGGGCGCCGAACCTGCTGCGCTCGCCGCGGCCGCAACACGCGCTGCAACACGTTGCAGTCCAGGTATGTTGCGCCGCGTGAGAGCCTGTGAGAGTTTTCGATAGCTCCCTGAAAATTGAAGTTCTGAGTAAGTATTTTATGGTGAAAGCCCATCGAGGGAATGGGCGAAATTCTTAGGAAACATGTTATAGGTTACGGCTAGTAACCCACCACTATTTTGATTCCTTTTTCCACCTATAAGCCTACTATCATGCTAAACGTGGCCTTTAGGTTTTGTTAGCTCAGGCTCTGTCTACCCTGTAAGGGATATAGACGTGATCTGTGTATGTGTATGATGTACATTCTAATGACTTTTCCAAAATTCCTGAAAAATGCACGTTTGCAATACAACAGAAATACTCTTTATTGAACACCACAAATCAGTACAAAACAATACAGAAACAAAGAACAACATACATGTGTTTTGTCTACAAAAAAATAGAATTATGGTACCAAAAGGGATCCGGTCATTTGTATATGTCAAGAAGAGCAGTCGACCGAGTACACTCCCCTGTGGCACACCATATTTGACATATCGCTGCTTATAAACAGAAGGGCCACAAATCAAAAATAAGTTTTTTTGGGGAGAGCACAATTAAAATTTTCATTTTATTTTTTAATTGTTTTTTTGCACTCCTACGTCCAATGCTTTTGAATCATAATACCGTCGATGCGTATTTTAATTCTCTACCTTTTGTTTATTTTAACGTTGAGGTAACTATAACCCAAAGACGCCTAGCAGCACATAAGTCCGTTTAGCATATAAAATTTTCTTCACAAGTAAATAAATAATTTGAATAAAAGGCCACAAGTCGAAAAAATAAAAATGTTTTCTTTAATTTTTTTATCACAACCAAGCTGAATAAACACAATATTATAATTAAAAAAAAGCGTGAAAAAAAACTTATCTTTGCAAATTGCTATTTTTTAAATAAATCAAAAACTTAAATTTTAATTATATAAAAAGTGTTTTGGCACCGTACAAAATAAATATTTAACAACAATAAATGCTTCTAGAACCTCAACAGGCATAAATAAGTATAGGTAAAACCATAATTATAGCTTCTTATGCAATTGTAATAATATCGTACCTTACTAGTTCTAACAAGAGATCAAAATTTTCACTTATTGTATAATATATTTTTATAATTATGCGATTTCTAAGCAATAATTACTAAATAACTTCTCAATTATTTATTACTAGCTATTGCCTGGGGCTTTGTCCCCACTAGATTTTTTTTTTCATAATTTTACTATCTACAAACCATGTCCTGGCAATAAAGAACACAGCAAAAAAATAATTATTAAATTTGGTGCAGTTGTCCGGAAGTTAAGCGGTAGCTAAGTGCATTTCGACGATTCATTTTTATTTATATAGACTAGCTGTTGCCCGCAACTTCGGCCGGGACGAATCAAATATAACCTATGTTCATCAGGGATAATGTAGGATTCTTAAGGTGAAAGAATTTTTCAAATCGGCCCAGTAGTTTCGGAGCATATTCAACGTTATCAAACAAAGAAACAATCAAATCTTTAATTTTTAATATATTTAACAATCTTCTGTACCATCTGAGCTCGCAGATTTGCCAAAATCACTATCAGAATTTGAGCTAGAGTCATCATCAGAATCTTTGATAACTAAGTAAAGACTGAGAATCATGCTTCTGTAAATTGATGAGCGTTTTTTTCTTTTCTTTGGTATAGGTAAATCTTGATCGGGCTCTTGTATTTGTTGATGGACGGAATTATTGGTTTTAGGTAGAACCATGTTCAAAATTCTGTGTGATCTGGTACTCATTCTGCAAGTGAAAATAAATACTTACACAAACTATAGATAAAGGTAGGCAGAAAAAGACAAGGCAAGAATCGATACAAGTATGTTGCGTTGGTTTTGACATGGAAGAAAGGGTGAAAGATGAAAGAAAAAAGCAGAAATTAATAATAAAGCGAGTAGCATAGTGCCGTTGATTCAGGAGCGTCACAAACCTCTTTCATTTGAATGGTATAAAAGAAATAGAAATTTGCGCTTATAAGAATAGTTAGTTAAAATATAGATAAATAGTAAATGTGTGCTATTTTTATTGCACAACATAAAATACCATATCATAAAATAAAGGATTCCTGCCAAACAGCAATTCAAAATTGTATCAAAGCCTTTTTTGTCTTGAAAGAAAACATCGCAAAAACAACAATGTTTTGAGCAAAACAGACATTTTACAAAAAAAGTTGTAACAATAATAATATTATTGGATTTTTTTATTACTAAGCGGACACTTTCCGAAACATGGCACCTTTGCTTAAAAAATGATCCTGTCCTTCTTTGTTTTTATAAGCGAGACAAACACTTTTCAAAACGTGGCACCTTAGTCTTATAAATAATTGAGTACTTACTTGTTCTTTATAGGCGAAACGGTTGCATTCCCAAATGTGGCCCTGTTACCCATAAAATCCACAAGCTGAGGTGCGCTCGCGCCGACTGGTCGGGTTGCAACTCAAATAATGGCCGCTTTGCTCTGAACTTAACCATCAATGCGTAAAAATGCCGAAAGGGCGCATGCATAAAACTGCGATTTAGAGACCGATTTTGACCGGTGTCTTTGTGTCATATGAAAATAAGGTTGATTTTGGCCACATTTTTTAAATAAAAGTGATTTTGGACAATTTTGATTTGTGGCCCTTCAGTTTATAAGCAGCGATATAGTGCGTGAGATAACTATATCTCATTTACTAGTCATTTATTGTATTGCAAGTAGCATGTGAGTATAAAATCCAAGACTTTCAACACGTTGCCTCTGATGCCGTAAATAATAAGCTTATTTAATGAAATTCTGTATTTAACATTGTCGAAAGCTTCAGTCAGGTTTTTTGTCACAGGCGGTGGTAACAGAGTTCCTGATATGTTATGCTGAAGAGCTATTCGCTGAGGAGCAGGACTGGGAATCGGGACCGGAGTCTCTAGACCACGTAAGGAAACTAACTAAAACTAGCAGCCATATTGGCAATATATATTTTTGAGATAATGTTGCAAGTCAAATCGGAAGCACGTGGTGGTCGAATGGCTTTGAAATTTGTAAGTACCCGCTTATTCATAAACGCTCTTTAGGCTTCTGCTAACTTAGCAATCGTTTGTCCTTATCTGCGAAAGGCAAATGTCAAAGTGACAGATAAGGACAAACGATCGCTAAGTTAGCAGAAGCCTACAGAGCGGATGAATAAGGGGGTTAGAATTTAATTGAATTTATTGCATATCGCATCAAACTTATGAAGTATGAATATTTTATTCATTTAGTAAATTAAATTTCTACATGTCAGTGAAAATTAGGTGGTGTAGGGGTATAGCACGCGTCACGGAATGACGAGGATCCGGGTTCGATTCCCGGTCATAGCTTTACTTTTCGGATTTTTCTATGTGTTCTAATTTTCACTGACATGTAGAAATTTAATTTCTAACGGTAAAACCGAAAAAGTAAAACATAAAAATCAAGAAATAAAAATTTCTTGATTCATTTGATAGTATTTAGTAAATTGTTTATGATCATTATGAGAGATCGTATAATAGTGTTTTGTGTAATCGTTGCGTAAGAAGAGTTTTTACAGTCGAGTCCAAATATATACACGCCTGGTATGGCAAGGGAGTAAAAGCGTGTACCGATATATTTGATTACATACATATAAAGAAAAGATAGAAGTAGACGCATAAAGAAATCGTTTCATTCCGTTACGTTCCGGTAAGCTCTTATAACGCCATTCGTTTACTTGCTGTCCCGCTCGCACTTATGGGTTTACTTCGCCCGATGTTACACGAAACCCGAAGTTACCCGAGTTGACGTGTTCGTTGTTACTTTGCAGGAGCAAATGGAGCAGGTCGAGTTGCGCGGTCACGATTCCTGCCGGCGGCCTAAAAGCTTACCCCTCAACCCGCCGACCAAACTATTAAGGTATCTATTACGAGTATAGTTGAATTATCGAGAGCGTGGAATTGCATATGTAGTAGTATTGTTTGTTTACAGGCATTCTATATTTGAATTTTCTATTTTCTTGTACTATCAGCATACAAAGAGGTTGTTATATATATATCGAAGAACTAAAAACAAAAATAATGTCAGTGTGAAATTGTCAATATTATTTACGTTGTGCGTATATTTTTACATCTGATTTGATTGTATTCTCAAGGATATGTAGCAAAAAGAAACGTTTCATTAAACATGCAAGGCATTATGAGTTTAGCAACTGAACGAATGAATACCATCACTGCTGAGGACTGGGAAAATATTTGTCACCACGTCGAAAGTGAAGAAAATAAATATCGATGTCAGGAAGGAGAAATGGATCAAATAACAGACAATTTTATTATCAATACTTGTGACAGCTCAGATGAAGAACATGATAGCGAATAAAAGAAAAAAACAGAGGACTACTACTTATACCACTTCTTGGGTATGTCATTTTATTAAGTTAAGAGAAAATTATTCTCCTTTTGTTGCAAACGGTACAACCACTACAAATGCAATTCCATCTTCTCGATAATTCATCTATAGCAGGGGTTCCCAACCTATTACCCTATGCGCCTCCCTCAAGTTTATGCTAAAATACTACGCCCCCCTTGTCCCAACTCAACTACGATGGAAATGAAACAAACGGTCTACAACATACTATATTAATGATTAGCGAGAACATTGTGCTTGCACTTCTTCTATAATATAAAAATTAATCGCAAAATGTGTTGCTAAGCGCAAATCTCGAGAACAGCTGAACCGATTTCGCTAATTCTTTTTTTAGAATGTTCCTTGAAGTACGACGATGGTTCTTACGGCGAAAAAAATTCGAATAATTGGCATTGTTCATTTTTTTTAAGCGGTGCTTTTAACACCTTTATTTGATAAAATGGACTATTTCAAGCAACTAATTTGAATATTATGCTTTTATGTAGCTTTGTTAATTAATAATAAATATTTTTTCGCTGTTTGATAATTCGTGAATTTAGACAGAATCCCAATCGCCTTCGTTCGGCTGGCTATAAAAAAAACGGCTTTGTCTATGGTTTTGTAGATTTGACAGTGACATGTGACAGTTGCCGTAGCCAAACTTTTTTTTTTCATTTTTGTGGCAAACATTCGATGCTGGATTCCGTCTAAAAACCCGGTCGTTCGGTCAAACAAAGGTTCAAAGTACTTTTACAAAAATATCTGCAATCATAAAGTATTTTTGAAATCGGACAAGATAAATCGGATAATTGATGGTTTTCCTCGAAATGGTTTTCGAATTGGAGCATACTAAAAAAAATGAACAATGCCAATTGCCTCATTAATAAATTTATGAATTTTAATAAATACCTAAGCCGCTCGTCGCGCCCCCCGTTGGATTACCCTACGCCCCCCTGGTTGGGAACTCCTGATCTATAGCTATACACAGCGGCGTGGAGTGGAGGGCTTCCATGCTGGCCTGGAAAGTACCAGTTGGTTCTCGTAAAAGCCCATCGAGGGAACGGGCGATGTTAGGAATCATGTTAGGGGGCGCCCATTAATTACGTGAGGCATTTAGGAGGGGGGGGGGGGGGGGGGGGTGGGTCGAGCCGAACCTTACTAAATCTCACTTGGGGGAGAGGGGAGTCTTGGCAAATATCACGTAATTTTTTTTTATCAGAAAATGGTGTAAAACCGCTTGAAAATTGAGTTAAATTAAAGTTGAATTAATAATTTAAGATTACAGCAATATTTGCAAATACTAGTCCTTGCTAGTCTTAAATAGAAGTAAGTAAATAAATTGTGTTATGTTTTTTGATAAATCCAATACTTTTATACCCAAAGTACAAGTTTTGAGAAATCTCACTGAGATTGGGGTAGTGGGGAGGGGGTCGAGAAAAATCTTACATCTCACAGAGGGTCAAAAAATCCTTAAAAATGCCTCACGTAATTAATGGACGCCCCCTTATAGGCGAGAAAGCCATCACTATTTTGATTCTCCTTTCCGCCTATACGCCTTCAATCATGCTAAACTTGGCCTTTAGGTTTTGTTACCTTAGACTAGACTTAATTTGTGTAAAAGATATCGTATAAAAGACTCTACCCCCATTTTTTTTACAGCCTAGAGGAAGCCAGGCGTCGCGAGAGATGCATAAGTACAGTGCAGAGCCCGAGGCTGCCGGCGCCCTCGGGCGCCATAGCGGCCGCGGCCGAGACCCAGCTGAGGCCCTCCGGACATCTGCGACCCAAGTACATCGAGGTGAGTTACACGAAAGATCCACGAATGGGTCGGAAGTGTATCCGTACCAGGAATGTAACGGAGGTAGTTTTATCGGAACCGAAGGCGGAGTCGGAGTTTTTAAATTTGCTTTGTCGGAGTCGGAGGCAGGGTCGGATAATTGACGATAGAGTGCACGTAGTGCGAGTCGGGAGGGGGGGGGGGGGGGGGGTGTATTCTCCGCGCGACATGTATGAACCTGTTCATACATGTCGACACAGGCCGCCGCCGCCATGTTATGCTTCGACCTCCGATTAAAACCTTCGATTTAAAAGTGTCGGAGCCGAAGTCGGAACCGAAGGTGTAATAATAATCGGAAGTTCCGACTTAACGGAACCGGAGTCGAAGCTCCGTAACATCCCTGATCCGTAGGTATCCCTAGACTAAGACATCGAGGTGAGACATTTTGAGACATGTTATGACATTCCGAGACAGAATGTGATATTTTGAGACATATTAAGACATTCCGAGACAGTATGTGATATTTTGGGACATGTTCAGACATTCCGAGACAGAATGACATATTTTGAGACAGTGTTTGTGTTCTTACAGGTCGGCTCTGGACCTGACAACTTACCCCAGTACCACACCGTGTTGGATCTGCCTCTGCCAGGTCAGTTTTAGTATATATTTACTTGTTTTACCACTAGATGAGTATATTCGATTTTCATTGTTGCGCACACTTGGAATGTTGTCATAGTGAAATGTTTTTTAGTGTTACTTCCATGCTGGAGCAAAGAAAAAACATAGAATGTACCAGTTGCTTCTCTTCCCGCGCAAATGGTAAACACCCATCGTGGGAATGGGCGAATATCATAGGAATCATGTTATAGGCGATGCGGCTAGCAACCCATCACTATTTTGATTCCACTTTCCACCTCTACGCCCCCAGTGTCTTGCTGAACGTGGCCTGTAGGTCTTGTTACCTTAGGCTCTGTCTACCCCGTAAGGGATAAAGACGTGATTTGTGTATGTATGTGTATAAAACACAATCTGAAAGTTGGTGACATAGTACATATTAAACTGCGTGTCTTACGCATTGAATATGCGTGTGTTGCGACTGTTGTTGGCTGTTGTTGACTGTTGTTGAGTGTTGTTGGGTGTTGTTGGCAGGCAAGCGCGGGCTGAAGCGCTCCCCGTCGGGCTGGCGCGGGCTGTTCTCGCGCAGCAAGCTGCAGCGCCACAAGCTGCGCGCGCCGCCGCAGCCGCCCGCGCCCAAACCCGTGCAGGTACACACACATACACACACCCACTCGCTCACACACACACACACTCGCTCACACACACACACACAGAGAGAGAGAGATTCACACACTCACTCACACACACACTCACTCACTCGCTGACACTCACACAATCACACGCGCGCACACACACGCTCACTCACTCACTTCGCTCGCTCACACACGCGCACACACACACACACACACACATACACACATTCACACACTCACTCACTCACTCACTCACACAAACACACACATTCACTCACACACCCACCCACTCACTCACACACACATTCACACACTCACTTACACACACACTCACTCACTCTTCTACACACACACCCACATGCACATTTGTATGGCGGTAACGAAATGGAATGAAAAATACCAGAAAAAAGTTGAGTGTGCAATTATTAATACAATGGCCCATTCTTCCATCCTTGTCCAAAGAAAAAACATAGAATGTGCCAGTTGCTTCTCTTCCCGCGCAGATGGTGAAAGCCCATCGAGGGTATGGGCGAAAGTGTTAGAAATCATATTATAGGCGATGCTAGCACCCCATCGCTATTTTGATTTCCCTTTCCACCTATACGCCTTTAATCGCTCAACGTGGCCTTAAGGTTTTGTTACCTGTAAAAAGAAAGTATGTATGTATGTATTTTATTTAATATCAGCAGGACATCCCCATGGTCCCGGCGGGCGGACTGCGGCCGGTCAAGTCGTGCGAGTCGCTCGCGTCCGACAGCGACACGGTGGCGCCCCTGGCGGAGAGGACGCTCAAACCGCTCAAACACCACACCAGGTACACTTCCCACTGTGCAAGATCTGTCTTCAAGATCTGTGTGCAAGAACTTCCTGTTCTGATATGCAGTTAACAATGACGACTTTAACGGATTTTTTTTAGAAAATAGTTCATTACTGTCTAGGCCAGGAAGCCAGCAATGTTATTCTTGGCCGAGGCGAGTATAGTGCTTTTCTCAAAAATCGAAAAAGAAAACAACAACAAAAATAAATGAAAATGTAATTGACATAAATTATTAATTATTTTTGCTTTGCCGCCTTTTTCTATCAATGGCATTTGAAGAGAGTATTTTTCTACCCAGAACACCTAAAGCTATTTCAGACACAGATAAACACGTTGTCGTTTTAGCTTTTTTTTTTTAATTTGGTGTTTTAAGTCTTGTGCCTTTATTTTATAATGGTGATTTGCATTTTTAAAAAGTTAATAACTAGACGGTAATGGAATTTGTATGCAACATTACTGGAGAGTTTAGCGCTACAGTAATGTTTTTTTGACCGGCAACAATTAACTCCCTGTTCTGATATGTAGTTAACAATGACGACTTTACCGGACATTTTTGAGAAAAAATACATACATACATGAGAGTGGATAGGACGGTGTGCTACCCTGGTTGCAGGTCGTCGTCCTGCGACTCGTACTTCGAGCCCTGGCAGGCGGAGCTGGCCGACATGCGCCTGCGCCTGTCTCCGCAAGAGCGGGACAGGCATATGTTCAGCGAGGAGGACGACACGCACAACTGCGTGCAAGCGCTCGTAAGTCGTATAGGGAGCGTTCAAGTATTACGTAACGCAGTTTTTTGACCCCGCCCCCCCCCCCCCCCCCCCCCCGGCCTTGTAACGCGCCGTAACGTTTTTCTGTAACCCCCCCCCCCTCCCCCTCTCTAAACGTTGCGTAAAACTCGGGTGACCATTTTTACCGAAGAGTCGCAAAAATTATGTTGCGCAAAGTACAAGAAAGTCGCTATAAACAATAAATAATAAATAAATAAATATCTTGGGACAAATTACACCAATTGACCCAGCCCCAAACTAAGCAAAGCTTGTACTATGGGCACCAGGCAACGGATAAACATACTTATAATAATGTAGATAAATACATACTTAAATACATACAACATCCATGACTCGGGCACAAACATTCATATTCAACATACAACTGTCTGCCCCTACCGGGATTTGAACCCAGGACCTCTAGCTTCATAGTCATGGTCACTAACCACTAGGCTATCTGGTCGTCTATAATATAATATCCTGTTATAGTTTTAACCGCCTTTGCGGTTATAATTTAAATAACACGAGAGATGTTTAACCCGCAGTACGCATGTATTTTGTTAAATTGGCAGTTTTAATTGCCTATTTTTTTATTTAAAAAACGAAACAATGTTACGTAACGTGTTGTAAGAAAGACCCCCTCCCGCCCCTGTAACGCATCGTAACGTTTTAGCCCCCCCCCCCCCTCCCAATTGCGTTACGTAATACTTGAACGCCCGCTTATACGTAGACATACATTTCTAAATGTCACTGAAAATTAGAAAACAGAAAAATCCGAAAAGTAAAGCTATGGCCGGGAATCGAACTTGGATCCTCGTCATTCCGTGACGCGTGCTATAGGTACCCCTACACCACCCATAGCAGGTGGGTAGTCTTCGATGTTTTCTACCTGTTACTAGCTGTCACGTGACCTTGTTACTATGCGAATAAAGACACGCCTAACGTAGGGCGTTAAGAGCGTATAGGAGATACACCCCCGTGCAAAAGAAACTGGCACCCATGGTTTTTGTATTTTATGTGCATGAAAGCATACTTCCATGCTGGTCTGGGAGCAAAGAAAAAACATATAATGTACCAGTTGCTTCTCTACCCGCGCACGTAAAAGCGCATCGAGGGAATGGACGAAAATCATAGGGATCATGTTATAGGCGATGCTAGCAACCCATCACTATTTTGATTTCATTTTCCATCTATACCTAGCCCCGCAATATAGCTGAACGTGGCCTTAAGGTTTTGTTACCTTGGGCTCTGTCTACCCCGTAAGGGATAAAGACGTGATCTGTGTATCGTGTGTATTGTATTGTAAAGCTTACTTTCTAAGCTTTTCTGTAAATACCTGAAAAACCATAGTTACATACACAAATCACGTCTTTATCCCTTACGGGGTAGACAGAGCCTTAGGTAACAGATACCTACAGGCCACATTTAGCAAGATTGTGGGCGTATAGGTGAAAAATGAAATCAAAATAGTGATGGGTCGCTAGCCTCATCGCCTATAACATGATTCCTATGATTTTCGCCCATTCCCTCGATGGCCTTTTACCATCTGCGCGGGTAGAGAAGCAACTGGTATATTCTATGTTTTTTCTTTGCTCCCAGACCCCCAACCATAGTTGCCCGAATTTTATGCAAGGGTGTGTATTGTGACGTTACTCTGTTCATTAGTACGTATGTCTGTCTGTGCAGGATGACTCGCTGTGCTCGACGCCCGCGGGGTCGGGCGCGGGCAGCGTCGACCCCAGCCCCAGGAGGAACCTGCGCGTCGACATTGCCGCCGCCAACGAGCTGGCCGACAGGTGAGACACGCGCAGAGAGAGGGAGACAGAGGGAGAGTCGGAACAAGAGAGAGGGAGGGGCACTAACACACTGACGACCTGGCCGAGAGGTGACAGATGCGCGCGAACTCATACACAAACACACACGCACACACACAGACACACACAGAGTGACAGACAGACAGAGGGAGAGAGAGAGAGAGAGAGAGAGCTAGGGGAGAGGGGCACTAAGACACTAAGTCGATGGCGCTATTTCTTTTTAAAAATTGATTGATTGAAGACACTGAAGACCTGGTGGAGAGGTGACAGACGCATACACACGCACGCACACACACACACACACACACACACACACAGAAACATACACATTTGTATGGCGGCAACGAATGGAATGAAAATCCCTGAAAAAAGTTGAGTGTGCAATTTTTAATACAATAGCCCTTTCTTCAATGCCGGTCCAAAGAAAAAAAACATAGAATGTACCAGTTGCTTCTCTTCCCGCGCAGATGGTAAAAGCCCATTGAGGGTATGGACCCACACACATACAGAGAGAGAGACAGACAGACAGACAGACAGACAGACATACAGAGAGAGAGAGAGAGACTGAGACAGAGCGAGAGCGAGAGAGCTAGGGGAGAAGGGCACTAAGACACTGACGACTTGGTCGAGAGGTTACAGTCGCACACGCACTCACACACACACACAAAACTACTGAATGGATTTGTATAAAATTTGGAACGGAGATAGCTGATACCCTAGATTAGCACATATGCTACTTTTTATCCCGGAAAATTGCATAGTTCCCGCGGGATAGCGAAAAAGTATTTTTTTCAAACGAATTCGCGGGTAGCAGTTACTATTTAATAAAAAAAAATGTATATGATTTTTGTCTGTTACTTTATATTTGTACTTACTTACAGAAAACGCAACGCCCTAGAGGAGCAGCTGGCTAGCATCGGCTACATCGACGGGGACTCGCCGCGCGGCAAGCCGGCCGAGAAGCGGCACTCGGCCCGACCGGACAACCTCGCCAAACGGTACCGTGCCTTTTCTACCGCTCACTACACACACACACACACACACACACACACACACACACACAGACACACACACACACACACACAAATCACGTCTTTATCCCTTACGGGGTAGACAGAGCCTAAGGTAACAGATACCTACAGGCCACGTTTAGCAAGATTGTGGACGTATAGGTGAAAAATGAAATCAAAATAGTGATGGGTTGCTAGCCTCATCGCCTATAACATGATTCCTATGATTTTCGCCCATTCCCTCGATGGGCTTTTACGTGCGCGGGTAGAGAAGCGACTGGTATATTCTATGTTTTTTCGTTGCTCCCGGACTAGCATGGAAGAAAATTATACACACAGTATATATATATAAGCTAATGCAGTGAGGAAACTATGAACAAAACTGTCGAAACGAACGCACACATAGACGCGCGCTTCTACAAGGCCGTTTAAAACGAAAAGACCGCGGACTGTCTGGGCGCTCGTCTCAACGCGGCGCTCGCGACTGACGGCACCGCGAGATCCGCTTAAAGGCCGTGTAGAAGCGCGTGTCTATGTGTGCGTTCGTTTCGACAGTTTTGTTCGTAGTTTCCTCACTGCATTAGCTTATATGTATAATGTGTGCGTGTCTATGTGTGCGTTCGTTTCAACCGTTTTGTTTGTAGTTTCACCACTGCTTTAGCTTATATACAGTGTGTCTCATTGAAATCGCTCAGTATGGCAAAGTCTGAAACTATAAGACATACGAAGATCTGTTCTTAGGTACCATGTCATCGATTTTAATAACAAGAAAAACTGCATTCATACATTTTAAAAAAACCTGTGCTCAGCTCGGGAATCGAACTCGGATGTTTTGAAAAAATAAACTTACACTATTTCTATTTAGATATCGACTGTGTAGGTCTTAAGCAGTAAATGGCTCTATGAAACATGATGTCTGAAATGAATAAAATGCATTGTTTTCACATACTTTAATTTATCATTACACATAAACGGATAACTCACGTATAAACAGCCGCGCGAGCAGAGCGCTGGCACGCAGTGTTCGTGTCGCTGCCGCCGGGGCGAGCGCTCTTGGAAAAAGGACTACGAAATAGTCCGAAACATGTCGAGCATCACTCGACTTTTTATACGTGAGTTATCCGTTTATGTGGAATGATGATTAAGTCTCACGGTAGTTTCATGTTGAAAGTACTTTAATTTATTTCAGTAGGTGTTCGTTGTGACCACGTTTGACTCGACTCTGTAGGACGCTCGGCACGTTGAACTCTGTTTTACTCCGCCATCTTTGTTTTTCAGACTATGCAAGGACCGAGACAGTCCCACTTCGCTCTCCGACTTCCAGAACTCCATCACCAGCGTCAAGCTACGGTAAGAACTGCCTTCGAGGGGTTAGCCTATAGAGTGGTAATACTTCGCGATAGAAAAACATTATAGTTGGGAGCAAAATAATAGGTTCACCCATTTGTTGTCAACATACCATTGGCCCGCACGTGGCGGTTTGCTTCATCCTTCCTAATGCGAACTGCTAGGGAATGGAATTCGCTCCCATCGTCTGTATTTCCGGACAGATACAACCAAGCTCTTCAAGGCTAGAGTGAATAGGCTATTGCTGAACCAGTGAGTTACACCTTCGGCCTCATCTGCACCTTTCACCAAGTGGGATAGAGGTCACACACTGGTCAGTTCGTAATCAAAAAAAATAAAAAAATAGGCACTGGTTTTCGGTGGAAACAAAAGTCTAATCAATCAAAATCATCTTAAAACCCATAAACAATTAAAAAAGGTAAAAAAAACTATCTAAAAAGGTTGTCTAGTCTTGCATACATTACTTTAAAAAAATCAAGTTTCGCAACTCAGTTCGTCTGCTGTAAAAAGTTGTGAGATCCATGTACCTAATGCCAAGTCGGTTAATTAGTTCATACATACATACATACATGCTTTCATGCTGGTCTGGGAGCAAAGAGAAAACATAGAATGTACCAGTTGCTTCTCTTCCCGCGCATATGGTAAAAGCCCATCGAGGGATTGCTAACGCCTTTAGTCATGCTAAACGTGGTCTTTAGGTCTTGTTACCTTACGCTCTGTCTACCCCGTAAGGGATAAAGACGTGGTTTGTGTATTGTTTACATACATACATAAATCACGTCTTTATACTTACGGGGTAGACAGAGCGTAAGGTAACAAGACCTAAAGGCCACGTTCAGCATGATTGTGGGCGTATAGGTGGAAAGGGGAATCAAAATAGTGATGGGTTGCTAGCATCGCCTATAACACGATTCCTATTTTCGTCCATTCCCTCGATGGGCTTTTACGTGCGCGGGAAGAGAAGCAACTGGTACATTCTATGTTTTTTCTTTGCTCCCAGACCAGCGTGGAAGTTTTTTATAAGCTTTTATTTAGCTTGCAATGTATGTATGTCTGTCCGGGTGGAATCTTGCAACTCTTGAAACAAATATCTTGAACTGATTGTGTTGAAATGCTTCTTGTGTAAATCTGATCACAATACAATAATCTGGTAGTTAATGGAGTTCTGGTGACCCAGTCAGGGTCGTCTCCGCAGGAGGGAACTCTTCAACGGTTGGTCCGATTGACATGAAATTTGGTACATATATGTAGGACGGGTGACAATGCAAGTACAGTTAGCAACAAAAGTAGGTACAGTCAGCAAAAAGATTATATTGATACTGAATTTTTTTTTCGATTTTGTATTTGTTTACCAAACCTATGTAATCTGCTTGACCTTAATCCGGCCAAGTAGAATGCCGCAGTGTTTTAGCCTTTGGTTTTATAAAAATAATTGCAAGTCGTTACCACTCTATGGGTTAACTCTTCTTTATCCTATCAATTGACTTGTTATTAGCTGACTATGTATTGAGTTGTTTTCCACTTTCAAATTGGCTTCACATTTTGTTTGGATGTTGTATGATTTGATTATACTCAAAAAAGCGGTGACGCGCATACCGAAATGTATATATGAAATTTGTATGGTTATTTTTCACAAATTACATCGACGTTTCAGTCAGTCGTACAGAAATATTAAATAACTGATTGTATGAAAACAAGGTTAGCTGGAAAACATCGCTTAAAGGGATAACTTCGCCTTTGTACATCTGTTTTTCTCGTTGCCTGTAAACTTGAATGTGTTATACATACATACATACAATCATACAACATCCATCCATACAAAATTAAAACGAATCAATGGTACTAAGCTTCTGCTTTTCTCACGTAAAACTTACAGAGAGCGAGCATCGCCAAAAAAGACGAAAGCTGCACGTTACAGCAACGTGCAGCCTGTCATGACAGATGACGTCACTGTCAACTCGCGCCTCAGCTGGCACGGCAAGGACGGCCACTCGACCCTCATCAGAATCGACTGGCCTATAGAGAACTCGGCCAGCAACTTGACAACCAGTACTCTCAATTCCAGTCCATTGACACCTATAACCCCCGTGTATGATCCGCTCGAAAGCGATTCCGAATTATCAGAGACGAACAAACGTACTATTAAAATTAGCAATTGTGATAATTGTGACGAGGAGAAATGTTTGAAATGCGAATTGAAAGCTGCCGATTATGAAAATATAAAAATTGAAGACTATACAGACACGCTGAAAGATAGTTTGGAAACTAGCCCAGCCAATTCGACTAACATAAGCTATCATAACCTAAACAGGCTTTCCGCTGTATCAACTTCGAGTACATCCGAGGGTACCGATAAAAAGAAAGAAGTGAACTATGAAAATTGTGAAATGAAAGTTATGACGTCATCCCATGAGAGTTCATCGACGTACAGTAACATAAGTCCTAAGGCTGACGAGCTGTACGAAAGCTACAGTTTCAATCGACCCAACTATATTAATCTACAGTCGAGCAGCTCGAAAAGCTCGCCAGGGTCACCGCTCAAAAGCCCGCTGAAGTCTACGATCAGTATCACATTCAGATCACCCAAGAAATCGGATTATGAGCCGATTGATAATGATACGCCTACTAATGAAAGGGATTCGGTTTACGAAGATGTTGATCTCGAGAAGAATCTGTCTATAGTTGAAGAGGCTACTGTGCCGGAAGCTGATGCTAGTTTGCCGACTCAGCAGGCGTGCCAACCGAATTTTAATGATGATCTGATTATTCTAGAAACTCCTACAGACTCCGATGTTGATAATACAGATGTTTACAGTCAAGTGAAGTTCTTTAAGAAGAGCATAGAGGAGGTTAACGCTATGATTTTAGAATCGCCGCCTAAGGATAGCGTTTTGTATGAAAATGTCACTTTTGGCGGAAGACAGTATGAGAATGTCGATGTCATACGAAAGGATAACGGTAACACTATTAAAGTGAAAGAATCGCTTAATGTCAGAGAGTTGGCGCACAGATTTGAGAGTCCAACTGAGCAGAAAGGGCCGTTCTTTGAAAAGTTCAAGACTGAAGTCAAATATCCTGATAAGGATGACGAGGTGTCGCCGAGATGTTATAAATTGTCGAAGAATTCTACGAACGCGCGTTCTCTGGACGAAAATGCGTTTGTAAAAGAATTCGGCAACGAAAAGACTTACATTGACAGAAGAAAAAGTCTAGAAGTGAAAGATGTTAAGAAGCAATCCAAATTCCTGCCCGATTTGAATTTGAATTTGAATATGGAAGAGAATGAGAAACAGGTGACGACGCCCACAACGGAAAATAAAATTTCGCTCATACAAAGGTTTGATACCAAGAAAACTGACTTGAAAAACATAATAGGCTTTGACACTGAGAAGAAGTTGAGCAGAGAACGCATAGAGAAGTATAAAGAGGAGAGAAGGAATTTTCTACGCGAGAAATATAGTTCTCAGTCTTTTAGAAGTAACCCTGAACAATTGACGAGGATAAAAATGAAGAAAGAAGAAACGGAGAGTCCCAAGTTTGAGAGGAGGAACACGGTTGATTTGGGACAGAGAATGAGATTTAGTTTGGCTAGGAGTAGTCATAATTTGGACACTATCCCTTCTCCAACTAGTCCGGAGAAAGAGAGAGTTGGAATTAGCGAAAGGTGTGACAGAGAGAGAAGCGAAAGAGGCGAAAGCAGCGCTGGACGCAATTTCGATAGGTGAGTTTGCGTACTAACATTTATTAACGAGTGTTCTTAGTGTTTTTTATTGTCCGAATGATCGTTTCCTCTAAGTTCTTGGAATGATAAATATTTAAAAACTGTTTTGTTTGCAATATAAAAAATATTGTTTATCGAACACCATAAATCTAATACAGTGAAGTAAACAAATATATTAATAAGACGACCGGATAGCCTAGTGGTTAGTGACCCTGACTATGAAGCTAGAGGTCCCGGGTTCGAATCCCGGTAGGGGCAGACTGTTGTATGATGAATACGAATGTTTGTGCCCGAGTCATGGATGTTGTATGTATTTAATTATGTATTTATCTACATTATATAAGTATGTTTATCCGTTGCCTGGTACCCATAGTACAAGCTTTGCTTAGTTTAGGGCTGGGTCAATTGGTGTAATTTGTCCCAAGATATATATATATATATATTTTTTAAAGGCAAGGTAGATAGGCGGTCTTTTAGCATGAAAGCGATAAGTAATCAGTAATCAGTAATCAGTCATTTATTGCTTTAAGGAATTCCATGCAATACATTATATAAGAGAATTATTTGAATACAAAAATGCTAAAAAATAAAAATTATAGGTAAATATATTCTATTTCACATCGTTAATTTCTCGATTATTAAAAAAATGTCAAATTATTCAAAAAATTACAAATTATTCAAAATTACAAATTATTCAAAATTTCAAATTATCAAAAATTACAAATTATCAAAAATTACAAATTATTCAAAATTACAAATTATTAAAAATGTCAAATTTTGTTATAATGTCAAAGGAGATACAATTATAATTTACAAATAAAGTACATCGACAATATTGTGACGAATTAAATGTAGTATTTAGCATGAATTAGTCAAATATCTTAGCAAAATATTCATTAAGGGTATCACACCTAAAGACCACGTTTATCATGATTGTGGGCGTATAGGTGGAAAGAGGAATCAAAATAGTGATGGGTTGCTAGCCGCATCGCCTATAACATGATTCCTACGCTCGTTCCCTCGATGGGCTTTTACCACCTGCGCGGGAGGAGAAGCAACTGGTACATTCTATGTTTTTTCTTTACTCCCAGACCAGCGTGGAAGCAATCAATAGAAATAGTACCTACAAATCCTAAAATTAAAATAGATCTACGAAACTAGAGGTACCGGGTTCAATTCTTGATAATATATATAGTTTCATGCCAGATGATTCGTCCGAAGTTTTTTTTTAAGAATTAAAATATCGAAAATATACTTAACTTGTTTTTCTTTTTTTTTCACAGGAAAGAAAAAGTATCACCTTCTTATAACATAAGAGACATGGCCGCCATATTTGAGCAGAAAACACAGAATACAAACACTGGTTGACGTTAAATTTTATAACGACGCATTGGCAGACTCACAGACATTATAGTTTGATTCCATATAACGATAGACAAGTTTGTAATCGCTATTGTTGTAGCCACGCATTTTGCAGTCCAGTATTATATGGAATGAATTATTAAAATGATTTACAAGTTTGCCGAGTTTTTAATATGCTTGCATTTGTCTGTTGTTATGTGAAATTAAATGGTTTTAATTTAGCCAGACAGGAAGTGACGAATGTTTTTTTAAAGAAACTGGAAATAGTATTTTTAACATCACGGACCTGCGCTTGAATAGATGAAGCTAGTCTATCTGTGATCTGACTTTATCGAACACGTTCTAACGTTGTTTTTTTTTAACAGTTGATTTAAATCTTAGGGGGCGTTCAAGTATTACATAAGCGCTTGAGGGGGGCGGAGGGTCTTTGCTTTGCTTATTTTTGACTAGCTTCTGCCCGCGACTTCGTCTGCGTAGAATTATACACAAAAACCTTCCTCTTGAATCACGCTATCTATTAAAAAAAGCGCATCAAAATCCGTTGTGTAGTTTTAAAGATATAAGCATACATAGGGACAGAGAAAGCGACTTTGTTTTATACTATGTAGTGATGACATGGTGGGGGGGGGGGGGGGGGGGGTCGATATGGTGATTACGTCAGCAGTTATTATTTACTTTTTTTACTCTACTGGCAACCCACGAATTGTCTATGCTTGAAAACAGAACACATGTCGGGGATTCCCACAAATAATGAATACGTTATAGGTGCTCGCTTAGAAGCGAGTGGGGGGATTACCGCGCCCCACTCACTTGTCTAAATTTCTTCCGTCAATCTATTGTTGCGTTTCGATTCGAACTGCTGCTCACGAATCAATAAAGAACAGAATCCACTAAAAGAAAAATGCATATAGCTATGATTACGTAAGAATGGGAGGGGGGTAAGAGGTTTGCTTACTTTTGCTGACAGGGGGAAGGGGGGGGGTCAATAATTGTAAAAAATCTGCTTAAGTAATACTTGTCATGTCATGAAAAATAAGCAAAGCAAAGGATCCCCCCCCCCCCCCCCCCCCTCCCCCCGCCACCGTCAAGCGCTTACGTAATACTGGAACGCCCCCCAAAAGCAAAACAAACAAAAAAATATGTTTCGTTCGGAGACTAATTTAAAAGTGTAGTAGTTATAGTTAGAAGCAGGGATGTAACGGAGGTAGTTTTATCGGAACCGAAGGCGGAGTCGGAGTTTTTAAATTTGCTTTATCGGAGTCGGAGGCAGGGTCGGATAATTGACGATAGAGTGCACGTAGTGGGAGTCGGGGGTATTCCCCTCGCGACATGTATGAACCTGTTCATAACAGTCGACACAGGCCGCCGCCGCTATGTTATGCTTCGACCTCCGATTAGCCTTCGATTTAAAAGTGTCGGAGCCGAAGTCGGAACCGAAGGTGTAATAATAATCGGAAGTTCCGACTTAACGGAACCGGAGTCGAAGCTCCGTAACATCCCTGGTTTGAAGGTTCGATCCAACCCTGTCGGCTGTTTTTAATACACCAGTGCGTCAATATGGTGATTTCATTGTTATAATTAACATAACATTTCTACTGTGAATAGTAAATATAGTAATTTAAATATTATTAATTAATAATACAACTTATACAATTGTGAATATGTCTCTGTGGAGGGGTTATTTTTGTTTGTCGCGCAGCTAGTATGGTGTTTATATGTATGACTCTTTGTTGTACAAAAACCGGTTGCCTGTAAAGTCGGTATACGGGCGAAAGTTTTACGTGACAACGACTTTGAGTGGTAAAATAATTTTAATGTGAATATTCATTCGTATAGTAGGAAGAAGCGCAAGACATAAACCGGTGTGTATGCCTATCTTTCTCACTCTCTCTCTCTCGCTCTGTCTCTCTCGCTCTTAGGCGGGCTAACTGTGCTCGAGAGGAAGGGACGCGTGCCTTTCACTTTTTATGTCTGTCTCTCTCGCTCTTAGGCGGGCTAACCATGCCTCTCACTCGCTCTCATTGTGAGCGCATAACGTGAGCGGAGCGTAACGCAGTTTCTTGAAGTGTCACCCGGCAAACCAATTTATAAGACGTTGTCACGTCAACACGATAATTTTACAGGTAACCAGATAAACAGATGTAGGATTAGACAAAAAAAAAGCTAAAAGTGCAATGACCTTAAATTTAGTATAGACAAATGAAGCATAATACATTTGTCTTTATCATCAAGTACAGCAACTATCTCAGTATTTGCCAATTTTATTTTGCACAGTAAAGGGTTTACATACATAAAGGTAGACAGAGCCTAGGTTAACGAGATCTTAAGACCATTTTGTGTGAATGCGGGCGTTTAGAAAAGGGGAATCAGAATAGTGATTGGTTGCTAGCATAGCTTATAGCGAAGCGGCTGGTACATTCTATGTTTTTTTTCTTTGCTCCCATGCAAGTTCGCCATGTGCATGTGTGTGGTCCTGTATTCGTCTTTTTCTTTGTGTTTTATGTACAATAAAGAGTTATACATACATACAATACAAGTATGGGTGGACTTTGTTTTACATTCAAAAATAATCCCTCCATAATAAAATATAAACGGTTTAGTTGTTTGTTATGTTTTATTTATTATTATTATTCTATTTTTAATGCCGGCATTTAAAAAAAATGTTAATTAGTTTTGTGTGTAAATTGTTCGATTTATTATTTGATCATGGTTTTTTTACAATTTTTTTTGTTACGAATCATGGTCGATTGAATCTAACAATGGTATAAGTCGGTTTTTTTGTTAATTAGATACGCCTTAACTACATCACAACAAGAGTATTAGTTATTTATAATTGTGTTAATGAGTTTTCCAAAAAAAAAGTCCATATTAAAATTTTTTCCAGGATTAAACCATTTTGGGTCTTTCATACTCAGGATCGTTTACCCTATCGATTGTCATACAAGAAAAAATGTGTCCCAGATTTTACTATGGAATTTATTTCCTGTTCGTCACGTTCCATACATATTCAAAAAAGTGACGAACTGGAATGGACATTTTGGGACACATTTTTTCTTGTATGATCCCTAGCGGAGAATTAATTTAATTGTTCCTTATTGTTTCATTATTATTGTTGTTCATGTCATGTTTTTGATTTTGACATTTTTGTAATATTCAAATGATTTGTATTATTTCATTTTATTTTATTTAATCTTGACGATTTCAATCTAAATCTTCTGAATTGACAATGAACAATATGATTTAATTTTTATTGAATGAATAAATAATCTAAATCTAAATCTATGAGGATCGATAGGGTAAACGATTGTGAGTAAAGAAAAACCCAAAATGGTTTAATTCTGGCAAAAAATGTTCATGCGGACTGTTTTTTTTAGAAATCGCTCTAGTAAGATGTATGATACTGGAATCTCAGAAAAACGATTTTGAAAGTCGCATCCCTTTAAGGCATACTTTTTAGTGTATGAAACAGTTTAATGACATTTATAAAAAAAAAAAAAAAACATTTTTCGGTTTAATAATGAAGTGTCCAACACTGGTGCAATTACCCTGCGTGCTTTTTTTATACCAGTGCTTTCGGATATACCATCATTGCCAAGAATGGGCCGCAGGAAACTTGGCGAGAAGTCGTTTTTATTGGGTTGTGACTTTTGAAATTGTCCGCCATCTTTGATAAGTCGCCGACTTCATTTCGTTAGTGACTGTACTGCTATGGTGACTCGCTTGTAGCTCGGATATAAATTACGACTTTTGTACAAGAATAGACATCGTTGTAAAAGTATTTAAGTTAAGGGAATAGGTGACGTGTGTTTTTTTATGTACCAATTAAAAGGGGTAAATGAGCGTCGAGCGTTCGCTTATGCCCATGGACAGCTGCAACGCTGGGGTTGTAGCACAAGCGTTACCGTGCAGGGCTGATATAGAAAACTTGGCTGTAATTCTTTATAAAAAAATTGACGAGTGTCCTAGAGTGACGGCACTAGTAATGGAACAGGACCCAAAAATAGACTAACTTTTATTTAAAAGACACGAAGGGATACTGATTTACCCAAATCGCGTCTTTATCCCTCACGGGGTAGACAGAGGCTAAGGTAACAAAAACTACAGGCCTCGCTTAGCGTGATTGTGGGCGTATGGGAAATGTAATCAAAATAATGATAGGTTGCTAGCATCGCCTATAACATGATTCCTATGATTTGTTTTGATAACAGCCATATTATTTTTAAATTATGAATGAAGTGTCCATTACTGGCGTTTGTCAGCTTATATGTCCAACACTGGTGCCGAGCCTAAATAAATGGTCTGATAACTTCCCTGTGAGATTTTTTGTGACATGAAAACGTAGAGCGAGTTTACTGTGACTTCTAGTTTCAAGTGAGTTATCATAGTGACGCGAGAGTGGCCATATTGCGCGGCTTGAGAATGAAAAGGTTGTAACTGACTCCAGTACGTGACCACCTAAAGTAGATTGGATAATAATTAATAAAAAATACAGACGAATTGGAGTACCTCCTCCTTTTTTTGAAGTCGGTTAAATATGAAAATATCGTAAAAGAGATGACAAAAAGTGAAATTAATAGTACATTACTGTCTAGGCCAGGAAGTAGGCAATTGCTGGCTGAGTATTGGTTTGAACGGACGAGCTTGCGAGTCCGTTTAATAATACGAAGCCAGCAATGCTATTCTGGCCGAGGCAAGTATAGTGCTTTTCTCAAAAATCGAAAATATAACAACAACAAAAATAAATGAAAATAAAATAGTGAAAATTGTTTTGCTTTGCCGCTTTTTTCTATCAATGGCATTTGAAGAGTGTATTTTTCTACCCAGAACACATAAAGCTATTTCAGACTCAGATACGTTGTCGTACTAGTTTTTTTTTTTTTAATTTGATGTTTTAAGTCTTGTGCCTTTATTTTATAATGGTGATTTGCATTTTTAAAAAGTTAATAACTAGACAGTAATGGAATTTGTATGCAACATTACTGTCGAGTTTAGCGCAACAGTAATGTTTTTTTTTTTTTTAATTTTGGACTGACCGGCAACAATTAACTTCCTGTTCTGATATGTAGTTAACAATGACAACTTTACCGGACATTTTTGAGAAAAAGTAATATCGGTCGTGTACGGAAAATGTAAGAGTTTTAAACTAGATTAGAAAGAGAGATCCGATATGACATGTGACGTCATCACAACGCCCTTATAAACCCCATAATAAAATTTTGTTTTTCTAGAAAGAGAGAGACAAATCTTTGATAGCTTATATCTCGGTTATTTTTATACTAGCTGTTGCCCGCAACTCCGTCTGCATAGAATTCGTTTATCGCTATCCCGCAGGAATTTCGCAATTTTCCGGGATAAAAAGTAGCCTATGTGTTATTCTACACTATAATCTATCTATGTTCCAAATGTCATCCAGATCTGTCCAGCCGTTCTGGCGTGAAAGAGCAACAAACATCCAAACATACTCACAAACTTTCACATTTATAATATTAGTAGGATTGCTAGATAAATGAGGTTTTAAAGAAAGCCATGAAAAAAATCATGAATATTCCATATTAGGCGAACTAACTTGACAGCTGTAAATGCTTCCGGATATAGGAAGAAAACCGATTGTCTGCAAAGTCGGTTTACGAACGATAAAAAAAGTCACAGAAAATTAGAACACACTCATAGAAAAAACACTTATTCATCAGTCAAGTTAGTTCGCCTAATTATAGAGTCTACTTTAGAATGTCGTGTCTCCTTCGCTCGTACGGGTTTGATATTTGAATCGGACGATTAAGGGAGACAGGACTGTGCGTTTTGCAATTTATGTTTTAAGTACTGAGGCATAGGATTGTTATTACTTGCATTACTGCAGTTGGGACCTTTTCGTTCTTTGGTCGCGATAAGAACAAATATTAGCTGGTAATGCAAATGCATTTATTATATTTTTATAAGCATTTAAATCTGATAGTTTAATGATAGTCGTACGTGTGATGGGTAATATTATTATTAATAATTTATACATACATATACCACTTCTTCCCTAACGGGGTAGACAGAGCCTAAGGTAAAACTTTAAAGCCACGTTTAGCATGATTAATGAAGCATTATGGGTTGCTAGCATCGCCTATAAAATGATTCCTAAGACTTTCGCCCGTTCCCTCGATGGGCTTTTACGTGCGCGGGAAGAGAAGCAACTGGTAAATTCTATCCCACCAAAAACATTCTGTAAAAAACTAGCCAAGTCTCGATGGAGCTGCTTGTTTATCTCTAAGTAATGAAATCTAGACAAAGTCGTTCCAAGTCTAAGGTTGCTTACTGCGATTTCTTTATTATTATAGTTAACTAGCTTCTGCCCGCGACTTCGTCTGCGTAGAATTATACATAAAAACCTTCCTCTTGAATCACTCTATCTATTAAAAAAACCGCATCAAAATCCGTTGTGTAGTTTTGAAGATATAAGCATACATAGGGACATAGGGTCGGAGAAAGCGACTTTGTTTTATACTATGTAGTGAAGTGATGATGTTGTGTGACTTGGCCGTAGAAGGGTACACAAGGGTACAAAACCAGGTGCTCCATGACAACATTGCACCATTGCATTGCATTGTTTTTTCTTCGCTCCCTGACTCCCAGACCAGCATGGGAGAAAATTTTAATTTATGAATGTCAAAATTAAAAAATAGCAAATGTTGAAGGAGGGCGAAGTACGAGTATGTAACAAAGTATGACGCGTCCGCACCGTACGAGTGACAGGTGTTGACAGTGGCGTAACTATAGGGTGGCAGGGTTGGCAAAATGCCAGGGGCCCCTAGCTCTACGGGGCCCCGAACTGAGTTGGTTTAGAGCACAGAAGGGACGCTGATGCACTTCTTTATACTGAGGAAGGAGCCCCATCTGACGAATTTGCCGCGGGCCCCAGACGTTATAGTTACGCCGCTGGGTGTTGAATGAACTTTAGCCGCCATGTAAACCTGTCAGATGCGTATTTGTGACTCATATCGCTGACCAATCGCGTGCTTTCAGTACGTCTAGCACGAGAGCGCACAAGAGTCTCGTCGCGCGCGAGATAGATTGCCCGTCCTTTTCTTACTGTACCAACAAGAAAGAGACGGGTAGTCCAACTCGCGCGCGACGCGACTTTCGTGCGCTCTCGTGCTAGCGGGGCTGAGTTATCTAGTACTAACTCGTTATGGGCATGGTATATATCTTGAATGTAAAAGTTTATTATGTTCAATATATAATATTAACTATCACACGTACAAGCTAAGCTTTCTGTGTAAATAAAGAATCTGCACTTTGTAACAAAAAATAAAAATCTCATCCAAAAACATATAAATATGGACAATAATTTTAATATTGCATTCCCTTAACTAATCAAAGGCTAAGTCATTTCAGCGGCACTAGAATTCGGTTAATTCCGTTAGCAAAAACGGTACGACTACGTTAATTCATAAACCGGTTAATCAAATAACCGTTTCAGTAAAACGTAGTTGTTAATCTGCTTCACACCGTTAGCGGGAACCTTACCTCTCATTTTGAGAAGAGGACTCCAACAATGGGACGTAGAGACTTGATATGATGACAGTGAATTTCGCCATACATGTGTTATATTTTATATTCGTATCCGGTAATCTTTCTAGTTTACGTTTGTAAAGCAACCGTTACGGGATTTGTTTATAACCAGGCATCGGACGTTTCATCGTACGGCAAGACGTTAGCGATCCATGGAGTCGACATTAGCAATAAAATCCGACTCTTATTCATACTCATTCATTTATTTAATTCTAAAAAGCCTTTATAGCGATCCTGATTAAAAATTGTGAGCAATATGTGATTCAAATTACATTCATACGTACGTAAATCACGTCTTTATGGGCGTATATGAAAAGGGGAATTAAAATAGTGATGGGTTGCTAGCCTTATCTTTTACCATCTGCGCGGGAAAAGGAATAAAGCAACTGGTGCATTCTGTTTGTTCCTTACTCCTAGACCAGCATGGAAGAAGTTATAAATAAAATTATTTTTCTATTAGATTACAAACTCGTTATTTTGGGATTGAACTTTGGGTGTCACGAACTATTTGACGCTGAATGTATGCTCAAAGACAAAATTAATCGTTATATACTCACGAGCAAAAATACTGCATCACTTTTCATACGACTTTGTGTGAAAAATGATGAAGGATTTTTGATGTACACACAGCAAAGCTATTCGGTAAGCAGGATAGATACGGCGCGAGCGTGCGTAGGTGCTTACCTGATTATATTGCCGTGTGTACGTCTTGTTTTACGTCTTTGTAGTACTTCCTACCGTGCGATGCCTATTTATAAATTGAGCTGTCATTCCCTAACGCGATAGATATCCTAAACAAGCCTCTGGATGTCTGGATGTCTAATGTCATCTACTTAGTGTTATTATACTTATTATGTTCGTCAGAAAAGTCACTGCGTAGCGTAAACTGGGGAGACTTTAAAAGTAATTATAACGACTAAATCATAAATTATTACTGCTTCCAAACGATGTCTTTATCGATCGCCTTTGCATCTACATGCCAAATATTCACCGCGTATGGACAATATCTAATTTATAGCAATTTTAAAATGATCAAAGTAGCTAACGGTAACCGGTTGAGCAATAAACCGTTTTATAAACGGTTAATACCGTTACAGCAACCGGTTTACTAGCATGCATAGTGAACTAGTGCCACTGTTTAGCCACATTTAGCATAATCGCGCAGCGGGAATCATGGCAAAGCTCTTTGATATTGAAACCAAGGCGCAAGAATCGGATACTGGTTAAGTTAAAAAAAAAACATTATTATGTAAGTACAATTTTTCATCACTTTTGAGTGGGATTGTCACAGGATAATTTTTACATATTTCGTTTTGAATTGAAATAGTTCTGATTCTCGAAACTAGATGGCGCTAGTCCAAATGTATTTTTGCTGCGAATAAGGTATGTACGAACGAATAGCTAAGTATATTTTCAACATGAAACTACCGTGAGACTCAAAATTACACATAACGGATAACTCACGTATAAAAAGTCGAGTCATGCTCGACATGTTTCGGACTATTTCGTAGTCCTTCCTGGAGCGCTCGCCCCGGCGGCAGCGAAACGAACACAGTGCGAGACTTTTTATACGTGAGTTATCCCTTTATGTGTAGCTAAGTATATTGATTCAATATCAAAAGGTTGCCTGATTTCTGGTGGGCGTAGAAAAAAAAAAATCTAACATACAAAACTACATTTTTTACATTAAAAATAGACTGTTACTGCCAAATAAACTTTCATGTAATTTTGATATTAATACGTAAATGAAGAGAATACTCGATTTAGTGTAATGAGATCTTTGATTCATGGAATGTATGGAAATTTTTTGTATGTACCGAGGTCGATGTTTGGCCCTGTTTGAAAGGATATTTTAATGAGTCTGTTTTCGTTTATCAATATGTTTTTAAATTTTGGGTTTGGTTAGCTTGACTTATTCTTGTTTTGATTTTTTGTTGCAATTTTTGATTCGAAATTAACGTTTGTTGGGCCTTTACCACAAGAGCAAAAATTCACTGAGTCGCTTTTCACTTCGATCGCGTATTTAAATATCGTGTTTTTGTTGTTTGAAATGACACAATGAAGGATAGTAAGTGATCTCGATTCATTTGACAACCATCTTCAGAAATATACCGGAACAATTTTTAACAGACCCTGTTTCATAGTGATGCTGCAAACTGTCTATAGATGGCGTTCAGTAGTTTTGAGTTATAGCGAACAAGCAGACGCGGAGGATGATTCAACATATGTACAGTTTGACAACAAATATAATGCGCATCGGCAGTATTCGTTTGCGCAGAGAAGCGCAGACCAGTTTCCGATGGTAGCCGAACGTGTAAATAATCTATATTGAACTTTATTTGCAAGCGCAACTGGCAGAGTATTGCTTGCTTTGCGTTCTTAGCTCTGTCCCGCTTACACGATTTTGCCATTGTTGGTACGAAATCGATCGACCAATAACAGCGCCAGAGTTTCCCGCGCTACTAAAATTGGTATACTGCGCAGGTACATCGTGGAGCATTATTTTTGTTGTCAAACTGTAGTGATGTATCTAGGTTATAAATTGTCGGGAGTCTAGAATCAAAACTAGAGGACTGGTTTATTGTGCGCCTTTATTGACGACCGGATAGCCTAGTGGTTTGTGACCCTGACTATGAAGCTAGAGGTCCTGGGTTCGAATCCCGGTAGGGGCAGACAGTTGTATGATGAATACGAATGTTTGTGCCCGAGTCATGGATATTGTATGTATTTAAGTATGTATTTATCTACATTATTATAAGTATGTTTATCCGTTGCCTGATACCCATAGTACAAGCTTTGCTTAGTTTGGGGCTGGGTCAATTGGTGTAATTTGTCCCAAGATATTTATTTATTTTATTATTATTACTTTGAGATGTGTTAAAAACGGGCCAAGTTCGGTGTATGAGCTTTAAGCTATGCGTTGTGTAATATATTATGATACTAATTGTAAATTACATGCCTGTACCGTAGTGTTAGCGACAGAGAATAAATAATATTCAAATTATAGCTTGTTTTATTTACTCTTAGTGTTAAATTACACAGTCATAATGAAGTGGCGGGCTCTGTACACCACGGGAGAAACAAACGACAAACTAACTTGATTTTGAGTTCTATGCAGGATTAATTTTGAATTGAATGTTGTATGGATGACATTGGCGCGTGAGCCATCTTTTTTATTAAAAAAAAATATTGAATCTGTGCATTGGACAATTTTGTCAGTGTTATAGGACAGTTTTAACCTTTTCAACGCCATCGACATATATCAGCACTGCAGGTTCAACGCCAACGACCTATATATACGTCCATTACTTCAATGCAAAAGCAACCTTCATTCAATTGGGTTTAGGTTCAACTTAAGGCATCGCAAAGAAGTCTGGCGTATGGGTAAAGGTAAAGGTTAACCTTTTCGCCATGTGCCAGACTACTTTATTGCGATGCCTTAAGTTGAACCTAAACCCAATTGAATGAAGGTTTCTTTTACATTTAAGTAATGTACGTATATATAGGTCGTTGACGTAGAACAATACAATACAATACAAATACTCTTTATTGAACACCACAAATCAGTACAAAACAATACAGAAATAAAGAACAAAGTAGACAATAGGCGGTCTTATCGCTTAACCTACCTAGAACCTGCGTTGTTTATGAGTCGTTGGCGTTGAAAAGGTTAAAATCGAAAAAGCGGGCATGCGGTTCGCCTGGTGTACCTATCTGTAAGCAAAATTTCATCCATATCCGTTCAGTTGTTTCCATGCGGTTAGTAACAAATTAAAACTTTCATACGCATCTGAAAGTCAATATTTTATTAAATTTGGGGATTTATAAATAAACATTTTATTTGTTATAAAATCGATTTTATTCACTTACTACCTAACATTCTTCTCATTACATGGTCGCTTCAACTACAAAAAAGTAAAAAACAAGCTATTTCCAACTAATATCATAGTATGTTTAGAAATGAAAAGATATGACCAAAGAATAGAAGAGAGCTCTGAAGGGCTTTCCAATATTTCTTCTATCCTAAGATTACAACCAAAATCATACGTTGGGGAACCAAAGACACCCGGATCAAAGCAAATTGCCACTCTGTTCTGTACACGATCCTATATTGACATAACAATATCACGATAATATAACGTCGGGGATAGTGCAATACCGCGTAACTAGCACTGGTAAATACTGCGTATCTACACAACACCAATAGTGCAAAACCACGTAACTAGCACTAGTAAATATTGCGTATCTACACAACACTCATAGTGCAATACCGCGTACCTAGCACTGGTAAATACTGCGTATCTACACAACACCCATAGTGCAATACCGCGTAACTAGCACTGGTAAATACTGCGTATCTACACAACACCCATAGTGCAATACCGCGTAACTAGCACTGGTAAATACTGCGTATCTGCACAACACCCATAGTGCAATACCGCGTAACTAGCACTGGTAAATACTGCGTATCTACACAACACCCATAGTGCAATACCGCGTAACTAGCACTGGTAAATACTGCGTATCTGCACAACACCCTAGGGAAAATCCACGTAACTGGCATTGGTTAATACCGCGTATCGAACAAAATGTAGCCAAATTAAGATTTCCCGTCAACGAAGGTAAAAGCCTGATTAGAATATATCAGTTCAAACCAGTATCAAGTTGGGTGTTGTGCAGATACGCAGTGTTTACCAGTGCTAGTTACGTGGTTTTGCACTATTGGTGTTGTGTAGATACGCAGTATTTACCAGTGCTAGTTACGCGGTATTGCACTATCCCCGACGTTATATTATCGTGATATTGTTATGTCAATATAGGATCGTATACAAAACAGAGTCGCTGCGATACGCATTAACATCTCGTGATATGGACGCATCATCAACATCATCATCAGCCAGAAGACGTCCACTGTTGAACAAACGCCTCCCCCTAACGCCACGATGAACGACAACTCGCCACCAGCATCCGCCGGTTTCCCGCAACTTTCAAGCTTGTCCCCGTACATAACCAAGTTACATAACCGGCACTGGTAAAACCAAAGCAGGATGATTAATTTGGATTAAGACTTAGGTGCATCTTATAAGTCTTTATTTTACCTTAGAATGTCCTGGTTATGTAAAATAGTTATGTTCAGGGAACAAGCGAACTTTCACGATGTCGTCAATCTACCTAGTATAGTATTGACCGTCTACCACGCAAATGCGTAGATAATGACGCTCCCACTCTGTATTTGAAGTTTCAAAAAGTCACATTTTGACAGCTCACGTATGTGCTGACAATTGGCATCGGAATCAGCTAGCTGTCACATTCATACAGTTTGACAACAAATATAATGCGCATCGGCAGTATTCGTTTGCGCAGAGAAGCGCAGACCAGTTTCCGATGGTAGCCGAACGTGTAAATAATCAATGGCGGCATTGGCGCACGGCCCGGCCGCCATGTTGATACGAAATCGATCGACCAATAACAGCGCCAGAGTTTAGCGCGCGTAGAATTATATTTTATCATTGGTGTATCGTAATTTCCCGCGCTACTAAAATTGGTCTACTTCGCAGGTACATCGTGGAGCATTATTTTTGTTGTCAAACTGTACTAGAACTGTCAAAATGAACACGATGGCGATTGCGAGCGAGTTAGTCAATAAGCCTACAGGTCCCGCGCGTGACTTCCTGACACTTCAAATAGTCTGAACGACACAGAAAAATCCGAAAAGTAAAACTATGGCCGGGAATTGAACCCGGATTCATCAATCCGTGACGCGTGCTATACCGCTACACCACCTCGAATTTCTCTATCTGTACAAGGCTGTTACGACACTTTACTAACTCCCTTCACTCACTTCAAATAGTGTGGGAGCGTCAATAGAAACGTTGACAAGACTTTAGTTCCCCAAAAATTACATTTTATTAAGGCAGTGCTGGTCCTACAAGTAAATAATGACCTCTTAAGTCCTTAAATATTATATTAACTAAGTGCGAGTAATTTATGTCCCAGAATGCGCGAGCCAGAATTACACGCCCTGATAATTCATGCCTGATTCGTGTACCACAAGCTAAATGAGGGACACATTACAGGGCGGACATTTTGAGTCGCACATTCTAAGTTGCTTCGAGCCCGTCGAGGGAAGGCGATCTTAGGAATCACGTTATTGACGATGCTAGCAACCCTCTACTATTTTGATACCCCTTTTCCACCTATACAACATACACCCACATGTTTTCGCGGAATCTCATATTTTTCTAAAATAAAAAGGTGACTTATCCTTAAAACATCAGCTATTTGAGAGTAAAAGTCCAATTTCTAAATGTCAGTGAAAATTAGAACACATAGAAAAATCCGAAAAGTAAAGCTATGGCCGGGAATCGAACCCGGACGCTCGTCATTCCGTGACGCGTGCTATTAAATTTCTTGATTCATTTGGGAGCGGATCAGAATACATAAAGTTTAAAATGTATAATGGGTTAAAATACATAATGGTTCATAATATATAACGCAATTTTCGGTAAAACTATTAGCTAAATGAACTTTTTTGATATCGTAATCTATAGATTGGTTTAGGTTAGGTTAGGTTTGTTTTATAACAATCCTGTTAATTTGTAACTTTCTGAGAAAATCGCATTATATATTATAAACCATTATGTATACCCCCATTACCCATTATACATTTTAAACTTTATGTATTTTAATACGTACCCATTCATTTGATAGTAAAAGTCCAGTCAAAATCGGTCTAGCCGTTTCAGATTAGCCAGAACACACAGACAGATAGGCAAAAAATTTAAACATTGATATATTGATGTAAGTACCGCATATACTTTCATATACAAATAGATACTTTAATTTTATTTACTTGTATAGATCATTTTGTTTGATTCGTCTGTCAGATATACCAATAGATCGGGTGTTGGATAGCAAGCATCGCAGTATGAAGATCCAGGTTCGATTCTCAGGCCCAGCCCTATTTTTCTGGCGTTCTGTTCAGCAGTATTTCCTTAAAATTAACTTCATTACGTTTAGTTCTAAAACAACATGAGATCGAATAAAGAATGAGACTTATTATAGAAAGCACATCACTCGAAACCAGGGATCGGAACCGGTTAATACCGTTCTGAAAACCGGTATAGTTACGTTCATTGAATTAACCGGTTAACGGTGGGAACTAAATTCATCATCATCATCATCATCATCAGCCTATGTTAGTCCACTGCTGGACATAGGCCTCCCCTAATGAGCACCATAGCGCCCTGTCTTCAGCTTGACGCATCCAGCATCTGCCTGCAGTCTTTCGCAGATCGTCATCCCACCTGGCCGGAGGGCGTCCTACACAACGTTTGCCAAGTCACGGTCTCCACTCAAGAACACGTTTCCCCCAGCGGTTGTCGGTTCTTCGCGAGATATGGACGACCCACTGCCACTTCAGCTTGCTAATTTAAAAGCTGGAACTAAATTAAAAGTATTTAAATAATTCCGGTAATCGGTTAATACGAAGAACGAAATTTAGGAGCTCGCGCTCACCGGTACTAAACCGATTTTACTCAAAGCAACGCCGCCCCCACAGCACGCGATGCTTTTTCTATTTCTTTCCTGCATGTGCTAGCTACAGAGAATAGTTTGAAGAGAGATGATAAGAGATGGCGGTTAGGCCGCCTATTGTTACCTTGTAATATTCTGTATACCTTTTTTCTGTTTTGGTTGTTATATGTGGTGTTCAATAAAGAGTTATTGTATTGTATTGTAACCCAAATTAACCGGTTAATTTCGCTCAAAAAAGCTAAAAACCGGTTAAAAACCGTAAACAGCAAACCATTTCAGTTTTGGTCACTGACCCCAAACCGGGTAATTTCAAACCGGTTTCCGATCCCACCTCGAAACCATAAGAAAGCTAAATAATCTTTGATTGCTACAAAACTAGAGCTCAAATAAAATTTTCATTGACAAGATTATTTAATACAGAATCAGCACCATACGTTTTTAATTTGCTTATTCTAGCAAAATCTTAATATTCTAAACACACAGAAATCAAATTACATAATTTAAAGATACTTAGGGTCCGTTGCACCACTCTCTGTTAAGTTCCAGCTCTGTTAAGTGACAGTTATCTATGATTCCGTCTCTCTTTATTACTAAGAAACAGAAAGAGACGTCATCTTAATTAACTGACACTTGGGCATTTTTTTTTGTACCTTGGCTTTTTGACCTGTCCAGTGACTTTGTCATCCTATTAAATCGTGTAGGTGCAAATTTTTGGTTTAAGATTATTTATTAGATAGATAAACTATTTATGTTTTCAATGATATCAATACAATTATGAATTAATGTTCAATTTACTAGTTTTTCTTAGAATTTGTGTTCGGAGATCCCCGATTTGACCTTGTCCATACCTAAAAGTCAAACTTCAGACATCAGTTTAAACTAGTAAAAAAAAGATCTCACGCATGGCAACATTTGTAGTGGGTAGTGCAAAAACCTTATTTTCTAAATAGGACCTTTAAGTAAAAAATTTAGAAATACCTATAATTTAATGTGTCCGAGAAATCGAGAAAAGGGGAATATCCCCCTATCCGTTACCAAGATATATACAAGATATACACATCGGCGAATTGTTATGGCCGAATCACGTTTATTTTGATCTAGCAACACCATTTTTCATGTAGCAATACAGTACGGTTTGTCAAAACGATCCGTTTGTTTAACAGAGTGGTGAAACATCCCCTTAGTCCAGGGGTCGGCAACCTTTTGAGTCGGAAGAGCCAAAAAATACTATTTACAAAATTTCAAGTTTTTAAAGAGCCACAAAATTACAGGGGTGCTGCGGTAAAAAGCGAGTATAAGTAGCTGAGAGATAGAAATAATGCCTAAACCTCGTTAATCGTTTCAGAACATTTTTTTTTATAAAATAAATAATATTTGCGAATGGAACTAAAGAGCCGCAGCCTCACATCCAAAGAGCCGCATGTGGCTCGCGAGCCGCAGGTTGCCGACCCCTGCCTTAGCCTAAAAGTAAGACAGGACTGTCAACCGCCATCTAAACCTATGTCGTCCGTTGTGAATAAAAATTACGTTTTTCTTTCGTTTCATGGAGATCTACTCACAAATTCGAAATACGAACCTTATATACCATCCTCACCCAATAACTAAATGCAATTGTTTCCTAATATATTTTGAGTGCATATAAAAATGGTTATGATAATTTTTATGATATACTGTTGTGCAGATGGTAAAAGCCCATCGAGGGAATGGGCGAAATTCTTAGGAATTATTTTATAGGCGATGTGGTTAGCAACCCATCACTATTTTGATTCCCCTTTTCGCTTACACGCCCACAATTATGCTAAACGTTTAGTTCTTGCTACCTTGGGCTCTGTCTGCCCCGTAAGGGATAAAGACGTGATTTATGAATGAATGATTGTGTTACAACTTATACGAACAATTCGGAATATTCGAGCATATCTTTAAGAATTCTATGGACGATATATGAATGTGGACGAGTTAGCACTACACAAGGCTCAGATTTATTGGTCTAGTTCTCGTGGCCCCACTGCCGTCCCCACTGTTATAAAAAAAAGTAGAATTACACATTACATTTGAAGATACCTAGCACCTAACCTAATTTTATTATGTCTAATGAGAATTTTTATAACAGTGGAACTACGACAACTAATCTAGTTTATTCTGAAATATTTCAGCAGGTCGTTGGATAATTTTATTTTATTTTCTTTATTCAGGAAAAAACAGATACAGACACAATTAAAAAAAAACTATTAGGAACGTAGTGCAGTAAACATAGCCTGTACTGTACCCTAAACCTCCCACTATAGTCTGTCCAATCATTTATTTTCTCGATGACAGCTCCCGCAGAATGTAAATGCTCTTTTTACGCAAAAATTAACTTTTAAATGCGAGGTATAAAAAATATGACGACTGCCTAATTTTGTTCCTTGATCCCATATAATATGCATCTAAGACAAATTGAGTCCATATAATATATGCAGTAATATCTTTTTAAAGTACGATAAACAATAAACGTTTTAATAAAGTTACATTCTATGGGAATGCAAATAGTGATGTTATGATTGAAATGTCGATATTGTATCGGTATTGTATATATTGAACTAGACGTGTTCCTGCGACTTTGTACACGTTATAATTTTTTACCGGGATAAAAATAGCCTATGTTACTCAGGAATAATGTAGCATTTTAATGGTGACATATTTTTTGTTTGTCCAGTAGTTTTTAGTTTATTCATTACAAAGATACGTTGTCATTCGGCCATTTTGCACGCTTAGTAATAAATTAGCATTCAAGTCGGTTGTTTTATTGGCTCCATAGCTGAATACTTCTCAACTACTCGTATATATATAAAATTGGATCGATATCGTATCTACTGATCACTTATTAGGTCACAACACTATAACTATCAAACTACATCTGTCATCGAGAAAATAAATGATTGGAACAACTATAAGAGCTTGTGGACGTGGCAATGGATCAGAAACAATGGGCAGCAACATGGCACCCAATACTCAAACCAAAATAACCTTACCTACTCAAAAAAAAAACCTTATTCAAAAGTTAGATTGAACACGCCTGTAAAGGTCAAGTTATAATTTTTGATCAATAATTATATCACGCCTTTGACGCCGTATTATATATTATTATTAAAAAAACCTTTAAAAAAATGACTGGTGTGTTACAGTTAAACTAAGCGAAACATCTGCTGAAGTTTACCGGAATAAACTCGACACATTCCACTATTTAGGAATGGACGAGTTAAATGGTTTTTATATCAATGTGGACGAGTTACGAAAGTGACAACATAGGATGACAAGACCATCCTGGACCCAACCATCTGCTTGCATATTCCAAATTAATTATTATAATCTTTTATTGTGAAATTTAAAAAAAATGCCTATTTTTTCTCACATTTTGTAAATTTTGGTTTATTGCAACTCTAAGCCAACAGCACTACTGATTTTCGTACGAGAACAAATTACAGTTTTGTTACTTTGCGTACACATGTGTATAGTATAGAAGTAACTCAGTGGACAGCGATAATTATAAAGTCAAATTGGAGACACTTTTTTCTCGCTACGATATGGTAGTATTTTTGATTCCGAGCAAATATAACCGAATAAATCCAAATTCTAAAAAAAGACAAGGCTGTTTTTAATTCTCTCCATCCCTATAATACTTAAAATATTTACATTAAGTTAAAATATTGAGCTTTTAATGATTGATTATTATAATTTCTAGTGACCCTATAATGAAAGCTTTTTAGGAATTCTAGTACACTTAGAGACATTTCCCTTGCCAAATGTAATTTGATTTCATCCATACCTATAAGAGCAACGTAACTGACAGACAACGCACAGCCTAGAACGTTACAGACTTGAAATTTATTAGACATATTTATTGAGTATTAAAGAGGTCCACTGAAATTTTCGATAATTTACGAAAGTTTCGTGGGATATGAAACTAATATATTTTATATTAAAAAGCAAGTTAATAATAACGTTTAACATAAGTTTCATCGGTTGTCATAGGAGCTCTATACGTGTACTAAATTTCAAATCCAAGACTTACAAAGTAGTGTAGTAATAATATACAGCTTGATATAATATTCCCAATATATCCGTCGAGCCTCAAACCAGATTCAGCGACTAAATCGATATCGAATTATTAGGTCTTCTTACCTTAGGCTCTGTCACCCCGTGAGGGATAATAACGTGATTTGTGTATGTATCTATGTATTATGCATAATACTAATCAATCAATTGCAATCGCGATCTGATCACGCACCACAAACTTACACTATTTCTAAATAATGCACTGCTGCCATTTCTCTATATAACCTTGGACGAAATAACACAGGACTGTCCATCGCCATACAAAAGCGCGACCACGCGAACTTGCAAAAGTTCCCGATAGATGTCGCTACAAGCATCAATCAACGAGTTATTCGAATTTTCACGCCGCCGAAACTCCTCGTACAATTTGAGAGCGCTATCTATTCCAGTTTTGACAGCTGCCTTATTTCGTCCATGACAATATAAAAAGATACCGAGGTCTATTTAGACTTGGACGGTGATAAATTCACCTTATTAATATCTAAAACACCATAATCTCGCTCCTTGGTGTATCCATGAGGTTGTCATCTATGGTGAGGTACATGTTGAAGGAGAAGAACATGGCTGTGGAGGACATGAAATGCCAGACGTCGTGGGCGTCGTACAGCTGTAAGAGGGAGCAAGGACGATTGCTGCGACGTGACTCGGCTGGCGTTAGCTGGAAAACGATAAGACACGGTAAATAACTTAATACCACCAGTACCGCCACTTGCTTCTCTTCCCGCGCAGATGGTAAAAGCCCATCGAGGGAATGGACGAAAATAAGAATCATGTTACAGGCAATGCTGGCAACCCATCGCCATTTTGATTCCGCTTTCCACCTATACGGCTACAATTTTGCTAAATGTGGCCTGTAGGTCTTGTTACCTTAGGCTCTGTCTACCCCGTAAGGGATAAATACGTGATTTGTGTATGTATGCTATAACCTATATACTAATTGCAACTGATACACACACGTGAGGGTCCTTAAAAGATGAGATGGCTTTATGAAACGAGTATTGGTGAGTTTTATAATGAGGTCATACGAGTGTTGTAAAGCCTGATTGTAGTGATTATGTACATACATACATACATAAATCATGTCTATATCCCTTACGGGGTAGACATAGCCTAAGGTAACAAGGCCCGAAAGCCACGTTTAGCATGATTGTGGGCATATAAGTGGAAAGGGGAATCAAAATAGTGATGGGTTGCTAGCATCGCCTATAGCATGATTCAACCGAAGAGAAAGCATGGAAGAGAAGCAACTGGTATATTCTATGTTTTTTCTTTACTCCCAGGCCAGCATGGAAGACTTTTTGAGCTTTTACTATCTAAATATAATCATTAAAAGAAATAATTTAGTAAATTAATAAATAATACCACTCACCGCCCAATTTGTGCTCTGGTCCAAATAGAAATAGCTAGAACTAAACCAGTTCGCATATGTTAGCACTATGAACACCCAGCTGCGAAAAGAAACATTAAAATTAAATAAGTAAATAAGTTACTAACGAAAATAATCTCTGTAGCTGACTGTACTTGCATTGTCATCCGTCCTACACATGTGTACCAAATTTCAAGTCAATCGGACCAACCGTTGAAGACTTCCCTCCTGCGGAGACGGTCCTGGCTGAGTCACCAGGACCCCACCACCAGATCATTGTATTGTCATCCGACTTCAAGTATGCAAAAATTCAGCTTGTTCTCCGTACATAACCAAGTTACGTAATCGGCACTGGTAAAACCAATGCAGGATGATTAATTTGGATTAATTGAAGTTTAGGTGCGGCAAGGGTGCACCCTAAACCGCGAACATGTTTGTTTTAATTTAATAATAGTCTTTATTTTACCTTAGAATGTCGTGGTTATGTAAAATAGTTATGTTCGGAGAACAAGCAAAAAATTCACTTCAATTCAAAATTGAATCGCAAAATTCCACCCGGACCAACATTGCAAGTTAAATAAAAGCTAGCGCATAACCCTTTTTGTTTTTGCTGTAGTCGGAATTTTTTTTGAATGCAGTTTTTTTGTGTACAATAAAAATCATAAAATTTGTGAACATTGTGTTTAGATTGTTGTGTAAGTATTTGTGAAAACTTGTTAAGCAAATGATGGTATACCATAACTGACACTTAAGATAACTGGAACTTAACAGAGACTGGTGAAACAGACTCTCCTCTGCTAATTAAGAAGCAACATGAGTGAGCGAATAAGATGGTGGCAGCGCTGGGGGACCACCAGCAAAAAATGGGTAACATAGTGGACAATGAGTAACAAAGTGTACTATGAGGAGCAAAGTGTACTATGAGTAGTAAAGTGGACAATGAGTAACAAAGTGGACAATGAGTAACAAAGTGGACGATGGGTAACAAAGTGGACTATGAGTAACAAAGTGTACTATGAGTAACAAAGTGTACAATGAGTAACAAAGTATACAACGGGTAACAGAGTGGATAATCTCATACTAACCTGTACCACCGTATGGACTCCCTGTGCAGGAGTTTGATGACGATGTAGAAGAGGGTGTAGAGGAAGAGGTTGCTCATGAGGACCAGCAGCAAGTGGGAGGCGAAGTCCCGGCTGTGCTGCGCCACACTGCACACAAGAAAAACCACCATCACTACCAACTTATACAGTGTGTGTTATTCATAAGAGCATACATTTGAAGGGCTCAAAGTATAAATAAATAAATAAATAAATATCTTTGGGACAAATTACACCAATTGACCCAGCCCCAAACTAAGCAAAGCTATACACATACTTATAATAATTTAGATAAATACATACTTAAATACATACAACTTCCATGACTCCGGCACAAACATTCGTATTCATCATACAACTGTCTGCCGCTACCGGGATTCGAACCCAGGACCTCTAGCTTCAACCACTAGGCTATCCGGTCGTCAAGCCCTAATACATACATAAATAAATCACGTCTCTATCCCTTACAGGGCAGACAGAGCCCAAGGCAGCAAGACCTAAAAGCCACGTTTAGCGTGATTGTCTCTCTCCCCCTCCCTTTCCATATCTATCCCCTCTCTCCCTCCCCCACCCTCTATCCCCCTCCCCCACCCTCACTCTCACCCTCTCTCTATCCTCCACCCTCTCTCACAGCCTCTCCCTATCTATCCCCCTCTCTCTCACTCCCACCCTCTCTCTCCCTGCCCCACCCTCTCCCTCCTCCACCCTCTCTCCCTCCGACTATTTCCCCACCCGTCCATCTGTGTGACCCCCCCCCCTCGCGCCCGCGGCCAGCTCACCCGTAGGCGGCGAGCGCCCAGTTGGCCAGGTTGGCGATGACCAGCAGCACGCAGCGGCCGACGTACGTGGGCGTGATGGCCGCCAACGGCCGCGACACCAGCTCGCGCGCCGCCCGGTATATCAGCCCCGAGTCTGCAACAGTCCGTTAATAGTACAGTTTGACAACAAAAATAATGCTCCACGATGTACCTGCACAGTAGGCCAATTTTAGTAGCGCGGGAAACTCTGGCGCTGTTATTGGTCGATCGATTTCGTACCAACAATGACAAAATCGTGTAAGCGGGAAGGAGCTAAGAATGCAAAGCAAGCAATACTCTGCCAGTTGCGCTTGTAAATAAAGTTCAATATAGATTATTTACACGTTCGGCTACCATCGGAAACTGGTCTGCGCTTCTCTGCGCAAACGAATACTACCGATGAACATTATATTTGTTGTCAAACTGTACATTACTGTCTAGGCCAGGAAGTAGGCAATTGCTGGCTGAGTATTGGTTTGAACGGACAGGCTTGCGAGTCCGTTTAATAATACGAAGCCAGCAATGCTATTCTGGCCGAGGCAAGTATAGTGCTTTTCTCAAAAATCGAAAATAAACAAGAACAAAAATAAATGAAAACAAAATAGTGAAAATTGTTTTGCTTTGCCGCCTTTTTCTATCAATGGCATTTGAAGAGAGTATTTTTCTACCCAGAACATCCAAAGCTATTTCAGACACAGATAAACACGTTGTCGTACTAGCTTTTTTTTTAATTTGGTGTTTTAAGTCTTGTGCCTTTATTTTTTATAATGGTGATTTGCATTTTTAAAAAGTTAATAACTAGACAGTAATGGAATTTGTATGATACATCACTGGAGAGTTTAGCGCTACAGTAATGTTTTTTTTTTTAAGTTTGGACTGACCGGCAACAATTAACTTCCTGTTCTGATATGTAGTTAACAATGACGACTTTAACGGACATTTTTGAGAAAAATAATAAATATGCTTCCACGCTGGGCTGTATCAAAGGAAAAACATAAAATGTATAGTCGACCAAGAATACCCTGAACCACCTCATGGTGCCTATTGTAGACTTTGTTCTTTGTATTGTGTAGAGTATTTGTGTTGTGTTGTATTGTATTGTAATGTACAAATATAAACATGGTACTCACCCATTCTGAACCGCCCTAAGTAGTATATTTGGAACGTCATAATCAAACAAGTGATCAGATGTAATATAGTGAAAGCCACCCAAAAGTATACATTCGCGTTCAGCACGCCCACAAGACCTGTGGACAAATAATTATTTCACTTCTCATTCGTTAAGTTGTTCACTGTTTTTTTTTTTATATATATGAATAGGAAGGCAAACGAGCAGGTGGGTCACCTGATGGTAAGTGATCACCACTGCCCATAGACACCCGCAACCCCGGAGGGATTGCAGATGCGTTGCCAACCTAGAGGACTAAGATGAATGGCCTCTTGTGCCCGTAATTTCCCCGGCTGTCTTACTCTCCACACCGGAACACAGCAGTGCAAGCACTGCTACTTAGCGGCAGGATTAGCGAGTAAGATGGTGGTAGCGATCCGGACGGACCTTGCACAAGGCCCTACCACCCGCAAAACGTCGAGAGAATGCTGCATAAAATTGCATTTTACCCTCTCATGCATATAGTACATTACTGTCTAGGCCAGGAAGTAGGCAATTGCTGGCTGAGTATTGGTTTGAACGGACGAGCTTGCGAGTCCGTTTAATAATACGAAGCCAGCAATGCTATTCTGGCCGAGGCAAGTATAGTGCTTTTCTCAAAAATCGAAAATATAACAACAACAAAAATAAATGAAAATAAAATAGTGAAAATTGTTTTGCTTTGCCGTCTTTTTTTATCAATGGCATTTGAAGAGTGTATTTTTCTACCCAGAACACCTAAAGCTATTTCAGACACAGATAAACACGTTGTCGTACTAGCTTTTTTTTTTAATTTGATGTTTTAAGTCTTGTGCCTTTCTTTTATAATGGTGATTTGCATTTTTAAAAAGTTTATAACTAGACAGTAATAGAATTTGTATGCAACATTACTGTCGAGTTTAGCGCGACAGTAATGTTTTTTTTTTTTTAATTTTGGACTGACCGGCAACAATTAACTTCCTGTTCTGATATGTAGTTAACAATGACGACTTTAACGGACATTTTTGAGAAAAAGTTATTTCTTCTTTCATGGCTCAGGCAACTAAGCTTTACAGCCACATACAAATACCTTCAAATAATAGACTCGTATTTTTTATGAGATAAAGTTAGTTATATCTTAATTTAATAAAAAAACCGGCCAAGCGCGAGTCGGATTCACGCACGAAGGGTTCCGTACCATTATCTATAAATATCTAAAAACCAGTGTAAGCGGAGCCCTGCTTCAAAGCAAAATGTACGCAGCGCGGGGTCACTTTATATTGGTCACTGATATATACAGACATACACACATTATTCCGGTTTTTAGTATTTCTTGTTATATAGCGGCAACAGAGATACATCATCTGTGAAAATTTCAACTGTCTAACTATCACGGCTCATGATATACACTGGTGACAGACAAACAGACTGCAAAGTCCTAGTAAACGTAGTACTTAAACAACAAATATTTATTTTGTAACTCGGCAATCTTGGCATTAAGGATCTGCCTACCCCCCGCTGCATGTTCAGTCTTACCTACAAATATGATGAGCGCCAGCACTCCGAAGGTGGCGTGTGCTCTCGCATTTATATCCGGATGCCGCGACTGGTATATCTTGACCATGCACAGCACCGAGGTCACGTACATAAACGACGTGTCTGCGAAAAAAATTGCTCGGTGAAAAAATTGCTCGATGAAAAAATTACTCGGTGTAAAAATTGCTCGGCGAACAAATTGCTAGTTTTTTAGCACCCACGGACACCCGCAATACCAGAGGACTGCAACGTTGCCAGTCTATAGGGCTAGAATGGAATAGGTTCTTAGATTGAATTGACATCAGTGGCGTAACTATAGGGTGGCACGACTGGTAAAATGCCAGGGGCCCCTAGCTCTACGGGGCCCCGAACTGGCTTGGTTCAGAGCACAGAAGGGGCGCTGATGCACTTCTTTATATTGAGGAAGGAGCCCCATCTGACGACTTTGCCGCGGGCCCCAGACGTTATAGTTACGCCACTGCCCCCCTAGCACGAGAGCGCACGAAAGTCGCGTCGCGCGCGAGTTGGACTACCCGTCTCTTTCTTGTTGGTACAGTAAGAAAAGGACGTGCAATCTATCTCGCGCGCGACGCGACTCTTGTGCGCTCTAGTGCTAGACGTGCTGATTGACATACTATTATTGAAATCACCTCATTTTATTAACAAATAATAAACTAGAATAGAATAACATACATACCTGCACATACACAAATCACGTCTTTATCCCTTACGGGGTAGACAGAGCCTTAGGTGACAAGACCTACAGGCCACGTTTAGCAACATCGTGGGCGTATAGATGGAAAATGGAATCAAATAGCGATGGGTTGCTAGCCTCATCGCATATAACATGATTCCTATGATTTTGGCACGTTCCCTCGATGGGCTTTAACCATCTGCGCGGGAAGAGAGCAAACTGTTTTTTCTTTGCTCCCAGATTAGCATCATAGTCGAATTTTGTTACAGTCTAAAGTTTAACTCACCGAACTGAAAGTTCATGCTGTTGGGGCACACGTGGTAGGCGGCGGAGAGTAGACCCTCGCTGACCAGAGCTATGCCCATGGCATATAGCAGACCGAAGTGCTGCGGTATGCCCAGCTCCTTCTGTGGACAACGAAAATACTGTTACGAGCTTTTTAAAGAGAGTTCAATTTTTAGATAAGTATACTAATGAAAAAAATATATTTTCTCAAAAATGTCCGGTAAAGTCGTCATTTTTAACTACATATCAGAACAGGAAGTTAATTGTTGCCGGTCAGTCCAAAATAAAAAAAAAAAACATTACTGTCGCGCTAAACTCTCCAGTAATGTTGCATACAAATTCCATTACTGTCTAGTTATTAACTTTTTAAAAATGCAAATCACCATTATAAAATAAAGGCACAAGACTTAAAACACCAAATTAAAAAAAAAGCTAATACGACAACGTGTTTATCTGTGTCTGAAATAGCTTTAGGTGTTCTCGGTAGAAAAATACTCTCTTCAAATGCCATTGATAGAAAAAGGCGGCAAAGCAAAACAATTTTCACTGTTTTGTTTTCATTTATTTTTGTTTTTGTTTATTTTCGATTTTTGAGAAAAGCACTATACTTGCCTCGGCCAGAATAGCATTGCTGGCTTCGTATTATTAAACGGACTCGCAAGCTCGTCCGTTCAAACCAATGCTTAGCCAGCAATTGCCTACTTCCTGGCCTAGACAGTAATGTACTATACTTTGCTACTCCGCTACTCACGTGCAAGGTAACCAAGCCTGCGTGAAATATGAATGTTTTCCATGCAATGCCTCACTCTGCCACATAAAACACACATAAATCCCACAAACTTAATTAACCCTTACACCGAACACTGACGCGTTTCGATCCCTCTACGGGATCATCATCAAAGTTTTATGAGCACAACTGTTACACACGAAGTACGACGTTGCTTTTCACGTGTAAACAGTTGTTAAGTTCGTGGGATTTGTGTGTTTTATGTGGCAGTAGCGGAGGGAGCGTTGCTTGAAAAACATAGATGTTTCACACTTCGTTATCTTGCACGTGAGTAGCGGAGTAGCAAGGCGAATATTTCTTGTTTATTGAAATGGACCTCCGCAAAGTAACGCCTGATTCAATAAAATAGTGAAATATACTCTTTGAAGAGCCGTGATCCTGGTACCTTTGGTATTACCAGGACAGCAAAGTCTGAGCGAACAGCAGATAGACCAACCTACTCTATTCAAAGAACGTTTTAGAACCCTGGAAGAGGAGCTCAACTTTGAACTAAAAGCAATGGCGTAGCTAGGTAACCAAGGGCCCTGGTGCAAATAAAAAAATGGGGCCCCAGTACTATCTAAACTGGTTTTAATAATAATAGTTCGATCGAGATTTTCTGGTAAGGATTCGAGGGCCCTCTGAGCTTGAGGGCCCCGGGGCACTGCCCCGCCTAGTCCCTTTCCTTAAGAAAAGATTTTCTAAATCATCATAAATTACAATGCTGAATAAAATTTACCTAAAATGTTCCGACAGTGACTACTGTACTGTAAATGTATCATCTTATAATATTGTTAAAGTAATAATTATCTAGATGTAAGTTAATACTATTTAAATTATTGTATGCCCTATCAGGGTGTCATGGAAAAACTAAAATAAAATTGTAACACCATTTGTAAGAGCATGACAAAATAATAATAATAATAAATAATAATAATAAATACTAACTACTGACTAATAGACTACAGGCCCACGTACAAAAAATGTGGGTCATATGAACCACCAGGTGACGTATATAGGACGATATAAGAGCATAAAATAATAAGATTCAGCACTATGCCGTCACTTGTAAGCTGTCCAACTGGGTGCTGGTGAGAATTCAAAAGTGCAACCCTCGATTTTTTCCCCTTGTCGCATGATTTTTGTACGGCGTTGCGGAATAATGGATTAGAAGCTGTATTGAAACAGTATGAAACTGATGCCGTACAAATGGTGCGCCACAAAGTCGGTAATTTTTTTTTGATTTTCTGACCATTTCCAGGGTAAATTTGGTCATTTGATTCTGTACGGCATCAGTTTCATACTGTTTCAATACAGCTTCTAATCCATTATTCCGCAACGCCGTACAAAAATCATGCGACAAGGGGAAAAAATCGAGGGTTGCACTTTTGAATTCTCACCAGCACCCAGTTGGACAGCTTACAAGTGACGGCATAGTGCTGAATCTTATTATTTTATGCTCTTATATCGTCCTATATACGTCACCTGGTGGTTCATATGACCCACATTTTTTGTACGTGGGCCTGTAGTCTATAAGTGAACTCTTCAAAAAGCTGCGATCCTGGTACTTTGGGTACAGAAAAACTGTAGAAAATCGTCGACATAACGAGCTTCTAAGCTCTAAGAGACGCTCTAGCTAGCGTCTCTGGGTGCGGGTTGCACTCACCTCTCGCCTGGTCCTGGCCTGGTGCCAGTCGTGCCTCCTCCACACGGCGGCCAGGAACAGCGCCCCGAGCACCACGTAGCCGAGGTTGGAGTACACGTGGTTGAAGTCTGACAACGCGAACAGCGGGTGGGCGCAGAGGGCGTTGAAGTAACACAGGTCCTGGTTACCGGACTGGTTCAGGAGCTACGGAAGCAATGAAGAATGAAATTCACCATCTGGCTCCAACATTGCCAGAACTTTTTTGGAACCCCCCAACGCAAAAGGAAGGGTTATACTTTTGTAGTCAGCGTTTCTCTCTCTCTCTCTCTCTCTCTCTGAGTGTGTGTGTGTGTGTGTATGTGTGTGTGTGTGTGTGTGTGTCTGTGTGTCAATGTGTCTGTCTGTGTGTGTCTATATGTGTGTGTGTGTGTGTGTGTGTGTGTGTGTGTGTGTGTGCGTGTGTCTGTGTGTGTCCGTGAGTGTGTGTGTGTGTGTGTGTGTGTCTGTGTGTGGCTGAGTGTGTCTGAGTGTGTCTGTGTGACTATGTGTGTGTGTGTGTGGGTGTGTGTCTGCGCGCGCGCGTGTGTGTGTGCGTGCGTGCGTGCGTGCGTGCATGCGTGCGTGTGTGTGTCATTACCTCCAGCTTCATAGTCAGGGTCACTAACCTCTAGGCTATTCGGTCGTCAAAGTTATACCACATATCTCTAAACAATATTGAAAACCAGAACACATGGGACGGCCATGGCTTCCACGCTGGTCTGGGAGCAAAGAAAAAACATAGAATGTACCAGTTGCTTCTCTTCCCGTAAAAGCCCATCGGGGGAATGGGCGAAAGTCTTAGGAATCATGTTATAGGCGATGCTAGCAACCCATCACTATGTTGACTCCTTCCACCTATACGCCCACAATCAAGCTAAACGTGGCCCATAAGGGATAAAGACGCGATATATGTATGTACTACTCACCCTTTGATATGTCACAACCAGCTGTATAACCGGCAATGTATAGAACACGGCGACAGTCAAAACGTTCCATAAGTACATCTTTGACCTGGCTTGCAACACTCTGGGACGGCATCTGTGAAACAATTGTTTTTCTAATCGAACGCGACCGCTAAGTTTGTATAAGGCATAGCCTGCGGTTTTTAAAAAGCGGTTCCGCTACCGCAATAGTACATTACTGCAGAGGCAGTGAAGTAAGGGATTGCTGGACGAGTTTGGGGTAGGTGGCCGAGTCGAAGACGAGGCCAGATAGAACGAGTCCTGCAATCCCTGTTCCGGCCAAAGCTTGTATAGTGCTTTTCTCAAACAATGTGAGGAAATATTAAAATTAAAATAACAACTACAATCAAGTAAATCATAGTTCCCCTTGGGAACGCTCATCTCTATCCGGTTTTTCTGGAACCTAGTAATGTTGACTCTAGTCGTGACTGGAACTTTACCAAGGGCGACTATTATCTTCTGCACCAATTATTTTCCGAAGTGTCATGGATGGAGGTTCTCGAGTCCGGCGATGTTAGCACTGCTGTGGAGATGTTCTACCAAGTAGTTTACAGTATTTTTGACGAATGCATACCCAGAAAAACGAGGCCTAATTCTCCAAGAAGGCGTTATCCGGTCTGGTTTACATCTGACATAATCTTGGATATTACACGGAAAGCTAGAGCTCATCGAGACTGGAAACACTCTGGAGACCGAGCAGTGTATGCTACTTTTGCCGGTCTTAGAACAGATCTCAAGGCGCGAATATCACTTGCTTATGATCGCTATATCAGTGATATTCAAAATAAACTCACGTGCAATCCTCGCGCTTTCTGGCAACACGTAGGTAACTTAAAATCTAAGGGTGGTTTCGAGTCGTGTGTCACCTACGAAGGAAAAGAATTTGAGGGTAGTGCGATGGCTCAGGCGTTCGCTGATTTTTTCTCCTCGGTGTTTTTACCTAATAGGCCTCTCTTAGATTACAAAAGGATCATTCGGGAAGACCGCTCCAAAAACGCGAACTATGTCCATATTAAAAATATTACGGTTCTGGATATAGAAGCTGGTATTAACCGATTAAAGCCTCAAAGCGCTTCTGGTCCTGACCATATTCCGGCATTCATTTTGAAAGGATGCAAAGAATGGCTTATAACACCGCTTCTTCATATTTTCAACTTAGCTCTAAATACTGGCGAATACCCTTATCAATGGAAGGTGACCCGGGTGAGACCTGTTCCCAAATCCGGTGATGTGGGTAAAGTTGAGGATCATAGGCCCATTGCAATCCTGTCTTCGATAGCCAAGCTATTTGAGTCCATCATAGATCGGATTTTAGCCCCTCAATTAAAGCCACTACTCTGTGATGCTCAGCATGGCTTTAGGTCTAGGCGCTCAGTAGAGACAAATCTTTTGACCCTGGTTGATTCCATTTCGGAACATTTGGACAAAGGAATTCAGGTTGATATGCTGTACTTCGACTTCAAAAAAGCCTTTGATCGTGTAGATAACGATGTTCTATTGGGTAAATTGTGCAGTGTTGGTCTTTCGCCAAAACTACTCAAGTTCTTTGCCAGCTATTTGCGTGACAGGCAGCAGTACGTGCAGCACGGATGCTTTGTATCAAAGCCTTATCATACTCGTTCTGGAGTCAGCCAGGGCTCGATTTTGGGCCCGTTGCTCTTTGGAGTTATGGTCGATGATCTGGCCTCTGTGCCTAAATGCGCTCGATGCTTGCTTTATGCCGATGACCTGAAGCTGATTTATGGCGTGCAGAATATCTCAGATTGTGTATCCTTGCAACGCGACATTAATCAAGTGTACCAGTGGAGTATCAACAACAGACTCCTTTTTAATGCTGCGAAATGTGCGCTCATAACGTTCAGTAGGGCCCGCTATCCAATATTCAATAATTATTCCCTTGGTCCTGAAACTATTGCTCGAGTTGACACTATACGAGATTTGGGAGTTATCCTGGACACGAGCCTTAACTTCCACGAGCACATTAATGGGCTCGCACTTAATTGCTATAGGAGGCTGGGGTTTGTCATTCGAAACGCTAGAGACTTTGTTGACGTCAGGGCCATAAAGCTCTTATATACTGCGCTTATCAGAAGCAAGCTTGAGGCAGCCTGCGTTGTTTGGAACCCTCATGAGGCATCATACATCTTGCTACTGGAGAGAGTACAAAAAGCTTTCCTGCGTTTTCTGTACAAAAAAATGTACGGGTATTACCCATTTTTATACCCAACAAATTTTTTGTTGGGCGTCCTGGGGTTTAACTCATTAGAGGTGAGGCGAGATTACAGACTGATTACCGTGGCCAGTAGTATTTTACGTGGTGACTCTGACTGTCCTGAACTGGTTGCTCAGTTGTTGCGTCTGTACGTTCCCTCTCCATCTAAATTTTTATTTCGACCACGTAGTCGTCACTTATTGGCTGCGCCAGCTGCGCGAACCGTGTCTCGCCGGAACTCTCCTCTGGTTCGAGCTTTGCACCGCATAAATTCGCTCCTCGAGTCGGCACCAAACTGTGATGTGTTCGCAAGCAGATGGTTGGATGTGTGTGTTGAGTGTTTGAAGTTCTGCGAGATGACGGATGAGCGGCCTTCTTCTGTAAAATTCTAGTTTAAGTTTCTCTTATTTTTGTATGCATTTTCGTATTTTGTAAGATTTAGTTTCACAGTGCCTTGGTGTTACTGTCATACTGTGAAATTTAATGAAATAAATAAATAAATAAATAAAAAATAGTTTATTATAGGGAAAAATCTCTTTACTTTTTTCCGGTAGCATATTTTGCATAGCTAAATTTGCCTCCTCTTTTAAATGAGGCGGAGTACAGTTCATAAGTTCCCCGTCACTTTCATCACTAGAAGTCATTTTTATTTCTGTTAAATTATAATAACAATCACTACGAAATACGCATAAGCAGAAAAAAAGATTTTCGATTTGCCACCTTTTTTATTTTTTTAATGTACTAATTTGATCCAGCTATTTGAGCACCATGTTTAACCGCACATAAATATAGTACCATAGATTTTTTTTTATGTCGCAATTATGCTTAGGTACAGATTGTGGTGGTTGTTGGCTGTATGTAATTTTTTCCTTTGCCAATTTAATTTTAGTATAGAAATTTAAAAAATTAGAGCAGCGGACAAAAATGGATTTTCATACTAACTTTTGTGGCCTAAGCCAAGAAGTAATGTAGGGAGCCATAAACGAGAAACTTCATGTCCTCATATCGGGACATTAACGCATACATTTCCGAGCATGTTTGAGAAAAAAATTTAACGTACGGCATTCTTTATAAGCGCACGCACTAGCGATTTATTTCAGTGACTGATTTTAAAAACGCAACTTGCTACATTTTCATTCGCGGTTTGCAACCGCGCGTTTTTATGTATCCCATACTTCATGTACGGCAGCGCCCCCACTGCGGTTCGTAAAAAGCGGTTTTTTCGTCTTACCTCAGGGTTACAGACAAACGCTCTTCCGGTGATATAGCTTTACGAAAGCTTGTATTTTGAAATTGTAGATGTGGGCCAACCATTCGCAATAATTTATCAAAACTACTGATTGACATCCTGTAGTAGTTAAAAAAATTGTCTTTGTTGTTTCGTACATCACTGTACATTTTACAAAAATATCCCTTCAAATATCTTTGATCTGTTAGAGGATGCACCCAGTACTTGGCGAAGACGTTTTCTATTCTTTTTATTTCTTAAAACTAAGGCCACAACAGATACTGCTCTGAGGAAACCCATTGTCATACTGAACGTGAAAACCGCGGAAACGCAACCGCAGTGCGAGTTCCTCCGCGGTTCGGCGTTTTCGACCAGACCGCAACCGCAAGAAAAAAACCGCAGTGCGTGCTAAGCCTAAAGACGTAAAAATTCTTGATTCATTTGATAGTAAATAAAAACTTATAACATAATAATTACAGTGATAGAAGTTCATATGAGTGTTTGTCGCAGGCGGATTGTCATCCGCCGTCTTGCATTACGGCTAGCCGTTTTGCCGTTTTGCAATGCGGCGGTTCAACGCCACATCGTACTACTACTGGCTGGATTCGTAACTTTAAAAACACTCACCTTAGCAATTGGCTACATGCCAGGCCTCGGCGTTAGTCTACTATTACAGTGTTCTATCAAAATAAACAATTCTAAGATACCTAGCATAATTATTATAACTTACTTTGCTAAATTAGCGACGCACAGCCTGCCCCCCATTCTTAGATCCTTCTCTCTGTTAATATCATCCAGAGTGGAATAGTCAGATTCCGTATCTGACGAAGAACTACATTCTGAAATAAAAGACGGCCACAAATCACACAACAGTTACCACGTAATAGATTCCATACTAGTGTTCTAACAAGATTTCTTAGTGGGTAACTCTTCGGGTTTCTACGACATGAACTAAGTTTCTGCTATGGTAACTAGGTTCCTACTACATGAACTATGTTTCTGCTAGTGACTGGGTTTCTACGACACGAATCAAGTTTTCGCGACACCAGTTTTCTGTGAGGGTAACTTGGTTTCTACCACATTAACTACGTTTCTGGGGTTTCTACTACATGAACTAAGTTTCTGCGAGGGTAACTAGGTTTCTAGAACATGAAGCAGGTTTCGGCAATGATTTGACTGTTTCTACTGTATGAACTAGGTTATTCCGAAGGTCTGTTAGGTTAAGGTAACTAGGTTTCTACGACATAAACTACATTTCATCGATGCAATCTGGGTTACTACGACATACATTTCTACAATAGTAACTACATTTTCTACGACGTTAACTAGATTTCTGCGATGGCAACTGGGTTTCTAAGCTTGTTTTATCACATTCAGCTATTTTTTGTCTGTTTAAGGGACTTACCATCCCGCCTCGGGCCGTCTCCGACCAGGCACTGCTGCGAGGAGCTCTCGGCCTCCACGTTGATGGGCATGCGGCGGCGCGCCACGCTCAACTCGTCGTGTGGCGTTGCGGGCGGTGAGAGGCACTCCGCTGCGGAGGGAGAAAGTTTGTATAGGCTTTTTTAACCCCCAACACAAAAAGTGGGGTGTTATCGTCAATGTATGTGTGTGTGTGTGTGTGTGTGTATCTGTCTGTGGCATGTGGTGTGGTTTTTTTTTCATTCGAAAGGCAGTTTCGTTGCGTTGGTTATTAGCCGTGTCTGGTAAAAATCGTAGTATCAGCTCTTTTCCAAAATAATTTAAGGCTTATGCCTTAACAGAACAAAACTTAAGGCCACGTTTAGCATAATTAAGGGCGTGTAGCTGAAAAGGGAAATCAAAATAGTGATGGGTCTAGCATCGCCTATAACATGATCCCTAAGACTTTCGCCCATTCCCTCGATGGGCTTTACCATCCGCGCGGGAAGAGAAACAACTGGTAAATTCTATGTTTCTTCTTTACTCCCAGACCAGCGTTTACAAAATCCTATCACTCTTCCTCTTCCTTATCTGCTTCCACAAACTATGTGCTTACTTCCTCTTCCTCATAAACACTTCCTCAACTCTCGAACTCACCTTCGTTCAGGTTAGCTTCGGCGTCCCGGCTCGCCTGCCGCCTCTGCACCACGATGACCACAACAAACGCCACGTAGAAACACAGGAAGAATGCCAGAACAGCCCCCGCGGCGATCATGTACTCCTGGTACGATATGGTCGCTATTATGCGAAGTCTGTGAAAGAAAAAAATAATTTTGAGAAAAAAAAACGGATTTTAAAGTGGGATTCGCGCGCCGAGGGTTCCAGTACAAATTCGGTGAGTGAAAAAAAACCAATGTAAGCCGAGCCCTGGTTTTAAGCAAAATGAGGGCAATGTGAGTTCATTTTATAATGGTTAATCAAATAGACAGACATAAAAATATTATTTTTAAGTACATACATACATACATACATAAATCACGTCTTTATCCCTTACGGGTTAGACAGAGCCTAAGGTAACAAGACCTAAAGGCCACGTTTAGCATGATTGTGGGCGTATGGATGGAAAGAGGAATCAAAATAGTAATGGGTTGCTAGCATCGCCTATAACATGATTCCTAAGACTTTCGCCCATTCCCTCGACGGGCTTTTACCATCTGCGCTGGCAGAGAAGCAACTGGTAAATTCTATGTTTTTTCTTGATATTTGCCTATGCGTACTTTAATTAATTCCGAAGTGGTAATTAAGAAACAAGTGTCGCACAAAAGCAGCCGTTCTACAATGCTATAGACTTACGTGAAATTCTTAACTCTTCCGTCACCCACGGCATAGTCTACCTTTCTCACTTCCTCCCAACCCAAATATCTAGCCATGGTGGGCAAAGTTTTGTTCGCACTGTCCCCCGTGCAGTATTCATCTGATGTCTTCACTATAAATACTATGTAAAAACCCATGGGAAACGTATCTTGCTGAAAACGAAATAAATTATTAGAAATAATAATTATTTTTATTGTATGTATCGTACAGACACATCATTCCAACAGATAACGCTTGGCGACAAAAATTCGCATACTAACAAGGTCACGCGACAGCTAGTAACAGATAGAAAAATTCGAAGGCTCACCCACCTGCTATGTATGGGTGGTGTAGGTATAGCACGCGTTACGGAATGACGAGGAACCGGGTTCGATTCCCCATAGCTTTACTTTTCAGATTTTTCTATGTGTTCTAAGTTAAGTAAGTTCTCAGTATCGTTTACAAATTTAATATTTGTACTTTTTAATAAGTGTTGGGGCAGTAACGGCTTCGGGGACTTCTTCAATGAATTTTATAATTACAGTTCTCGATCGAACCTGAGACCAAGTATGATGACAGTTCATGTACCTGGTGATGAAAGTTTAGAGGTACATTCATCTAGAATCTAGGTACTTACATTCAATGTGATGCCACCTTTTCTGGTCATAGTAAAATAATACCCATCGTACAGTATGTTTCTCTCATTGTCAAATACAGGACACTGGAAAAGGAAAGACGTTAATTAATGCTTAAACATTAATTTATTTATTAATCGTCAGATTCAAGTATCAAACTGTCTTGGGAATATGGACGAGTTGGGAATGTAGATGAGGTAGAAATGCGGACGTAATAGGAAGTGGACGATTTGGGAATGTTGATAAAATAGGAAGTGGACGATTAGGGAATGTTGACAGAAGTGGACAATTGGAAATGTTGATAAGTTAGGAAGTGGAAGATTCGGGAACGTTGACAAAATAGGAAGTGGACGATTTGGGAATGTTGATAAAATAGGAAGTGGACGAATAGGGAATGTTGACAGAAGTGGACAATTGGAAATGTTGATAAGTTAGGAAGTGGAAAATTCGGGAACGTTGACAAAATAGAAAGTGGACGATTTGGAAATGTTGATATGTTAGAAAGTGGAAGATTCGGGAACGTTGACAAAATAGGAAGTGGAAGATTCGGGAACGTTGATAAAATAGGAATTAGACGATTTGGAAATTGAATATGGACGCTATGGGATTGTTGACGAGCTGTCAAGTGGACAAAATGGCCAACATTTTAGGTTTAAAACTACAAATATTTGTAAAAAGAACTCACCGAAAAGTTTTGAATCGATATGACGGCACAAATATCGTCATCGGACTCGATCATCACGATGACGCTCTTGGGCTGACTGAACCAGGTGTCTTTCTTGATGAAATCATTCTCTAGAAATAAAAACTAGTTTAGGTCAATTTGAAATTTCTTCTGTCGGTTCTGTATGTTCCTTTATATTACTTTTAAATTTTTTATTTACTTTTACGGTTTTACCGTTAGAAATTTAATTAACACAATTATATAATTAATGATTATTAATACAAATAATCCGGCCAGGTGGGATGACGATCTGCGAAAGACTGCAGGCAGATGCTGGATGCGTCAAGCTAAAGACAGGGCGCTATGGCGCTCATTAGGGGAGGCCTATGTCCAGCAGTGGACTAACATAGGCTGATGATGATGATGATGATGAATACAAATAATTAATTAATTAGGTAACTAAATTTCTAAACGACTCTGAAAATTTGAACACATAAAAAAAACCGAAAAGTAAAGCTATGGCAATCGAACTCTGATCCTCGTCATTCCGTGACGCGTGCTATACCCCTACACCACCCATAGCAGGTGGGTAAGCCTTCGAATTTTCCTATCTGTTACTAGCTGTCACGTGACCTTGTTACAATGCGAATGTTTGTCGATTACAAACTAATTAAATTAATGTGCCGTAATATATAACATATGTACATAATAATAAATGTATAGCACGCGTCACGGAATTCCGAGGATCCGGTTTCGATTCCCGGCCACAGCTTTACTTTTCGGATTTTCCCGTTCCAATTTTCAATGCCGTTCAGAAACAATTTTTTTTTTAAATGAATAGGTAGGCAGACGAGCAAGTGGGTCACCTGATGGTAAGTGATCACCACGGCCCATAGACTCCCGCAACCCCGGAGGGATTGCAGATGCGTTGCCAACCTAGAGGACTAAGATGCAATGCCTCTTGTGCCCGTAATTTCCCCGGCTGTCTTACTCTCCACACCGGAACACAGCAGTGCAAGCACTGCTACTTAGCGGCAGGATTAGCGAGTAAGATGGTGGTAGCGATCCGGACGGACCTTGCACAAGGCCCTACCACCCGCAAAATAATAAAATGTTTAAACAGCTCACCTAAAAAATAGCTGCTAACCCCATCGCTGCACATCGACTGCCTCTTGGCGCTCTGGACTTTCAAATCCATCTTTTTCTCCTGCTTGAATGGGAAGAAGTAATATTTCGGCTGGCTAGGAGTCACCGTCATATTCGTCGTAGTATTCAGTTTTATATAGAAGTCTTTCACTGTTTCCACAACTATAGTAACTTCTATGGGGTCAGGAGACGAAGACGTCAGGTGGACCAGCGGTGTGTTTTGATTGGAAACGTCTGGAAGGAAAGGCGCGTTCAAAATGGCGGCACCGCGGCCATTTTGTATCAAGTGTCATGGCGGGCCGTTTGACAGAAGCGCAGAATTGATGCCGTTGTTGATTTAAAAGGTCGTCTTCGATTACTAACCATGAGCTCTTAGAATGCAATTGAGGTTTGTATTGCTCTCACTTTTTGTTTGATACGAGTGAGGGAGACCGCAAGACACTCGAATGACATTCTAAGCAGGGATCGGAAGCCGGCTTTTGAAATTAATAGGTATGGGGTCAATGACCGAAACCGAAACGATAAACGGTTAACTTGGATTAAAACGCATTCTCTTGTCATCTCTCTTCAAACATTCTCTGTAGCCAGCGCATGCAGGAAAGAGAAAGAGCATCGCGGTGTGACTAAGCGCGGGCGGCGCGGTGGGGGCGGCGTTGTTTAGCGTAAAAATTTCGTTCTACATACACAAATCACGTCTATATCCCTTACGGGGTAGACAGAGCCTGAGGTAACAAGACCTAAAGACCACGTGTAGCGTGATTGTAGGCGTATATGTTGAAAGGGGAATCAAAATAGTGATGGGTTGCTAGCCGCATCGCCTACAACATGATTCATAAGAATTTTGCCCATTCCTTCGATGGGCTTTTACCATCTGCGCGGGAAGAGAAGCAACTGGTACATTCTATGTTTTTCCTTTGCTCCAAGACCGGCATGGAAGTAATTATTTATTATTTTAATTGAGTTCCCTCCGTTAACCGGTTAGTTCAATGAACGTAACTATACCGGTTTTCTGCACGATATTAACCGGTATTTCCAAACCGGTTCCGTTCCCTGATTCAACGAGCTCACGGAATTCATACGCAGGTGCTTTCACTAAACATAAACCAAAGTCCACAGCCGCGTGTCTTTGCGATAAACTTAAAAACTACTGAACCAATTTGCATGCGGTTTTCACCAATAGTGATTCTTAAGTTTATTTTTGAAAAACAGTATCAAAACGTTCAATTTTGCACTTCTGCTGTACATTAATAAAAACAACAAATGAATACGACGCCAGAATCTCAATATTACATACATACATACGTTAATCTCGTCTTCACCCCTTACGGGGTAGACAGAGCCAGTAATAAGACCTAAACGCCACGTTTAGCATGACTGCCGGCGTATAGGTGGAAAGGGGAATCAAAATAGCAATATTGAATATATGTATGTACGTACGTATATGTATGTTAACCCATTGAACTGCACTGAATAAAATAAAACAAAGACATACAAATTCAACATGAAACTACCGTCATAGTTACACAAACGGATAACTCACGTATAAAAGTCGAGCAATGCTCGACATGTTTCGGACTACTTCCTAGTCCTTCCAATTGGAACACAACTAAGTGTTCGTTTCGCTGCAAGAGCAAGGCCTACGAACTAGTCCGAAACATGTCGGACATCACTCGACTTATATGCGAGTTTTCCGTTGGTGTAATTACATTTATGTACAAACATTGAGATACGTGTACAAAGGCGCACTTATCCCTCTAAAGGATCTGTTCCAGTCAACTTTTGAGTGGATGAGAGGAGTATTAAATTAGCGAAGAGTGTGATAAGGGAATGTGCTGGTGTGAAAGAAGATATAGTGACTGAATAGAAAGAAAGCTTGATTGGTTTGGTCACGTAGAGAGGATGGATGAAAGTAGACTAACTAAACAGATCTATAGGGGGAGTGTGAATGGTTGCGGGAGGGGAAGACCTAGACGGGCGTGCTAAGACCAAATAGGAGACGTTTTGAGAGCACCCGAAACCGACGAGCATGTACGAAGAGATTGATGAATGTGGATGAAGCGAAAGAAGTATGCCAGGATCGTAGGAAATGGGACAAAGTAGTCTCTGCCTACCCCTATGGGAAAGAGGCGTGACTGTATGTATGTCGGAATCTTATTTTATTTATTATTCGGTTCTGGCGTCGTATTATAATATATAATGTAACTAACTTATATATTTTATAGAAAGGTGGGCCTTTAGTATTGGATGGACAGATGATAATAAAATATCCTTCTAACGTCTCACACAAATAGATGGACCGATTCGGAGTTTATGCGAGTAGAAAGCCAAGCTTAATCGCGATCGCTTCACACCATGTTCCATGCATTAAGACGTTTTAGACGTCGATCTCTCTCTGTATGTCTGTCTATCTGTTTGTTAGTTCGTGTGTTGTGTGTGCGTGTGTCTAAGACCATAGCTCTGGACCGATTTCGATGCAGTTTTTTCATTAGTTCCTTTGCGCTGGTTCTTAGGCGTGTTTGGTAAAAATCGGTCAAGCAGTTTGAAGAATATCTGGCGCCTTACCATAACGTCTTAATGCGATTCAATTCCGATTCAGTTTAGGGTGGCTCGCTGTCAGATCCATACTAAAATGACAGCTAAAACCTGAACTGTATCGGAATTGAATCGCATTAAGACGTCATGGTAAAGCCCCAGCTGTTTTCAAAGTGACGTAAGTAATTCTTGACATTCTTTTTTTTTAATTACGGTTTGATTACTCGACCAAGGGGTTTCACATTTTTAAATTTAATTTTGCGTATTCAATCTTGTCTTGTAACCTTAGGCTCTGTCTACCCCATAAGGGATAAACACGTGATTCGTGTATGTATGTATGTGTATAAAATTTACTATAGATCATCATCTGTATCACTGTCCATCCAAAAGTTACGTAACGTGATCATTGGTGACATTTATATAAAATTCGTGACAAAATGGTAACAATATAAATTCTATTTACGTATAAGAGGCCCACAGTAGACCCTCAAGTGTCCCACATTCGCTAAGATTGCGTGAACAGAAAAACATAGCACTATGTTACACAGGGTCCCACATTTTTTTTCCGGAACATTCCAGGGGTTGGGTCAGCTCGATTAAATAACCATGTCTATTTGTTCCCCGAACATAACCAAGTTACGTTACCAGCACATTCTAAGGTAAAATAAAGACTATTTCTAAATTAAAACAAACGTGTTCGCGGCTTAGAGGTAACCCCGTATCTAAACCTAAATTAATCCAAATTAATCATCCAAGGTTATTTTACCAGTGCCGGTAATGTAACTTGGTTATGTTCGAAGAACAAGCTGAATTTACAAAATGAAACTACCGTGAGAATCATAACTACACAAACAGACTAGTAGCCCTTCCTCTTGGAGCGCACGAAACGAACACCCAAGAGGAAGGGCTACGAACTAGTCCGAAACGTGTCGAGCATTTTTTGTGAGTTATCCGTTTGTTTAATTATGTTTTTCAGTATTTTTGAATGGCATAGATTAGACGGTGAACATTATCGTGATACCGGTATCAATGTAGGATAACTAACCGGTATCGCTGCAATACGCATTAACATTTCGTAATATGAAAGAAAGAAAAGGAAAAAACAAGTTTATTCATAACAATCATAAAACAACAGATAAATATATTGAAAGAAAGAAAGAAAAGAAAATTAAGAAAAAGTTTATTTTTGACAATCACAAAAGTAGTTAAAAAAAAAACGGGCACGTTACTACCGTAGACGATCGTACATTGATGTGTTCGAAGTGAAGCGTCAAGTGCAGTAGGCTTATTACCTAATTCGCTCGCAATCGCCGTCGTGTTCATTTTGACAGTTCACGTATGGGCTGACAGTTGGCATCGGAATCAGCTAGCTGTCACATTCATACAAGAACTGTCAAAATGAACACGATGGCGATTGCGAGCGAGTTAGGTAATAAGGGGGCGTCCATTAATTACGTGAGGTACTTAGGGGGGGAGGGGGTCGAGCCGAATCTTACTAAATCTCACTTGGGGGGAGAGGGGGGTCTTGGCAAATATCACGTAATTTTTTTTTAGCTGAAAATGGTGTAAAACTGCGTGAAAATTAAGTTAAATAAAAGTTGAATTAATAATTTAAGATTACAGCAATATTTGCAAATACTAGTCCTTGCTAGTCTTAAATAAAAGTACCTAATTAAACAAATTGTGTTAATGTTTTTTAATAAATCCAATGCTTTTACACCCAAAGTACAAGTATTGAAAAATCTCACGTGAGATTGTGGTAGGGGGGAGGGGGTCGAGAAAAATCTTACGACATCTCACCAAGGTGGGAGGGGGGGTCAAGAAATCCTTAAGAATGCCTCACGTAATTAATGGACGCCCCCTAAGTCTACAGGATTTCATTTTGAATCAAAAATTTTAATGACAAAACTTTGTAGGCGCTACAATCGAACCAACCCTGGATTGGGCACATATACTTATATGTAGACATATACTTAACATATTATATCAAGTCGCGATAGCTTAACCACCTATTTCACTACATAGTATAAAACAAAGTCGCTTTCCGCCAGGGGCGTAACTATAAAGTCTGGGGACCGTGGCAAATTCGTCAGATGGGGCTCCTTTCACAATACAGGGTGTCCCAGAAAGTAGAGTCAAGCGAAAGTCCTGACGTAGAGCAACTCAAGGGGCATCCGAATCACCCCCATGTATGTTCGGCGATTTTTCGTAGTGTAGGAGTTATGGCCTTTTTTCACATTTTCTATTAATCTACGACCACGGAGACAGTTTTGCTCACTCTGACTGCAATAATTGAGATAATAGCTTGTTTGTTTTTTTAACGAGTAGCTGAATAGTACGTGCATGTATTTCATTTTAAAAACAAAACAATATCGTTGACCGTTTGGGCAAAAAAAAATATCGAATCACAAAAAGTGACTAAATCTTGACTGTAGTTCAGACTTTGAAGGCAGATTACAAAAAAAACTAGCATAACTTTTTTTTTTTCAAACCATGTTTAAAAACTGCCTTATTTCATTAACTTTCTACCCTATTCATTTTATTGATCTATCATTAAGGTATCATGCCAAAAAAACATATTAAACTGTCCTTCATCCGTAATTTTCACTTTTTTTAGTAAGGCCAAGTACAAATCTGAACGTGACGTGCTTTCAAAAATCGGGCCCCAAAACTTAAAAAAATATGGCTTTTTGAAAAAAAAAACCGATAATTTTTCTGCTTTTTTTAACCCTAGGTCGGACACCCACAAATAGTAACTAATGAACAAAAATACTACTACCATAAGTAATAAGTACCTATTTTTGATCATTAAAATGTACCCGATTGAAGTAATGCCTGATTAAATAATACCCACGTTGAATTTAGAAAATATTTTGAATAGTCAAAACATCAACACTCCGGAGCTGATGCCCTGGTCTTACCACACGTCTCCTCGTCCTCGGAGAACATGTTGTTGTGGGGGCACAGCGTCCTGGATATATTGGTGAACTGCTCCAAACTGCTCGGGGTCTGAACCAGCATCGGGAGCTGCCAGGACGAGACACCTGCAAGTATACCAACAGTTTGCAACATTTAGGGGCAGTTTCACCCAGGGACCGGAAAACCCCTTCATTTGCTTAAGCCTTTTAAAAGGGTAACCCTATTAAACTGTTACCCTATGAGTATGGTAAGCTTATCAATGTGCTAACCCTATCATTACGGAAACCGTTTTGAATAAGGTTACCCGTTTTCTATATGGTTTCCGAGTCGAATAGGGTGTAGCAATTTGATTATTTACCCACTTACCATTTAATATGGTTACCCCTTTCTGGTCTCTTTTTCACGCACTAAGGCAGACGATTGCTATTTCATGGTGCCGGCATTTTACTTATTTACATTGAAGATCGAGTCGGGTGAGAGTTGTATTGTAATAACGTTGTGTATTTAATTGGCATTGTTCATTTTTTACCGATACCCTTTCGTAGTAATTGTTGTGCAATAATAAACCGAATGCTTTGCACTTAAAGTTTAAAATAACTTCATCGCGTTTTAAAATCACGGAATACGGTAACCCTATTCAGGGTTTTTAGTTTTGGTTAGCGGCTTACCAGAATTAACTACGTTATTACGGTCAGACTTTCTTTCGGGTAACCCGATGATATGCTTACCAAATTGATAGGGTTTGTGAAAACAATTCTATAAAAAACCCTATCCAATACCCCTTTAATGGTAACCGGTTCCGGTCCTTGGTTTCACCACTGTCTGTTAAGTTCTGGTTACAGTTTGACAACAAAAATAATGCTCCACGATGTACCTGCGCAGTAGACCAATTTTAGTAGCGCGGGAAACTCTGGCGCTGTTATTGGTCGATCGATTTCGTACCAACAATGGCAAAATCGTGTAAGCGGGACAGAGCTAAGAATGCAAAGCAAGCAATACTCTGCCAGTTGCACTTGCAAATAAAGTTCAATATAGATTATTTACACGTTCGGCTACCATCGGAAACTGGTCTGCGCTTCTCTGCGCAAACGAATACTGCCGATGTGCATTATATTTGTTGTCAAACTGTATCTCAAGTGTCAATTATCGACGGGGAAGAACCAATGGCCCGACCGGATAGCCTAGTGGTTAGTGACCCTGACTATGAAGCTAGAGGCCCTGGGTTCGAATCCCGGTAGGGGCAGACAGTTGTATGGTGAATACAAATGTTTGTGCCCGAGTCATGGATGTTGTATGCATTTATCTACATTATATAAGTATGTTTATCCGTTGCCTGGTACTCATAGCACAAGCTTTGCTTAGTTTGGGGCTGGGTCAATTGTTGTAATTTGTCCCAAGATATTTATTTATTTAATATCTTCTGTCTTGTAATTTCGGATTAATGTAAGATAGGTATGGAGGGAATGGGCGAAAATCTTAGTAGTCATGTTATACGTGATGCGGCTAGCAACCCATCACTAATTTGATTCCCCTTTCCATATGCCCAAAATCATGCTAAACGTGGTCTTTTGGTCTTGTTACCTTAGGCTCTGTCTACCCCGAAAGGGATAAAGACGTGACTTATGTATGTATGTATTATAAAAAAAATGATATTTTTGTTGATTGTGTTGTTGTAAATCATCACGTTTGCTGTTATCAATGATTCATTAGAATGATAGCTTAGGCTTATTATAGTTTGTCGAAGTGAAGTTGAAGTAGGTTTGTTATCAATATTGCCTCATATTTGCACTTATGTATTCAAGATAGATACCGTTCGATAAAAAATTCACGCGTATCCCAATAAACAATACATACATACAAAAATCACGTCTTTATCCCTTACGGGGTCAGAGGTTAAATTCTAACAGCCGTATTCATAAAAAGTTAGAGGCTCGCTATAGGCTCGCTATAGGACCGATGCAAAAAAACGTGATTCATAAACGTCTGTTAGCGCTAATCAGTCCATCAAGGCTCTGTTAAGTAGTCCCTAAGTTAGAGGACCGTGGACCCTCCTTTATCTCTCTGCTAACTCACAAAATGGCCGCCAAAAATGTGAACAGCTGATTTTGACAAGAGTAAAACCATACCCAAGAGAAGATTTTTAACGAAGGGATTATAAAGTGGGTTTTGTTCTTCCTTATAATTGGGTATTTAGTATGATACGTGTATAATAATAAATGTACCTATAAGAAATAAAATTAAGATGATTAACATAGTTACGGATTTTTGCACTTACAACATTACATGTACCTAGTTATAATTATTCTTCCATGCTGGTCTGGGAGCAAAGAAAAAACATAGAATTATAGCTTCTCTACCCGCGCAGATGGTAAAAGCCCATCGAGGGAATGGGCGAAAATCATAGGAATCATGTTATAGGCGATGAGGCTAGCAACCCATCACTATTTTGGTTTCATTTTTCACCTATACGCCCGCAATCTTGCTAAATGTGGCATATAGGATATAGGTATCTGTTCTGTTAAAAATAAATAGAATTTAGTAAGAAGCTTTATTAAAGTATAAAACACAATAAGGTACCTACCTATACAAAAGTATGCTGATGGATGTATGTCTAAAGTTAACTTTAAAGATGTCTACACTTTTACTTTTGAAGAAAAATTTGTGTTCATACCTGTAACCTTTTATTTATAATATTTTCTAGCATAACATGTATCATTAATAATTATTTTTATTTGCAATTTTGCTTACTTATTAAAGTTGACAGAGAAAATAACATAAAAAAAATTATAAGTAGGTAAAAGAAACTTCATGTCATGACATATAAAAATACATTTATTTTAGAAATTTACAAAATACATACAGCTAGAAAACAAAGAGAGAGAAAAGAAAAAACAATGGAGTCAGAATAATTACTTTTAACAAAATTGAACTAATTATTCATTTTACTTTTAAAATATTCAATTCTTTTAACCCTTTACCGCATGGGAAACCATATATGGTCTCATATAATTATATTTTTTTAAAGTATTAAATTATGGTTATTTATACGAGTAAATGACCAAATATTATTGTCAATCTGCAAGTAAAACAGAACGTATTTTTTTATTTTTCATTTGGAGGGTACTTAGCAATTTTATTGACACTTGATTCTGTTTGACTTCTTAAATCGGTGCTTGACAAAAACATTTTGTTTTTCGGTGTTATCAGGAATAATAAAGGTGAGTAACAGTATTTCGACTCATTTTATTATTAGCTATAGGTCTAATTCAGTTTATGTTCATGATAGCATGAAAAAAAAATGATTATTAGCACCATTTTGGCATGTTTTTTGTAGGAACCATATTTGGCTTCGTATGCAATCAGCGATATTAGTGAAGTATACATATTTGGCTTCGTGTGCAATTAGCGATAATATTTTAATATACATATCTGGATTCGTATGCAATTAAAGAAAAAATCCCTGATAGTAATACTTCGGAAAATGAAGAAGAATACATAAATATTTCTATAGCACACAAATAAAATACACGTAAAAAGCAGATGGTATAGGTCACTGTCCAAAATGGACGAAAAATCAAAAGCAGTGCAAGTTTCGTTCATTCACAATGTGTGAAAAATGTCAAGTTTATTTGTGTTACAATGAAAAAAGGAACTGTTTCAAAGATTATCATTTCATGTAAGATTTCTTAGCTACCTACAAATTTTAAAAGGACTACCTACCAACAATTATGTGGCAATAACTTTCTATTTGTATTGCGTTGCATACCAAGCCACATTTGGATTGTTTTCTTTATTTTTGAAATGCATACGAAGCCATATACGGATTTTGAAAACTACGTAAATAAAAAATGTTTTTTTCATGATTTTGGAATTTGCGCATTAAATAAATATATGTTCTTGAAACCAATTTGTTTTTTTATGATTTTTACCTATGCCATGCAGTAAAGGGTTAAATCCAGGATTATTTTTTTCTTTACTTCATTATCCTTTCTCCTCTCTTCATTTTCTAGCTGTATTTTGTGCAGCTCATTGCGACACTTGATTTCATTGGCAGCAATATCTGATGCCACCTGTCCAGAAGGTTGAGAGATCTGAAAGAAAAAAAACTTATTAAATATAAACAAGGCGCTCCCGACAATCAACTCCGGATTGTACCGCAAACTTCGCGGGTATGGAAGACCCCAGCTCCGACTACTAATCGGAGCCCTGATTGGACATGCCTTGCTTAACAAGCACTTATAACTTAGGTGTCACAGCAGCCTCCTATGCAGAGCATGCATGGAGGCAGAAGAAACGGTCACACATATTCTGCTCGTGTGTTCCGGAGTGGCGAGCTACAGGGCACAACACCTCGGGTCACCGAGGATGTTCCAGGAAGTCTTCGGCAATGTAAAGGATTTGCTAGGCTTCTTTCAGGAGCTGGGCTGGCACGAATATTGCTGCAGCCCACCACGCAAAATAGACACAGTTTATAGTCATAGAGATGTGGAAAACAGCCTGTTACAACATAACATAACAATATAACATATCTATACTTAGGCCTAACATAATATTATAATTAGAATTGAAGTAATTTACTTTTCTTTTCTTAGTTTTAAAGCGTGATGACATAACTTCCTGAGCAGGCCGAGCATGTGGGGCTAGGGAAGGTTCCACGGCAGGTGGTGTGGCTTCTTTGATTTGCACTACTGGAACACTGGTACTGACCACTACTGGAGCCGTCAGAATCTGAAGAAAAAAAAGTTGTTTAATTAAAATATATTTTGAGCTGACATACTTTTGTTTTTAACTTAATCTACCATGGGCATACCCAGCATTTTTAAGGCGTGGGGCAGCATAAATAAGAAATAATATTTGTTTTCATTATGTTAATTATGCCTAAATATTTTTAGCTTCGGGTCAGTGAGCCAGGTGCAACAAATGTCCCACCCTGCCTTACCAAGGGTATTCTCTATAAGTAAGCTTATCTAAACTTCCTTAGAACACATCTTATTTTTTAGAACTGTGTGAGCTAGCAGGTACTAAATTTCTCATTGGGTGCATTCACCTGATTGAAGCCTTTTATTGTTAAGATAACTTGACTGATTGACTAACATTGATTTTACAGATATCAAAGGGATACAAAGTGGGATAGATATTCTTTTGGGGCATAATCTCATCAACAGTTATCTAACAGGTCAAATTAAATTACATATTTGTTTTGTTCACTGTTAAAACTTGTTAAAGTTTTCCTGCATGAAATTTTAGGCACTTTAAAGAAGAAAACATAAGTATGAAAATAACGATTAGTATACTATTTAGACAGGTAAACAACCTCGGACGGATACCTATGTTTAAAGCACGATTATCTAAATTATATTGACTTATTCACATGATTTAAAATACTAACCTACCAATACTGTCTTCATGTAGACCTTCCTCATTGAAATTTAGGTTGCTACCTACGCTTGCAGAGCGGCTGTTTATCAGGATAATGATAAGTAGCATTAACAATGGATAAAACGATTCACAGCAACATTTTTTTTATTGACAACAGTACTTAAAACTTGAACTCGCTCGCTACCCACACACACACACACCCAGCTAACTCCTTAATACGTTAGAAAGCAGTTTTATTATGTAGTTTATATAAATGATATTGTTTGTTGATAATTTATCAGTCAACAGAACTTCATAGGCCTTATAGAACTAATATTATTATTTTACTGTATATATAGTTACGTCAAATTTAAAACGTCAAGGTGTGGACATTTACCACTTCAAAACGTAGATACGTTCAGATACTACAACTTCTCACGTCGGTCAATACAAATCACTTAATGCAATACAATTTTAGTTTAATACGATCCTGAAATATATCATGATATTGATGATGGGATGGCCCAAGCTTTATATCTAGGTATTTCAAACTGAAACTTGTGGACATTTTCAGCATTAAAACAAAAGTGAAATATAAAAAATATATGACCAAATCATACCAACCTGATTTATAGAGTCCGAATCAAACTCGTTGTTGTCAGTTTCGAACTCTTGCGGCAACCAGGCTCTTATAGAGTTCGAAGAAATGGGTTCTTCTCGCGGAGGCAGGCTACCTCCGGTCTCAAATCGCGCTTTTCTCTCGGTGCTAATTAGCCGTTTCTCTGCGGATTTGAGAGTTCCCCACTGATTTTTTATTTGCGCGACAGATCTTTCGACGCCGTTCCGCATTATATTGAAACTAAAAGCGAAAAGCAATAGGGATATATTTTAACAACATTGTGTTTGCAATGATATTTAGTAATTTCAATTCAGCCCACGCAGCGATCTTGCGGTTATTCATATTAGTATCAGTTTGCTTATTCTCTAAGATCGCCACTCTCTCTTTTACAAGCTCTTGAAGCAAAATCTGAAAAGGACGTTCAGTGTTTAGATTCAATAGGAACATTAAAGGTAGGTAAGCAATTATCCACAACACAATATATCACCAAACAAAGGTAGGTAAATGATTTGCTTTTCTTACTTTATCCTCCGCTGTCCAATTATCATTCCTTTTTTTGTAGTATTCATTTTATAATGTAGTTCACTTGTGTAGTGTACCTAACTTTGCAAAAGTGGTTTGCAGTTTCCCGCATTAATTCGCTGTCATTTTTTTTTTTAATTCACGAGTTTGCCATTTTTTGTCTATGATTTGTCAATATCGGCAACATAACGCGTCTAATCAACCTATTAGCAGCTCATTAGTTAGCAGACTGCTAGCAAGCGTTTATGAATCACACTTCTTAACAATCGTCCAATAAGCTTAATCAGTCTGTTAACTAACAGACTGATCAAGCCTCCATTAAGGAATTTTTATGAATACGGCTGTAAGGCAATACCGTCTTCACCATAAGGGGGCGTTCAAGTATTACGTAACGCAATTTGGGGGGGAGGGTGGGGGTCTATCGTAAAACGTTACGATGGGTTACCTTTCTTTCTTACAACACGTTACCAAGGGGCAGGGAGGGGCAGCTGCCCCCCCCCCTAGATTCTAAAAAAGTTGCCAAATATAATGCAACCAAAGTCCTAGACAAAATAAAAAAAATTAAATAAAAAAAATATGGAATTAAAACTGCCAAGTTAACAAACTACGCATGCATTGCGGGTTAAACATCTCTTGTGTTATTTAATATTATTACCGCCAAGGCGATTAAAACTATAACAAGGATATTATAGCGACTTTCTTGTACTTTACGCAACATAAATTTTGACACTTTTGGGTAAAAATGGTCACTTGAGTGTTACGTAACGTTTAGAGGGGGAGGGGGTACAGAAAAACGTTACGGCGCGTTACAAGGGGGGGAGGGAGGGTCAAAAATCTTCAATAATTGCGTTACGTAATACTTGAACGCTCCCTAAGGGCACATGGGGCCCGTGCCCAGGGCCCCCATTGTCATGGGGCCCCGAAGGACCGGCAATATCTCTCACACATTTATTCTCAGAACATTTTTGTCGGGCACATTACACTTTTTACTTTCCAAAAGGGCCCCAAATTCTTGTGTGCCTAAGGGCCCCAGCCTAGTTTAAGAAGGTTTTATAAGCTTTATATTAACTAATGAACAAAATGTAAAATAATATTTTTAATAGACATCTCGCAGTATGGACACGCTTACTTAGTGGAAATACTGGATGGAATAGCAAAATCTCTGCGAGTCTGTATTGTTCCTAGTTCAATTTTAAATATTTATAAAAACAGCAAACCAATTAAATTTGAGTCAGCTGCTGTAAAAATAAGAAAACATTTACTCATTCAATAAAAATGACATAAATGGAATTAATACAAATTAAACTAATAAAAACTAAACTAAAACTAATCTTAAAATAAAATAATTAAATAAGGAGGGGCCCCCGTGGCATAGTTCCACAGACGCTGGCAGCATTCCCCCTTTGGACAGCGATACTAATACGCTGTCCAAGGAAGCTGCCAGCTCTGTAACCCGTAGCGTTTATTAGCCTCTTCGAAATATCTTTGAAGAGGCTAATAGCGCTAGGACCCCACGGACCAAGGGTCTCAACACCGAAAGGGACAAAGTTGTATTCGGTGCCGAGACCCCTATATTTATTTATCTTGCCTGATTCGGCCGCTTCTGCAGCCGCGCCTGCTCTACCCGTGTGTATAAAGTGTTTTTCTCAAAAATGTCCGGTAACGTCGTCATTGTTAACTACATATCAGAACAGGAAGTTAATTGTTGCCGGTCAGTCCAAAATTGAAAAAAAAAAAAAAAACTGTCGCGCTAAACTCTCCAGTAATGTTGCATACAAATTCCATTACTGTCTAGTTATTAACTTTTTAAAAATGCAAATCACCATTATAAAATAAAGGCACAAGATTTAAAACACCAAATTAAAAAAAAATAAGCTAATACGACAACGTGTTTATCTGTGTCTGAAATAGCTTTAGGTGTCTGGGTAGAAAAATACTCTCAAATGCCATTGATAGAAAAAGGCGGCAAAGCAAAACAATTATCACTATTTTGTTTTCATTTATTTTTGTTCTTGTTTATTTTCGATTTTTGAGAAAAGCACTACTTGCCGCGGCCAGAATAGCATTGCTGGCTTCGTATTATTAAACGGACTCGCAAGCTCGTCCGTTCAAACCAATACTCAGCCAGCAATTGCCTACTTCCTGGCCTAGACAGTAATGTACTATTATGTATGTAATCTCACCTTTCTGTTGTCTGGCGGTGACAAATAGCGGGAAGGTGCTGTTGGCAAAGTTGCTGGCCACCGTCACCCGGGCGGGCGTGTCGTAGGAATCCTGGGGAAGAATTAACTGGTCAAAGGATAAGGCGCGCTAAATCTTTACCCATATTTAAATCTATGCTAAAGGAGCACTATCAGTGGCGTAGCTACCAAGGGGCTAGGCGGGGCAGTGCCCCGGGGCCCTCAAGGTCAGAGGGCCCTCGAATCCTTACCAGAAAATCTCGATCGAACTATTATTATTAAAACGTTTTTATTTGCACCAGGGCCCTTGGTTACCTAGCTACGCCACTGAGCACTATCTGTCATCTTGTGCATGAATCTTGTAGCTGGCTTTTTTAGGTATGTGTGTATGCGTCTATTTATATCTCCATTTATTATAAATGACTGTGTATTTCAGTACTTAGTACATTAATATATATTCTAAATTACACCACCTGCTCAGATCTATTCCGTTCTCCAGTCCATTATGGTTGCCTGGTAGAGATCGCTCTGTAGCCATAAGGCCTTGTAATATTCTGGACACCTTTTTTCTGTTTTGGTTGTTATATGTGGTGTTGAATAAAGAGTTATTGTATAGTATTGTATATACCTATTCACGTACGGGCAATCTATCTCGCGTTTCTTGTGCGCTGTTGCTAAGGTGTATATCCATTAGAGGCTCGCACCGAGGCCGCGCCAGAGGGGACCCTGTCTCAACGCTGCCTCAACGTCGGTAGCACGGCCTCGGAGCGAGGCAGCCGCTCGTCCCGAGGCTGCCTCTAGTGGATACGCGACTCTAGACGTAGGTAGTTAAGTTGACACTTACCCTACGAATAATAATAAGTCAAGAAGCGTAACTAAGCCCGAAAAATCATTCCACGCGAAGTGAACCGCAGGGGGCGTGGCTTACAATATGTACCGCGCGGCGAATTAGTTCGGCCGGGACGCTCGAGCCGTTATCGTGACGTTATCATTGTATTTTTGCGCTAATACATTAGAAAAATATGCCATCGTGTTGTGTGAAGTGGCGTAGAAGCCATTCAGATATGAAAAATAGAGGACTCACCTTTCATATGTATGTAAATAAATATTTTAGGACACCATACTTGACGACTCTGGATGCATGCGATCCACGCACCCTTCCCTTACCGCAAGTAGGCGGACACAATCACGACGCGCGGACTAATCGCGTGCAAGTATTGTCTGCTGAGTGACAGGTGTTACGTTTGCATTGCTGTTAGTTTGTGTGCGTAAGTGGAATGACAATCGAAGCGGCAACTGTTAGGGAATTACACTTCTTGACTTATTATTATTCGTAGCACTTACCCCATCAAACTCCATGATATATTCCACGCTTTTATTGACGTACACCGTGTATTCGACATCGTATTTATACCTAAAAGCAAGAAAATATTAAATCACCAAACACAAGGTCACACAGAATTGACAATATTTCAAAAATGTTAATTTCCATGAACCAAAAAGCGTATCGAGATAAACGCTTGTAGAACATAAAAAATGTATTTTTGTATTTTTTTGAACAATATTTTTTGGAAAAATGAGTAAAACATGTAAAACATGAAATGACGTCACACAGCTGGTCCCACTTTTATTATGGGACAACTAGGGATTGCTCCCGGGAAATTTCATCGCCCTCAGTAGGTACCGGGAAACGAATCTCATTTCCCGGGAATTCCGGTACTAAAAAATATATAATAACTTTAACGTTTTTAACTTTTATCAAGCTGTTATCATCGGTGATTTGAATCATAACATTTTATTTAAGAAAATAACACTCATGTGAATGTGAATGTGACCTGGATCTACTCCAGTCCCGGGAAATACAAATTCGGTTTCAGTACCGTAGCCCTGGTATACAGCTTATAACATTCCTCAACAAATGACTAGCACTGAATAGTACATTACTGTCTAGGCCAGGAAGTAGGCAATTGCTGGCTGAGTATTGGTTTGAACGGACGAGGTTGCGAGTCCGTTTAATAATACGAAGCCAGCAATGCTATTCTGGCCGAGGCAAGTATAGTGCTTTTCTCAAAAATCGAAAATATAACAACAAAAATAAATGAAAATAAAATAGTGAAAATTGTTTTGCTTTGCCGCCTTTTTCTATCAATGGCATTTGAAGAGTGTATTTTTCTACCCAGAACACCTAAAGCTATTTCATACACAGATAAACACGTCTTACTAGCTTTTTTTTTTTTAATTTGATGTTTTAAGTCTTGTGCCTTTCTTTTATAATGGTGATTTTCATTTTTAAAAAGTTAATAACTAGACAGTAATGGAATTTGTATGCAACATTACTGTCGAGTTTAGCGCGACAGTAATGTTTTTTTTTTTTAATTTTGGACTGACCGGCAACAATTAACTTCCTGTTCTGATATGTAGTTAACAATGACGACTTTACCGGACATTTTTGAGAAAAGATTTTTTCAAATAGGTACAGCACTTACTGAGATTAGCGCGTTGAACCAAACAAACTACAGCTTTATAAATAAACTAGCTTTTGCCCGCGGCTTCGCACGCGTGAACCATAAGCATTTCAAAGAAGCTAGCAATCAAGCAAGCGAGCACCCAAACCTGCAATCATGTAGGTATGCAAGCAGGCATGCAAGCAGGCAAGCAAGCATGCAAGCAAGCGTGCAAGCAAGCATGCATGCAAGCGTGCAAGCAAGCATGCATGCAAGCAAGCGTGCAAGCAAGCATGCATGCAAGCAAGCGTGCAAGCAAGCATGCATGCAAGCAAGCGTGCAAGCAAGCATGCATGCAAGTAAGCACGCCAGCATGCATGCATGCAAGTAAGCATGCAAGCATGCATGAAAGCAAGTATGCAATCAAGCATGCAAAGCAAGGACTCAAGCAAGCAAGCGTGCAAGCAAGCATGAAAGCAAGTATGCAATCAAGCATGCAAAGCAAGGACTCAAGCAAGCATGCAAGCAAGCCCCCGCATTGCCCCGCTGCCTTAATTTTTCTGAAACTGTAAATATTGCAGGATTTTTATAAAACAAACCTAACCTAACCTAAAGGGCTGTCCTAAAATATACCTACCCCAAATAGCTTTTGCCCGCGACTTCGTACGCGCTAAGATGTAAAACGAAAAAATAAGTTTTTTCCCGTTCCCGTGAAAATTTTGGGGAGTGCTTTCGGAGTACACTTAAAGCCTTTAGAGGTGGTAACTATTTAACCGTTACCCCTTAGTGCTGCTTGAGGCAAACTGTCGTCTGTGTGGTGAAGCGTAGGTATACCATCTGCAGGTACCCCATGAAAGTTTTGAAGCACGGCGTGGCACATAAAGCCAGTTTGCACACGTCACATCGTATCCGTGATGGTTTTTGTTGCTTTTTTGTGCTGCAGAAACGGCATCTTTTAAGTCTGACCAGGATTATTTTAGCCAACCCATTTTTATTATATTTTCTAATATACTAACTTTATTATAAAATATGTGTCCCCCAAGACACAGGTTTTTACCTAGTTTGGGGGTCGGAATTTTTGACACTTCATGTGACTTCTCGGTACATTTTTGATAGTCCCTAAGTACTGTACTTGCTTGTGTTTTGATTGTACAATAAATCATTTTTATTATTATTATTATATTATTATTATCAGCTCGGTGCAGGTCGACATTATATTCGGATATTAGACTATATGATAGATACGGGAGATTTGCTCTGATATGTGAATTCGTGACGAGCAAGTTTTTCTTTTCTTGTCTTATTTTGAAGCATGATACTTTTTGGAAGACCTTTACGATTAAGCCTTACTGTACCTACAGCAAATATTCCGTTTTTAGTCAACAAATCTTGCATAAGAGGAAGTCCAGTAAAAAAATTGTCAAATGCTATAAGCGTGTTAGGTGGAACACCTTCGCACAGTTTCATGACCACGTTCAAGGGCCCCATCACATATTTTTCTCACACGTTCACCAGTTTCTGAAGTGCTTTGTGGGGTGGTTTCCACTACCGCCATATTGTTGGTCTCTAGACAATCATCTCCGTTATCAATACAACCCTCGCTATTATCCTCTGAACTCAAAATTTTTGACAATCCTCGCAAAACCCGATTGTCGTAATTGTACTCATTGACGAAATTAGTAATGTATCCCAAGTCATCATCTGAGTCACTTTCGAGACTGGAAAGATCATTTTCTAGTATTTCTTCGATGGCTTTATCGTAAAGCGTTTTTTTTTTCTAGACATTTCCACAGAAAATAAGAAAATAGAAAATACTTTTTTAAAATAGTTCCGTACTTTTACGACCTTACAAGGCAATGGTAAAATATTTACCACCAACTTTGAACTGTTTCTCCGAACCGCGAATATTTGTTCTCAAGATCAATAACACGTATTTTGCTAGATAAAATAACCTATTACAACGAGAAAATAACAGAAATCACTTACCGGAATCGTGCTAGAACACACTGATAACAATATTCGACCAACACCAACAAAAACGTTCGTTTTTTAAAATTTTCTGCTTAGCAAGTAAATTCCCGACTTAGTGACACTTCAAGGTGTTGCCAACATTTTTTTATGGATGTTCGATTATAAATGCGTTCACAAAATGAAAAGAGACGTCGGATATGTCAAAATGTGTTTAATCTGTGGCCTAAAAAACGAAGTGGTAACTATATGCCCGGTGCCCTATTAAGGGTTAAAGAAACACACGTTATAAATGTTAAGTCTCTTTCTTCCGCTGTTTCGTCTGGAAACGTAAAATCCCGGTTTTTCCCGTTCCCGTAAAAATGTTAGGAAATCCTTTGTTAATGCTCCCTTACACTCCCTAAGGAAGCTAAATGCTAAATTTCATCTTTCTACGACCATAGATACCCGCAACCCCGGAAGGATTGCTGATGCGTTGCCAACCTAGAGGACTAAGATGAAATGCCTCTTGTGCCCGTAATTTCCCCGGCTGTCTTACTCTCCACACCGGAACACAGCAGTGCAAGCACTGCTACTTAGCGGCAGGATTAGCGAGTAAAATGGTGGTAGCGATCCGGACGGACCTTGCACAAGGCCCTACCACCCGCCATGTGTGCCAAATTTCAGGTTTCTAGCCATATTATGCCTACCGCAGTATTTCTTTGTAAACAAATATTTTTCCCGTTCCCGTGGGAATTTGGGAAAGTACTCTCTTAATGCTCCTCTGCACTCCCGATGCAACCAACCTACATGCCGAATTTCAGCTTTCTGCAACCAGTAAAACGAAAAGTCCCGTTTTTCCTGTTCCCGTGGGAATTTCGAGAAATCCTTTTTTTATTGTTTACACTCCCCAAGGGAACTTGAAGGCCAAATTTCAGTTTTATACGACCAGTAAAACGAAAAATCGATCCCGTAGAACTGAATATATAAATCCCGTTTTTTTCCTTATCCCGTGGGAATTTCCAAAAATCCTGAAATTGGTTTCTTCGTTTTATAATCACCTACTTTTGTATCAAATTTGAAGAGTCTAGTTATTATAGTTACTGAGATAGCGTCACTCGGAGTCGAATATATAATTCCCGTTTTTTCCTTATCCCGTGGGAATTTCCAAAAATCCTTCCTTAGTGGATGCCTACATTGTATAAGGTATCTATGTGCAAAATTTCAAGTCTCTAAGTCCAGTGGTTTGGGCTGTGCGTTGATATATAGTTAAGTCAGTCAGTCAGTCAGTCAGGACTTTGAATTTTATATGTATAGATATTGATAAGAATAGATTATTTTTATTTATTCCTAGAAACGTCCAGCTAACATAATGGCACTGATAACAAGGTCTGATTACACATTAGACATCATCACTACATAGTATAAAACAAAGTCGCTTTCTCTGTCCCCATGTCCCTATGTCCCTATGTATGCTTATATCTTCAAAACTACACAACGGGTTTTGATGCGGTTTTTTTTAATAATTAGAGTGATTCAAGAGGAAGGTTTTTATGTACAATTCTACGCAGACGAAGTCGCGGGCAGAAGCTAGGTAGACATAAATGTAACAAAGAACAGTTATACTTAAGTTAATATTTATTGTAGTAACTAGGGCAAGGCGTGTTTAAATTAACCGCTTCAAATTAAAACTCAGTAGCCTTCTAAATAAGCTGTTTAAAAGAATAAAGTAAAATCCGATACAAATCCGTCAAGTCGTTTCAGCGTAAAGAAGAAACAAATATACCCGCTCACATCATCATATCCTCTCAAACTTTCGCATTTATAATATTAGTAGATTTATTCAAATGGGTTGGAATGAGCCATAACATTGTGTATGTTCAACCAATTAAAAGGATTTTTAGCCAGTTTAGAGTGATGTTACATACATACATACATACATATAAATAAATAAATAAATAATAAAATTAATAAGGCCAAGTTTATCATGAGTAAGGGTGTATAGGTGGAAAAGGAAATCAAAATAGTGATGGGTTGCTAGTCATGTTGATTGCTTATTATCTCCCCCCCATATCCCACATATTAAATTAATTTCATGGCATGTTCTGACATCATATTGCAATCCTAGATTTAGTTATTAATTACTATTGTGTGCCCTGACAGGGCGTCCTGGACTGACTTAGAACAATGTTAACATCTTTATATGTGTGTAGATGACTTGACAATGAATAAATAAATATATAAATAAATATATTTTGTCCCACTGTTGGACTCAAGCCTCTTAGAGTGAGAAAGCTGGGCTGACGCTTTGAAGACACAAATTTAAAGTACTAATCAATATTTTGATAAGTGTGAATTGGAAGATAAATTACTATAACATCTGATTTAATTATAGTAATGATATAAAGAGGAAAGATTTAACTGATTGTTTGTTTGTTTGCATTGATCAGGCTCTGAAACTAATGAACCATTTTAAAAATTCTTTTAACATCAGAACCCAACATTATCCCTGATGAACATAGGCTACATTTCTACAGCCAGTTTATAATAAAGAAAGAAAAATTACACGTGAAAAAAGTTTTCCATTTCCAAAATCGGTGTCCAAAATTTCATTAAGTAATTGATTTTTAATATGAATCTAGAAGCATATATCATGTTAAAAGACGAAAAACCTCATGAAAGTGGAGGATATGATAAAAATAGCTTACGTATTGCTGTAATTAAACACGATATCTTCTTTATATTGCTGACACAAAGAAATTGAAGGAAGAAATATCAGTATGCACAGTGCGAAGTATTTACGCAACATTGTTGATATTGAACTTGATTTACTCATTTAAAATATTGATTTTATTCCACTTTTACACTTCATATCGACTTATTACTGCATTTTACGGGTATATTACGATTTCGGGACTTCACCGCAGTATTGCAGTATCCGTATGTGTAGGTAAGTGTACTGTTTGTCATTCATTAGTGTAAAACTGTCAAAGTAAACGTCAAAGAAAAAGGACAAAAGAAAATTGTTGCCATATCAATTGTAAAAAATATCACTGAATATCGTAGTTTTTCTTTATTAGCTGACCTGACAAATCGATCTATAACTGTCAAAAGCTATATATTACGTTTTCCTAAATGGACCCATCTGGTGGACCCTGGAAATCACTTATGATTTCCTAGCAGATTCTGAGAGATATCATACATACATACATACATACACAACTCACGTCTTTACGAGATATCATTATCCGTTAAAAGCCCCAACGGGGAAGGGAGATATTTTAATCGTGTTACCGTACAACGTTGATGACATTTTGTCACAAGATTTTTGAATATATTTATATTACTTCGAAATTGACGAAGTTCTCGTCGTCATGACGATCTGATACTCTACAAATAAGAAGAAAAAGATATTTTCCAATTTTTTTTCCTTCTTGAAACTTCAACGAATAATTTAAAAAAAATTTAAGTGCTTTTCAGTTAGGTACCAACTCTCAACACATTTTTCAAGGCCTGAGAAAAGGTAGTTAATAGGTAATTAAAAATTTTGGTTGTATTTTTTTATTTTTTGTTTAACTTTGGCTGTTCATTATCACCGTCTTTTTTCTTATCTACACCATAAAATAGAACCTTTATGCAACATTTTTGTTTTGTTTATTGTAGAGTCAGTTAATCAGTCAGTATTTTTTTAACACGGAAGTTCTACAGTGGGTTTCTGTGTTATTCGAATTGTTTAAGGGTGAATTTATAAAATTATAGAAATTTGGGAACAAAATATAATGTTAGCAACATTGCATCGAAAATGTCATAATGAAAACGTAATATGGATGCATTCCGTTGAAGTCGTTGTTCCTTGTATTTTAAGTTTTGATTTGATTTACTGCATGTGCCAGTAATAACAGCGAAAGTTAGTTAATTTTTACGTAACTAAACGTTTTGTTAACTCAGATCGCGTCCATAATTCGACCAATGAAAAGCGCAGAAGCGCCATCGTTATTTAAAAAAAATAATGCTAGCCAATAGAAAGCTTGTATTCATCGCACCGGTTAAATAGTACGCTGTGATTGGCCGCACACTTGAACAGGTGCTATGCGTCATCCGCCATAACGTACGTGAATTGTAAAAGTGTGCTTTGTTTAGGATTTTTGTTAATTCCAGTGTCGTTTACGTGTTTAAATTAAGTTACAGTGTTATTATCGAGTGAAGTGTTATCGATGAGTTGTTAATCATGACCGAATGGTATAGAATGAATACAGGACAGAATAACAAGCATAACTCTACCGAACTGTCGGAAGAAATGTCAGATTCCTTCAATACATTTTCGGAAAATCTTAGTCCTATACCGCCTGTGTTTCCTAGGAAGCTGGATTTTAGCTATCCTGACGACGACGATAAACCTGGATCCCCGGCGCCTGCATCAATGAGTCCACCTTACAGAAAAGTTCGAGCTTTGAGGTAAAACTTTCACTCGGATCCGATTCTAGTACAACGTTACTATTTTAAGCTATTTCTAAGCTTAAAATTGTGTGTTAATCTCGTAAAATCCGCTATAAATATTATCTAAATGACGTCAGTTTGTTTTGTTTTTGAAGCAGGTGTTTCAAGTAATAATAATAGTGTCATTCCTTCTAGAAAGTATGTTAATGTTATTCTGATCGCGAAAGAGCAACCACATTCCATTTTGAAAACTTTCGATGCCTTCTATCTACAGTTCTGGTTTGAATGATCCATGAAACCATTAATCAGACTAACAGATCTGTGGCTAACAAATTACTTATTAATGATTCTTGGCTCTATTTTAAGTTAATTACAAACATCAACTGCTAAAATACTAATTAGTCTCATTCCACATACCATCTTGTACCTTTTTACAAGCTTATTTAACTTGCAATGCATGCTTGTTTGGGTCACATCTTGTAAGACAAGTTTTATCCGCTTCTAGTGCTTGAATTTACTCAAAATTTTGTGTAATTAAATAGGAAAGGGGATAGTTTTTTTTTGGCAATTTTAATTGTGTTGCTAGTATTTTTGCTTTTGATTGACATGACAGAGTTCAAACAGATAAAAAATGATGTATTATCGAATATCTGCTTCAAAATGTTTCACTAACAGAACTAATGGACATGTCAAAATTTGTACATTGACAAGCGACCATTCGACACACACCCACAAATCTCGTCTATATCCCTTACGAGGTAGACAGAGCCTGAGGTAACAAGACCTAAAGGCCACATTTAGCATGATTGTAGGTGTATAGGTGGAAAGGGGAATCAAAATAGTGATGGGTTGCTAGCATTGCCTATAACATGATTCCTATGCTTTTCGCCCGTTCCCTCAATGGGCTTTTACCATTTGTGCAAGACGACAACTGGTACATTCTATGTTTTTCCTTGCTCCCAGACCAGCATGGAATTTATTTGAAGTGTGATAAAATAGACTAGACATTCATTTAAAAAGTCAGAGAACACAAGTGCAGTGATAGATACACACATATCAACTCAAAGAGCTGCTAGTGTATTATTTGAAATAATAATAATAATAAAATAATAAGACTTGTGTCAAATTTCAAATTCCTGTAGACATTTTGACAAGTTCAGACTTGTCTCCAAAATTTAACAATGAATGTTGTGTGAGCTAGTCTAACCTGGTTTTATTTACTGTTTACTGTTTACCCCTTTTAGTGAACAAGTATTGACAAGTTTTCGTTTTGTTTGGATTGCCATAAATAAACTTGGGTGACTTACTGTTTCCAATCGATGTCTTCATGATTGCCTTTGTGTCTATGTCATGTCAAATATTCACTACACATATGGACAATATTGATTTTATAGCAATTTTAAAATGATCAAATTAGCCCCAAAATTATAGAAAGTCAGTGGTTTCATTAATACTGTTGCATTTTATTAAAATTCTATTACAGGAGTTTAAGGTTTCTTATTCTTACATACATACATAAATCACGTCTTTATCCCTTATGGGGTAGACAGAGCCTAAGGTAACAAGACCTAAAGGCCACGTTTAGCATGATTGTGGGCATATAGATGGAAAGGGGAATCAAAATAGTGATGGGTTGCTAGCGGCATCACCTATAAATAATAATAATAATATAGCCCGTTTATTCCGAAATTGCTACAGTTTTTTCAGTATATATTTATAAAAACGCATAATTCGGCGTGCCTCTTGGCATAGGCCTCCTCCAGCTTGCTGGAGGGGTTTGGTCTAGTGCTCCCGTGGGGACCAGCCATGGTAGGAGACAATTGTTTGTGGTTTTAGATTGTCTTTTTTTCCTGTATTTCCTTTGTTTTTGTGGCATCACCTATAACATGATTCCTATTTTTGTCCATTCCCTCGATTGGCTTTTACTATCTGTGCGGGAAGAGAAGCAACTGGTACATTCTATCCTTTTCCTTTGCTCCCATCTTTTATCATTAAATTTTAAATCCCACGCATTAATTGTGTAATCATTCATAAATTAAAAATATATTCAATTTTGCGCCAAAAATGCTTCACATCAGTTTGGAAAACAGCTAATTCTCTTCAAACTACTGGATCGTTTTATACCAAACAAAGCTAAGAACCACCGTAAGGAAATTGGCTTTCACATGAAAAAAAACTGCATCCTAATCGGTACATCCGCTTGTGATCTACAATGCCAGACACAGATACAAACACACACATGCAGAAATCGTCGTGAAACTTGCATTAGGGTTTAATCAATGAAATACCTAGTCTAGCTGCCTGAGATACAAATTTTAATTATTACTAGTGATGTGCCAAATCGTTAAAAATGTATATCCGCGGATACGGATCTCATTACGGATATTTAGTGTCAAGATCCGCGGATCTTTATTTTTTTATTCGATTGGTGTCGGTGTCTGCGACCTTTAAGCGATAGTTGACGTCACACTCGCCGCAACGTCAGGCAGGACATGTTTCGACTTGCATCTCGCGGGTAGTACTTTTGTTTTGGTTATGGTTTAGTGTGAGCCTAAGATTCTTTGATTTATGTAGTACTAGCTTCTGCCCGCGACTTCGTCTGCGTAGAATTATACATAAAAACCTTCCTCTTGAATCACTATCTATTAAAAAAACCGCATCAAAATCCGTTGTGTAATTTTGAAGATATAAGCATACAAAGGGACATAGGGACTTAGGGACATGGGGACAGAGAAAGCGACTTTGTTTTTTACTATGTAGTGATTGGTATAGTAACTTACTGCGATAAATGTTTGCAATATAAAGGTGCCAAGTATTTGATTTTAAAATATAGAAATACTGAATGGAATTTTATAGTTATTTTAATTCTACCTAATCACCTGTAAAAGATGGTAGCAACCCATCACTATTTTGATTCACCTTTCCACTTTTATGTGTAAGGTTTTGCCAATACTTTCCAATGGGGCTATCGCGTGTGAATTTGCCACTAGAGGCGCTAGTGTCGCGTGAGCTCCAATAACATTCACTTTTCACTGGTTTCGACGGGCTTCGTGACATAAATTATAATTTCTTTCATTTACCTGTTGAAAAGTGAAAAAATTCGTGAAATTATCGCAAAAATGGAATATTTGTCGATGAATGTGAACGCTTTTATAATTAATAAACTTAATGAGATTCAAGATTTAATACTTTGTTTCTGCGGCGATCTTATAAAGTCGCCTTTGACAGCTATAGGTACCTCTGGACCTCGCACAGTGGCGCCAACTGGTGAGCAAAGAAACGATAGTCCCCATTCGTTAAAATCTGTTAAAGTACAGTTGCACACACAACAGAAACATCTGATCGCAGCTGTTCACACAAAAAATACGCAAAAAAAGGAACAAATTTGAACCCTACTTGCATTGTCACTTTAGTTAAGCTAATTTAAATCTTACGCCGGTACGTAAAGTTCGATTTTACGTTGTGTTCTGCGACGGATATAAAGGTTGCTGGTGTTGAAAAGGATAGACATTTTTTTGCTTGAATATCCTCAAATTGGTTGCAAAAAAATGGTTCCTTTTGAAATTGTTTTGTTATTGGGTAAGAGATGAGCTATTGTGCTTTTGATTTTGGTTTACAGTTCAATGCACTTTGATCTTTGAATTGTTTGAATTAGGATTTTTTTTGAAGATACGTTTTTTTTTAAAATCTTGTTCAGGTGTTGCCTAAGGTTAATAACAAGTGTGTATGTACATCTGTATAAAATGAACAAAAAATATTTACCTACCTACTCCGCTACTCACGTGCAAAATAACCAAGCCTGTGCGAAATATGTTTTTCATGCAACCCTCCCTCCACGACTGCCACATAAAACACACATAACACACACTGCCCCACAACACACTTTTGGGGATAAGTTCGCCTTTGTGCATGTGTGTTATCCTGTATTCATCTTTTTCTTGTGTTTTATGTACAATAAAGAGTTATACATACATACATACATACATACAAATCCCACAATTATTCCTTACACCACACAAATGCTGACGCGTTTGATCCCTCTACGGGGTCAATATCAAATGATTCCTAAGATTGTGGTCCATAAATATACTTCTGATTTGGATGTGCATCTTTTTCCAGACTGTTCGATAGTCCTCGGACGCCAAAGACCTTGCTGGAGAAATGCTCGACGCCCTCCCACAACGCATCTCGGTCGAGGCTGTTCCCGCCCAAACTGAATCCGCCCACGGGTAAGTCATTTCATTACCATATTACTAGTAGGCTTATTACCTAACTCGCTCGCAATCGCCATCGTGTTCGTTTTGACAGTTCTTGTATCAATGTGACAGCTAGCTGATTGCGATGCCAATTGTCAGCCCATACATGAACTGTCAATATGAACACGATGGCGATTGCGAGCGAGTTTGGGGCCGTCCATTAGACGTGTGATGTTTTTTTTAGCACTTAACCACCTTGGTGATACGTGGTGAGGTTTAAAACTACCCCCCCCTCTTCCCCATTCAAAATCACGTGTATTTTTAGTACCTAATTTTAACATTTTTAGAATATTATTTTTAAATACAGGTATAAAAGGCGCGGGGACTTCGTTCGTTGCCTGGCAACGACGAGTCAGAGTCACACACTACACGCCGCTTTTCGGCTTAAAAATCGCGCGTTTGACGAATAAATAAGGGTCAAAATCAAAGAGGTGAGCATTTTAGGTTTCCAAATATTTGAGAAATTAAGTTTTGTTTTGAAGAAAACTGACAAGTGGAGTCTGTTGTGTCATTTGTCATGAACCTTTCCTGTGAAGAGGCACGCACAGAAATATATATTTTAGAAATTCTATCAGTTAATAAGAATAATGCCAGGCACAAGAGTCATTTCGGGAACACTTTTAAATATATTTTTTAATAATAATATAACCAACGCATTTAAGAATCACCTTCAAGAAATTGTAATTAACCTGTTACTAAATCGGATAATGTTGTTATTTTGTATATTTTTTCATTAAAAACATTTATTTTTCAAAATACTCTCCATAAATTTTCAATTGGTGTAAATTTCGCTCCGAAATTTCAATTTATTGTATACATTTTTGCACTACGTTATATATTAATAATATAAATACAAAAGTTTAAAGGTCGTTTCATATTGTATATATACAAGATTAAGTGTAGCATTACTTATTAGTGATTTATTTGCCATTTTTGTGATGTTCCCGAAAATGATGGGAGTGTTCCCAAAATGACAATGAAGTTCCCTAAATGACGTTAACGTTCCCGAAATGAACTCAACACACAGTTTTTGACATATTATATGCATAGAAATAATATACATTTACAGTATTATATCTTTATTTGTAATTAAGGAATGAGGAACATGAGTACCTATCAAAAATTAAACTTAAAATCTAATAACAATAAACTTTGTGGTTTCAATCAACAAACATTAGATATCAGGAACAAATTGCTAATTGCACAGTATCATTGAGATCTTATCATGGACGATGCTCTGAATAAAGTAGAGGAATGGTGCGATAGACACCAACTCTCCATAAATCCGAGCAAAACAGTGATAATACCATTCACCAGGAAAAGGGACCTTAAGAACATGCAAACACTTAAATTGTATGGTAAGGAACTGAAACTGTCCAGTAAGGTAAAATATCTCGGCGTAATCCTAGATAAAGAACTCAACTGGAAGAAACAGGTGGAACACACCATGACAAAGGCAACAAGAGTTTTTGGCATGTGTAGATCTGCGTATGGAAAAACATGGGGCCTATACCCAAAAGTACTATGATGGATATATACCATGATGGTAAAACCCATTATACTGTACGGATGCCTGGCCTGGTGGCCAAGGACAAAACTGACGACATGCAGGAACTCACTGGCCAAAATCCAGAGAATGGCTTGCATGGCCATCTCGGGGGCGTTCAGAACAACGTCAACGGCGGCGATGGAGGTTCTATTGGATCTACCACCACTGCACATTGCTATCCAATCTGAGGCGCGCAAATCATTGCACAGAATGAAGATGAGTGGTTTGTGGAATGATTGGACTCCAAAGACGAAGCACACCAAAATAGAACGAAACAAAATCCTTGACAGTATAACAACGATGAGCTGCGACAAAATGCAGCCGAAGTATATATTTCGGAGAAACTTCAAGGTATACGTTCCCACAAGGGCTGAATGGGCTGAAGGACTAACACTACCTGACGGTAGCGGTAACTCATGGTACACGGATGGATCCAAAATGGAATCCGGTACGGGAGCAGGCATACATGCGAAGGATTTTAATAGTAGCGTAAGCATGGGGAGATTCGCAACCGTCTTCCAAGCGGAGACGTACGCGATAATCGCCTGTGCGCAGGAGAATATAGACAGGAAAGTAAGAGACACAACCATCTATATACTCAGTGACAGCCAAGCAGCATTGAAGGCACTCACAGCGCCAAAAATTGACTCGAGGCTAGTCTACAATGGTTTACAAGCTCTAAATAAGCTTGGCAGACACAACAAAGTGAGACTGGTGTGGATACCAGGACACAAAGGCTTCGCCGGCAACGAAAAAGCAGACGAGCTAGCAAGGGAAGGGCCAAACAACGAGTACATCGGACCTGAACCATTTGTGGGACTCTCACAGGGCACCATAAAAACGGCGATAAAAGACCAATCCAAAGCCAAACACCAGCAAGAGTGGAGAGCATTGGTAGGACTAAAGCACTCAAAACGTTTCATAGGAAATGTCAACTCAAGCTGGTCCAAAAAACTTCGGTGTGGGTAAAATCCAAAATTTTTCCTCCATAACTTTCTCTGTTTCCTCTTCTGTCTTTCAGTCATATCAGTAACACTCTTAACTTTATTTTCAGCCTTCTTTCTTTGGTAATATTCTCTATCTTTCAGTCTCTTCATCTCTCTTTGTTCAGGTGTCATTTTATTTAAAAACTTGTGCTTCCTTGCATTAGCCTTCTCACGATATTTTTTATAAGCTATACTGTCCTCTTTTAATTTTTTTTCGACTTCCTTTTCTTTTCATTTTTATCATTTTCCATTTTGCTCGTACTAAATGAATACCTAAAACCAAAATTTTGCATGGTTATGCTTTTAAAAGCATTAGAGCATCATTTTTTCCAAAAATTGTCATCTCGGGAACGCCCGCATCATTTCGGGAACGCCCGTCATATACGAGAACGTTCCCGAAATGACCGTTCCCGAAATGACTATTTGATAAATATTTTCTCGTCGCGCTTGACGCCGCCATCTTAAATATTGGTTTTAGAAGTTATGAACAAGTGAGCTGCAATATTTATAAGAATTTGGCAAAAAACATGCAAATTTTCGAAAAACTAATCATCAAACAGCGTTCCCGTAGTGACAGGGAATTGAAGTACGCTTCACACATATCAATTTAAAAGGTACTTACCCACAAAATCAATTATTTTTTTCCGTAAACACGAAACACGCCTTTTGCTTTGACTAGTGAACTTCACGCTGTTGCTCGCTAACGCCACCTAGCGTGTGTTATTTTTTTTACATCGGTCAACATCGACCGCGTTCACGGAATGATTTAATAAACGTCAGACAGCATTTGATTAGTCAAAATATGAAGAAATTAAACTGCTATTAATGTATTTTATACGTATAATCTTAATTTGATGATTTTCAAAGCTAATATTAAAATATGACAATTTTAAGTCTTTATTATAAACATTTTTGACTTGTTTGAACTATGAAACATGGTATAAGGACGCGTTCCCGGAATGACTATTTCGACCTTTTTTGTTTAAAATCAAATAAAACATTAGTATAGAAAGATAAATAAGCTAAGTGCCGTGTAATTATACACAGAACCTTTATTTTGAAATAAATATTTTAGTAATAACATGTTATTTTATTCAGAAAAACTTTGTCAGAAGCATAATGCTCACCTCTCTGATTTTGACCCATAAATACACGTGATATCTTACTACACACCCCCGCTCTTGTGATATTTCGTGATTTTTGCCGAACCCCTCCCCCCCCTTTCGGAGCCTCACGTGATTAATGGACAGCCCCTTAGGTAATAAGCCTACTGGTCTACAGGACCGGATCTACCATATGGGTTTTTGGGCTTCAGCCCAGGGCCCCGTGGATTCAAGGGGCCCCCAGCTAACTCAAGACGAAAGTCAAAAATAGACGATAATGCGAAAAAATCCATAATTTTCTTAAATTAAACAGATGTTAAGTTTGCAGCATCAAATATTTTATTGTCTTATTTCTTTCTTATACTTTGAGTAATTAAGTGGGCCCCTAAGTAGTATTAGCCCAGGGCCCCCTAAACTCACGGTCCGGCCCTGGGTCTATCAGGATTTTGGCTGAGTACTTCTACGGGCGTCTATTTCACCAAAATTGTTGTTGACAAGCGACAGTTCTAATTGCGTAGGCCTCCCACAGTGGCGTTACAATAGGGTGGCAGGGCTGGCAAAATGCCAGGGGCCCCCGACCCAAGAGGGCCCCGGCCCAAGAGCCAGCGAGCTCAAAAATATTAAAATTAAACAGTACAACGTGACGATTTTTACTGATAGGGCCCCATCAAAAGAATTTGCCACGGTCCCCAGATGGTATAGTTACGCCACTCCCAATGCACACATTCAAAAATAATAACTCCTGAACGATTTTCATAGAACATAATAGTTTATTAACTGTTTGTATGTGTGCAGGCATCACGACGGGATCCAGCCATCACCTGCATCCACCGGACGAGGACAGCGCGCTGGGCAGCATGCACGAGGACAGGCCCGTGGCCAACATCAACCCATTCACACCCGATGGTAAGTCGCAGGCAGCAGGACTGGCTCCAGCCACCACCAGCTTGCCGCCAGGACAGCTGTGGATGAGAAACATTAGACTATCAGTAGCTATTATAAATGCGAAACTTTAGGACGATGTGAGTGTTTTTCTTCACACTGAAATGACTAGGCCGATTTGGAACGGAGATAGCATGTACCCTAGATTAAAACCCACACACACACAAACACACGTCTCTATCCTCTAGCAGTTTGAAGAGTGAACTCTTCCGAAATGATGTAAGGCATTTTTGGCATAACATTAAATTGAATTATTGTTTATTGACTTCTCTCTTCTCTTTCACTCGCACACACCAACAGTATGTGTGAAGAGTTGGGTTCTTGGATCCGTGAGGGTATCGAAGGTGCAAGGCAAAACGCTGTTCTGTTTCAGCTCGGGCTTTTAGTAGTAATGTTACCAATCGCCATTTTAGCAGACCGTCTCAAAATAACGCCATCTATTGGCGCTTGGCCAAAGTACTTACTAGTGATGTTCCGGATCTCCGTATCCGTATCCGCAGATATCCGAGGGAAAAGAAAAATCCGTATCCGTGTCCGTTACTTTTCACGCGGATCTTTTGCAGATCTTTTACAGGTGATTAGGTAGAATTAAAATAACTATAAAATACAATTCAGAGTATTTTTATTCCTTAAAATCAAATATTTGGCACCTTTATATTGCAAACATTTGTCGCAGTAAGTTACCATACCAATACTACATAACTGAAAGAATCTTAAAAAGAGATCAATGTTATAGCAACTTATAACTTCACTTTTATGACAATGAAAAAACTTAAACTTATTTTTTTTTATAATTATAATAAGACCATTCAAATATAATAGAAAATTATAAAGAAATAAAGATCCGTATCCGCGGATCTTGACACTAAATATCCGTAATGAGATCCGTATCCGCGGATATACATTTATAACGATCACATCACTAGTACTTACATAACTTATCGACCCTGTAAGCGAGGTACGCAGTGCTTACGGCAACAAGCCACATATGTCGCTATTTGTAGTTTCACTACATAGTATAAAACAAAGTCGCTTTCTCTGTCCCTATGTCCCTATGTCCCTATGTATGCTTATATCTTCAAAACTACACAACGGATTTTGATGCGGTTTTTTTTTAATAGAGTGATTCAAGAGGAAGGTTTTTATGTATAATTCTACGCAGACGAAGTCGCGGGCAGAAGCTAGTTTATGTATAAAAATTGTTTGTTTGTTTGTTTGCAGGTCAAGCGTTGAACAAGAAGAAACGGGCGCTCTCCAAAACGCCCACGTCTATGGGCGACGCGACGCCCGAGCAACCTGCCAAGAGATTACGGGTAAGATATATATATATATAGATAACTTTGTTCCGCCTTAAATTTGAAAAATTCCAGTGGTTTGGGCTGTGCTATCCCGCGGGAACTATGCAATTTTCCGGGATAAAAACTATCCTATGTCCTTTCCCGGGACTCAAACTATCTGTATACCAAATTTCAACTAAATCGGCCCAGCGGTTTAAGCGTGAAAAGGTAACAGACAGACAGAGTTACTTTCGCATTTATAATATTAGTAAGGATTAAAATAAAACCCCAGAATAAACACAGACTGATTTTAATTATTTTTAAATTATTACAACAAAATTAGTATTTTAAAGCTATCCGCCATCATCCGCGAATTCCCCCTCCCCGCTACTCCCATAGACTAAGCCGTAACTTTTTTTTTTAATTATAATCCTACATATATAACGTCTGGGGCCCGCGGCAAATTCGTCAGATGGCGCTCCTTCCTCAATATAAAGAAGTGCATCAGCGTCCCTTCTGAGCTCTAAACCAAGCCAGTTTGGGGCCCCGTAGAGGTCGGGGCCCCTGGCGTGTTGCCACCCCTGCCACCCTATAGTTACGCCACTGATACGGGGTAGACAGAGCCTAAGGTAACAAGACCTAAAGTCCACGCTTAGCATGATTGTGGGCGTATGGATGGAAAGGGGAATCAGAACAGTGATGGGTTGCAAGCATCGCCTATATAACATGATCCCTACGATTTTCGCCCAATGCCTTGATGGGCTTTTACCATTTGCGCGGGAAGAGAAGCAACTGGTACATTCTATTTTTAAATTTAGAATTCAACATGGAGGCCCAAGCTTACAGCACACATTATTATAACATGACCGTTGTCCATCTCCAGGAATCCAACATATCCCGTTACAACGTAGAGTTCATTGAACTGGGCGTGATAGGGCGCGGCGAGTTCGGCCGCGTGACGCGCTGCGTCAACAAGCTCGACGGGTGCGTGTACGCGCTCAAGCGCTCGCTGCGCCCCGTCGCCGGCTCGGCCGCCGAGCGCGCCGCGCTCACCGAGGTGTACGCGCACGCCGTGCTCGGCAAGCACGCGCACGTTGTCAGGTTAGACACCTTAGACGAGGCTGGAGGCAGCAGACAAAGTTACACACGGCTGACATTGTTGTAGATATGCTAGACAGTGATATAGACACGGCAGACAATGTTTAGACACAGCAGACAGTTATATAGACACTACAGGCAGTGATATAGACACGTTAGACAATGTTTAGACACTACAGACAGTGATATAGACACGTTAGACACAGCAGACAATGTTTTAGACACTACAGACAGTGATATAGACACGTTAGACAATGTTTAGACACTACAGACAGTGATATAGACACGTTAGACACAGCAGACAATGTTTTAGACACTACAGACAGTGATATAGACACGTTAGACAATGTTTAGACACAGCAGACAGTGATATAGACATGTCAGACACAGCAGACAATGTTTTAGACACTACAGACAGTGATATAGACACGTTAGACAATGTTTAGACACAGCAGACAGTGATATAAACATGTCAGACACAGCAGACAATGTTTTAGACACTACAGACAGTGATATAGGCACGTTAGACACAGAAGACAATGTTTAGAGCCGGCTGATATTGTTGCCGACATCCTAGACAGTGATATAGTCCCTTCAGACACAGCAGACAATGTTTTAGACACGTTTGACAATGTTTAGACACAGAAAACAATATTTAGAGTCGGTAGACTGTTGTCGACATCCTAGACAGGGATATAGTCCTGTTAGACGAGCCTTGAGACATAGCAGACAAAGTTAGACACGGCTGACATTGTTGTAGACACGATAGACAGTGATATAGACACGGCAGACAATGTTTAGACAGAAGACAATATTTAGAGTCGGTAGACATTGTTGTCGACATCCTAGACAGGGATATAGTCCCGTTAGACAAGCCTTGAGACATAGCAGACAAAGTTAGACACGGCAGACATTGTTGTAGACACGATAGACAGTGATATAGACATGTCAGACACAGCAGACAATGTTGTAGGCACTATAGACAATATTTAGAGTCGGTAGACATTGTTGTCGACATCCTAGACAGGGATATAGTCCCGTTAGACAAGCCTTGAGACATAGCAGACAAAGTTAGACACGGCAGACATTGTTGTAGACATGCTTGACAGTGATATAGACACTGCAGATAATGTTTAGACACAGCAGACAGTGATATAGACACAGAAGACAATATTTAGAGTCGGTAGACATTGTTGTCGACATCCTAGACAGGGATATAGTCCCGTTAGACAAGCCTTGAGACATAGCAGACAAAGTTAGACACGGCAGACATTGTTGTAGACATGTTTGACAGTGATATAGACACTGCAGATAATGTTTAGACACAGCAGACAGTGATATAGACACAGAAGACAATATTTAGAGTTGGTAGACATTGTTGTCGACATCCTAGACTGTGATATAGTCCCGTTAGACAAGCCTTGAGACATAGCAGACAAAGTTAGACACGGCAGATATTGTTGTAGACACGATAGACAGTGATATAGACATGTCAGACACAACAGACAATGTTTTAGACACTACAGACAGTGATATAGACACGTTAGACACAGAAGACAATGTTTAGAGCCGGCTGATATTGTTGCCGACATCCTAGACTGTGATATAGTCCCGTTAGACAAGCCTTGAGACATAGCAGACAAAGTTAGACACGGCAGACATTGTTGTAGACACGCTAGACAGTGATATAGACACGTTAAAGGCTTGAGACAGTAGACAAAGTTAGACACGGCTGACATTGTTGTAGACACGACAAACAGTGACATAGATACGGCAGACAATGTTTAGACACAGCAGACGGTTATATAGACACTACAGACAGTGATATAGACACGGAATACAATGTTTAGAGTTTTTACCCTTCATACGGGCCCCCAGATATTTTTTTTTATACGAGGCCCCACCAAGGCACGCTACGCCACTGCACTTTACACAAGGCAGATAATGTTTTAGACATTACAGACAGTGATATAGACACTTTAGACTCAGAAGATAATGTTTAGACTCGGCACACATTGTTATCGAGAAGACAGTGTTTAGACATGGAAGACAATGATATAGAATAGACACGAACGACGTTGACGACACGTAAGACAATTATATTATAGTCACGTTAGACAATGATAGACACTTTGAACAATGTTTTAGATACGCCAGACAATGCTTAGACACCAGACAATGTTGTAGATCAGATGAAATTTTAAACATACATACATACATATATCATGTATTTATCCCTTACGGGGTAGACAGAGCCTAAGGTAAGAAAACATTAAGACCACGCTTAGCATGATTAAAGGCGTATAGGTGGAAAGCGAAAACAAACAATAACCCTTAAATTGATTTTTTTAAATATTTTTATGACTAGAAAGAGACGACAAGTGTTGTTTTTGACAGGTACTACTCGGCGTGGGCTGAGGACGATCACATGATCATACAGAACGAGTACTGCTCCGGCGGCAGCCTCCAGCAGATGATGGAGAAGGGACCGCTGCCGGAGAGCGAGCTGCTGCTGCTGATGGCGCACGTCGCTGATGGACTGGCGTAAGTCGGAAACTATGTACATACATACATACATACACATACTCGTCTTTATCCCTTACTGTGTAGACAGAGCCTAAGGTAACAAGACCTACAGGTCACGTTTAGCATAATTGTGGGCGTATAGGTGGAAAGGGGAATCGAAACAGTGACGGGTTGCTAGCTTCGCCTGTAACATGATTACTATATTCGCCCATTCCCTCGATGGGCTTTTACCATCTGCGCGGGTAGAGACGTAACTGGTACGTTCTATGTTATTTCTTTGCTCCCAGACAGCATTGTACGGTAGAACACGGTCAAAAGACCCCCTGTCGGGCTCTTAGCCAACGGGTAATGGTATCCCTCTGAATCTGCTGGGAAATCATTAACCGATGCCCAGGGTGCACCGGACCAAGCACTGCTCTTCCCGGACGGATCCAATCATGCTAAGCGTAGCGTTATCTTAGGGCCTGTCTACCCCGTAAGTCATAAAGACGTGATTTATGTATGTATGTGTGCATACAAAAAAATATCGGCTGATAGGAAAAACTAGTCCCACTGTACATTATTGTTTTATAATGAATGTCCGTCCACAGCTACATACACTCGCTGCAGCTCGTCCACATGGACGTGAAGCCGGGCAACATATTCGTGTGCAGCAGGGAGGGCGAGCCGGCCGCGGACTCCGACGACGACGAGTACAGCGCCAACACGCGCATATACAAGATCGGTGAGCCCGCGCACGCGAACACACGGCACGTAGCCAGACACAGACACATGCACACAGCTGCATAGACACGGATACATGCACACAGCTACATAGATATAGATACATGCACACAGCAACATAGTCTTAGATACATGCACACGGCTACACAGGCACAGATACCTACACGCATTAACATAGACACGGATACACGCACACAGCTACATAGTCACAGATACTTGCACACAGCAACATAGTCTTAGATACATGCACACAGCTACATAGACACAGATACATGCACACAGATACATTCACACAGTAACATAGACACTGTTACATGCACACAGATACATGCACACAGCAACATTGACACAGATACATTACACAGCTACATAAACACAAATACAAACAGGCAGCAACAGAGACACAGATACAAACAAGCAGCAACGTTGACACAGATATATACACGCAGCAACATAAACACGGATACAAGAACATAGCTATATAGACACAGATACATGCACACAGCAACATCGACACTGATACAAACACGCAGCAACATAGACACAGATACATTCACACAGCTACACAGACACAGATACAAACACGCAGCAACATAGACACAGATACATGCACACAGCTACACAGGCACAGATACAAACACGCAGCAACATAGACACAGATACATGCACACAGCTACACAGACACAGATACAAACACGCAGCAACATAGACACAGATACATGCACACAGCTACACAGGCACAGATACAAACACGCAGCAACATAGACACAGATACATGCACACAGCTACATAGACACAGATACATGCACACAGATACATTCACACAGCAACATTGACACAGATACATTCACACAGTAACATAGACACTGTTACATGCACACAGCAGCATGGTCACAGATACATGCACACAGCAACATTGACACAGATACATCACACAGCTACATAGACACAGATACAAACAGGCAGCAACATAGACACAGATGCATGTACACAGCTACATAGACACATATACATGCACACTAACATTGACACAGTGACATGCACACAGCTACATCGAGGTGGACAAATGACCTGGTTAAAGTCGCAGATTCACGGTGTATGCAACAGTTCCAACCGACGCAACCGAAGGTCTATGGGGGAGGCCTATGTCCAACATTGGGCTTCCTACGGCTGATATGATGACACGCACACAGCTACACACAAACTGTTGTACACACAGCTGGATGTATAGTCACAGATACATGCACACAGCAACATTGACACAGATACATGCACATAGCTACACACACACAAATACAAAATTCAACACTGTTCTTTTTACTGTTGTATGTATGTATGAATATCGCTTTGCAGGTGACCTGGGCCATGTGACCTGCGTGTCCTCGCCAAGAGTGGAAGAAGGGGACTGCAGGTATCTGACCAGGGAGATAATACAGGAGGACCTTACGCATCTCACCAAGTCGGACATATTCGCTTTTGGTGAGTTTAAAAAAAAACAAAAGCTTTGTTTTGCAAATAGACCGCTTTCTTCCATGCTGGTCTGGGAGTAAAGAAAAAACATAGAATTTACCAGTTGCTTCTCTACCCGCGCAGGTAAAAGCCCATCGAGGGAATGGGCGAAAGTTTTAGGAATCATGTTATGAAAAAAAATAGGCGATGCGGCTAGCAACCCATCACTATTTTGATTTCCCTATCCACCTATACGCCCTTAATCATGCTGAACGTGGCCTTGAGATTTTGTTACCTTAGGCTCTGTCTACCCGTAAGGGATAAAGACGTGATATATGTATGTATGTATGTATGTATATTATCTCGTCATCCATCCAAATCACGAAATATTGTATCTATACATATAATAAATCAGTAGAAAGTTCGTGTCTGTACATTAAATAAATTCATCAAAAATAGTGCTAACGATCAGGGAAGGGTAATAAAACACAAAGAAGTAGATTTTATAATTTTTGTCTGTCTGTATGTATGGATGTCTTGTTACCTTAGGCTCTGTCTGCCCCGTAAGGGGTAAAGACGCGATTCATATACGTGTGTGTATGAATTTTTTTTTTCTATCAGGTCTGACGCTATTCGAGGCGGCCGGCGGCGGGCCGTTGCCTAAAAACGGCCCGGCGTGGCAGGCCATACGGGACGGCGTCCTGCCGGAGCTGCCCGGCGTTTCCAGAGAGTTCTATCAGCTACTGACTGTGAGTCCTAACAGTTTCCCATCACCAGCGTCCTGTGGGCGTGGAATAGATAATGGTCAGGCCACACCGGTGCGTAATAGTACATTACTGTCTAGGCCAGGAAGTAGGCAATTGCTGGCTGAGTATTGGTTTTAATAAAACGAAGCCAGCAATGCTATTCTGGCCTAGGCCAGTGTAGGGCTTTTCTCAAAAATCGTAAATAAACAAGAACAAAAATAAATGAAAACAAAATAGTGAAAATTGTTTTGCTTTGCCGCTTTTTTCTATCAATGGCATTTGAAGAGAGTATTTTTCTACCCAGAACACCTAAAGCTATTTCAGACACAGATAAACACGTTGTCGTATTAGCTTTTTTTTTTTAATTTGGTGTTTTAAGTCTTGTGCCTTTATTTTTTATAATGGTGATTTACACTTTTAAAAAGTTAATAACTAGACAGTAATGGAATTTGTATGCAACATTACTGGAGAGTTTAGCGCGACAGTAATGTTTTTTTTTAATTTTGGACTGACCGGCAACAATTAACTTCCAGTTCTGATATGTAGTTAACAATGACGACTTTACCGGACATTTTTGAGAAAAAGACGTTTACGCAACAAAATGTATGAAGAAACTGTGAGAGAACGTGACGCATGCGACACGTTAAATAAATGTTATGTGTTTTGTAACTTGTGTGTGTATGTATATATTTATATATTATGTAGTATATTTTATTTATTGTGTATTAGTTTATCGTGTTTATCTATTAAGTGTAGTTTATTATTATATCTTACATTATTTAAAATTTAGACGTTTAGGATTATTTTAGGTTTCTATCTGGTCCTTTTACTTTTTCTGTGTGTCTACTCTTGCTTGATACTTATGTCCTGTCAGTTCAAAGGTTAACTGGAAGAGATCCCTTTTAGGGATACGTTCGCCTTTGTGCATGTGTGTTGTCCTGTATTCATCTTTTTCTTGTGTTTTATGTACAATAAAGAGTACATACATACATACGTTGCATTACGAAGCAGTGTGGTCGCTCCTTTATCTCTTGATCCAATAAATAAATAAATATTAGGGGACAATTCACACAAACAAAAAAGGGCCTTGTGATTCCTCAGGTCTTGCAGGTGTCCCTGGGCGATGGTGATTGCTTTCCATCAGGTGACCCGTCTGCTCATTTGCCCCCTCTTATATATATAAAAAAAAAAAACTGACCTAGTCCATCCATGCTGGTCCATCTGGTCTTCCACGCTGGGAGCAAAAGAAAAACATAAAATGCACCAGCTGCCTCGAGGGAATGGGCGAAAGTCTTAGGAATCATGTTATAGGCGATGCTAGCAACCCATCGCTATTTCGATTTCCCTTTCTATCTATACGCCCACAATCATGCTAAACGTGGCCTTAAGGTTTTGTTATCATCGGCTCTGTCTGCCCCGTAAGGGAAAAAGACGTAATTTATATATGTGCTGAATGAATAGAAAATATTGTATGTGTGTTTGTTTTGCCGGCAGTCAATGCGTTAAGACACACACACATACATCACGTCTTTATACCTTACGGGGTAGACAGAGCCTAAGGTAACAAGACCTAAAGGCCACCTTTAGCATTGCGTTAATGATAAAAATTGAATTGGCATTGTTCATTTTTTTTAAGCTGTACTTTTAACACCTTTATTTGATAAAATGGACTATTTCAAGCAACTAATTTGAATATTATGCTTTGACATAGCTTTGTTAATTAATAATAAATATTTTTTCGCTGTTTGATAATTCGTGAATTTAGACAGAATCCCAATCGCCTTCGTTCGGCTGGCTATAAAAAAAAACGGCTTTGTCTATGGTTTTGTGGATTTGACAGTGACACGTGACAGTTGCCGTAGCCAAACTTTTTTTTTTCATTTTTGTGGCAAACATTCGATGCTGGATTCTGTCTAAAAACCCGGTCGTTCGGTCAAACAAAGGTTCAAAGTACTTTTACAAAAAATATCTGCAATCATAAAGTATTTTCGAAATCGGACAAGATAAATCGGATAATTGATGGTTTTCCTAGAAATGGTTTTCGAATTGGAGCATACTAAAAAAAATGAACAATGCCAATTGAATGAATCAACAGAAAATGATCGATCCGGACCCGAACCAGCGACCCTCGGCCAGCAGGCTGCGCAAGCATCCACTCCTCCATCCGGCAGGTAGTAAGAGCAAATCACAATTGACAAGAGAACTAGCGGCAGCGAAACTCAAGAACGAACTGCTCACCAAGAAACTTGACGAGTATGCCAGGTAAGAACCTTACTCTTGTTACCTTAGGCTCTGTCTACCCCATAAGGGATAAAGGCGTGATTTATGTATGCAATTTTAAATCTTAAATATATATAACTCAACATAGGAATCATGTTATAGGCGATAAGGCTAGCAACCCATCACTATTTTGATTCCATTTTCCACCTATACGCCCTTAATCATGCTAAACGTGGCCTTAAGGTTTTGTTACCTTAGGCTCTGTCTACCCCGTAAGGGATGGAGACGTGATTTGTGTATGTGTATGTATGTGTATATAACTCAAAGGTGACTGACTGACTGACTGACTGACATAGTGATCTATCAACGCACAGCCCAAACCACTGGACGGATCAGGCTGAAATTTGGCATGCAGGTAGATGTTATGACGTAGGCATCCGCTAAGAAAGGATTTTGATCAATTCTACCCCCAAGGGGATAAAATAGGGGATGAAAGTTTGTATGAAACTTTGTCAATTTTAAACCGATCGGGCTGAGACTTTGCATGCATAAAGCTACTATGACGTAGGCATCCTCTAAGAACGGATTTTGATAAATTCCATCCCTAAGGGGATAAAATAGGTGATGAAAGTTTGCAAAGGTCGTAGCTGCCTAGTCGCGACGTTAATAATTATTGCTGAATGTACTATCAACATCAGTTCTTAAGTCTAATAACGCGGACGAAGTCGCGAGCAGAAGCTAGTTAAGAATATAGCGTCCATTACTGGTGCTTATCAGCTTAAAGTGTCCCAACACTGGTGCCGTTATCTATACTAATATTATAAAGAGGAAAAATTTGATTGTTTGTTTGTTTGCATTGAATAGGCTCCGAAACTACTGGACCGATTTCAAAAATTCTTTTGCCTCCTAAACTCGTCGCAAAATAAAAGGCCCGTTTTGACAGTTCACGCCCATGAAGTTCTGTATTTTTTACCGATCGAAATGTTTTTTTCTCAAACATGCTCGGAAATGTATGCGTTAATGTCCCGATATGAGGACATGAAGTTTCTCGTTTATGGCTCCCTACATTACTTCTTGGCTTAGGCCACAAAAGTTAGTATGAAAATCCATTTTTGTCCACTGCTCTAATTTTTTAAATTTCTATACTAAAATTAAATTGGCAAAGGAAAAAATTACATACAGCCAACCACCACCACAATCTGTACCTAAGCATAATTGCGACATAAAAAAAAATCTATGGTACTATATTTATGTGCGGTTAAACATGGTGCTCAAATAGCTGGATCAAATTAGTACATTTAAAAAATAAAAAAGGTGGCAAATCGAAAATCTTTTTTTCTGCTTATGCGTATTTCGTAGTGATTGTTATTATAATTTAACAGAAATAAAAATGACTTCTAGTGATGAAAGTGACGGGAAACTTATGAACTGTACTCCGCCTCATTTAAAAGAGGAGGCAAATTTAGCTATGCAAAATATGCTACCGGAAAAAAGTAAATTACTTTTTCCCTATAATAAACTATGATTTACTTGATTGTCTAGTAGTTATTATAATTTTAATATTTCCTCACATTGTTTGAGAAAAGCACTATACAAGCTTTGGCCGGAACAGGGATTGCAGGACTCGTTCTATCTGGCCTCGTCTTCGACTCGGCCACCTACCCCAAACTCGTCCAGCAATCCCTTACTTCACGGCCTCTGCAGTAATGTACTATTGGTAATTACATTTTTCATTGATGGTTACCGCCCACTCCGCTAAGTGCTGTGAATAACGATTTTTTTCATACTGTCCACAGACTATTAATAATCGGTTAAGGAAAAAAATAAATCGATCAAAATATATTTTTAAGGCCGACTCGCACTTGGCCGGTTTTATTTCTTTAAACACTAGTGTTTGGACAAATAAATTACTGATTTCTTTTGGTGATTGAGTGAGTGTTATTGTAACAAAATTAATAAATGAAAGAAAGTTGACGTATCGTAACATTGTAGGTATCATTTCAAAATACTTACAATATCAGTTTAAGTTAAATTTTCTTATTAGAACTTTTATCCAATGCACTTTACAGTACATATTCAAATCGATCAAATACTCATCCAAACTGGAATCGATTTATCGTGAGTATCGATTACCGAGTCGTATGGTTACATCACTAGTTACGTCGCGAAGACAAATGTCAAAACGGGCCTCTTATTTTGCGACGAGTTTAGCTACATTATCACTGAGTGACATAGGCTACTTTTTACCGCGGGAAAATACCTATTCCTACGGGAAAATTAATTTATCGCGGGCGAAGCTGCGGACGGAAGGCTTGTCCTAGTATAAATTTTGATGTGAATTTAAAATTTGGACATTTTGCTTTTTTCAGATGCCTAAAGTCGTTGACCCCAAATCGGTTAGTGCCGCAAGACTCTGCCAAGTTCAGAACCAGATCAGCCAAGCGTATGCAAAAACCGCGAGAGACGCACCTTATGGATATACTACAAACAAGTTCACCAGTTCACCGTCTAGAGAGGCGGACAGACAGACGGACGAAAAAAATCTAGGTATATGTTTATGATTAAGTCTTAATTTTTTTTCTCTGGCTATAGACGAATGGCCGATGAGTTTAATGTTGTACTCGGAGTGGTGTTCGTTCGCTGTACATAGGTTTGATTATATTGCTGAATTGTAAAAATTAGAAATTGAATAAGTCAATGACAACAAAAAAAAATTTTTTCAGGTGTTTTGTAATTAAATAAAACAGGCAAAATTATTGACCACTCTGAGTGTGACGGGTAAACAAACTAACAATGGATTTTGGTTTCTAGTTTAACATTGCTACATTTCCAAACTGGTACACGGAAATGTTAAGTTTACGTGGTACCTTTTCATACCAAATGACATGTAAAGATGTTTATATATTTCTTAAACTCATTGGCTTTTTTTATAATTTCATATAAAGAACAAACACAATTGTGTTAAAAGAGGAAGGTTATGTCCATCCTTCTCATACGCGGGTGAGGTGTCTATGGCCAGAAAGGGACAGGTGATAACTTCGTAACGATTTTAATAAAACATCCGCTTAAATGTGACAAATTAAGACATTCATGGGGACAATTTTTTCTTCGGAAATTTAACTTGTTTAAATTTCGTACGGTCTCACATAGTCCTATGTTAGTGGTTGAAGCATTCACACAGACAGACAGACATCGGGTAGCATGTATAGTTAAAAACATAGGATTTTGTGTGAGCCGAAACTATTGTACAATTATGTCATTTATTATTAAATGACTATCAGTGCTGACAAATTGTTGAAACTTGAAACTCTCGTATCTCTGTGACCCTAGTACATTTTTGCATTGGAAAATGCAAATATGTATTGAAATTGAATTTTTTAATGGGTACGGGGGCGTCCATTAATTACGTGAGGCATTTTTAAGCATTTTTGACCCCCCCTCCCCTCTTGGTGAGATGTCGTAAGATTTTTCTCGACCCCCTCCCACCTACCCCGATCTCACGTGATATATTTCAAAACTTTTACTTTGGGTATCAAAGTATTTGATTTATTAAAAAACATAACACAATTTGTTTATGTAATTACTTTTTTAAGACTAGCAAGGACTGGTATTTGCAAATATTGCTGTCATTTTAATTATTAATTCAACGTTAATTTAACTTAATTTTCACGCAGTTTTACACCATTTTCTGCTAAAAAAAAATTACGTGATATTTGCCAAGACGCCCTCTCTCTCCCCCAAGTGAGATTTAGTAAGATTCGGCTCAACCCCCTCCCCCCCCCTAAATACCTCACGTAATTAATGGACGCCCCCTTAGGTGTACAAACTTTCCGGAATTTGGATGAATGTAGCGTTCATACAAACTGTATAGTGTATTTTTCAGTAATACACACAATAGGAAATGTTCTGTTTTGTGAAGAATTTGAATGTTTTAATGAATGTATTATTTTCATACAAACCTTTAACACACTCTGCCACTGTCATAATTTAACAGGCATGAACGCACATGTGCGTCCAAAGCACCTGAAGTTTCAACTAAATTCCATTTTTAATATTTGTATGAAACGCTATTTGTGTGAAACTAATTATCGCAGAGTGCGTACGACGAAAGAGTAAAAAAGGCAATGGCGTCTTTCATAGCTATTCCGATTTAGAATTTTACATAAAAAAATTGCAAGCCTTGTCATATTCTATATTTTTAAATGTAACTTAAGTGCCTTGAATGTTAACGTTGCAGTGATCGAAACATCTACGAACGAATTTAGAATGTAAAGTAGTAGCTAAGATGTGGCGATCCGTAAGTATAAATTATTTAAAAAAAACCTAGACAATCAGTCGGTAACATACCCGCAGACGCCCGCAACAGAAAAAGGATTGCCTAAACGGCTGATATAGACCTTTTAATGCAATTTACGGCGGTGTATGTCTTTGTATGAGAGGTTTGGATGGCCACATACAATTCAATGTCCTAACATATCTTCCATAATTTCTTCAATGTGATATTTATAATTTGCTATAATAAATGTAATGTTAGTTTCTAAGTTGTATTAAATCAAATAACTCAAAAATTATATTGTATACGTTTTGACCAGAAAAAATATCAAACTGTTTCGCTGGAGACAAAGAACTGAACTGATTTATTTTTCTGACTGTAACAGTCTAGGCAGTAATGATCCGTTTACTGGAACGTCCACGTTTTGTAACTTCCATATTCTGTAACATACTGTCTAATACGTCCACATTCTGTAACATTGATTAACCGAAACATCCACGTACTGTAACTTATATTATCCGAAATGTCTACATTCTCGTATTACCCAAGACGTCCGTATACTGTAACATAGATCAACCGAAAACCTATATTCTGTTGTGACATACATAATAGTTATGTGGATTACTCGACAAATTATTTTATAACATTGACTAGCTGTTGCCCGCGACTCCGTCTGCGATGAATTCGCTTATCGCTATACTGCGGGAACTTGATATATTCCGGGATAAAAACTATCCTATGTCCTTTCCCGGGACTGTAACTATCACTACCAAATTTCAATAAAATCGGTTTAGCCGTTTTGCCGTGAAAGAACAACAAACATCCAAACTTACAAACTTTCGTCTTTATAATATTAGTAAGATATACCAAAACCTCCAAATTCTGTAACGTATTAGCCAAGACATCCACATTTTGTAACATTAACTAACCAAGATATCCACATTCTGTAACACAAGTTAACTGAAACCTCCACGTTCTGTAACATTAGAGACGGAATCATAGATAACTGACACTTAAGATAACTGGGACTTAACAGAGTTCTTATAATTGGCTGATGTAATATATCATAGGGTGACAGACAGGTTGTATCTCGGTAAACTTCCTTATTCATAAAACTGACGTCTAGTCATAATGAAGAACAAAGATTGCCGAACTGCATTAAGAAAATACAAGTAAATACATACATAAATCACGTCTTTATTCATTATGGGGTAGACAGAGCCTAAGGACCACGTTTAGCATGATTGTGGGCGTTTTTTGTAATCAGCATTTTATTAGAAAGCGGAACAGTTATTTTCTGGTCAAACTTTTAACTGGTACGGAATATTCAAACGAAACCGGTTTTATAATCAACAAGGTAATTAGGGTTAGGTATTGTCGCTGGGTGTCGATGTAGACCGACCGCCTAAGTGAGTCCTCGCTCACGCGGGGTGGGACGACCGCGGGCGAGGACTCACTTGAGCGGTCGCTCTGTGGTGTTCGATGCGGTCGGCCATCTTGGGTCCGCTGTCAAACGTGACATGTAGTTTTATATTTAGATTTATTATAAATGAAATAGATTATAGGCAGCTTGCTTGTTTTTTTTTAATGTTCTGTAATATATCACTGTCAAATCATAATGTAAAATACTGGAAAAATGCTTTTTTTTAATCATATTTTTTAAGTCGCTAAGTTGTATGTGTAATTCAAAAATTATATCTAGTTTTAATTTTTAGTTTTAGTGAGACACTTGCTGATTATTGATATCTGTTGATAGCTCGGAAACTAACTTGTTGGAGAATTCTTTTATCCCGCGGGACGCTATTTTCCCGGATAAAACTTACTACATCCTACCCCAAGACTCGTTCTCGACACCATATTTTATCTAAATCGGTATAATAAATAGTTACTTTCGCAGTTATAATATTAAGCAAGGATAAATTTGTGGCTAGTAAAGGCAAATGTCAAAGTTACAGGAAAAAATTAAGGAGGTTAAATCATTGAACAAATAATATTTATCTTGCTACTCCGCTACTCACGTGCAAGATAACCGAGCCTGTGTCAAATATATATGTTTTTCATGCAATCCCACAAACTTAATTATCCCTTACACCACACAAACACTGACGCGTTTCGATCCCACTTTCGCGTTTGTGTGGTGTAATGGATAATTAAGTTATCCCACAAACTTAATTATTAATTATATGTGTTATGTGGCAGTAGTGGAGAGGGTTGCATGAAAAACATACATGTTTCAGCACAGGCTTGGTTATCTTGCACGTGAGTAGCGGAGTAGCAAGGTAAATTCTTTGTTCATTGAAATGGACCTCAAAATTGATTCAAAATGTAGTAGGTACTGCCTTCGGCGGTTCACTATGAACATCGCTCAATGTTTGGAAACAATTGTCAATTCAAGTACTGGAAAACGTTTACATGGCTATTTAGTTATAACCCAACCTGCTGGAACATTCCATAACAGTTTGAAAAGGCCCTGTGAATTTTTAGCCCATGCTGGTAAGTTTTCATAATGCACCGATAGATGGCGCTGCCCTTAAAAAGAACATGCTAACCTTTGGTTGCTTTGGATTCTTTATATGGCTTGTTCTAAACATTATTCGTTCATATGTATACCTAATTTTAAGTCATTTTTGGAATGATGGGTGTAGACTTATGTCTACATATCACATCTTATAAATATAAAAAAATATATTTTGCGTTTTGTTGAGTTGGACTAGCTTCTGCCCGCGACTTCGTCTGCGTAGAATTACACATAAAAACCTTCCTCTTGAATCACTATCTATAAAAAAAAGCATCAAAATCCGTTTTGTAGTTTTGAAGATATAAGCATACATAGGGACAGAGAAAGCGACTGTTTTATACTATGTAGTGATGCTTACCATGCTATACTCGTACCTCTAATGTTGTACCGGGGGCGGGTGGAACCTCGTGGAAGGTTCGTCATTGCTGCCACTGTCTTGCTACCGCCAAGCAGCAGTGGTTACGCTGTGTTCCAGCGTGGAGTAAGGCAGCCGGTTAATTAATTTGTCTAGTCTTGTTACTGAGCCACAATGAGCGTTTTAAAAAAAAAAGTCCGCATGTTTTTTTTTCAGAATTTAAATATTTTGTGTTTTTCTTTCTCATACAAGAAAAAGAGTGTCCCAGATTGTATGTAATTTATTTTCCTGTTCGTCACTTTCCATATATGCCTGTATTATAAAGTGACGAACTGGAATGGATTTTTGGGACTGGAAAAAATGTTCCTGCAGACTTTTTTTTGGAAAATGGTCCAATAACTTTACCAGACAATAAACTACTGTATTTTACTTATAAGCTTATATCAATATAAAGAGCAGAATAAACAGGAATTATTTACATTTAACTTAAGAAGTTGGTGCGAGTTAAAAGTTTAACAGTTTGAGGATCTTTTTCCATGTCATTGACAAAGGCTTCCAAACATTGACCGATATAATCGATGTTCAGAGTGTACAGTGTAATTTTGAATGAGAACCATGTTTAAACCGTCGTATGTCCTAGCTAAAGAAAGTACCGTATTCTAGACCTTATTTTAATATGTACAAATTTTGCTGTTTTAAATATAAATACAAAAAGATGTCTTCAATTTGGCACAGATCTGTGTCTTGAACTAACTAATCAAGAGCTTGATTTTTGATAGCACATGTGTGAAAATACCACTCGAAAGTGGTGAAAAAATGTGCTGAATTTGAAATACAAGTAGCTTAGAAGATAACTTATGTTGGTTTGGGCATGTAGAGCGGATGGATGAAAGTAGACTAACTAAAGAGATCTATATGGGGAGTGTGAATGGTTGCGGGAGGGGAAGGCCTAGACGGACGTTCCGAGACCAAATAGGAGGCGTTTTGGAAAAAGGTCAGGTCAGGACCCGAAACCGACGAGCATGTATGAAGAGATGAGTGTGGATGAAGCGAAAGAAGTATGTCAGGACCGTAGCAAGTGGAATAGTAGTCTCTGCCTACCCCTGTGGGAAAGAGGCGTACGGTATGTATGTATGTAGAAGACAATTACGGCTCTCATTAATCTTGTGAACTAGTCAAAACTGATTAGAGCTGTAGTTTTGGAGATATAAGCTGATTTATACCACTTTCGAATAGTACTTTCTAGTGATGTGATTTCAAAATCGGGCCCCAGATCTGTGCCTTGAGCTTAACTAATCAAATTTTGAAATCCTGGTATGGGAGTGTTTGGGGTTGAGAAATGTATAAATAATAAATAAAATAAATAAATATCTTGGGACAAATTACAACAATTGACCCAGCCCCAAACTAAGCAAAGCTTGTACTATGGGTACCAGGCAACGGATAAACATACTTATATAATGTAGATAAATACATACAACATCCATGATTCGGGCACAAACATTCGTATTCATCATACAACTGTCTGCCCCTACCGGGATTCGAACCCAGGACCTCTAGCTTCATAGTCAGGGTCACTAACAACTAGAGAAGTATTTTATGCCTAATTAAACATTTTACTTTTGACGTGTGGCGTCATCTGTTGGATGGTTGAAATACCTCTTGTGTCAAGCGTTCTTCCGGCCGGGTAATGATATGACGTCTCAATTGCCATATCCTGTGTGTTACGAATATGTTGAACGAAAAGCAATAACTTAGCTGGGCGTTTTAAAAAAATCTACATGAACATTTTCTCCGAAGAATTAGTCGAGATTGATTTATCTATTTATCTATTCCAGTTCGTCACGTTTTTGTATGTATGGAACGTGACGAACAGGAAAAATTTATATTGAAATCTGGGATTTTTTTCTTGTATAAGAATCTGTAGGGTAAATGAAATAGTTAAATTCTGGAAAAAATTACCATAGACTTTTTTAATTTTAAACAGTTAACACAAAACCTTGACGATCATAGTTACAGACACACACACAAACGGACAGACAGATGCGGCAGAGGACTTTGTTGCGTAATGTAGTGACTAGCTGTCACCCGTGACTCCGTCTGCGATTATCCGCGATAAAAACTATCCTGTCCTTCTGTGAAACTATCTGTACCGAATTCTAAATAAGTCTGTTCAGTGGATTACGCGACAGACAGTTACTTTTGCATTTGTAACAGGGATGCTACGGAGCTTCGACTCCGGTTCCGTTAAGTCGGAACTTCCGATTATTATTACACCTTCGGTTCCGACTTCGGCTCCGACACTTTTAAATCGAAGGCTTTAATCGGAGGTCGAAGCATAACATGGCGGCGGCGGCCTGTGTCGACTGTTATGAACAGGTTCATACATGTCGCGCGGGGAATCCCACCACTCCCACTACGTGCACTCTATTGTCAATTATCCGACCCTGCCTCCGACTCCGGTTCCGACTCCGATTCCGATTCCGACTCCGATAAAGCAAATTTAAAAACTCCGACTCTGCCTTCGGTTCCGATAAAACTACCTTCGTTACATCCCTGATTTGTAATATTAGTAGAGATTAGCGTATCACACGATATATGGGTTTTGAGAGCTTCGTCTTGCCCAGTTTGAATTTAATGCGACTTCAATCCTGTCCTACCGTTTAGAAATAAATGTTATATTTATAATAAGTTTTAAATAAAACTTCTCAATGTGGAGTTTAAAAGATTTTTAATATTTTAACATAAGCGAGACGATTTTGAGATATATCATAAATAATAATTTTAAGGTTTAGTTCTCGTTGTCCCACTGTTATAAAATATACTCACTAGAGCTAATAAAATTAGGTTGGGTTCGTTGGGTATTTCAAACGCCCGAATAGAAGTAGGGTGGGGGTGCCGTCGACCTTATGGGGGGATAACAGTGGGGAACAGTGGGACCGCGAGCCCGTAACCCAATTTTAAAGGTCCCACTTAGTGGGTGATAATTATAATGTTAGTTGTACTCGGATCTCATAGTTTCTCTTATTTAAGTGTGTTCTTATGTCTCCTTTAACAACTGCTAGATGTCGCTACGTGTTATATATACGAAAGATCTTTAAGATCCGCCACCACTTTAAATTTGCTTTTAAAATGTTATAAGTATGAAAATATGTGATAATTATGTACGCAGTGTTAACTATCTGATGTTGCAGACGTTTGTAGGCTGCGGAAATAACTTACCATTGTCCCCACCGATGTAAAGTAGATGAAAGTTTTGAGAGCTAGCGACATCTAGTGGAATATTATTGAATTGTAATTTTTCTAAATCTTGTAAATTTTGGTTGAAATGTTGAAATTACTTGTTAAATACAATAATGTTCGAATTTGTTATTTTCAAAATGGCTGCGGATTTGACCAAAGTGAGGTGATTGTGAATAAAATGTATGTATATTTGCTATAATATCAGTATGTAATAAAGTGCTTGTTTCAATTATTTCGTTTTTTATTTTTGTTATAACAAAGAAGGAATTTAAAATTCAATAAAGACATCTGTGCTACGTCCCACTGTTGGGGACATGCCTCTCAGAATGGGGGCTTGGAGCCCAATTTTTAAGGCACCTAAGTGATTATTCTAATTTTAAGTCTATATACATATTACATAAATCACGTCTTTATCCCTCACGGGGTAGACAGCGTGAATATAAAATCCAGTGTTAGCAGTCCTATTCTTAAGCAAAATATAGACGGTGTGAGGTCAATTTATATTGGTTTTTTAGACAAAGTTGCTATAGCGGACAGAAATGCATCATCTGTATAGCTATCAAGGTTCCTGAGACTGATACAGCCTGGTGACAGACAGGCAGACGGACATTGGAGTCTTAGTACGGTCTCGTCGCAAGTGTGTGCAATTTGTCTCGCGCTGTTTTCCTTTACTGAAAAGTTCATTGGAAAATATCAAAATGATATCGCATATTACGAAAATTTCGGAGGTGCGATCCCGGGTTCGAATCCACGGTCTACTCGAGAGGTCATAGCGCAAGTAATTTTTTATGCATTTTAGCGCCATCTCTTACATTTAAGTTGAAAGACCAACGCAATGTACCAACTACTATTGCTAATGCTTCTTCTACTCATCAAAAGATGTCGCTACGTGACAATGTAATTTCAGTATGTATGCTAATCGCCAACAGATGTCGCAACACGTTGGAAAATTGCGATTTATTTCTTATTCGCGTTTGATTGTTCTATCTTTTGCATCGGTGGCGCTAATAACAAATTAAAATTACTTCCTTTTTAGCGAATTCGTGAACTTGAAGCATATGAAAATGTATATTATAATATAATCATAGTAACTACTGCGCTAGTAATGTTAGTTCAACCTAAAAAAAATCAAGCTTTAAGCTACATTAATTCATGTACCTAGTTACAAAATTTCAAGAAATCCAATTTGATTACTCACGTTAAATAACAGGACAAGATAAAAAAGCCTTGCGAAATAATAACAGATTACCTTTTAACTCATGACTTTGAATCTGAAATCATTCGAAACTTTTACTTCATATATAGATTTTCATTTCGGATATCGGATAGTTTTGGGAGCTCAAACCCACCCGAGCTCCACACGTGACAAATTTTAATAATTCTTTCGCGGTTCCACTAATAAAAAACAAATTAGACACGTCAAATTTAAACCCCTAAATCTGGCGAAACGCATTGAATACAATTAGAATACGGAGCAAACATAAACGTTTAGCAATAAATATAAAGATAATGTATAATTATGACAAATCTTAATCTGCGTGGCGAATTCGCCCGAAGCGTCGCTAATGCCACAAAAGATGGCGCCACGCGCGCGCCGTTTCGCGCCGAAATGTGTGTCAACTGTCACTTGCATAAGTCGCGTTCATGATTAGGGTGAAATAATTAATTTATTATGTTTATGATGCGTTCATTTTTTTTTGGAGAAAGGGTTGCAATGTTTTGTAGTATTGTGCCTATATATGAATTCGAGCTATGAATAGATACCAAGATTGAGATTTAGGCAGCATAGGTCAATTTCTTTATGATGAACATGCTCGATATTATAAATGATAATTTAAATACATAGACGGAAGGCGGGTCCGATTTTTAAAAATAAAATTAAGTAGAGTAAACGCAAATTACAACTGTATAAATTTGAGCTGTAGTTTTTTTTTATTATTAATAAAGAGCTTTCTTTATTTACATCCAACGCATGTATGTACCTATGTTGTTTGTCCGGGTGGAATCTTGCGTGTCAATTTTGAAGCAGATATCTTCAACCGATTGAACTGAAATTTTGCATACTTGTAGAAGTTGGATGACAATACAATAATCTGGTAGCAGAATTCTGGTGGTCCAGGCAGGACCGTCTCCGCAGGAGGGAACTCATCGACGCTTGGTCCGATTGATTTGAAATTTGGTACACATATATGTAGGACGCATGTCAATGCAAGTACAGTCAACAAACAGTACCGTCAGCAAAAAAAGTTTGTATCAAAAATGAAATTTTTAGGTTATGTAGATTATTATTAGACTATTTTAACACTTGCGTGATATTTTCGAGCGATGTGCCCATCTTAACTTTCATTAATACCGCAGCACATACGATTTAGGGGGAAAAATGTATTTCCCCCTAGAACCCTCTACGTTTTTAAATGCCTAAAAGCGTTTCCAAAAGTACTGGCAGCTGCCCGCCGCATCCGTTGTGATTCGACGTTTCAAATGTTCAAATTTGGAACGAGTAAAGTTCGTAGCGCTACCTTACCGCTTCAGGGTATCCTGGTTGATATCGGGTAACGGTTTCACGGTTTTTTAACCCCCAACGCAAAAAGAGGGGCGCTACAACGTTTGACGTCTATGTGTGTCTGTCTGTGGCCCGTAGCTCACAAACACACACAAATCACGTCTTCATCCCTTACGGGGTAGACGGAGCCTAAGGTAACAGGCACCTACAGGCCACATTTAGCAAGATTGTGGGCGTATAGGTGGAAAATGGAATCAAAATAGTGATGGGTTGCTAGCCCCATCGCCTATAAAATGATTCCTAATTATAATCGCCCGTTCCCTCGATGGCTTTTACCATCTGCGCGGGTAGAGAAGCAAATGGTACATTCTATGTTTTTCTTTGCTCCCAGACCAGCATGGAAGATAGCTCACAAACGGTGCGGTTTTTTTCATTCACAAGCCAGTTTCCTTGCGGTGGTTCTTGGTGTTTGGTAAAAATCGCTCTAGCAGTTTTACCTCTTTTCCTAGATGATGTAATGCATTGTATTGTAAGGCATTGTTGTCTTTTTTTTAATTTTCATTATTACACATACATACATACACAAATCACGTCTTTATCCCTTACGGGGTAGACAGAGCCTAAGGTAACAGGCACCTATAGGCCACATTTAGCAAGATTGTGGGCGTATAGGTGGAAAATGGAATGGTGGTAACGGTCGGTTTCATTATTATTACTCGATTAATGCGAGGGGGGGGGGGTTAATTTTTTTATTTATTGTTACTTACGTTCGTAGTGACCAGGGGCCCGATTTTTGAAAGCAATATGTGTGAAAATACGACTCTAAAGTGGTGAAAAATTGTGCTGAATTTGAAATACGAGTAGCTTAGAAGATGCTTACGGCTCTCATTAATCTTGTGAACTAGTCAAAACTTTGATTAGAGCTGTAGTTTTGGAGATATAAGCTGGTTTATATCACTTTCGAGTGATGTGCTTTCAAAGAACGGGCACGAGGGGCCGATTTTTGAAAGGACATACGTGAAGACCACTCGAAAGTGGTGAAAATTTGGGCTGAATTTGACATACGAGTAGCATAGAAGATAATCACAGCTCTCATTAATCTTTTAAACTAGTCAAAACTTTGATTAGAGCTGTAGCTTTGAAGATATAAACAGATTTGTACCACTTTCCAGTGATGTACTTTCAAAAATCGGGCCCCAGTCATGTTTGGTGAAAATCGCTTCTGCAGTTTCAAGAATACCAACTCTTTTCCAAGACGTATGGCATTGTGAGGCATTATTGACTTTTTTTTTTATTATATATGATTATGAACGCAGAAATCTTTTCGATGCTGGTCTGGGAGTAAAAAAAACAGAATGTACCAGTTGCTTCTCTTCCCACGCACTTAAAAGCCCATTGTTACCTAGACTACCTCCTAAAGGATAAATACGTGATGATGTAATCTATAACAACTAAGAGGTTAATCCATAAATTATCAGACAATAACATCGAACAATTAAAATTTCAATTTCGTGTAGCTCGGACGCCAATCAGTGTTGCCAACCGCCGCGGGGCGCGTCAGCCCGATAATTGTTCCTGTCGGCTGGCAGCACCGGCCGAATTGATTTTGACAGGTTGTTTTTTTTTTAATTTTTAGCGCGGCGACGGCTCTTCATAACTATGCCGTGGTCATGCTTCTTTATTATTGTTTAAATAAACAATACATTTTTTAATACATTGCAGAGTGCAAATGGGGGTGCGAGTCGGGTTACCTCCACGTGTGATTAAGAGCTGCGGTTCGATTTTGGATCCGTCCGGGGGGAAGAGCAGTGCTTGGTCCGGTGCGCCCTGGGCAACGGCTAATGATTTCCTGGCAGTTTCTGAGGGATATCATTGACCGTTGGCTAAGAGCCCGACAGGGGGGGAGGGGGGTCTTTGACCATTACCGTACAACGTTGCCGACATTTTGTCACAAGATTTTTTAATAAAATTTTTTACATTGACATTGGCGAAGTTGTCGTGACTATAACGACTTGATACGCCACAAATAAAAGAAGAAGAAGAAGAGTGCAAATGAAACGAACATTCGATACAACGGGGTTTTCTGTACACATGTAGCTCGGATGGATTGTGTTTAGTAGATATTGACAGACGTACTTAAATACATCCATACATACATACATAAATCATGTCTTTATCCCTTACGGGGTAGACAGAGCTTAAGGTGACAATACCTAAAGACCACGTTTAGCATGATTGTGGGCGTATGGATGGAAAGGGGAATCAAAACAGTAATGGGTTGCTAGCCACATCGCCTATATAACATGATTCCTAAGATTTTCACCCAAATACTTAAATACATCCTACTAATATTATAAACGCGAAAGTTTGTAAGTATGGATGGATGCATGGATGTTTGTTACTCTTTCACGTAAAAACTGCTGAATTTGGAACGGAGATAGCTTACCCTAGATTAACACACAGGCTATTTTTTATCCCGGAAAATTGCATAGTTCCCGCGGGATAGCGAAAAACTATTTTTTTGCAGACGAAGTCGCGGGCAGCAGCTAGTAGATACGTACATAAATCACGTCTTTATCCCTTACGTAATTTACATTATTACTATGTTTTAATTTTTTGTTAGTATTTGGGTTCCCATCTGTAAACTTGCTATAATTTATTTTTTCTGTTTTTACCTTTTTTGTTATTCTGACCGCTTCATGGTAACCGTTTTTTATTTTGATATTTCTTGGCTGCCACGATTCAGGCTGTGCCTAGTGTGGAGTCTTTGAATTTTCTAATACTGTATATTTCGTTTCTATTTTGGAAAATAAATTTTACTTTACTATTACTTAAGTACGTATTGGGAAAGGGAAACAAAAAATCCAACAATCTCAGGAAAATGTTGATAGTGGCAACCCCATTCAAATAAGTAGCTTCCCTGCTGGTCTGGGAGTAAAAAACAAAACATAGAATGTACCAGTTGCTTCTCTTCCCGCGCATATTGTAAAAGCCTATCAAGGCCAAAATCTTAGGAATCAGGCGATGCTAGCAACCCATCACTATTTTCATTCCCTTTTCTATACCTGTACGCCCACAATCATGCTAAACGTGGCCTGTTATCTTAAAGTATGATTTACGTGTGTATGTATTTAAGTCACTTCCATGCTGGTCTGGGAGCAAAGGAAAAACATAGAATGTACCAGTTGCTTCTCGTCCCGCGCAGATGGTAAAAGCCCATCGCGGGAATGGGCGAGTCTTAGAAATCATGTTATAGGCGATGCTAGCAACCCATCACTATTTTGATTTCCCTTTCCACCTATACGCCTACAATCATGCTAAACGTGGCCTTTAGGTCTTGTTACCTCAGGCTCTGTCTACCCCGTAAGGGATATAGACGTGATTTGTGTGTGTGTGTGTGTGTGTGTGTGTGTGTGTGTATGTATTTAAGTACCTACGTCTGTCAATACCTTCTAAACACAATCCATCCGAGCTACATGTGCGCAGAAATACACCCCGTTGTATCGAATGTTCGCAAATTGCTCTGAAATGGGATATGGAGGGATTGATGGCGGGGGGGGGGGGGGGGGGGGCAGCCCGGGGAGCGTTTACCGTTTGTCCATTAACATGGAGTCATTTATGGACTCTACTGTTACATTTTAATTTTAGCCCTACTAGGTATCCTACAATACAATACAGTACAATAACTCTTTATTGAACACCACATATAACTTTCAACATGAAACTACAGTGAGACTCAATCATAAATTACACATAAACGGATAACTCACGTATAAAAAGAGTGTTCGTTTCGCTGCCGCCGGGGCGAGCGCTCCAGGAAGAATGACTACGAAATAGTCCGAAACATTTTTATTTTTTATTTATTTATTTATGTGTTGTATTAAGCGAATTCTGCACACACGGAGTCGCGTGCTCAGCTAGTAATTATTATAAAACTAGCTGTTGCCCGCAACTTCGTCTGCATAGAATTCGTTTATCGCTATCCCGCAGGAATTACGCAATTTTCCGGGATAAAAGTAGCCTATATGTTATTCCAGGCTGATCTATCTATGTTCCAAATTTCATGCAGATCTGTAAAGACGTTCTGGTGTGCAAGAGTAACAAACATCCTATCTTAACTTAAATAACTTTCGCGTTTATAATATGTATTAGTATATAGGAAGTCCCCGCAAGGTTTGGGTGTCTGTCACACAGAAAATACTAAACGCATCAAAATATGCCGCGTGTTCGTTAAACTTAATTTAAACTATTATTATCGTTATTCAAATTAATTATTAAACATCAAAACACTCGATTAGTTCACTACACGAGTAATAGGCAAGTCGTTTCCATTTCAACACATCAATTAAACCTCATGCATGGATTTCAACAGGTTGGTATAACACAGATATAAATGGGATGTGTTCTGTTTTGACATTGCATGCGAATTACTAATAGTTTGAGCGTCGTTTAGCAAATTCTGAGTATCCTCTTTGCCACATTTGTCGTTTTTCCAATTAAATTAATGTTATGTAGTAAAAATAAGGTTAAAGTTGTAGTTAATATAGCTGTTTTTGTAATTGTTGTTTGAGGCTGTAAATCTGAATAAAAAATACAATACAATACAATTACTCTTTATTGAACACCATAAATCAGTACAAAACAATACAGAAACAAAAAACAAGACGACCAATAAAAGAAACAAATAAGACGGAGAAAGTTTCAGTAAGTAGATGACGGAAACAAATAGACAGGAGAAATGCAAGGATAATAAAAACAACAATACTAACATAAATATGATACACAGCTAAGTAAATAAAAAAAAATATAGACATAGGTACACACATACAACCTACACACATAACATTATTGTATAATACTTAAGACATTAATATTTAAATTAGTATTTTTTATGTAGGTATTATTTTCTGAAAAGAATGTGATTTGAGTCCTCGTTTATAGAAAAACTGTTTTTTAAAAGCTCAATTTTGAATAGGAAAAAGTCACGAGCAAAAGTTACTCCTATAAATACATCGCTAAATGCAAAGCAAAATTAATTTCTATAATTAACGATCGTTCTCAAGTTCAGTGTGCAACAATATTAAATTGAGCCGTCAAAAAAACTTAAAACCGGGCCGGAACAATTAGGACCAAAAGTCATTTGTAAACATTAACTCAAAAATCAACTGTAGCGTAAATATAAAGGAATTATTTATGGCAGTAAAAGTACAAAGAAATTCAAAACATCATTAATAAAACGTATTTTGTCATCACTACGCCGATAAATTACTCGACAATGGGATTCGCGTTTCCAAACGTCAAATTAGGACGCCATCTTGTACAATTGACAATTGTGTCTTTCGGGTGCGTTCACGCGTGATTTTTTTACTTTTTTAATTCGAAGGGGTGAGCTGTGTTTATAGTTTTTTTTCCGACTGCGTGTGGCCTTTTGGATTAACTTTTTTTTTAATCTTGCGAGAATGTTGCTTTTTAAAGTGGCATGCACGTGGAGGCGTGGGAAACGCAAGTTAAAAGTATGTCTGACTTAAATTCGTGATTATTACGTGTTTTTTGTAACTTTAACATTTTTTACAGATAAACTATTTCACAAAGATGATTTGACATACATATTTTATAGTATAAAATATAATACAACGCATTGATTTTTAAATGTTTTTCTTAATAAATTATAAAGTACCTATCAACAATTTTGCTCTTAGAATATTAATGTCAAACCTTCTTCGTGAGATTATTTATAATTACTTACCTTTAGATACAGCGTGGATTTAGAATACGGGCGAAACCTTTAACAAGACATAGGATTTAGCGGTACAAACGATATTCAATCATAATATATTTTAATTTTCTCTAATAATTATCTAATAATTGTTTGTTGTATTTTGAGATGTACGCTCTATTGTGGCTTTCACAATAAGGATATTTTAAACTCACTCTTTGTCGGTCTCTCGCTTAATACTCCTCTCATTTACTCAAAGGTGGTAGAGATCCCTTATATGGATAAGTTCGCCTCTGTGCATATATTTAAGGTCTTTTTTTGTGATTTGTCTCTGTTTCTTTATATTTGTACAATAAAGCATTTACTTACTTAACGCTGATAAGATTCGCCCTTCCTCCAAATCCACGCTGTTTGTAATGATGTTACATCTTACGCAGTATCCGATGTCCTGTGGTAAGTACACGTATATCTGATACACAAGTAAATATAATACAGGGTCCAGTTCACATCAATCATTCCATTTGCTATCCGATACCGCAAAGTGTTCTGCAAACATGTTCGGCTTGTTTGGTTGTTAGTGAATTTTGTGGGGAGGATAGATCGACAGACAAAACGTTTGTTTTGGTATACAAGCCAACGACTAAGGTCAGTACGTAGCGTTTTTTAAAAAATCTACATGGCAATTTTTTTCAGAATTTAACTACTTAGTTATAAAATTTCTAAATGACATTCCGTGACGCGTGCTATACCCCTACACCACCCATAGCAGGTGGGTAAGCCTTCGAATTTTTCGATGTGTTACTAGCTGTCACGTGACCTTGTTACTATGCGAATTTTTTGTCGCTAAGCGTCATCTAAGCTGTTTGAATGATGTGTCTGTACGACACAATTACAAACTCCCGTGGAACTACTGCTCACCAGGGACGAGAGAAGGCGCTGTTTTTCAAATGATAGGTACTATCATGTGAATCAAGAATTTTTACTTCTTGATTTTTTATGTTTAGTACTTTTCCGGTTGGGTAGTTACAAAATAATAAAAACCCATCGAGGGAATGGGCGTAAATCTTAGGAATCATGTTATAGGCGATGCTAGCAACCCATCACTATTTTGATTCCTTCCATCTATACGCCCACAATCATGCTAAACGTGGCCTTTAGGTCTTGTTACCTCAGGATGTCTCCCCCGTAAGGGATAAAGACGTGATTCGTGAAAAGATCACACAAACCTTTCACAAAATGATCTGCTTATCTGTGCTTTCCCTCAAATCCACCCCCGTCCGTTTTTCAAAAACGATTCTGTCTCGTTCCGTCTTAGTTGTCTCCCTCGCACACCATATGACGCGCCACGCGGCCGGCGCGTGTCATTTGTTAATTTATAAGTTTGTTTTCATGCGTTAACACTCAGTTTATTGGTTTAAGCCGTATTAGTTCTGCTTTGTTTGAAGTGGACTGCCGCTAAGTAGCAGTGCTTGCACTGCTGTGTTCCGGTGTGGAGAGTAAGACAGCCGGGGAATTTACGGGCACAATAGGCGTTTCATCTTTGTCCTCTAGGTTGGCAACGCGTCTGCAATCCCTCCGGGGTTGCGGGTGTCTATGGGTAGTGGTGATCACTTACCATCAGGTGACCCACTTGCTCGTTTGCCTTCCTATTCATATATATAAAAAAAAAAGTGGACTGTGCAGGAAATTATAATTCTTTAAACATACAATACCTTCATAATAATCAAGTGTTTATCCCTTACGAGATAGACAGAGCATTTTTTTAACGGAGATGAAATCTTTATGGATGACCTAGGTACGGGGATGCCAAGGGTTATGTGGGACTCCCCCCCAAAAGAGTATACCAAAACTAAAAACTCTCCCGAACGCTGGGCCCGTCTTCTGGTGCTAATGCTGGTGGGTAATGGGGATAGACAGAGCCTAAGGTAACAAGACCTAAAGGCCACGTTTAGCATGATTGTGGGCGTATAGGTGGAAAGGCGAATCAAAACAGTGATGGGTTGCTAGCACCGCCTATAACATGATTCCTAAGATCGCCCGTTCCCTCGACGGGCGATTGCTGTCTGGGGCTCGATTTTTGAAAGCACATTGTGTGAAAATACCACTTGAAAGTGGTGAAAAATTGTGCTGAATTTTAAATACGAGTAGCATAGAACACAAGCACAGCTCTCATTAATCTTGTGAACTAGTCAAAATTTTGATTAGAGCTGTAATGAAATGAAATGAAATGAAATGAAATGAAATGAAATTCTTTATTTGCAGAACATTATGTCCATTTAGATGTTAAGAATAATAATGTACGAGTCCAGATAATGCTAAATACCTTTTTTAAGTAGGCATGCAAAGTAGTTTTGGAGATATAAACAGATTTAAATCACTTTCGAGTGGTACTTTTGAGTGATGTGCTTTCTATCAAATGAGTCAAGAAATTTTATTAGCATAGCTCTACTTTTCGGATTTTTCTATGTGTTCTAATTTTCACTGACATTTAGAAATTTAATTTCTAACGGTAAAACCGAAAAAGTAAAACATAAAAATCAAGAAATAAAATTCTTGATTCATTTAATAGTACCTATCATTTGAAAAACAGCGCCTTCTCTCGTCCCTGGTGAGCAGTAGATGTTCCATGGGAGTTTGTGATTGTGTCGTACAGACACATCATTCAAACAGATGACGCTTAGCGACAAAAATTCACATAGTAACAAAAGGTCACGTGACAGTTAGTAACAAGTAGAAAAATTCGGAGACTACCCACCTGCTATGGGTGGTGTAGGGGTATAGCACGCGTCACGGAATGACGAGGATCCGGGTTCGATTCCCGGCCATAGCTTTACTTTTCGGATTTTTCTATGTGTTCTAATTTTCACTGTTTACTGATACATTCTATGTTTTTTTTCTTTGCTCCCAGACCAGCCCGGCTAGCAGCTACACAGATTACCAGTTTCTTTCTAAAAAGAACAGCAAGAAAAAGACTTCAATATATTTCGCGCGCGAGGCGACTCTTGAGCACTTTACGAAAAAAACCCACATCTTAAATGTTTGATTTACTAAATAAAATTAAGCGTAACAAGGAAGGCACTTTGTTAGAGGGAGACAGCATTGTTTTTGAATTAGTCAACGCGATTAGGTGACAGATGTGTGGGACAGTTTAGCGGTAAAGGCGAAGGGGGCATGCACTGATTTAGTTGAGGGTTGAGAAAGTATTAGAGTTAGCGGTGATACGGGCTATTCAGTTTTCGGAAAACTGTTTTCCAACACATTGGTGATTTGTCGCATATCTATATTAATAATTTCGTCGCGGGGTACGGTAGGCTCGATCGAAACCTCACCTGAATAATAAAACATAAAAAAATAAAGATTTCGAGTCGACAACATATATCCGCAAAATTCGGATTGTCGAGTATTTTGTTAAATTAAATTAAATTAAATTCTAATGGTACTGATATGACAGACAAATCGCAGTTGTCATCTTGAGTAGTTACTAAACGTTCCGTTTCATACCAGCGGCAGCGCACAGATACGCCTCGCCACTCAATACGTCGCGCCAAAGAACTGCGACTCATGTGAATGTGTAAAACGAAACGTCTTGCCGTAAACCTCCTTTTAATTATCTTTGAAAACTTTTTCATATGATATACTCTGCTGTGTCATGACTGTGTTTTTTCTTTAAACCTGAGATTGGCCGATTGCCATAACAACCATAGAAAAACTGGCCATAACTTTAAAAGTTGAAGTTGATGTTCTTTTCGTAAAAAAAAAATGTAAGTTTTTCAGTATTGTTGTTGTTGTCGAGAAAATCCCCAGCATGCTTAAAATTTACGAGAGTTCTGACGCTGTGGTTGAGGACGATCATAATGATGTTTTAAACTATCCTGTAGAATTTCTAAATTCTATAACGCCAGCAGGACTACCAGCACACATTCTAAAATTAAAAGTTGGTTGTATAGTAGTATGCTTTTAAGAAATTTTAACCCGACTGTTGGGTTGTGCAACGGAACCCGCCTTATTATTAGAGCGTTAGCTAACGCCATCTAACAGTCAACTGCCTTTTAAATTTAGTAGGCTTCAGTTTCCCATTCGCATAGCATTCGCAATGACATAAATAAAAGCCAGGGACAAAGAAATAGACTGAGAGCTAGCGACCAAATCGGTCATGTGGCTTCAGCTCTATTGAAACTCCGTTAGCTACTTCCCTGAACAACCTTTTTCAATAATCTTCGTGCTGGCAGGCCGCGGGCGGTGGGTGCGGGTGTAGTGGGGTGGGAAAAAAAGAAAAAAAATGTGGGCTCAGCGACTTAAACTTTTTTTCAAACAAGATATGTATTATGAGTCACATTACACCCGAGCGAAGCCGGGTTTTCATCTAGTACTAATTAATAATATAAATGAGGGTCGTCGATTTTTGAAAGGACATCACTCGAAAGTGGTATAAATCTGTTTATATCTGCAAAACTCCAACTCTAACCAAATTTTTGACTAGTTCACAAGATTAATGAGAGCTATTTTAAATACGAGTATCTTCTAAGCTACTCGTATTTAAAATTTATCGGGCTTTGACATTTACCATGAGCTTTTCACACACACACACGCACGCACGCACGCACGCACACACACACACACACACACACTAAAGTGACTGGGATTTCTTCCATGCTGATCTGGGAGTAAAGAAAAATTATAGAATTTACCAGTTGCTTCTCTTCCCGCGCAGATGTTGAAAGCCCATCGAGGAAGTGTGCGAAAGACTTAGGAATCATGTTATAGGCGATGCGGCTAGCAACCCATCACTATTTTGATTTCCCTTTCCAGCTATACGCCCTTAATCATGCTAAACGTGGCCTTAAGGTTTTGTTACCTTGGGCACTGTCTACCCCGTTAGGGATAAAAACGTGATATATGTATGTATCACGTCTTTATCCCTTACGGGGTAGACAGAGCCTTTTTTTATGGTGTGGAAAATGCTGTTCGGTCGTATGTGAGGCATTACGGGAGTACTCGGTGTCGCCGCGACGCACGGGGTTGACAACGCCTAAGGCAACAAAACCTAGTACAGTTGAGCCTAGGCAACAAGACCTAGTGATGTTGCTAGCATCGTCTATAACATGATTCCTAAGATTGTCGCCCATTTCCTTGGTGGTTAGACAAACAGACAACACAACTAAAACCTTTTAACACTAATAGACATTAAGACCTATAAAATAAACAGCTTGTCCCCCTCGCAATCTTGAACGCAGCCAATGTAATGACATACGTTCGGACCGAGTGCATTTGACGTTAGTTTTGGCGGGAGCGTGCCGCGCGCGTGGCGCCATCTGGCTGACATCGATTTGTTTAATCTGTGATTTTTGATCATCAAAGTTGGTATTTAACTTCCATGCTGGCTTGCCATGACGTCTTAATGCCATTTAGTCCCGGCTCAGTTCAAGAGCCCGATTTTTGAAAGCACGTGTGAAAATACCACTTGAAAGTAAGTAAGTAAGTAAATGCTTTATTGTACAAATATAAAGAAACAGATACAATTAACAAAAAAATAAAAATAACATTAATATATGCACAAAGGCAAACTTATCCGTATAAGGGATCTCTACCAGTTAACCTTTGAGTAGATGAGAGGAGCATTAAACGAGGGACCGACAAAGTGAAAGTTTAAAATTCCGGATAGTGAAAGCCACAATAGAGCGTACATATCTAAGTACAATAATAATAAACAAAACATAAAAAACTACTAAATATCATTACACACATGCATACATACAAAATACAAGTGGTATAAATCTGTTTATATCTTCTAAACTAAAGCTCTAATAAAATGTTTGACTAGTTCACAAGATTAATGAGAGCCGTAATTATCTTCTAAGCTACTAGTATTTAAAATGCAGCATAATTTTTCACCACTTTCGAGTGGTATTTTCACACGTGCTTTCAAAAATCGGACCCTATATGTGAATTTTTCGTTTTTCATTGTGATTAAATATTTTTTTTTATCTCTGCCTATAGTTTGTCGATCGACCGTGTTATAAAAGCGTTCTTTGATGTTCAAGGCAAAGATACCAGCCCTTTAGTTGCATACGTCAGCAGCAGACCTTTGATCGCTTTGCATGCGATTAAAGTTTAGTAAGTTTAATTTTACCAAGCAGGGGCCCGAATTTTGAAAGCACATGTGTGAAAATACATCTCGAAAGTGGTCAAAAATTGTGCTGAATTTTAAATACGAGTAGCAAAGATAATTACGGCTCTCATTAATCTTGTGAACTAGTCAAAACTTTGATTAGAGCTGTAGTTTTAAAGCCATAAACAGATTTATACCACTTTATTTATGAATTGTTTGTTGTATTTTGAGATGTACGCTCTATTGTGGCTTTCACTATATGGATATTTTAAACTCAATCTTTGTCGGTCTCTCGCTTTACTCAAAGGTTAATTGGTAGAGATCCCTTATAGGGACCAGTTCGCCTTTGTGCATATATTTAAGGTCTTTTTTGTGATTTGTCTCTGCTTCTTTATATTTTGTACAATAAAGCATTTACTTACTTACTTACTTTCTTTCGAGCGGCACCTACCTACTCTGGTCTGAGAGCAAAGGAAAACATAGAATGTACCAGTTGCTTCTCGTCCCGCGCAGGGTTCATATTATAGGCGATGCTAGCAACCTATTAATAATTATGATGATGATGAATATAAAATTTAAATAAATAAATAAATATCTTGGGACAAATTACACCAATTGACCCAGCCCCAAACTAAGCAAAGCTTGTACTGTGGGCACCAGGCAACGGATAAACATACTTATATAATGTAGATAAATACATACAACATCCATGACTCGAGCACAAACATTTGTATTCATCACACAACTGTCTGCCGCTACCGGGATTCGAACCCGGGACTTCTAGCTTCATAGTCAGGGTCACTAACCAATAGGCTATCCGGTCGTCCGTATTTCTGTTTAAGCTTTGCCTTGTAATTCGTTTAATTTAAAACCACATCGTTATACGTTTTCATTTTCTAAAATTACCTAAAGACGCCCCCACACGAGGTGACAACATAACGACCGCTGCCGCTGACGTGTGTTCACACCTTTATATTTATACCACCGCCGCCCACTGCCCATTGGCTCGCCTTTTAAAAAAATATATTGTTTATTCTTTTATTCTTTTTCCGTTGGTAGCACTGAGGGTTGAATGAAAGAGGCGTTTGCTTTTTATTGATGATTTTTGTGGGTCATTCCGTTTTGTTTGTGTTCCTTTTGATTTTTAATAATATTCGTATTGTTGTCGGACTATTATGGTGCATCAGCTGTTTCGATAAAAGGTACTAAACCACGATGGGAAAGGGATTGAAAAATCTGTCATTCCATAAACATACGTCAAAAGGTAGATAGATAGATTTATTTCTCACCTTTTTCAAAAATGTCAATTGTAATAAAAAAAAAGAAATCATAATAATAATATTTGAAATTCATTTAAAACAAAAATAAAACGAAATAAAATGTCAATGTAGATGATTCACAAAAAGATCGCCATGAGATCATATAAAAAAGAAAATAATAATAATTGAAATAAAATCAAAATACTATTAAAATTCCTATTTTAAGAGCAAATATACTATGACCTATTTTAATATAGTACTAGCTTCCGCCCGCGACTTTGTCTGCGTAGGATTATACATATAAACCTTCCTCTTGAATCACTCTATCTATTAAGAAAAAACCGCATCAAAATCCGTTGCGTATTTTTAGAGATCTAAGCATACATAGGGACAGACAGCGGAAAGCGACTGTAGTAATATCATAGATTATGACATATTTTTCAATCCCTTTCACATTCCGGTTTAGTAATATGTCTACTCCTTAAGCGATATAGGCGTGATTTGTGTTTGTGTATCGTATGTATGCAAAAAGAAAAATTACATGGCAACTTTTTTTTTTATTCTTGACAGCACAATGTCAGCTCTAGGGCCCGATTTTTGAAAGCATATGTGAGAAAATACCACTCGAAAGTGGTGAAAAAATTGTGGTGAACGAGTAGCTAAGACAATCACAGCTCTCATTAATCTTGTAAACTAGTCAAAACTTTGATTAGAGCTGTAGTTTTGAGATATAAGCTGATTTATACCACTTTCGAGTGATGTATTTAAAAAAATCGGCCCCCTGGAAAGTTTTTTGGTCGCTCAAGTGATACCTCTTTCGTCGATACAGTGCTGCCATCTATGATTTGTCTCCGTTCCCTATGTGAACTGCATTCTCCCCTTCGCCTGCATTTAATCTAGTGGTGTCAGAAACACGCGTTAAACGTATACTTTGTAGAGTTTGAGACGTGTCAACAATGTATCGAGAAATAAAAATAAAAACCCGACCAAGAGCGAATCGGACACGCGCACCGAGGGTTCCGTACAAATTTGGCAAGTGAATATGAAATCTAGTGTTAACAGAACCCTGCTCCTAAGCAAACTGTAGGCAGTATGAGGTCATTAATTTCATCATTTATTTCATAACTTAGGTTCCTTCCATGTTGGTCTGGGAGCAAAGAAAGAACATAGAATGTACCAGTTGCTTCTCTTCCCGCAGATGGTAAAAGTGCATCGAGGGATTGATCGAAAATCTTAGGGATCACGTTGTAGGCGATGCGGTTAGCTACCCATCACTATTTTGATTCCACTATCCACCTATACGCCCAGACGCCCACAGTCTTGCTAAGTGGCCTGTAGGTTTTGTTACCTTAGGCTCTGTCTACCCCGTAAGGGATAAAGACGTGATTTGTGTGTGTATGCGTGTGTTATACTGCTGTCTCTATTAAACATTAAATATAACTTTTTTCGTCCACCGATTGAAACACAGTTTATAAACATAAATCGAGAACAAAACGGATGAAGTCATTGTTTCAGACAATTGACGTTTTAAATCTAGTTTTAAATAAACAATAAGTTTGTTATTATAACTAGTGGTGTACCATTATATCCGAGAGAAGAACAAATACGTATCCGATTTTTTTACTTCCATGCTGGTCTGGGAGTAAAGAAAAAACATAGAATGTACCAGTTGCTTCTCCTTCCGTGCAGATGGTAAAAGCCCATCGAGGGAATGGGCATAGGAATCATATAGGCGATGCGGCTAGCTACCCATCACTATTTTGATTCCCCTTTCCACCTATACGCCCACAATCATGCTAAGCGTGGCCTTCGGATCTTGTCACCTTAGGCTCTGTCAACCCCGTAAGGGAGAAAGACGTGATTTATGTATGTATGTATGTATTTTTTTTACGAATTTTTACTAAATCTAAATTTAAAAATACGCCATAATATGTAATACTTACTTTGTCGTCTGCGGAATATTGTGCTGAATTTAAAATACGAGTAGCTTAAAAGATACTTACGGCTCTCATTTATCTGGTGAACCGGTCAAAAATTTTACTAGAGCTGTAGTTTTGAAGATATAAACAGATTTATACCACTTTCGAGTGGTACTTTCACGTGATGTGCTTTCAAAAATCGGGCCCCTGGATCCGTAATCCGTAATCCGTAATCTGGATACATTTCCAACGACCGCACATCACTAATTATGTCGTCTTAATATAACCACGCATTCTAACCTGCTTTATTTTCATTCTCGTACTGGTAAGAGGTTTATCAACATATATATTGGTGTATACATTTGTAAATATTCGAGTAAAAGTGTATCGCTTCACGGTAAAATCATTGAAAGGGTAATTATTATATCCTGGAAATTGGAGTTCCTGTGGATAGCGGACGAAAATTGTGGAAACTACTGTTGGTGTTTCAGACATTGGACATACATAAAGTTGGAATTTTGAAGGTTTATCAAGCAAAATGGATTTGGGTATCATGGCTCTGATAATGTACGGGTTGTATGTATATTATTGCGAAATGAAGAAAGGGAAGTTTTGATTCTGTAAGTACATTCATTTTTCTGTGACGAACTAACTCAAAAAGCACTAGGGCCCAATTTTTGATAGCACGTGTGAAAATACCATCTGAATTTGAAATACGAGCAGCATAGAAGACAATCACAGCTCTTGTATTGTGTATATTCTCTTATATTTGTGTGTCTTGCAAAAAGGAATAAATGTCTTCTTACTTTCTTTCTTTCTTTCTCTCATTAATCTTGTGAACTAGTCAAAACTTTGATTAGAGCAGTAGTTTTGGAGATATAAGCTGATTTAAACCACTTCCGAGTGGTGTGATTTCACATTTTGCAAAATATTTTTTGATTATTTATTTCGTCTCAGTTCTATATAAGATATCAACTCTATTAAAACTGAATAGACTAAAATTACGGCTAAAATATGACATATGGCGTTTTATTTTCAGATCACGATGTAAGAAAGAGAGAGGAGATACGGAAAATAATGTGTAGGTAAATAATGTATTTGTACTTATAATAATTTTCTTTTTTGAAATATAGTTTTCTATGTAATTTAAAAGGTGTATTTTCTTACCTTACCCACTGGTATTGACATCCACCGCCTTTGATTGTTTTTTGAGGTCCTACACACATATATTTATAAGTATAATATGTTTGGAGAATTCGGAAACAGCTCCAACTTCGATAAAATACTGTAGGTATGTATAGCAGTTTTTTGTATTTATTTTCACCTGTCCTATTGTCTGTTTTGTCAATTTAGACCCACTTTTTTTTTATATGAATAGGAAGGCAAACGAGCAGGTGGGTTACCTGATGGTAAGTGATCACCACTGCCCATAGACACCCGCAACCCCGGAGGGATTGCAGATGCGTTGCCAACCTAGAGGACTAAGATGAATGGCCTCTTGTGCCCGTAATTTCCCCGGCTGTCTTACTCTCCACACCGGAACACAGCAGTGCAAGCACTGCTACTTAGCGGCAGGATTTTGGGTTTTTCTTACTCTGAATCGTATACCCTATCAATTCTCATATGCGAAAAAATGTGTCCCAAAATTTACATTCCAGTTCGTCACTTTTTATTACATATATGGTAATTGTGTATGGAACGTGACGAACAGGAAAAAAAATAGTAAAATCTATGACACATTTTTGATATACAGTTAAATTTTGGAAAAAATTATCATATGGACTTTTTTTTTGAAAAACGCTCTTTAGTGAAAGCGGGAATGAATAATAACAGAAAATACTTTTACCATATTTAATTACACATAACTATTATTACGACATTATTATTTATTACATAACTGAGTCCAAAGCTTACTTATTTACCGAAGAGATCACTGGGTTATATACTACTATATACATTTGGTGCTTCGTATTAAATTACAAATAATCGACCACGGGCCCCATTTTTGAAAGCACATCACTCGAAAGTGGTATAAACCAGCTTATATCTCCAAAACTACAGCTCTAATCAAAGCTTTGACTAGTTCACAAGATTAATGAGAGCTGTCTGTGTTCTATGCTTCTCGGATTTCAAAAATGGTGAAAAATTGCGCTGAATTTGAAATACGAGTAGCTTAGAAGACTTACGGCTCTCATTAATCTTGTGAACTAGTCAAAGATTTGATTAGAGCTGTAGTTTTGAAGATGTAAACAGATTTATACCACTTACGAGTGGTATTTCACACATGTGCTTTCAAAAATCAGGCCTCAGTACAATCAAACGACCTGATGGTCTTCTACAAGGTTTCTCAGACTTTGCCGGGGTATTTCAGCTCGTGGTTGGGTTAGATTAAAGACAGCAAAGATTTTTCATTTAAATTTTTGATTCAAAATTTAGTTCTACCCTCGACGCTTCATCTTAAACATCTATCAATGTATGGAAAAATTTGTAAGTAATGTAATTTAAGGCTCGGGGACCTTATATATCCCTTTTATAAATGTATTTAATTTAAGTATTCTTACTGTATTTTATTTCGAAAAAATGACTTTCTGCCAAGTTTCTTGCGGCGCATTCTTAACAATGGTGCTTTCCGAATGCGCTGGTAGTTTAAAAAAACGTAAATTGGCGGCCAATTTGCAGAAATAAAAATTTAGATTTTTTTTATTTTGATTTATGGACGCTATGCCACTGTAGACCGGGGTCGATAATTTTGAAAATGATAAAAAGTGAAAAAAAATTATAGTAGCATGAAACCCATTAGAAAAGGTAGAGAATATTACAAAAATGAAAGGGAAATGGGCGATCTGAGGTCGGGAAGGGGAAGGGGGTGAGTTATTAAATGTGAAAAACGGTTTATCTCGATTTCCGGCAATACTACAAGTCTTATGAAAGAAAATTATCGACCCTAGTCTACTGATACATACCTACACACTACATACAATATTTAAGATGGTGTGAGCCACGCACACAGTCACATTTGCCGAGTATGATTCAAGAATCCTGAAAAATATTTACAAGACTATTTAATTAAACTAACCCCATCACAACACCAATAAAGAACAGTGTGATAAGGGAACGCGCTGGTGTGAAAGAGGATATAGTGACTAGGATAGAAAAAAGTATACTTAGTTGGTTTGGTCACGTAGAGCGGATGGATGAAAGTAGACTAACTAAACAGATCTACATGGGGAATGTGAATGCGTTAGGAGGGGAAGGCCTAGACGGACGTCGAGACCAAATAGGAGACGTTTTGGAGGTCAGGTCAGGAGTACCCGAAACCGACGAGCATGTATGAAGAGATGAGTGTGGATGAAGCGAAAGAAATATGTCAGGATCGTAGCAAGTGGAATAAAGTAGTTGCTTACCCCTGTGGGAAAGAGGCGTGATGGAGGATGTATGTAACCCAATCTGCTGGAATATTCCGGTTCAATTAAAGACACCCTGTATACACCGTCTCTTAACCTTTTCGACGCAAACGACACATACCAGCACCAAAGGTTCAACGCCAACGACCACGTCCATTACTTCAATGCAAAAGCAACCTTCGTTCAATTGGGTTTAGGTTCAACTTAAGGCATCGCAATAAAGAAGTCTGGCGTACGGGCGACGTCTTTTGTATTTGCCGTGGCGCCGAAAAGGTTAAACGAAGTAAAAATTAAATCTATTATCGTTTGATTGCTTTTCTGGTCTATACACAGAGGAATCAACCAAAAGAGTGGTATACGGGTTTTAAAATTCTGATGACTAGTTTTTTTTCTGACTGATGTTTTGTTGTTCCATCATCCGTTTCATGAACCAAAGCTATTTAAACTAAGGATGATTATTATATTACTTTTTTGATAACGAGTGAGTTTAATTATCTACTAGCTTCTACCCGCGACTTCGTCTGCGTAGAATCACTACATCACTACATAGTATAAAACAAAGTCGCTTTTTCTGTCCCCAAGTCCGTTTGTATGCTTATATCTTCAAAACTACACAACGGATTTTGATGCGGGTTTTTTTAATAGATAGAGTGATTCAAGAGGAAGGTTTATATGTATAATACATGCATAATATACCGTGCGAAGCCGGGGCGGGTGGCTAGTTATACATATAAACCTTCCTGAATCAGTAACTATTAAAAATCCCCATTAAAATCCGTTGCATAGTTTTAAAGATCTAAGCATACATAGGGACTGACAGACAGAATGGCACACAATAACTCGCCCCTTTGCTAGAACAACGTGTTATTTCATACAAATATGACCGGGTATCCCAGTGGTTAGTGACTCTATGAAGCTAGATGTCCCGGGTTCGAGTCCCGGTAGGGGCAGGCTGTATGAATATGAATGTTTGTGCCCGAGTCATGGACGTTGTATGTATTTAAGTATGTATTTAACTACATCATATAAGTATGTTTATGTTTCTTGGGCTGGCCATTTAGATTGTAGCAATCGCCGTAGTTTTCAATAAAAATTCTATTTTTCCACTCTTTTGGTCAATATCTCTTTATAAATTAACTTACGTCTAAATTACAATTTTGCTACGTATAACAAAAGTGATGTAGAATTAAACATAATATTTATATATTATCACTGCTTGATCACGATTCACGATATTGTTTAGAGAAAGTAAATATTTTGTATCTTGATCGATAGATGTCGCTGTCAGATGACGTGATCCTTTCTGAATAGCGCCAAAGAAGTTAAAAATTCAAAGTTCATTAACAGAAGAGGTATGACGCGAACTTCCAATTTTGAATTTTGGAATAGCCCCTATATTCTCTCAGCAATTTGGCAGCTTAATGAACTGTCTTGTCGCAACTTACACTTGTAGGACACAGTTAATAGATGGCGCCACGGAGAAAGGCTTCAAGCTTCGTCATGCAAGATCAGTTCATCAAAACAAATGAATTTTAGGGTATCCTATCGCCTTGCTGTACAAAATTTCGACTTCACTGAAAACAGTATGCCTAGTGTAAGTTTTCGGTCACAAAATAAGTCTAACGCGTTTGTGTTAAAATGCCAAATAGTATGACAACAGTTTGTTGCCATTTCGATCCGCAAGTGGCGCTGCCAATTATTCCATAGTAATTGAGACGTTTACGTGAACGCGTTCGAGACGTTTTTATATGCGAAAACTTACACTAGAGGCTCAGGGCGAACCGAAATTTGATTTTCGAAGTATCGTACTGTCTTTGTCACTCAAATATGACTTTTAGTGTGAGCGAAACGGCAGGAAACAAACGAAAATCGAATTTAGAATCAATCCAAATGGGTCAGTAGGGAGCTGTCAAAAACTGTAAGAGATAGAGGAATCTGTTCTTAAGAACCATGGCATTAATTAAAGACTTATTGTATTATTTTAAAATGAAGCCGAAAACAGTTCAATTCGAAAAGAGTTCAATAAACTAGTGACCGACCGAAATTTCGGTTTCGGTTTCAGTTTCGGCCTTAGTTTCGGTTTCGGCCAAATTATAGCCGAAACTTTCGACCCCGCCGAAACTCGAGTGTTCGTGAATTTTCGCGCGTCGTTCGGTAAACTTCGCAGCTAACTCGTGCTTGCTCGGCGGGGCCCCGGCTCAGTTCGCCACCGTTCATTTAATCGTGAGTTGAGGTTATATTTTCCAATTGAGTGATTTGGTAAGTATAATGTGTGTTAACAAATGTTAAAAAAACAGTAAATTTCAGTAAATAATCATAATTTCAAATGTTTTAATAAGTTTCGGTTTCGATTTCGGTTTCGGCCGAAACAGAGAGCAAGACCGAAAGTTCGGTTTCGGTTTCGGCTGAAAAATCAGTTTCGGTCGGACACTGAATAAACCATGAAATACAATTTTCTCCACATCCACTTTTCATCTCCGATAACCTCCATCGGCGGAGGCGAAACTCGTCAACTCCGCATCCACCTCCGCCTCCGCTAAGACTCCCTTACATCTAGTTTTAGGTTACTGTAACGTGCAATAGTCACGGTTACATTCGGCTCAAGTGGTATGTTACGAGACTAAGGGCCAATTTCACTACTCTTTGTTAAGTTCCAATTCTCTTAAGTGTCAGTTATGTTGACGTCTGTCTGTTTCGTAGTAATTAATAAATAGAGACGGCATCATAGATAACTGACACTTAAGATAACTGGAACTTAACAGACGATGAAACATGCCCTAAATAAATGAAATTTATATAGCAGTAATTTGTACAGCAATTTGGCTGTGCATTAGTTTTCTGAGCTCAGTTTGCTAGGTTATAAAATTGTTATGGTACTACAAAATTATTTATATTATTATATACCGTGCATTTAAGTTAAAAATGACAGAAATGCTCTATTTAATAACTACTATACATTACACTGTTTATCTTAATTCCGAAACTATAAAAGTAAATACAATTTTAATGTGACTATATTTTTCAGGTCCTATTTTTTCATTTCGAGATAACTATTTTCAGAGCGTGTAGTTTTACGTTTTTCCCAAAAAAATACGTCTTAAAAGTGTCCGAGTGAAGGTCTCAATTGCTAAAAACTGATTGGCAGCGCCACTTGCGGATCAAAACGGCAACTGTTCTCATATATGACATTTTAAGGCAAACGCGTTGAGACGTGTTTGTGACTGATAACTTATTAAAGCGTACAGTATCTTTAGAAATATAAAATAAGTAGTAAAACCAATTTTATTCCTTTTATAAAGTCACATTAAATATGCCATTGCTAGCTCACATCATAGGAATAAGGATCTTTCATCGAAACCATAAAGCAAGCTGGTTAGAGATCACTCAACTTTTTTTATACATTACTTGTAAAGGAACGAACCTATATCCATACCATTCCAGCGCTCATACATGCTGGTATTGGGATCAAAAAATGCACCAGCTGCTTCTTCACCCATGCAAAAGCCCGATTTTTGAAAGCACATGTGTGAAAATACCACCCGAAAGTGGTGAACTGTGCTGAATTTTAAACACGAGTAGCTTAGAAGATATGGCTCTCATTAATCTTTTACAACAACAATACAACAATACAATAACTCTTTATTGAACACCACATATAACAACCAAAACAGAAAAAAGGTATACAGAATATTACAAGGTAACAATAGGCAGCCTTATCGCTACAGAGCGATCTCTACCAGGCAACCATAATGGACTGGAGAACAGAACTTATCTGAGCAGGTGGTGCAATTTAGAATATATATTAATATACAGAATTAATAATAATTCATAATTCTTTTGATGATATAAACAGATTTAATATACCACTTTCGATAGATATGCTTTCAAAAATCGGGCGCCAGATTGTAAAAGCATACTCCTTACTCCTACGATCCTAGCCTGGATCACTAAAACTACACTATTTACAGAGATCTACAGACAAACAGGTCAGGTCACATTGATTTCTTCGTCGCTGGCACTATCACTGTCAAAATCTTCGCCGTCCTCCATGTTGGAAAATGGCGGAGTTTCGCGGTAGAACGGTGGCGCCATCTTGTCTTCGTATCCTAGAACAAAACGTTTAACATTCATTCATGCTGCGTGGAGACTGCACCCTTTCTTATTTAATACTAGCTGTTGCCCGCAACTTCGTCTGCATAGAATTCGTTTATCGCTATCCCGCAGAAATTACGCAATCCGTTCTTAGAGGATGCCTACGTCATAGTAGCTTTATGCATGCAAAGTCTCAGCCCGATCGGTTTAAAATTGACAAAGTTTCATACAAACTTTCATCCCCTATTTTATCCCCTTGGGGGTAGAATTGATCAAAATCCTTTCTTAGCGGATGCCTACGTCATAACATCTACCTGCATGCCAAATTTCAGCCCGATCCGTCCAGTGGTTTGGGCTGTGCGTTGATAGATCACTATGTCAGTCAGTCAGTCAGTCAGTCAGTTAGTCACCTTTGAGTTATATATATTTAGATTAGCTACTATCAAATGAATCAAGAATTTTTACTTTCTTGATTTTTATGTTTACTTTTAAGGTTTTACCGTTAGAAATTAAACTAAACGACACTGAATTAGAACACAGAAAAATCCGAAAAGTAAAGCTATGGCCGGGAATCGAACTCGGATCCTCGTCATTCCGTGACGCGTGCACCCCTACACCACCCATAGCAGGTGGGTAAGTCTTCGAATTTTTCTATCTGTTACTAGCTGTCACGTGACCTTGTTACTATGCGAATTTTTGTCGCTACGGGTCATCTGTTTGAATGATGTGTCTGTAGCAAGAGTAGACACAGAAAAAGTAAATCGATCGAAACCTAAAATAATTCTAAATGCGTAAATTTTAAATAATGTAAGATGTAATAAACTACACATAATAGATAAATACGATAAACTAATACACAATAAATAAAATATACTACATCCTACTAATATTATAAATGTGAAAGTTTGTGAGTATGTTTGGATGTTTGTTACTCTTTCACGCCAGAACGGCTGGACAGATTTGGATGAAATTTGGAACATAGATAGATTATAGTCTGGAATAGCACATAGGCTACTTTTTACCCCGGAAAATTGCGTAATTCCTGCGGGATAGCGATAATCGAATTCTATGCAGACGAAGTTGCGGGCAACAGCTAGTAATATATAAATATATACATACACACACAAGTTACAAAACACATCACATTCATTTATGGATCCATCGAGCCAATACGCCTTCAAGCGACTGCGCAGGTTAGCAACAGTCTGCGATTGCCTGATATCATACATGCTGGCTTACCTCGGAACTCAGCAGCAGCGGCGAACTTCTCTTCATCATCCGGCGCGGGTTTCTTGTCAGCCTCGGCATCAGACAGGTCCGGGTGAGGGTTGTTCTTGTTGGGTAGAGTCTGCTCTCGGGAGCCGCCGGAAGCCAGGAGCTCCCGCTCTTTGGAGTTGCGCCACTTCATGCGGCGGTTTTGGAACCATATCTTGACCTGGAGATCAGGGTACAACTTTAATATGTTTATGGTGCTTAGCTCGGGGACCTCATCCCAGAAAATTTATACTGCAAATTCTTTGTTTATTTATAAATGGTTATTATATCGACATAATGACACCAAAATCGATACTTTAAAAAGTTGCAAGTTTCTTCCGCTTCCGAACCCATTTTAGAGAAGATACTTGTAATTACACATTTACACACACACACAAATCACGTCAAAAAAATGATATATACACAAATTCGACGCGTACACATACACAAATCACGTCTCTATCCCTTACGGGGTAGACAGAGCCTAAGGTGACAAGACCTACAGGCCGCGTCTAGCAAGATTGTGGGTGTATGGAAAATGGAATCAAAATAGTGATGGGTTGCTAGCCGCATCGCCTATGACATGATTCCAATAATTTTTCGCCCATTCCCTCGATGGGCTTTTACCATCTGCGCGGGTAGAGAAGCAATACAGATATACCTACTTAGAAATTAAACACGATTGTCTGAAAATGAAAACAAACTATTCTGCAGATAAGATATTCCGAAGCTTGTAAAAGATACCGCCAAGTTCTAAAACGTTGCCAAACTTTTGGACTTCGCGAAATATTGCTAAAGTTTCGTCTCATTAAAATGTACGAATAAATAAGGGAACGTTTCATAATATAATAATACTAGCTGTTGCTCGCGATACCGTCCGCGCAGAATTCGTTTATCGCTATCCCGCGGGAACTATGAAATTTTCCGGGATAAAAACTATGCTTTGTCCTTCCCGGGGACCAAAACTATCTGTATATCAAATTTCAGCTAAATCGGTCCAGCGGTTTAGGCGTGAAAACGTAAGAGACAGACAGTTACTTTCGCATTTATAATATTAGTAAAGGCCGGACGCGGAGGACAGCGAAAATCGGACGTTGACCTTTGCATCTACAACCAGTGGTCACCAACATTTTTATATTGTGTTCAATTAATTATGGCAAATATATATTAACCAAACAAAATGCAGTATTTTTTATATTATTGTAGAAATATTAATGTATTATTATATGTAGGATCTTCCATGCTAGTCTGGGAGCAAAAGAAAAACATAGAACGTACCAGTTCCTTCTCTTCCCGCGCAGATGGCAAAAGCACATCGAGGGAATGGACGAAAATCTTAGGAATCATAATTATAGGCGATGCTAGCTACCTATCACTATTTTGATTCCCCTTTCCACCTATACGCCCACAATCATGCTAAACGTGGCCAAAGCAAATAGACACGAAAAGCTAACCTAAAAGTTTCTATTCTACTAAAAAGTCCAACAAACCCCTAAAAACACCAACTTTCCACAAAACTACGCCGAGGGTTCGCAAACTAGATCGTAGTGTTTGACAGCTGACGCATGGCCGTGACAGGTCTGTAATTGGTAAATGTCAAATCAGGGAGCCCCTGGCTACCCTGTTTTACCGCCAAGTTCGGACTTTCGCACTTTATAATAAGTTAGTTTATTCAGAGTAAATAAAATAAGTTATTTTTTTTATAAAAATCCCGTTAACACCCTGGGCTCGATTTTTGAAAGCACATCACTCGAAAGTGGTATAAAACACCTTCTATCTCCAAAACTACAGCTCTAATCAAAGTTGTGACTAGTCCACAAGATTAACGAGAGCTGTGATTGTCTTCTATGCTACTATTATTTCAAATTCAGCACAATTTTTCACCACTTTCGAGTGGTATTTTCACACATGTGCTTTCAAAAATCGAGCTCCTGTTGCCAAGCAAAATGTTGGCAGTGTGAAGTTATTTTATTTTGGTTATTTTCATGGACAAACGTAAAGAATATACCTAGTTTTTTTTTACGTATTACATTAGTTGTTTTAAGAGATACTTTCATTCCAAACTTCAAATTTCTATAATGACTGGAAGTACCCCTATAGGTTCAGATTCCACGCCATTTTTTATTCTACTTATATTTTATCTAATGACTGTATCTTGGGGTGTGAGTCGGGTTACTTCCGTGTGGTCAAGAGCTGCGGTTCGTTTTTGGATCCGTCCGAGGGGAAGAGCAGTGCTTAGTCCGGTGCACCCTGGGCATCGGCTTATGATTTCCTATGCAGATTCTAAGGGATATTGTTATCCGTTGGCTAAGAGCCCGACAGGGGAGGGGGTTTTCTACCGTACGTTGCCGAAATTTTTGTCACAAGATTTTTTAATTATATGTATTTTAATTACTTTGACATTGGCGAAGTTGTCGTCGCTATAACGACTTGATACGCCACAAATGAGAAGAACTTGATTCCCACCGGCGTGCCTATTTTAGGACAGTTGGGCCTTTTATTGCGCAAAATTAGAGGAAAAGGCTGGTTCAATTCCCATCAGCTAGCCTTCTGAAATACTTGAAGCCCCGCCTCTGGACAATTTCGTGTTGTATCAATAATTACTAGTTTACGCTTTTGTTTTCCCTTTGTTGTATAAATCAAAACTTTCTACTTAATTATAAAACACCACTTGGCAAACTAGACTAGAAACCATTTCCAAAACCGTTCGATTCGATATTATAAAAAAAAAGACCATAGACAATCCCGCGAAACGCATTTATTTTTCTCGGGCAACGGCCGCCACGCCTTACAGCCATCAATAAGCCAAACGTCACCGCCACAATGCGTACAGTTTCCAAAAAACAGTTGGAATTCGTTTTACGAATTGCGTAATCGATTTTGACTTTTTGGGGTTATTCTTTGGATTATGGACGATTATTTGATGCCATCATTTTCTTTTATTACTGTGATTATTATTGTAATACAGTTTTTGCTTGCGAGTTTGGGGTGTGCAATGATTTTGCCTTTTTATTTTATTTAATGTATTCGGGCACAGAGCAATAGAAGAAAGTAGAATTATTAAAATTTAGATAGAAATAGTTTATACATACATACACAAATCACGTCTTTATCCCTTACAGGGTAGACAGAGCCTAAGGTAACAGGTACCTGCAGGCCACATTTCGCAAGATTGTGGGCGTATAGGTGGGAAAAGGAATCAAAATAGTGATGGGTTGTGTAATATATTCATTAAAACATGACTTTAGATTTCATCCATTTATTGGAATAAAGAAATAATCCGTCAAAGTCAAACTAGTCAATTTTCCATAGACAAATATATAACAGGTCTCCGCCCTAAAATCCTGAAGACTTCTGCTAATTCTGCGCTCTTATTGACGTCTGCAACATCTGGTCAACGTGTCGCTTGCAGGTCTCACCATCATCTGTTTCCACAAGATAGTGAACCGGCCCCAGTACTCGTAATACAGTTCCAAATTCCCATTTTGTGGCTTTGTCAGTGTAGCTTCGGATCTGTACTCTTTGGCCCAGTACGAACGATCTCGTCTGCGGGTGTTGAAGGGCGCTATGTGTGCGGTCTGTTACAGCGCTTCTGAATTGCACATGTAGATAAGTCCTCACCTCCCTCCCGAACATGAGCTCATACGGGCTCGAGCCTGTACTGGAGCTGGGGGTCCTCCTCAAGCGCTCTTTTATACCAAGTAGTTTATCGTGTAAGGTGCCCGGATCAGCGCTCACGGCCTGCAATGCTCTCTTGACAGTCTGTACGGTCCTTTCCGCTTGCCCGTTTGTAGCCGGGTGGTACGGTGCTGACGTTTTGTGTGCTATTCCGTTTTTCTTAAGGAATGTTTCGAACTCAGCTGATACGAACTGTCTGCCGTTATCTGAAACAATTATTTCCGGGTAGCCAAAGGTTGCAAACAACTCTTTTAATCTTGATATGCACCATGAACTTGTTGTTGTCTTAGTGGGAAAGACTTCTATCCACTTTGAAAAAGCATCCACGATGATGAATAGGGATTGTCCTTGGATTGGGCCAGCGAAATCCACGTGCAGTCGCTGCCAGGGGGCTGCCGGTGTCTCCCAGGGGTGATGCGGCGCCCGTGCGGGCTGTTTCTGGCTCAGTCTACATTCTCGGCACCCTCTGACAAGCTCTTCGATGTCCTTGTCGATGTTTCTCCAGTAGACAAATCCCCGTGCCAGGAGCTTCATTTTTACAATACCTAGGTGGCCTGTATGTAAATCTTCGAGAACGGCCTGTCGTAATGTAGTTGGAATCATGACTCTAGTACCTTTCAAGATACAGCCATCCTGTAATGTCAGTTCGTTATCATTGTGCCCGAGCCGCATAACACTCGTTCCTGAGCGCAAAGCCTGTAGTATATCTTCGTATTCTGAATCTTTTTGAGTCTCATCTGCAATCTTATGTCTGTCAATTGATATATTATTAATTTGTTGAAGCTGAAACGCGCAATGGACATCAATAATATTTGAAGCAATAATGTCAACTGGAAATCTGGATAAGTAGTCAGCATTACTGTTTTCTGCTGACGTTCTGTACTCTATAGTGTAGTCGAAGCCGGACAAGAAGTGTGCGTAGTGAAAGAGTCTCATGGTGCTCATCGCCGGTAGCGTTTTGTGTGGATTAAATATCGTAGTCAGGGGTTTGTGGTCCGTGATCAGTATGAACTTCCTGCCATAACAGTAATGGAAAAATTTCTTAAGTCCCCAAAAAATTGATGTTGCCTCCTTATCAATCTGGCTATATTTCTTTTCGCTCGTTGTGAGCGAGCGCGATGCGAAGGCAATGGGCTTGTCCGAGCCGTCCGCCAGCCTGTGCGAGAGCACCGCCCCGAGCCCGCTGCACGATGCGTCCGTGGCGAGCACTAAGGGCTTACTCGGGTCAAAATGGATCAAAACCCGTTCGCTCAAAATTTCTTGTTTGATCTTATCGAAGGCCTCTTGACATTTTGATGACCATATGAAATCTTCATTTTTCTTTAATAAATTGTTAAGTGGACTTGAAATCGAAGCTAGGTTGGGTATAAACTTATTGTAGTAGTTAGCCATACCCAAAAATGTACGCAATTCATTAATATTGTTAGGTCTGTTCGTGTCGAGGATTGCTTTAACCTTATCTGTAGTTTTGTGTAGGCCGTCCTTATCAATAGTGTGTCCGAGGTACTTGATACTTTTTTGCATGAAATGACATTTCTCTCTGTTAAGCTTTAAATTACTCTCCTTCAATTTTTGTAGCACAACTCTGAGTCGAGAAAGCAACTGTCCTTCTGATGACCCTTGTATGATCACGTCATCAAAGAAACACTTGACTCCAGTGACGCCCTGAAGTAATCTGTCCATGAACTTCTGCCAAAGATTGGGTGCTACCTTGACGCCGAACATAAGGCGGTTGACTCTGTACGTGCCCTTGTGCGTACTCAGCGTCTGCATCATGGCGCTCTGCTCGTCCATAAGCATATGTAAATAGGCCTGGCTGATGTCTAATGTACAGAACACTTCGCCGCCGTTCATCTCTGCAAGAATGTCCTCGATGATGGGGATCGGATACTGTTCGTCTTTGATGTGCCTATTCAGGGTTACCTTGTAGTCGGCGCAGAGCCGGATGCTGCCATTCGGCTTCACAATCGGCACCACCGGCGTACCCCAGTCCGAATTATCAACTTTCGTAATGACTCCTTGTTTACAGAGCCGTTCTATTTCTTCATCCACTTTCTCCTTTAAAGCGTAAGGCATACGCCTCGGCTTGACGAAGATAGGCGTCGTGTTATCTTTCAAGGCGATGTGTCCTCTGTAATCAGGAATGCAGCCTAAAGTGCCGTCAAACACACATGCGTACTCCTTCAAGAGATCTTCAAGCTGGGGCTGCGTGTTCTCCTTGATAGTGTTGATGTCAGCCAGGTTCAGTTTTATTGAACGTATCCATGCTCGACCAAAAATAGAATCTACGTCTTGTTTAATTATGTAAAGTTTTCCATCAAAGGATTGGTTTTTGTATTTACAGGTGACGTAAGCAACACCGAGAGGTTTAATTATTTCTCCCGTGTAAGTCCGCATCGTAACATCAGTCTTGAATATTTTCCGTCCCGATTGTATTTTTAAGAAATCTCTAACTGACATTGAAGAGAGTGCAGCCCCAGTATCCACCTCCATTTGTGAACGGATACCGTTAATGTATATATTTATCATGTACTTATCCGTGTTGTTGGATCGGATAATGTTAGTGTTCCAGGGTGTATCATCGTTGACGGTGTCTTGTGTATTGGGATCTTGCTCGACGGCCATTGGCAAGTTTTCCAGTTCAATTTGGTGGTTAGGTTTCGTCGATTGCAAGCATACTCGTGCAATGTGTCCTTTGCGCTGACATTTAATACATACTTCGTTGATGCATTTGCAGTCGTTCGCGCGATGGTCGGCGCTTCCGCAGCGAAAACATTTACCTCTTAAGTCTCGTATAGATATCGGTGCTTTAAAGTTTGTCATTTGGTTCTTAGGCCGTGCATGTATTTGAAAGTTGCTTGTAGACGCGTGTGATGGCTGTGCGATGAGCTTGCAATCTGATTTTGCTATTTCGGTTGCAGTTGCGGTACGCACGATGTCGGCAAAATCAGACTTAGTTTGTTGCTCCAAAATTTTCGTTTTTATATCGTTGTCACGTAGCCCTCGGATGAATTGTAATGTTAAAAAGTTGTTACAAATAGATTTCTTGCAGCTGTCACATGTAAATTCACAATCTTGTGCCAAACGTTTCAATTCTGATGTGTATGTCATTATAGATTCATCAACTTCTTGCATTCGTGAAATGAATTTGTGTTGGCACGCCCAAATACTCGGTTTGGGGTCTAAATACTCTGCTAAAGTCTTGACAAGTACCTCGTACTCTTGTTCACGAGGGTCTGACGGCGAACAGAGGTCGTAGGCCTTCTGATGTAGCTGCGGCGGTAAAGATGATAACAGCATCAGAGTTTTGGTTCGCAGGTCATTGTAGTTGTTTAATTGTAGGTACATTTCTAATCGATTCACAAAATTTTTAAATGTTTCTTTTTCTTGAAATGGTTGTAAGGTAATCTTGGGTGGACTTGAGGATGAGGCAGCCGCGTCGGGCCCGGCCTCGCTGCGCGCGGTGACGAACGTGGACGGCGCGGCGGCGGCCGGCGCGTGCCGTAGCGCTTGTAGTTTCAGTTTCAGTTGTAGAATTTGCTCTTGTGTACTGTACCTCTGTTCGATTTCAGCTTCGAAATCATCTTCATTTTGACATTCGATGTCTGTCTGTACCTGATCGAATTTCTTTTCGTAATTTTCCAGGTTTGCGAGTCGTATGTTGGCTTCATATTCAGTCAGAGTGTCACTTATTTGTGTAAGTTGGTTTTCCAGCTTCGTCAGCTGGCCGCGTATCGATGCACGTGTCCTGTGTAGTCGCGTGAGTTCGTCCATCGTCGCCAATTTGTAATATATTCATTAAAACATGACTTTAGATTTCATCCATTTATTGGAATAAAGAAATAATCCGTCAAAGTCAAACTAGTCAATTTTCCATAGACAAATATATAACAGGTTGTTAGATGCATCGCCTATAATATGATTCCTTAGAATTTCGCCCACTCCCTCGATGGGCTTTATACCTAATAGCTTCTGCCCGCGACTTCGTCTGCGTAGAATTATACATTTAAAAACCTTCCTCTTGAATCACTCTATCTATAAAAAAACCGCATCAAAATCCGTTGGGTAGTTTTGAAGATATAAGCATACAAAGGGATATAGGGACATAGGGACATAGGGACATGGGGACAGAGAAAGCGACTTTGTTTTATACTATGTAGTGATAGTGATGACTATGTAGTGATAATAACTAGGTACCTAAATATAAAAAGCCGTGGTAGCCTAGTGGTTTGACCTGTGGCCTCTCAAGCAGAGGGCTGGGTTCGAATCCCGGGCTTTCGGAATTGATCTGCGAAATTAAATTTGATATTTACCATGAACTTTTCGGTGAAGGAAAATATCGTGAGGAAACCAGCACACATCTGCGAAGTGATTCAATGGTTCTAAAACCGCACTGGGTCCGCGTGGGAACTATAGCCCAAGCCCTCTCGTTCTGAGAGGAGGCCTGCGCCCCGCAGTGGGGCGTATATATATAGGGTGAAGATGATGATGTAATCTGTCTGTCTGACGCTTTCACGTCTAAACCACTACACCGATTTTGATGAAATTTGGTACAGAGCTAGTTTCAGTCCCCGGGAAGGACATAGGATCCCAAACAATCGAATAGTTCCCGCATGAAACTACCGTGAGACTTAATCATCATTACACATAAACGGACTACGAAAAAAACTACAAAAAAAAACGACTACGAAAAAAATTGGAAAAAGGACAACGAAATAGTCCGAAACATGTCGAGCATCACCCGACTTTTTTATACGTGAGTTATCCGTTTATGTGTAATGATAATCGAATAGTTCCCGCAGGATAGCGGGCGAGCGCTAGTAAAAATGTTTCTGTCGAAGCGGCCAGTGACAACGAAATAATTGAATCCGCGGCACAAAATTGACAGATGCTGCTCCCGCGCGCGGACCATTCATCACCTCACTATTAGTGACGTGTCAATTTGCCATAGACAAGCGTCAAAAAAAAACTTCGCGCCCGTTTTAAAAAACAAATTTGAGCAAGGAATGACAAATGGCCGGCGATTGGCGTAGCCAATCAGTTATTGATAGATTCGATATTTGAAAGTTTGCGCCGTTTGTCAATTTTGAATATGGAACGCTTTTTAACGTGGGCTTGTAATCGATTTGAGTTTGGATTTGGAATTGCTGACGTTAACGAGGTGTGGAAAAGACGTTATTCAGTTTTTTTTAAGAACCAGCAGCGTTTTAACGGTTTTATCTACAAATATCATAAGTCTATAACACGTTCAGAAACCGTACGTAATGACCTGCATTACAGCAGTGTCATTATATCGACATAATGACACCAAAATCGATACTTTAAAACGTTGAAGTTTCTTCCGCTTCCGAACCCATTTTAGAGAAGATATTTATAATTACACATACATACATACATACATATATCACGACATTATCCCTTACGGGGTAGACAGCTCCGGGTAACAAGACCTAAAGGCCACGTTTAGCGTGATTGAGGGCGTATGTTTATTCAAAAACTATAATGACTATAAATAATAAAAAGCCGTGGTAGCCTAGTGGTTTGACTGTGCCCTCCAGAGGGTCGTGGGTTCGAGCCCGGGCTAGCACCTCTGAGTTTTTCCGAATTTATGTGCGATATTCACATCAAAATCATTCACAAATCACGTCTTTATCCCTTATGGGGTAGACAGAGCCTAAGGTAACAAGACCTACAGGCCACGTTTAGAAAGACACTGAGGGCGTAGAGGTGGAAAGTGGAATCAAAATAGTGATGGGTTGCTAGCCGCATCGCCTATATATGATTCCTATAATTTTCGCCCATTCCCTCGATGGGTTTTTACCATATGTGCGATATTACATTTTTAATTTACCATGAGCTTCTCGGTGAAGGAAAACATCGCGAGGAAACCTGCACACTGCAAAGGAGGCCTGTGCCCAGCTGGGACGTATATAAGCTGATGATGATGATATGGTAAAAACAGTGGCGCCCCCTGGCGAGTTATCAATTACCGTCCGTCTTGACCGCGCGACAACGCGGCAGCTGACGCCCTATTCGGGGTCTGGGAGGCAGCGGCTCTCAAATACAGGGCCTCTTAAAGTTGTCCCGGAACATTCCGGCGGTCGGGCTAGTTTGGCTAAACAGCATTGTAAATGTTTTTGAGTTAGTACCTACCTTAAAACGGGAAGGGATAGAACTAATATTTTGTGTTTTCACTTGCTACACAAAATTTCTTGCTCAGTTTGCTCTAAATGAAGTTCTATAGTACGTCCAATCATTTATTTTCTCGATGACAGCTACCGTAGAATGTAACTGCGCTTTACGCAAAAAATAACTTAGCATTCAAGTAAGTCGGTTGATTTATTCGCTCCATAGCTGAATACTTCTCAACTACTCGTATGTATAAAATTGGATCGATATCGTATCTACTGATCACTTATTAGGTCACAACACTATAACTATCGAACTACATCTGTCATCGAGAAAATAAATGGTTGGAACAACTATAAGTGAAGTATTTTTAGGGTTCCGTACCTCAAAAGGAAAAAACGGAACCCTTATAGGATCACTTTGCTGTCCGTCTGTCCGTCCGTCTGTCAAGACCCTTTTTCTCAGGAACGCGTGGAGGTATGAAGCTGAAATTTATATCAATTACTCAGGTCTACTGTTCCTTGAAGCTGTGAAAAAATCAAACTTCTAAGCCAACGCAATCAAAAGATACAGCCGTTTATGCCGCAAATTTCCGCAAATTTTCAACTCTCAAGGGAATCAAAACCTACAAGGTAGTTCCCGTGAACGCAGAATCTTGAAATTTGGTATGAAGGTAGGTCTTATAGCACAGATTAAAGAATAATTGCGAAAACCGTAAATGTGTATGTATGTCTGTATATAGCAGTGACCAATATAAAGTAACCCCACACTGCGTACATTTTGCTTTGGAACAGGGCTCTGCTTACACTGGTTTTAGATATTTATAGATAATGATACGGAACCCTCGGTGCGCGAGTCCGACTCGCACTTGACCGGTTTTTTGTAATTTTGTTTATTTGTTCTTCTGACCCCACTACGAGGTGAGCTGGGATTTGCCTATATCAAGTGTTTATTGTTTAATCTATGAAACTAAACTAAACTTCCACGCTGGTCTGGGAGTAAAGAAAAAACATAGAATTTACCAACTGCTTCTCTTCCCGCGCAGATGGTAAAAGCCCATCAAGGCAATGGGCGAAAGTCTTAGGAATCACGAGAATCCATCACTATTTTGATTTCCCTTTCCAGCTATACGCCCTTAATCATGCTAAGTGGCCTTAAGGTTTTGTTACCTTACGCTCTGTCTACCCCGTAAGGAATAAAGACTGATGTATGTATGTGTGTAAAAATCAACTTGCAATTTTGCCCCTACTCCCATCCTACTATGGTTCAAAAATTCTGAAAAATTTACAAACCGAAGCACCAGCTGAAATTTCCTACTAATATTATAAACGCCAAAGTTTGGATGGATGTTTGTTACTCTTTCACGCCAGAACGGTTGGACAGATGAAATTTGGAACATAGTTAGACTATAGTCTGGAATAACACATAGGCTACTTTTTATCCCGGAAAATTGCGTAATTCCTGCGGGATAGCGATAAACGAATTCTACGCAGACGAAGTTGCGGGCAACAGCTCCGGAATAATTTTAACAGTCTGTAATTACAGATTGACCCCATCCCTAGGCTAGGGGTGTGATGTGACTGAGTTAATTACAGACGGTGGGCGACATATTCGCTTTTATAGCAATTCGTATCGAATAAACCGTCATTATTGGGTGTAAGCGTGTGGGGCGCTGGACGCGTACAATGTGCCGGTTTTTTGTGAGTGTTGCCAGACAGAATCTATCTAATACCTATTCCGCGGACCGTCCAGATAAAACAGTAAACATAAAAAATCAAGAAGTAAAAATTCTTGGTTCATTTGATAGTAACATTTGAAAAACAGCGCCTTCTCTCGTCCCTGGTGAGTAGTAGTTCCACGGGAGTTTGTAATTGTGTCGTACAGAACAGACACATCATTCAAATAAATGACGTTTGGCGACAAAAAATTGCTTAGTAACAAGGTCACGTGACAGCTAGTAACAGATAGAAAAATTCGAAGGCTTACCCACCTGCTATGGGTGGTGTAGGGGTATAGCACGCGTCTCGGTATGACGAGGATCCGGGTTCGATTCCCGGCCACAACTTCACTTTTCGGAGATTTGTCATTTAAAAAATTAATTACTAACGGTAAAACCGTAAAAAGTAAACATATCATTATATTTCTCACAATCTTTACAGTATTTAAACTCACACAATGCTGTATTATTCCTAACTGGCTTACTTTAAAAGAATATTAGGGTTCCAATAAAAAAATACATTGCAATTTTTTACAAATCATAACAGGATGTAAACATGCACGTCTCTATTTTAAATGTATTAAGAAAAAACAAATTGTGTATGACATGCATCAGTGACATCAAATTAGCATTTGAATAAAAGTCACGCCCGAACAAGGGCAGCGTTTAAACAAATATTGTCGTTTAAATTTAAACAATAACATTTACAACCGTTTACAATTTAATATGACAACAAATTTGAATGCACAAAAACCCGAACGAAAAAAAGCGGTGTGTTGACTCCGTTGCGCAAATAAAACATGGCCGCCTGTCAATCAGCGAAAAAATTCCCGCCAAAAAATAAATAAATGCAGAATATTTGAAATTGGAACGCTGAATGTAAACAGGATACGTATGAATATTCATTTCAAATATGAATATTTCAAATTTGGAACAGACCGTCCGAAAATCAGATTCATTGGTCCCGCGGGCGGTCGATGGAATATGGTGTTTATTGTGATGAATTTAATGGTTGTTTTGAGTTGAGTTCCGATCGTGGGGACAATTGAAAATGCCACCACAGATACAATACGATACGGGTATTCTAAGCAGATAACCTTTGTGAACGGGTGGTCCGTGCTGGAACCCACAGAATAGAAAGAGGCCAGAAGGGCTGTCACCCTTACTACCAGTTTTTTTAAATGTAGAATAGGCTTGCGTTTGACCGCAATCAAGCCTAATGGTAAGCGATGCTTGGTGTAAGTTGTCGATCCCAAAATACGGCTCGAACGCGTTTGCGTGCCAAATACTATGACCAGTTGCCGTTTCGATCCGCAAATGGCGCTACCAATCTTTCCATAGTATTCCAGACTAACGTGAACGCATCCGAGACGTTTTTTAACCACAGACGCAAAACGACGCGTGTTATTTGGCATTAAGTGTGTCTATTCAGTGTGAATTTACATACTGTCACGCCTCTTTCCCACAGGCAGAGACTACTTTGTTTCACTTCACTTGCTACGATCCTGACATTCTTTCGCTTCATCCACATTCATCAATCTCTTCATACATGCTCGTCGGTTTCGGGTACTCCTGAATAGGGGCCCGATTTTTGAAAGCACATGTGTGAAAATACCACTCAAAAGTGGTACAAATCTGTTTATATCTTCAAAACTACAGCTCTAATCAAATTTTGGACACACACAAGATTAATGAGAGCCGTAAGTATCTTCAAGCTACTCGTATTTCAAATTCAGCACAATTTTTCACCACTTTCAAATGGTATTTCCACACATGTGCTTTCAAAAATTGGGGCTCTGACCTTTTTCCAAAACGTCTCCTATTCGGTCTCCGAACGTCCGTCTAGGCCTTCCTCTCCTAACGCATTCACACTCCCCATATAGATCTGTTTAGTTAGTCTACTTTCATCCATCCGCTGTACGTGACCAAACCAACTAAGCATACTTTTTTATATCCTAGCTATATGCTAGATGCTGCATTTGAACCGATTTACGATGCGTTTTCATTCGAAAGCCGTGGGCCCGGTTTTTGAAAGCACATCACTCGAAAGTACCACTCGAACCACCAGTGGTATAAATCAGCTTATATCTCCAAAACTACAGCTCTAATCAAAGCTTTGACTAGTTCACAAGATTAACGAGAGCCGTAAGTATCTTCTAATCTACTCGTATTTCAAATTCACGACTTTCGAGTGGTATTTTCACACAAGTGCTTTCAAAAATCGGGCCCCAGCATTTTGAAGGTAATCTGCTTTTTTCCAGCCGTTTTGCGTTAGGCGTTTTTTAAATTTTTAACTGTGTAAAAACGTTGACACTATGTTCTGATGTACGCGCGCCGTTTGGTGGAAATAATCCTTTAATCTGTCTACGGAACAAGCGAAGTTCAGATAACAACAAGATATATTAATTGGATTTAACTCTCAATTAATTTAATCAACATCAAAGCTCTTGATACCATCTATGCTTTCACAAAGGAGCTCTCGGAGAGATTATTCTACAAAACATTGTATGTATACGCGGGCTGTTCATTGGAGATTTTTGATGTTAACATCAGCAGAATTCTGGTAGGAAAGTAAAAGTAAAGTAAGAAAGTATTTATTTATAATATGCAAAAGGTTACAACGTGTTTGTTCGGCAGCCTCCGCGCTAGACTCAGGGCCTGAATCGCGGAGACTAGAGACAGTTATAACAATAAGGGACTGACATAAAAAATTAGGCATAATTTGTGTGCGTGTGTGTGTGTGTGTGTGTGTGTGGGGTATGTCAGTGTTAGTCCATTTAATTACAGGCTATGTCATACGAAGATACAGAGAATTTATTATTAGTTTAGTAGATAATGTTGGTACGGCGTTCTCCAAAAAAAAGTCGACATGACCATTTTTTCCAGAATTTAACTATTTTGAGTTTTTTTTGTTCAGAATCGTTTACCCTACCGATCCTTACACAAGAAAAAAGTTAGTAATATTCGTGAAACGCCAGTGAGAGGAGAGTCCCATACACCGCGCCGTGTCGTCCCAACGGCACGGTGGATAGTGCGTAACAGCATTTTTCCTCCGAAAAAAAAAAGGGTTAGGTACCGTACGCCAGGCCGCGAGTAAAAGCTAGTCTATAAAAATATTACGAAGAGGAAAGATTTGATCGTTTGTGTGAATAACTATAGTCCCGTTATACATACATACATCACGTCTTATAGGGATAAGTTCGCCTTTGTGCCAGTATTAATGTTTTTTTTTTTTTTTTAAATTGTATCTGTTTCTTTGTATTTGTACAATAAAGCATTTACTTACTTACTTACTTACGTCTTTATCCCTTACGGGGTAGACTGAGCCTAAGGTAACAAGACCTATAGGCCACGTTTAGCATGATTGTGGGCGTAAGGGGAATCAAAATAGTGATGGGTTGCTAGCATCGCCTATAACATGATTCCTAAGATTATCACCCATTAAAATTAACTACAGACTTTATTAAATCGAATTAACAATTAAAATGTACTAAAATACACGATAAATAAAATGTTATTTTTCCCCCATCGACTACAATACCGGAACCGGATAAATCCGGTCGCGACCCTCTTTTGTTTTTTTTAAATTGATACGTTAAGAGGTTGAACGTTTGTACGGTTTTGATTAGATTTTTTTTTTCATAAAAGAAAAAAAGAGGTTGTTTGAATTATTTTGTTTTAAAACGTAGAAATCAAAGGGTTGGTTCTAAATTGGAGTATCGTTCGGTGAAATAATTGAAAGATTGTTTTATCAAGCTTTTATTTAAATCGCAATGTATGAATGTAAGTACACATCAGTGGCGTGGCGTCTAGTATATCAGAAGGCAAGCCAAAGGGAATTTAACTAGCCCTTTCCTCTTATTCTGCACAATAAAGTGCCCAACTGCCTTAAAATAGGCAAGCCGGTGGGAATTGAGTTCTATGGACGCCACGCCACTGGGGCCCGATTTTTGAAAGCACATGTGTGAAAATACCACTCGAAAGTGGTGAAAAATTGTGCAAAATTTTAAATACGAGTAGCTTAGAAGATACGGCTCTCATTAATCTTGTGAACTAGTCAAAACTTTGATTAGAGCTGCAGTTTTGGAGATATCAGCTGATTTATACCAGTTTCGAGTGGTATTTTCGAGTGATGTGCTTTCAAAAATCTTTTAGAAGCTAGTAATTAAATAACACTTTCATTACGACTCTATATATTAATCTTGCTTTATTATCGTGTTGCGATTATTTTGCGATGAGCTGTCCGAGCTATGGATTAAGTCAATTTAAATGTTAACAATATACTGAACCTACCAGACATCTAATTTACAAAATGGTACTATACAAACACTGATAATCTTAAAACAAAACCCTCCCTTGTAACATCTACGTAAATATTCCATCTGCTCCATTCCGTTGTAATAAAATCGTATCGCTATTTGCAGTCGCCATTTTTATTCCATAAACAAAACGTTTAGTGAAATCCGGAGCAAATCACCCGCCAAAAACACTCCGCCAACATAATAAAAAAAACTCAACAGTGACATAACAATAAAATATACAAACGGTCTTAAGACAAAAATACGCCTTTGCCCTCTAGCCGGGGGAACGAGAGGGGCATATACAAAAAGTTAGCGCTAGAGCGGGACGGATATAGCGTTAGAACGACGTCTTATACCCCGTTTCTATTGGGCGATTTGTATCGAATAAAAGTGTTCCCGCTTTTCTATTGGTCGGTGGAGTTTGACTTTTTTCGTGCGCTTTTTTTTACGATATCTGATTTTTATTAGGCTCTCGCGAGCAGGTTTTTGGTTTATTGAATGTTTTCGAGTTATTAAGTCGCCGTTTGGGTTCGTTTTTCGAATTAGAGCGTTTCGTTATTGGATTAGATTAAGTATTATGTTTGTTTTGGTTGCGTTTCGTTAATTTGGGCTGCGGAAGTCATTGAGATTTACGATTGAATTGGATACCTTCTTATATGTTAATATTTTGTGTTTTATAAGGAAAGTCACTAAATAAACAATAAATACAGAATTCTGAGAAGGCAAGGATGCTATTTTAACTAGGCCGTGACGTGTGCACGCACACAATTAAAGAAAGAAAGAACACATTTATAGACTACAAGCCCATACAATTTTTTTCTTATACGTTAAAAAAAAATGCACTAACTTCCGGCACCACCACTTTAAAGCGGCACTAGGTCTTTCGACATTTATTTTTAATCATCTATAAACTATAAAAACGCCGTAAATGAATACTTAGTTAATTAGTCGTAATTCCTCACTTGTACATGAGAAATTCCATAAATGTACCGCTTAGAAATGACGGCGCTCAGTTATTTTATGATTGCGGGTGGTAGGGCCTTGTGCAAGGTCCGTCCGGATCGCTACCACCATCTTACTCGCTAATCCTGCCGCTAAGTAGCAGTGCTTGCACTGCTGTGTTCCGGTGTGGAGAGTAAGACAGCCGGGGAAATTACGGGCACAAGAGGCATTGCATCTTAGTCCTCTAGGTTGGCAACGCATCTGCAATCCCTCCGGGGTTGCGGGTGTCTATGGGCAGTGGTGATCACTTACCATCGGTGACCCACTTGCTCGTTTTCCTTCCTATTCATATAAAAAAAAAAAAAAAAAAATGATACAGTAACAGCCTTCTAAGCTTCATTCACGCTGGTTCATTTCACATGTTTTTTTTCCATGGGCTTGTAGTCTATTATTAACTATCGAAAGACACAATTATTACATTTGAAAATTTATTTGACTTCTATTCAATATATTCCTCCGTGCTGGTCTGAGTAAACAAAAAACATGTACCCAGTTGCTTCTATTCCCGGGCAGATGGTAAAAGCCCATCGAGGGAATGGGCCAAAATCTTAGAAATCATGTTATAGGCGATGCGGCTGCTATTTTGATCCCCTTTCCACCTACCCCCACAATCATACTAAATGACTTTCTGCCAAGTTCCTTGCGGCGCATTCTTGGCAATGATGGTCTTTCCGAATACGCTGGTAGTTTCAAAAAAGACATGTAAAAGAGCCCTTGGCGGTCTATGCAAAATACAGTTTTGAATCGTTGAATCTTTGGTGGAATTTTGAAGATACTACTTTGAAATGGCTTAAAAAGGACACCAAAAAAAAGTAAATGTATCTATTAAAATCCAACAATATTCTCATACGAAATTATTACCAGATTACATTAAAACGATCCTTTTCCAAAATTTAATTATAACTAGCTTCTGTCCGCGACTTCGTCTGCGTAGAATTATACATAAAAACCTTCCTCCTTGAATCACTCTATCTATTAAAAAAACTGCATTAAAATCCGTTGTGTAGTTTTGAAGATATAAGCATACATAGATAGGGACATAAGGACAGAGGAAGCGACTTTGTTTTATACTATGTAGTGATGATACAAAAATACTTTCTTCCATGCTGGTCTGGGAGTAAAGAAAAAACATAGAATATACCAGTTGCTTCTCTTCCCGCGCAGATGGTAAAATCCCATTGAGGGAATGGGCCAAAATCTTAGAAATCATGTTATAGGCGATGCGGCTAGCAACCCATCACTATTTAGATTCCACTTTCCACTTATACGCCCACAGTCTTGCTAAACGTGGCCGTTAGGTCTTGTTACCTTAGGCTCTGCCTACCCAGTAAGGGATAAAGACGTGATTTGTGTATGTGTATGTATGTACAAAAACACTCAAGGACATTAAAACCTCTTCGAAGTCTAACGAGTTATAATTTAAAAAAACGCCTCTGCAAATTAATTTATCCCAAACCATATAAAATTGAATCGAGGAGCCGTGCTACCAACATCGCGGGATTATCTCTATACGTAAGTATGCAGCCTAGGGCGGCAATCTTTGCGCTTGACGCGAAATAATTGTAACGCGCCGACCAACGCGCAGACATGGCATTAAATTAATTCATTAAACATTGTACCAAGGCGACAAAAAATCGCATGACAAGGTCACGTGACAGCTAGAAACAGATAAAAATTCGACGGCTTGCCCACCTGCTATGAGTGGTGTAGGGGTATAGCACGCGTCACGGAATGACGAGGATCCGGGTTCGATTCCCGGCCACAGCTTTACTTTTCGGATTTTTATATGTATTCTAATTTTCAGTGTCGTTTAGAAATGTACCAGTTGCTTCTCTTCCCGCGCAGATAGTAAAAACCCATCGAGGGAATGGGCGATTATAATAAGAATCATGTTATAGGCGATGCGGCTACCAACCCATCACTATTTTGATTCCTTCCACTTACGTCGAAAATCATGCTAAACGTGGCCTTTAGGTCTTGTTACCATAGGCTCTGTCTACCCGTAAGGGATACAGACGTGATTTGTGTGTGTATGTTAGTAAAACTGACCTGGGTACACATTTTTCTCGTATAAGACTCAGTAGGTTGTTGATTTTGAATAGAAAGAAAGCAAAACTTTTAAACTCACACTTTGTCGGTCCCTCGTTTAATGCTCCTCTCAATTACTCAAAGGTTAACTGGTAGAGATCCCTGATAGGTAAGTTCACCTTTGTGCATATATTAATGTTTTTTTATGAGAATTGTATCTATATCTATCTATAGGTCCTTGGGGCTCGGAGGCAAAGGAGCTAGTCAGGGAGCTAGGCCGCAGACTGAGAGATAGGGGCTGTGATCCCCACTCTGGTTCGTGGCTGGTTCAAAGGGTGAACCAGGCACGAAACAGGGGGGCATTTTTTAGGTTAGTTTTTAATCATTTTTAACATACTTTAATTTAAATCAATTTTCCTAATTTTAGTATTCTTTACTGTTATTTAGTTTTTAATAGTTTAGTTATTAATAAAGAATTTCAATTGTATTCTATATTTGTACAATAAATTACTTAACTTGCTTTTTAGCTTTGGTCAGGTCTATCCAGTTTGTAGCTCTACGGGCCACCCTTGGGGGTGATTTTTACTTCATGCCTCCAGATTATCCCTAATCGAAGGGTGAGCCCCGTTATAATATAATAGATTTATTATAATAGAATTAATCTTGTCTTAGCGCTGCTGCTTATAAAAGCAGAGCAATTGCGGTAATAATCATATTTTTCTGACAATATTTTCACATTTTGTGGTTTTACATTTACTATTTGACATTTTAAATTGATTTTAAAATAGGTTTTATTTAAATTATTATTATTTTCTCATTTTTATGTACCCATGACGATCCTTTTGTGAATTTACATTGACATTCTATTAAGCTTTATTTTTGTTTGTTGTAATTTGATTTCAGTTATTATTATTATTATTTTATTACAATTGACGATCCCTTTGTGAATTACTTATGTTTGACATTTAATTGTACTTTTAAAATAAAATAGTTTTACACTAGTAAAAAAAATGTTCTCAATGGAGTTTCCTTGGCTGACTGACACCGACTCCAAAAATAACAATAATTGTAACAACATTAGATAGATTGTACCTACATATTGATAAGTAGAAAAGTAAGTTGATTATTAAGTTGTAGAAGAATATGCAATTATTTTTTTATTTTTAGTGCGTAGGTATTAGTTTGTTTTGGAATAGTTTCTTTTTGTGAGGTCGGTTTGTTTTGTTAAAGTTTTTGTTTATATTTTGATTTTTAGTGAATCTGAAGTACACTAACATTTTTTTCTGAATGTGGGTAGACCTACTAAACGTGCTGCTCATATGACAGCGCCGTTTAAATGAAACGGACGATTTGTCGCACACATACTTAATGCAAATTTTAGACTTATATGGTTTTCTCATGGGTGCCATTGTCAGAACTGGACCAAATTGAAATAACACCAGCTTTCAAATAAAAAAAGAATCATTAAAATCGCTTCGCCCAGTCGAAAGTTACGAGGTAACAAACATTAAAAAAAAAGACAAATTGAGAACCTCCTTTTTTTGAAGTCAGTTAAAAATCGGGTGCTACGTCCATATCTGTTTTCGCAATGCTTGTCCGTGCTAAAATAATTTTAATCACACACAACCCCCAAAAATAAACTTGCAAAAGTAACATAATTAAAAAACACCAAACAATCAAACCGCGCAAACACGGTTGCGTTTAAGCGCGCCGAAAAACGCCTCCAAAAATGGCCTCAACTAATCAAAGCTACCAACATTCCAAATCAGAATATCGTTTTCCAACGGTAATTGTTTTAAACCTTTAGGGGAGGCTTCTGCTGTTGACAGCTCTCCCTTGAGGGCTGAGGGTTCGCTTTTTTGTAACACCCGCCCGCCCCTATGGGGTCTGAAATTCGGAGGGTAAACTGTAGTTTTTTGAAGGGTTTCGTTTAAGGCTTTTGCGTTGGTAGCATTGGAGTTTGACACTTGCTCGCGTGTTACTGTTTAAAAAGTTGCGGTTTTTTTTAATCTGGCAGTGACTGGGTTTAGGCATCATGTTTTAGGTTTTTAAATGGATAATAGTTACGAAATACGCTGTAAAAAGGGTAAGCGAGCAAATAATTCGTTTTGATATACTTAGGCGATGCGGCTAGCAACACAGCACTGTTTTTTTACAAGCTTTATATTAACTTGCAATGTATGTCTATGTACTAACACAATAATGTATGAGTCATGTAGTTGCTCGAAATAAATAAATATTATTATTATTATTATATTATGTATGTTATGTATCACTATTTTATTTATTTATTTATTTATTTATTTACTTATTTATTTATTTTATTTAATGCAATTCACATGTCACAGGTACAGTAGAGAGATTGCAATATGCACAATATAGCATATGAAACCCTGTTGGGCGCAGCATTTTGGAGAGGAAGAGATAGGCCGAAGTCACATAAAAGAAACGAATTGTCTGATACATTATGTGGAACTAGACTTAAACTATACTATACTACTACTTTGATTCCATTTTCCACCTATACGCCCTCAATCTTGCTAAATGTGGCCAGTAGGTACCTGTTACCTTAGGCTCCGTCTACCCCGTAAGGGATAAAGACGTGATTTGTGTATGTATATGTATTTATCTATTGATTTAAGGCTAGGACTTACCTGGCTGTCTTTCAAGCCTAGTTTCTCAGCCAGCTTCTTCCTGTCCGGTTTCGAGATGTATTTTTGTACTTGGAACCGCTTTTCCAAACCCTTTCGTTGCAGGTCCGAAAATACAGCTCGCCGCATCATACCTCGCCGGGGTTTGCCTGAGAATATGTCCACTGTTTTAAATCATATAGTTTTATGCTAAATTAAATACTTATTAGCTATTTTTGTCAAGTGCGACAGCTGATTGAAGACTGATCTATATTTCTTTTAAGAAGCATTACCTACCCTATATATATAACTACCCACATACATAATATAAATAATGTATTGTCAATTTTGATTCATATTTCCATTTATACGTCTGTCTATATATTCATAACATACTCACAAACTTACGCATTTATAATATTAGTATAAAGTATAATTACACATAAACGGATAACTCACGTATGAAAAAGTAAGTAAATGCTTTATTGTACAAATATAAGGAAACAGATACAATTGGCATTGTTAATTTTTTTTAAGCTGTGCTTTTAACACCTTTATTCGATAAAATGGACTATTTCAAGCAACTAATTTGAATATTATGCTTTTACGTAGCTTTGTTAATTAATAATAAATATTTTTTCGCTGTTTGATAATTCGTGAATTTAGACAGAATCCCAATCGCCTTCGTTCAGCTGGCTATAAAAAAACGGCTTTGTCTATGGTTTTGTAGATTTGACAGTGACACGTGACAGTTGCCGTAGCCAAACTTTTTTTTTCATTTTTGTGGCAAACATTCGATGCTGGATTCTGTCTAAAAACCCGGTCGTTCGGTCAAACAAAGGTTCAAAGTAATTTAACAAAAATATCTGCAATCATAAAGTATTTTTGAAATCGGACAAGATAAATCGGATAATTGATGGTTTTCCTCGAAATGGTTTTCGAATTAGAGCATACTAAAAAAAATGAACAATGCCAATTCACAAAAAAAATAACATTAATATATGCACAAAGGCGAACTTATCCCTATAAAGGATCTCTACCAGTTAACCTATCGAAAAGTCGAGTCGAGGCGAGTCTAAAGTCGAGTGATGCTCGACATGTTTCGGGCTATTTCGTAGTCTTTCGCTCCAGGAAGAAGGACTACGAAATAGTCCGAAACATGTCGAGCATCACTCGACTTTTTATACGTGAGTTATCCGTTTATGTGTACCTAATTATGATTAAATCTCACGGTAGTTTCATGTTAAGAGTTAGAGTAGAGTAGAAAGTTAAGTATTTATAAAGTATATTTGCATGTGTTACCCATTTTTTCCATGCTGGTCTGGGAGTAAAGAAAAAACATAGAATGTACCAGTTGCTTCTCTTCCCGCGCAGGTTTAGCCCATCGAGGGAATGGGCGAAAGTCTTATCATGTTACAGGCGATGTGGCTACCAACCCATCACTATTTTGATTCCTTCCACCTATACGCCCACAAATATGCTAAACGTGGCCTTTTGGTTCTGTTACCTTTACCCCATAAGGCAGCGGTTCTTAACCTTTCTGACATGAGGGACCATTTGACAAGATTTCTGTCCTTTCTTGGACCATCTAGTAACTACACAAATATCGAACGTATGGCTTCGATAGGCCGAAATTGCAACTTTACGCATTGTGTCGACTAGTTGTCGTGTCACCTATCTAATTACATTTATTAAATTGGCCCCGTGGACCACTTTGGATGCTTTCAAGGACCACCAGTGGTCCGCGGACCACCGGTTAAGAACCACTGCCATAAGGGATAAACGCGTGATATATGATTAGATTAGATTAGTTATTAATTCAATAAAAATTAGATCATAAATTGTACATTGTCAAGTTAGACGAATTTAGATTGAAATCGTCAAAAGCTCAAAAGTAAATAAAATAAAATTAAATACATAATACAAATCAATTGAATATTACAAAATTATGTAGGTATGTATGTATTACCCATCTCATCTGAACATCATCCTACTAATATTATTAACTAGCTTCTGCCCGCGACTTCGTCTGCGTAGAATTATACATAAACACCTTCCTCTTGAATCACTCTATCTATTAAAAAAAACCGCATCAAAATCCGTTGTGTAGTTTTGAAGATATAAGCATACATAGGGACATAGGGACAGAGAAAGCGACTTTGTTTTATACTATGTAGTGATAGTGATAGTGATGCGAAAGTTTGTGAGTAAGGATGGATGTGACGATGTGTGTGTTTGTTCCATCTTCACGTTGAAACGACTGGACGGATTTGGATAAAATTTGGAACGCAGGTAGCTGGTACCCTAGATTATAACATAGGCTACTTTATATCCCGGAAAATTGCATAGTTCCCGCGGGATAGCGATGACCATGTCAAAGGTCGTAGCTGCCTAGAGTCGCGACGTTATTAATTATTTCAGAACTAGCGACCCGTCCCGGCTTCGCACGGTATATTATGCATGTATTATACACATAAACCTTCCTCTTGAATCACTCTATCTATTAAAAAAACCGCATCAAAATCCGTTGCGTAGTTTTAAAGATTTAAGCATACATAGGGACATAGGGACAGAGAAAGCGACTTTGTTTGTTTGTTTTATACTATGTAGTGATAGTGATATACTGTCAACATCTGCCGATGTTGAACTTTAGCTCGACACGATGAAGTCGCGGGCAGAATCTAGTCGTATAAAATACGACTTTATTTTACATTTATTAAATTCATTGTTAAACGAATTATAGTACATTACTGCAGAGGCCGTGAAGTAAGGGATTGCTGGACGAGTTTGGGGTAGGTGGCCGAGTCGAAGACGAGGCCAGATAGAACGAGTCCTGCAATCCCTGTTCCGGCCAAAGCTTGTATAGTGCTTTTCTCAAACAATGTGAGGAAATATTAAAATTAAAATAACTACTAGACAATCAAGTAAATCATAGTTACTTTTTTCCGATACCTAGCATATTTTGCATAGCTAAATTTGCCTCCTCTTTTAAATGAGGCGGAGTACAGTTCATAAGTTCCCCGTCACTTTCATCACTAAAAGTCATTTTTATTTCTGTTAAATTATAATAACAATCACTACGAAATACGCATAAGCAGAAAAAAAGATTTTCGATTTGCCACCTTTTTTATTTTTTAAATGTACTAATTTGATCCAGCTATTTGAGCACCATGTTTAACCGCACATAAATATAGTACCATAGATTTTTTTTTATGTCGCAATTATGCTTAGGTACAGATTGTGGTGGTGGTTGGCTGTATGTAATTTTTTCCTTTGCCAATTTAATTTTAGTATAGAAATTTAAAAAATTTGAGCAGCGGACAAAAATGGATTTTCATACTAACTTTTGTGGCCTAAGCCAAGAAGTAATGTAGGGAGCCATAAACGAGAAACTTCATGTCCTCATATCGGGACATTAACGCATACATTTCCGAGCATGTTTGAGAAAATGTTATTTAATATATCGATGTCGGTAGTCTTACGTACCTATCGATCAAAAAATAAAAAACTTCATCAAAATCCGTTTTTTGCTAGTTCTAGCACTCTATCTGACCGGTACTAGCAATTGTTACATTATAAAGATTCTACAACAACCAAACGATAGCGCCATTTAATCTACAGCCAGCGCCATCTGTGTTTGAACTTAGTAAACCTTATTTCAATTTTGTTGCGTCAAAACATCAAGCATTTCTACCAAACGATCGCATCGGATGGTTCTTCTGCAATCTTTAAGCGATATTATAATCAATTATGTTCAAGATATTCAAAAATCTTATTGTTAAGATACTCGTTTCATTATTCGCATATTATTAGCCATTTATTTGTCCAAAGTTAGCTATTATTAAGGTCCACAAAGTTCGTCTCGAACGCGTTTGAGTTAAAATGTCAAATGCTATGAGAACAGTTTGTTGCCGTATCGATCCGCTAGAGGCGCTGCGAGTGTAGAGCACAAAAGGAAGATTTTTTTCTGGACATTTTAGTAGTTTGTTGGGTTAATTCCCAGTTAGAAGATTTTCTATTAATTTTTTTTATTCTAAATTTAGTCATGGGCATGATGACCCAACCCGATTCAATTTTTTAATTAAAAATAATATTTAATTTAAAAAAAGCCCATCGAAGGGAATGGGCGAAAATCTTGAGAATCATGCTATAGGCGATGCTACCCATTCCTTCCACCTATACGCCCACAATCATGCTAAACGTGGCCTTCAGGTCTTGTTACCTTAGGCTCTGTCTACCAACGCCAACGTTGTAACACCGAGTGCCGTAACGCCTCACACACGACCGAATAGGGAATCCGTGTGGTGTTTAGTGGGTATGCCTGCCGTCGCGGGAGCCCCACATACCCCCGGTAACCCCGGAAGCATAAGGCGCATTTTCCACACCATAAAAAGGCTTACTTCCATGCTGGTCTGGGGAGCAAAGGAAAAACATAGAATGTACCAGTTGCTTCTCGTCCCGCGCAGATGGTAAAAGCCCATCGAGGGAATGGGCGTAATTCTTAGGAATTATGTTATAGGCGATGCGGCTAGCAACCCATCACTATTTTGATTCCTTTTTCCACCTGCCCACATCTCGCTAAACGTGGCCTGTAGGTCTTGTTACCTTAGGCTCTGTCTACCCCGTAAGGGACAAAGATGTGATTTGTGTATGTTGTGTGTATGTATGTAAAAAGGCTCTGTCTACTCCGTAAGGGATAAAGACGTGATTTATGTATATATGTTCAGTGGCGTGGCGTCAAGTATATCAGAAGGCAAGCCGAAGGCAATTTAACTAGCATTTTCCTTTAATTCTGCACAATAAAAGTGCCCAACTGCCTTAAAATAGGCAAGCCGGTGGGATTTGAGTTCTTGGACGCCACGCCACTGGTATGTATGAAAATAAGTTACCTCTCGAACTGTGGGCCCAGGGGAAGGCTCCGGGGAGGGGGAACACCTGCGTGTGCGCCTGCGACGGTCGCACTGCAACAAACAACATTCGTTAGCCATAGGGCCTATTTCACTAACATGACAATTGTCGGCGGTGAAGGTTTATGCGTGATTTGGCTACAATTAAAAATGGCGATGTATAAAAATGTCCACTTGCATAAAAGTTCATGCGTATATAATTTTGCCAAAGTATAAAAATGTACACATGGAAAGGGGATGAATACGTTCCGTATATGTATTATTATAATCCTGGACCTATGTAAAGAAAGTAGTCATTTTTATATTCCGTCTTGATAAGACTTAGACATTTGTACACTTTGAAAGTAGTCATTTTTATATTCCGACTTGACAAGACTTAGACATTTGTATACTCTGAAAGTAGTCATTTTTATATTCCGACTTGATAAGACTTAAACGTTCTGAAGTATTGGCTTTCTAAACTCGTCGCAAAATAAGAGGCCCGTTTTGACATTTGTCTTCGCGACGTAACTAGTGATGTAACCATATGACTCGGTAATCGATACTCACGATAAATCGATTCCAGTTTGGATGAGTATTTGATCGATTTGAATATGTACTGTAAAGTGCATTGGATTAAAGTTCTAATAAGAAAATTTAACTTAAACTGATATTGTAAGTATTTTGAAATGATACAATGTTACGATACGTCAACTTTCTTGCATTTAATATTTTTGTTAGAATAACACTCACTCAATCACCAAAAGAAATCAGTAATTTATTTGTCCAAACACTAGTGTTTAAAGAAATAAAACCGGCCAAGTGCGAGTCGGCCTTAAAAATATATTTTGATCGATTTATTTTTTTCCTTAACCGATTATTAATAGTCTGTGGACAGTATGAAAAAAATCGTTATTCACAGCACTTAGCGGAGTGGGCGGTAACCATCAATGAAAAATGTAATTACCTTCAAAACATTTCGATCGGTAAAAAATACAGAACTTCATGGGCGTGAACTGTCAAAACGGGCCTTTTATTTTGCGACGAGTTTAATACTCAGACAAATTTATGTTTTACAGGTAGACATTTTTATACATCGCCATTTTTACTTGTAGTCCATCCACGCATAAACCTTGGTGAAAAGCGACAATTTTGTTTTCTATCAAATGAATCAAGAAATTTTTATTTCTTGATTTTTATGTTTTACTTTTTCGGTTTTACCGTTAGAAATTAAATTTCTAAATGTCAGTGAAAATTAGAACACATAGAAAAATCCGAAAAGTAAAGCTATGGCCGGGAGCTTTACTTTTCGGATTTTTCTATGTGTTCTAATTTTCACTGACATTTAGAAAATTAATTTCTAACGGTAAAACCGAAAAAGTAAAACATAAAAATCAAGAAATAAAAATTTCTTGATTCATTTGATAGTACCTATCATTTGGAAAACAGCGTCTTCTCTCGTCCTTGGTGAGCAGTAGATGTTCCATGGGAGTTTGCAATTATGTCGTACAGACACATCATTCAAACAGATGATGCTTAGCGACAAAAATTCGCATAGTAACAAAAAAAAGGTCACGTGACAGTTAGTAACAGGTAGAAAAATTCGGAGACTACCCACCTGCTATGGGTGGTGTAGGGGTATAGCACGCGTCACGGAATGACGGAGGACCCGGGTTCGTTTCCCGGCCATAGCTTTACTTTTCGGATTTTTCTATGTGTTCTAATTTTCACTGACATTTAGAAATTTAATTTTGTTTACATTACTAACTTGACCAGTTACGCCGGTCGGCTTCATATTGACTGTGACTTGCATTTCGAATTGTCATATGTCGCCGACAATTGTCAAGTTGGTGAAGTAGCCTGCCCGTAGCATAGAGCAAACAGCTTATAAAGAGGAAACGTCATACAATAGGGAATACGCATAAAAAAATTCTTCATAAAATATGAACAAAATTACAAAAAGTGAAATTAAAAGTGACATCGGTCAAGAAAATACGGAAAATATAAACTACTAATTAATTAATTATGATTGCAATTGTGTCGTACAGACACATCATTCTAACAGATGACGCTTAGCGACAAAAAATTCGCATAGTAACACAGGTCACGTGACATCTAGTAACAGGTAGAAAAATTCGAAGACTACCCACCTGCTGGTGGTGTAGGGGAGCACGCGTCATGGAATGACGAGGATCCGGGTTCGATTCCCGGCCATAGCTTTACTTTCGGATTTTTCTATGTGTTCCAATTTTCACTGACATTTAGAAATTTACTAATTAGTCAGGGATTAGACAGAGAGATCCGATGACACGTGACATTTGTCACAACGCCAACATCAAAATTCAGTTTTTCTAGAAAGAGATAGAAATCTTTGATAGCTTTTATCTCGGTTGTTATCATAGTTTATTAAGTAAATGTACTTTTAATGAAAGCCACAAAACATTCCCTATTCATAACTACATAGTATAAAACAAAGTCGCTTTCCGCTGCCTATCTGTCCCTAATTCCCTATGTATGCTTAGATCTTTAAAACTGCGCAACGGATTTTGATGCGTTTTTTTTAATAGATAGTGATTCAAGAGGACTTATGCATAATATACCGTACAAACCACCGCCACCTACTTAAACTGTCTCCAACTTATTTCTATTATTGGTTGTCAGGAAGAGATCGCTATTAAGCGATAAGACCGCCTATTGTCTACTTTGTTCTTTGTTTCTGTATTTTGTACTGATTTGTGGTGTTCAATAAAGAGTATTTGTATTGTATTGTATTGTATTGTATTGTATTGAAGAAGGGGCGGGTTAAAGGTTAAAGCGGAACTATGTCAAATACTGTCAAATGATGACACGAACTGTCAACGTGTCAACCACGATTAGAAAAGTAGAATGCCAATGGGTTCCGAGTCGGGTTACCTCCACGTGTGGTAGGGTTTCCGATTTCTCGAGGTTTTTTAGTTCTCGGGTGTCGAGACTTCTCGAGCCTGATTTCTCGGGTCTTCTCGGGTTGTCGAGAAAAAATAAAATACGTCTAAATTTTTGTTTAATTAATAAAAAGAGTCTTTAATTTAACTGTGTTTATTTTACATGAAAAAAATCAACATAATTTTTAACAAAAAAAACAAGTTCTCAATAAAAAATCAGCTCAAAACAAAATTGCTAACTAAAAACAATCATACTTCTTCTCCTTATCATAACTAATCTCAATTCTCATCTCACTAATCTGTAATAAAAAACAAAATCTCTGTTAACAATCAGCTTAAAACAAACATCTTAACTAAAAACAATCATACTTCTTCTTTTTATAACTAATCTCACTAATCTTTAATAAAAAACAAAATCTCTGTTAACAATCAGCTTAAAACAAACATCTTAACTAAAAACAATCATACTTCTTCTTTTTATAACTAATCTCACTAATCTGTAATAAAAAACAAAATCTCTGTTAACAATCAGCTTAAAACAAACATCTTAACTAAAAACAATCATACTTCTTCTTTTTATAACTAATCTCACTAATCTTTAATAAAAAACAAAATCTCTGTTAACAATCAGCTTAAAACAAACATCTTAACTAAAAACAATCATACTTCTTCTTTTTATAACTAATCTCACTAATCTTTAATAAAAAACAAAATCTCTGTTAACAATCAGCTTAAAACAAACATCTTAACTAAAAACAATCATACTTCTTCTTTTTATAACTAATCTCACTAATCTGTAATAAAAAACAAAATCTCTGTTAACAATCAGCTTAAAACAAACATCTTAACTAAAAACAATCATAGGTACTTCTTCTTTTTATAACTAATCTCACTAATCTTTAATAAAAAACAAAATCTCTGTTAACAATCAGCTTAAAACAAACATCTTAACTAAAAACAATCATACTTCTTCTTTTTATAACTAATCTCACTAATCTTTAATAAAAAACAAAATCTCTGTTAACAATCAGCTTAAAACAAACATCTTAACTAAAAACAATCATACTTCTTCTTTTTATAACTAATCTCACTAATCTTTAATAAAAAACAAAATCTCTGTTAACATTAACAATCAGCTTAAAACTTCTTTAAACTTTATTTAAACTTCTCGATGTCTCGACTTTTCTCGAGCTGAATTTCCCGGGTACGAGACCGACCGATTTCCCGGGAATTCCCGGGACGAGAATTCCCGGGAACAAACCCTAACGTGTGGTCAAGAGCTGCGGTTCGTTTTTGGATCCGTCCGGGGGGAAAAGCAGTGCTTGGTCCGGTGCACCCTGGGCATCGGCTAATGATTTCCTGGCAGTTTCTGAGGGATATCATTGGCCGTTGGCTAAGAGCCCGACAGGGGGGGAGGGGGGTCTTTGACCATTACCGTACAACGTTGCCGACATTTTGTCACAAGATTTTTGAATTATATTTTTACCGCACTGACATTGGCCCAAGCCTTAAAGAAAGAAAGAAAGAAAAGAAAGAAGACATTTATTCCTTTTTGCAAGACACACAAATATAAGATAATATACACAATTTTATAGAAAATAAACAAGGCATAACAAAAAAAACAGACATGAAAAATAGATCATCAGCGTTGTGTGTCTTCGCAAAAGTGAAACGGTCGCTGGCTCAGCATTACGCTGAGGTGTTAGACACCTGCAGCACTGATTTTCAGCCAGAACCGTCTATGATTCACGAAACGATACACAGATAAAATATACTACATAATCCATAAACTTTTACGTAAACAATGCAATACATAGATAGAACCCTTACGGCCGCCACTAAGGAGAGAAGAAGAAGAAGAGTAAAGAAAGAAAGAATGCCAACAAAATATTGAAACCCGACTCACGCTTAGCCAAAAACTGGTAGCCACAAATTGAATGCCAATATTTTTATTGTAAAAACACAATAAAGGGCCAACACTTATTCTGCCACAATAGGAATCAATGGTCGAAAAAAAAAGAATTGCCAAAACTTAAAGTTGTCCGTTTTGCTGCTTTTTAATATTATTAGATCATTAGCATCATCCCGCGACTTCGTCCGCGTATAATCAGACTTCAGAACATACATAGACATATCACGTCTGTATCTTTTACGGGGTAGACAGAACCTAAAGTAACAAAAACTTAAGGCCACGTTTAGCATGATTAAGGGTGTAGTAGGTGGAAGGAATCAAAATAGTGATGGGTTGCAAGCATCGCCTATAACATGATTCCTAAGACTTTCACCCATTCCCTCGATGGGCTTTTAGCATGCGCGGGAAGAGAAGCAACGGATGAACCGACTTAAGAACTGATGTTAATATTATATTCTCTAATAATTATTCACGTTGCGACTTTAGGCAACCTTTTACATGTTTATCGTTATCCCGCAGGAACTATGAAATTAGGGTACGTATTAAAATACATAAAGTTTAAAATGTATAATGGGTTAAAATACATAATGGTTTATAATATATAATGCGATTTTCTCAGAAAGTTACTAATTAACAGGATTGTTATAAAACAAACCTAACCTAATCTAAACCAATCTATAGATTACGATATCAAAAAAAATCTTTAACTAATAGTTTTACAGAAAATTGCGTTATATATTTTGAACCATTATGTATTTTAACCCATTATACATTTTAAACTTTATGTATTCTGACCCGCTCCCATGAAATTAACCGGGATACAAAGTAGCCTATGTTTTAATCTACGGTACCAGCTATCTTCGTTCCAAATTCGATCCAAATCCGTCCAGTCGTTTCAGCGTTAAGAAGGAACGAACACACACTAAAATAAAAAATTAAAAAAATATGATGTTATTAGTTATTAATTTAAATTTTATATGTGCAATAAAGAGTTTACATACATACAAACACACACTCACACCGTCACAAACTTTCGCGTTTGTAATAGCAGGATTACACAGTTTATAGAGAACTAGATGCTGCCCGTGACTCCGTCTGCGGTGAATTCGCTTATCGTTATCATTTTGCTTCCTTCCACCTATAACGTCTACAATCAGGCTAAACGTGGCTTTAGATCTCGCTACCCCCTGTCTACCCCGTAAGGAATAAAGTCCCTAATAGTGTAAGATCCGAATATAACGCCGACCTGCACCGAGCTGATAATAGAATGAAACATATTTTATAATAAATTTTGTATATTAGAAAATATATTAAAAATGGGTTGGCTAAAAAAATCATTTTTCTACTCGTTGATTTTAATCCGTCAATTATGTGTTTGTAGACAAAATTGCAATCACATACTTTTTAATCTTGGATAGTCTATGGCACTTCGGACTCAACTATAATGATTATTATACAACGCTCTCCGCTCCGCTACTCCAGAGGAGATAACTACTATTAATTAATTCATAAGTGGAAGGTACAATTTTCAAACTTAACCCAATGTACTTTACAAAAGGTTATGTATGTACCTCGATAGTCGATGATGATGATGACTCGTAGAAAAAGTATTGTATACAATAGTTACATAATTAGGTCTTAAAATCTCGTACCTTACTTAGGCCACTCGGCAAGCCTCGTGGCCTAAACACGGTACTCGACTTTAAGATCCTCCATTATGCAACGATTGTATAAAATACTATTGTAAAACAGCGTCTTCTCTCGTCCCTGGTGAGCAGTAGTTCCACGGGAGTTTGTAATTGTGTCGTACAGACACATCATTCAAACAGATGGCGCTTAGCGACAAAAAAATCGCATAGTAACATCTAGTAACAGATAGAAAAATCGATTCTCGCCCACAGCTTTACTTTTCGGATTCTGTTCTAATTTTCAATGTTTAGAAATTTAAAACTTACCAAAAAACGAGCCAAGCTCGGCCATCCGGGAGTATTTAAATGTTGTTACGAATAAAGTTTTTTCTATTTCTTTTGCAATCGTCCTGGCAACATTTATCTCCAAATACAAAAAACAACAAAACAACGGCCAAGTTACGAACGGATAACATTCGTTCATTGTGAGACCTTCACGTTGCCGTTAAAAAGCTATTCGTACTCTATTTGTGTCTATTGTTGCTAAAAATCAACAAAGGGGAATGCTACGCCTAATTTGCTACATAAAGAAGTGTTTATCCTAAAAGTAAACACGCAGTGTTGCCAGGGCCCGATTTTTTAAAACACATGTGTAATACCACACGAAAGTGGTGAAAAATTGCGCTGAATTTGAAAAACGAGTAGCAGAAGACAATCACAGCTCTCATTAATCTTGTGAACTAGTCACAACTTTGATTAGAGCCGTAGTTTTGGAGATATAAGCTGATTTATTTATTCAAGACTAGCTTCTGCCCGCGACTTCGTCTGTATAGAATTATACATAAAAACCTTCCTCTTGAATCACTCTATCTATTAAAAAAACCGCATCAAAATCCGTTGTGTAGTTTTGAAGATATAAGCATACATAGGGACATAGGGACATATGGACATTATAGGGACAGAGAAAGCGACTTTGTTTTATACTATGTAGTGACTATGTAGTGATTACAATAGTGGCACAATACTGATTCCAAAGGAATGGATTACAAAACGTCATCATAGTACGGTATTACAGTAATTTTGATTACTGTAATGTAATCGTGTAATTAATTCCAAAAGTAATTGATTACAAACAACTCTGGGTTCTGTCTCCCGTAAGGGATAAACACGTGATTTGTGTATGTATGATATGTATGTGTCTTACCAGCTAAGTAGGGGTGATGACAGTGCGCCAACAGGTGTTGCAGGTGTTGATGCTGCACTGGTATTGGCCGGCTCGCTATTGGCTTAGCTATGGGCCATGGCGCCATCATTGGTTGCCGATAATCTGCGAAAGAATTTTTTTATCACATTTCCATCTATAAACAAGAATCCTATACTTATCTACGGGCCAATTTTTGAAAGCACATTACTCGAAAGTGGTATAAATCAGCTTATATCTCCAAAACTACAGCTCTAATCAAAGTTTTGACTAGTTCACAAGATTAATGAGAGCTGTGATTGTCTTCTGCTACTCGTATTTCAAATTCAGCACAATTTTTCACCACTTTCGTGTGGTTTTTCACACGTGCTTTCAAAAATCGAGCCCCTAAACATTGTAAATCAGTAGAAAGTTCGACATTAAATAAATTCATCAAAAATAGAGTGCTTACGATTAGGAAAGAGTAATAAAACACAAAAGAGTATTTTTATAATTTTTGCCTGTCTGTATGGATGTGTTCATTTACCTCTATGTATGTGTGTGCTAATCTCCGAAACTGTTGGACCGATTTAAATGAAATTTTGCGTGGTGGTACCTTATACCCCTAGTCCAGGGGTTCCCAAAGTGTGCGCCGCGGCGCCCTGGTGCGCCGTAGAAAGTAAAGAGGGGCGCCGTGAGTTCTATCACTACCCGAAACCACAAATATTCGCGGGTACCTATTTGAGCGCTCGCATCGGTAAATAATATAGCAACAATACAACTTAGCTAAGGCAGGGCGCCGTTACAAAATACTAAACTTGTAACTGCGCCGCAGGTTGAAAAAGATTAGGAACCCCTGCCCTAGTCAATATTTTAGATACATTTAATCCCGGAAAATTGGATATTTCTCGCGGGATAGCAGTAAAAACATGTCAAAGGTCGACTGGCTTATGTAAATCTAATTAACGTGGACGAAGTCGCGGGTAAAAGCTAGTTTTTCAATAAAGGCATTACAACATTGTTTATCTTTGTTGGGTTTGTAGACGTAACGTAAGAAATGTGCGAAATATTGTTTTGGCCAACACGACTAGCGCGACAGGTTCGTTGGGAAATAAAATTCGGCGAACTATATTTATAGTACACCGTTAAAAATCAGTAAATGCGCAGTCGGATAAAAAAGGAACGCATTAATAGTGCGTTTTTAATAATTTCGCGGACAATAAAACCGAACACTTGAGAAAACAAAACGCCAAAATCCTCAGTTGCATCAGTTCACAAATTCACAATGCTGCCAACACAATGGTTAAGCCGCCACAGATAATTTAAAAGATCCCTCCAACAATAGAGTCGGGCAGAGGCGTTTTTTCTTCTCTATTTTATGTACGGGATTATATTAAAATAATATTAGGCGTTTTTATTACGGGTTGTTTATATTTTAGGGTATTAGTGACAGTTAAAATGACAGTTTTCACGCCTACTTTTTTATAGATGGATAGCAGACTCGATGTTTTGTCTGGACAATGCATTAAAAAAATTATCATATTTCTTAGTAAAATATGAAAATTAAGTAAAAAAGAAGTCATAAATTTACATTAAAAAGTCCCTTAAGTCTATGTTAGTAATACAACAAATTTTGATAGAACTATAAACAAATCTTAAATAGCTGTTTAATATCTATTTTTTTACATACACATACACAGATCACGTCTTTATCCCTTACGGGGTAGACAGAGCCTAAGGTAACAGGTACCTACAGGCCACATTGAGCAAGATTGTTTTTTTTCATAATAATATAGTTTATTACACAAATGGGCTTCTATAGCAAGCCATGAAAAAAAATCATGAATATTCCATATTACTACACATTATCACTACATAGTATAAAATAAAGTCGCTTTCTCTGTCCCTATGTCCTTATGTCCCTTTGTATGCTTATATCTTCAAAACCACACAACGGATTTTGATGCGGTTTTTTTAATAGATAGAGTGATTCAAGAGGAAGATTTTTATGTATAATTCTACGCAGACGAAGTCGCGGGCAGAAGCTAGTAAATTATAAAACAATGTCACAAACACACGAAACAAGATAAAATTACATATTTAAAAAACCCCTACCATTAATTGAGTGAAATCATTGTTTAAAAAAACCTATGCCACGGAAGAAATGAGAGCCGTTTTTATTTATTTACAAGCATTTATTTATATATCCTTTTAACCTCTAATTGGTCTCTTCAATCCACGCGATTGTGTTCAAGAATTATTAAATTAAATTACAACACACCTTGGCTACCCTAAGCGTTTAAAATAATTACCCGCGGGAAAGTCGTTAAGAGGGGTAAATCAGGGCAAATCGGGGTAACTTTTCCGGGGAAACGCCTCCCGTTACCCTCGGGGCGCCCCTCGAAGACTCCCAAATTGTTTTTAATAGTTCGTTTTTTGATTTGAAAACTTTTTAATATATCGGTGCGGGGCGGTTTATTATTTTTTGTCAGCCAGTGTCTCTCAATTATCCGATTTCACTATCACTACATAGTATAAAACAAAGTCGCTTTCTCTGTCCCTATGGCCCTATGTCCCTATTTCCCTATGTATGCTTATATCTTCAAAACTACACAACGGATTTTGATGCGGTTTTTTTAATAGATAGAGTGATTCAAGAGGAAGTTTTTTATGTATAATTCTACGCAGACGAAGTCGCGGGCAGAAGCTAGTTAATATTATAAATGCGAAGGCTTGTGAGAATGGATGGATGTTTGTTCCTTCGTCACGCTCAAACGACGGGACGGATTTGGATAAAATTTGGAACCGAGATAGCTGGTACCCTAGATTAACACTTAGGCTACTTTTTATCCCGGAAAATTGCATAGCTCCCGCGATAGCGATAAACATGTCAAAGCCTAGAGTCGCAACGTGAATAATTATTGCAGAACATACTATCAGAAGCTAGTATCACTATCACTATCACTACATAGTCACTACATAGTATAAAACAAAGTCGCTTTCTCTGTCCCTATGTATGCTTATATCTTCAAAACTACACAACGGATTTTGATGCAGTTTTTTTTAATAGATAGAGTGATTTAAGAGGAAGGTTTTTATGTATAATTTTACGCGGACGAAGTCGCGGGAAGAAGCTAGTAATATATAATCGAATCTCCAACGGCTCCAACGATATTCATGATCTAGCTGGGTTTCATTTTTAGAAAACGTACAATACATGCTTTAACCCGCGACTTCGTCCGCGTTGATTAGAATTACAATGGCAGCTACGACCTTTGACACGTTTATCGGTATCCCGCGGGAACTATGCAATTTTCCGATATAAAAAGTAGCCTATGTGTTAATCTAGCATACCTACCAGTATCTCCTTCAAAAATGTCATCCATCCGTCCAGACGTTTTTTTTTTTTATATATGAATAGGAAGGCAAACGAGCAAGTGGGTCGCCTGATGGTAAGTGATCACCACTGCCCATAGACACCCGCAACCCCGGAGGGATTGCAGATGCGTTGCCAACCTAGAGGACTAAGATGAAATGCCTCTTGTGCCCGTAATTTCCCCGGTTGTTACTCTCCACACCGGAACACAGCAGTGCAAGCACTGCTACTTAGCGGCAGGAAACTAATAAATCTGCGTAAATAAGGAACAAACATACACACTCATTCACTCAGTTCCTCACAGACTCACTAACTATCGCATTTATAATATTAGTTAGGATTATTCGGATGGATATCGGTTCTTCCATGCTGGTCTGTGAATGGTAACGTTAGGAGGGGAAGGCCTAGACCAGGGGTCGGCAACCTGCGGCTCGCGAGCCACATGCGGCTCTTTGGATGTGAGGCTGCGGCTCTTTAGTTCCATTCGCAAATATTATTTATTTTATAAAAAAAAAAGTTCTGAAACGATTAACGAGGTTTAGGCATTATTTCTGTCTCTCAGCTACTTATACTCGCTTTTCACCGCAGCACCCCTCCCTCGTTTTTCTTTTTTTTTCTTTTTTTTACTTGAATAACCATGCAGAGCCATCGCTCTTATTGAATTTGTTTGCTCAATTGTTTGTTGTTGAAGTTCCTACAAGTTAGTGTTGTAAGTAAGTAAATGTTTAATTGTTTTCATTTTTATCTTATTCATTATCATGTGATTATTTTTTGTTAAAAACACTACTTATATATGAATAAACTAGTATTTCGCGTGGGGGCCGCGGGCCCCGAGGGGCCCGCGGAGGGTCCCGTGCCACCCTGTTTTGTTTTAATAATCCTAACCTTTTTTATTTTATTCTTAGACCGCAATTTCGAATCCGCCATCTTGTGAAAAGCGTTTCGCGTGGGGGCCGCGGGCCCCGCGGGACCCGCGGAGTCACCCTGCCACCCTGTTATTAATCAAATATTTCTGACCTTTTTTTACTTTATTCTTTGGCCGCAATTTCGAATCCGCCATCTCGGGAAAAGCGATTCGCGTGGGGGCCGCGGGCCCCGCGGGACCCGCGGAGTCACCCTGCCACCCTGTTTTTCTTTCAAATATTTGTAACCTTTTTTAGTATATTCTTTGGCCGCCATCTTGGGAACAGCATTTCGCATGGAGGCCGCGGGCCCCACGGGACCCGCGGAAGGTACCCTGCCAGCCTGCTTTTTTTTTCAAATTTTTACAGCTTTTTCTACTATATTCTTTGGCCGCCGTTTTGAAACCGCCACCTTGGAAAAAGTACTTTGCGTGTGGGCCGCGGGCCCCACGGGACCCGCGGAGTCACCCTGCGACCCTGTTTTTCTTTCAAATATTTGTAACCTTTTTTAGTATATTCTTTGGCCGCCTTCTTGAGAACAGCATTTCGCATGGAGGCCGCGGGCCCCACGGGACCCGCGGAGGGTACCCTGCCAGCCTGCTTTTTTTTTCAAATTTTTCCAGCTTTTTCTACTATATTCTTTGGCCGCAATTTCGAATCCGCCATCTTGGGAAAAGCGTTTCGCGTGGGGGCCGCGGGCCCCGCGGGACCCGCGGAGTCACCCTGCCACCCTGTTTTTCTTTCAAATATTTGTAACCTTTTTTAGTATATTTCAATTTGGTATGGCGGCCATCTTGTTTTCGCAATTTTGCAAAAAAATTACCGGTTCACCCATAGGCTGGCTGTTCTGAGCGACTTTAGTTCCGGGCAAACTCGATGGGGCAAGTCGTTGCGGAGAACTGGCCCATGTGTCAGGTCAGTTTCTACGTTCAGGACAGTTTTGCATTTTTTTTGTTCTTGTGATAAAAATTCTTATGCGATGGTGTATAAAGTCGAACCCTATTCCTAAAAGCTGCTATAAAACACAAGTGAGTCTATGAGACTGACATTACTTTGTATGGCGGCCATCTTGGAAAATGGCGAAATCGAAAAATTAATTATGCTGTTTGAATATGTGGCCTCAAACAGCCCCGGATGCAAAATTTCAATCGGATCGGAGTAAAAAAAAATTTGGCCGCCATTTTGAATCCGCCATTTTGGAAAAAAAATTAGGTTCATTAAATTACTCCGCTCACTTTGAACGATATTTGTTTGAGCACCACCCACCTGTTGCGACTGGCCTCTGAGATATTTGCGTTTCAATTTTGTATGGCGGCCATTTTGTTTTTGCAATTTTGAAAAAAAAATACTGGTTCACCTATTGGCTGGCTGTTCTGAGTGACTTTTGTTCCGAGCAAACTCGATAGGGCAATTCGTTACGGAGAGCTGGCCCATGTGTCAGGTCAGTTTCCACATTCAGGTCAATTTTTTATTTTTTGGTATTTAGCATGAAATTTCTAAAGCGACGGTGTATAGAATCGAACCCCACCTCTTATGGGCTCTTCAAAACAACTGGTCAAAGATACAGAAATTACTTTGTATGGCGGCCATCTTGGAAAATGGCGGAATCGAAAAATAAAGTATGCCATTTGAATCTGTGGCCTAGAAGAGCCCCGGATGCAAAATTTCAATCGGATCGGAGCAAAAAAAAATTTGGCCGCCATTTTGAATCCGCCATCTTGGAAAAAAAATTGCATAGTCAGATTTCCCCCTCAACTCTGAATGACATTTGGTCGAGCACCACCCATCTATCGCGACTGGCCTCTGAGATATTCGCGTTTCAATTTTGTATGGCAGCCATCTTGTTTTCGCCATTTTGAAAAATCTTGGACCGGCTCACCCATTGGTCGGCTGTTCTGAGCGACTTTAGTTCCGGGCAAACTCGATAGGTCGAGCCGTTGCGGAGAACCGCCCCATGTGTCAAGTCAATTTCCACGTTCAGGTCGATTTCGTATTTTTCTGGTGGTCGGGCAAGCATTTCTGATACGATTGTGTATAGAGTCTAACCACACCTCTTGTGGGTTCTTCAAAACAGCATGTCAGTGAGTCAGTCAGTGAGTGAGTGAGTGGGTGTTCAGCTATATATATTATAACTAGTATTTCGCGTGGGGGCCGCGGGCCCCAAGGGCCCCGCGGAGGTCCCGTGCCACCCTGTTTTGTTTTAATAATCCTAACCTTTTTTTTTTTTACTATATACTTTGGCCGCCTTTTTGAAACCGCCACCTTGAAAACAGTGACCCTTACCGCCCTGTTTTTTTTTCAAATATTTCTAACTTTTTTTTCTACAATCTTTGGCCGCCATTTTGTATCCGCCATCTTGGAAAAAGTATTTCGCGGTGAGGCCGCGGGCCCCACGGGACCCGCGGAGGGTTCCCTGCAACCCTGTTTTTTTTCAAATATTTATAATTTTTTTTTTAATCTTTGGCCGCCGTTTTGTATCCGCCATCTTGGAAAAAGTATTTCGCGCGGGGGCCGCGAAGGGTAGCCTACCATCCTATTTTTTTCGCATGGGGGCCGCGGGCCCCACGGGACCCGCGGAGGGTACCCTGCCAGCCTGTGTTATTTTCAAATATTACTACATTCTTTGGCCGTCATTTTGAAACCACCACCTTGGAGTATTTCGCGTGAGGGCCGCGGCCCCCGCGGGGACCGCGGAGGGTAACCTACCAGCCTGTATTTTTTTCATATATTTGTCACCTTTTTTTCACTTTATTCTTCGGCCGTTATCTTGGGAACAGCATCTCACATGGTAGCCGCGGGCCCCACGGGACCCGCGGAGGGTACCCTACCATCCTGCTTTTTTTCAAATATTTCTAACCTTTTTCACTTTATTCTTTGGCCGCCATCTTGGGAAACGCATTTCGTATGGGGCCGCGGGCCCCACGGGACCCGCGGAGGATGCCCTGCCAGCCTGTTTTTTTTTTCAAATTTTTCCAACTTTTTCTACTATATTCTTTGGCCGCCGTTTTGAAACCACCACTATGGAAAAAGTACTTCGCGTGTGGGCCGCGGACCCCGCGGGGCCCGCGGAGAGTAACCTACTGCCCTATTTTTTTTCATATATTTATATCCTTTTTTACTTTAATTTTTGGCCGCCATTTTGAATCCACCACCTTAGAAAAAAATTAGGTTCATTAGATTACTCCTTCCACCTAGAACGACACTTGGTCGAGTACAACCCATCTATCTCGACTGGCCACTGAGATATTCGCGTTTCAATTTTGTATGGCGGCCATTTTGTTTTCGCAATTTTGAAAAAAAAAAATACCGGTTCACCCATAGGCTGGCTGTTCTGAGCGACTTTAGTTCCGGGGAAACTCGATGGGGCAAGTCGTTGCGGAGAACTGGCCCATGTGTCAGGTCAGTTTCCACGTTAAGGTTGGCTTTGCATTTTTTTTTGTACTTGTGATAAAATTTCTTATGCGGTGGTGTATAAAGTCGAACCCTATTTCTAAAAGCTGTTATTCAACACAAGTGAGTCTGTTAGTCTAAAACTACTTTGTATGGCGGCCATCTTGGAAAATGGCAGAGCCGAAAAATAAAGTATGTCGCTTGAATTTATGGCCTCGAAGAGCCCCGGATGCAAAATTTCAATCGGATCGGAGTAAAAAAAAATTTGGCCGCCATTTTGAATCCGCCATTTTGGAAAAAAATTTAGGTTCATTAAATTACTCCGCTCACTTTGAACGATATTTGTTTGAGCACCACCCACCTGTTGCGACTGGCCTCTGAGATATTGGTGTTTCAATTTTGTATGGCGGCCATTTTGTTTTTGCAATTTTGAAAAAAAAATACTGGTTCACCTATTGACTGGCTGTTCTGAGTGACTTTTGTTCCGGGCAAACTCGATAGGGCAAGTCGTTGCGGAGAGCTGGCCCATGTGTCAGGTCAGTTTCCACATTCAGGTCAATTTTTCATTTTTTGGTACTTAACATGAAATTTCTAAAGCGTTGATGTATAGAATCGAACACCACCTCTTATGGGCTCTTCAAAACAACAGGTCAAAGATACAGAAATTACTTTGTATGGTGGCCATCTTGGAAAATGGCGGAATCGAAAAATAAAGTATGCAGTTTGAATCTGTGGCCTAGAAGAGCCCCGGGTGCAAAATTTCATTCGGATCGGAGCAAAAAAAAATTTGGCCGCCATTTTGAATCCGCCATCTTGGAAAAAAAATTGCAAAGTCAGATTTCCCCCTCAACTCTGAATGACATTTGGTCGAGCACCACCCATCTATCGCGACTGGCCTCTGAGATATTCGCGTTTCAATTTTGTATGGCGGCCATCTTGTTTTCGCCATTTTGAAAAAACTTTGATCGGCTCACCCATTGGCTGGCTGTTCTGAGCGACTTTAGTTCCGGGCAAACTCGATAGGTCGAGCCGTTGCGGAGAACCGCCCCATGTGTCAAGTCAGTTTCCACGTTCAGGTCGATTTCGTATTTTTCTGGTACTCGGGCAAGCATTTTTGATACGACAAAGTATAGAGTCGAACCCCACCTCTTACCGGTTCCTCCAAACAACTCTGGGGTGAGTGAGTCAGTCAGTGAGTGGGTATTCAGCTATATATATTATAATAAAACTAGTATTTCGCGTGGGGGCCGCGGGCCCCAAGGGCCCCGCGGAGGTCCCTGCCACCCTGTTTTGTTTTAATAATCCTAACCTTTTTTTTTACTATATAGTTTGGCCGCCTTTTTGAAACCGGCACCATGGATAAAGTATTCTGCGTGGGGGCCGCGGAGGATACCCACCCAGTTATTTTCTCAAATATTTCTAACATTTTTTACTATCATATTTGGCCGCCATTTTGTATCCGCCATCTTGGAAAAAGTATTTCGTGTGGAGGCCGCGAAGGGTACCCTGCCATCCTGTTGTTTTTCAAATATTTCAAACCTGTTTTTACTTTATTCTTTGGCTGCTCTCTCGGGAAAAGCAATTCGCATGCGGGCCGCGGGCCCCACGGGACCCGCGGAGGGTACCCTGCCAGCCTGCTGTTTTTTCAAATATTTCTAGCCTTTTTTACTATATTCTATGGCCGCCATCTTAGAAAAAGCATTTCGCATGGGGGCCGCGGGCCCCACGGGACCCGCGGAGGGTACCCTGCCAGCCTGTTGTATTTTCAAATATTACTACATTCTATAGCCGTCATTTTGAAACCACTACCTTGGAAAAAGTACTTCGTATGGGGGCCGCGGGCCCCACGGGACCCGCGGAGGGTACCCTGCCAGCCTGTTTTATTTTCAAATATTACTACATTCTTTGGCCATCATTTTGAAACCACTACCTTGGAAAAAGTATTTCGCGTGGGGGCCGCGGCCCCCGCGGGGACCGCGGAGGGTAACCTACCACCCTGTATTTTTTCAAATATTTCTAACCTTTTTTACTACATTCTTTGGCCATCATTTTGAAACCACTACCTTGGAAAAAGTATTTCGCGAGGGGGCCGCGGCCCCCGCGGGGACCGCGGAGGGTAACCTACCACCCTGTATTTTTTTTCAAATATTTCTAACGCTTTTTACTACATTCTTTGGCCTTCATTTTGAAACCACCATCTTGGAAAAAGTATTTCGCCTGGGGGCCGCGGCCCCCGCGGGGACCGCGGAGGGTAACCTACCACCCTGTATTTTTTTCAAATATTTCTAACGTTTTTTACTACATTCTTTGGCCTTCATTTTGAAACCATCATCTTGGAAAAAGTATTTCGCGTGGGGGCCGCGGCCCCCGCGGGGACCGCGGAAGGTAACCTACCACCCTGTATGTCACTTAGTCGAGCACAACCCATCCATCTCGACTGGCCTCTGAGATATTCGCGTTTCAATTTTGTATGGCGGCCATCTTGTTTTCGCAATTTTGAAAAAAAAAACCCGGTTCACCCATAGGCTGGCTGTTTTGAGCGACTTTAGTTCCGGGCAAACTCGATAGGGCAAGTCGTTGCGGAGAACTGGCCCATGTGTCAGGTCAGTTTCCACGTTCAGGACAGTTTTGCATTTTTTTTATACTTGTGATAAAACTTCTTATGCGATAGTGTATAAAATCGGACCCTATTTCTAAAAGCTGCTATACAACACAAGTGAGTCTATGAGTCTGACATTACTTTGTATGGCGGCCATCTTGGAAAATGGTGGAATCGAAAAATTAAGTACAGCGTTTGAATTAATTGCCTCGAAGAGCCCCGGATGCAAAATTTCAATCGGATCGGAGTAAAAAAAAATTTTGCCGCCATTTTGTATCCGCCATCTTGGAAAAAAAATTAGATCATCAGATTACCTCTCTCACTTTGAACAACATTTGTTAGAGCACCATCCACCTGTTGCGACTGGCCTCTGAGATATTTGCGTTTCAATTTTGTATGGCGGCCATTTTGTTTTTGCAATTTTGAAAAAAAAATACTGGTTGTCCTATTGGCTGGCTGTTCTGAGTGACTTTTGTTCCGGGCAAACACGATAGGGCAAGTCGTTTCGGAGAGCTGGCCCATGTGTCAGGTCAGTTTCCACATTCAGGTCAATTTTTAATTTTTTGGTACTTAGCATGAAATTTTTAAAGCGACGGTGTATAGAATCGAAACCCATCTCTTATGGGCTCTTCAAAACAACAGGTCAAATATCCAGAATTTACATTGTATGGCGGCCATCTTGGAAAATGGCGGAATCGAAAAATAAAGTATGCGGTTGGAATCTGTGGCCTCGAAGAGCCCAGGATGCAAAATTTCAACCGGATCGGAGTAAAAAAAAATTTGGACGCCATTTTGAATCCGCCATCTTGGAAAAAAAATTGCATAGTCAGATTTCCCCCTCAACTCTGAATGACATTTGGTCGAGCACCACCCACCTATCGCGACTGGCCTCTGAGATATTCGCGTTTCAATTTTGTATGGCGGCCATCTTGTTTTCGCCATTTTGAAAAATCTTGGACCGGCTCACCCATTGGCCGGCTGTTCTGAGCGACTTTAGTTCCGGGCAAACTCGATAGGTCGAGCCGTTGCGGAGAACCGCCCCATGTGTCAAGTCAATTTCCACGTTCAGGTCGGTTTCGTATTTTTCTGGTGGTCGTAGGGGCATTTCTGATACGACGATGTATAGAGTCGAGCCTTACCTCTTACGGGTTCTTCAAAACAGCATGTCAGTGAGTGAGTCAGTGGGTATTCAGCTATATATATTATAAAACTAGTATTTCGCGTGGGGGCCGCGGGCCCCAAGGGCCCCGCGGAGGTCCCGTGCCACCCTGTTTTGTTTTAATAATCCTAACCTTTTTTTACTTTATTCTTTGGCCGCAATTTTGAATCCGCCATCTCGGGAAAAGCGTTTCGCGTGGGGGCCGCGGGCCCCGCGGGACCCGCGGAGTCACCCTGCCACCCTGTTTTTTTTTTCAAATATTTCTGACCTTTTTTTACTTTATTCTTTGGCCGCAATTTCGAATCCGCCATCTCGGGAAAAGCGTTTCGCGTGGGGGCTGCGGGCCCCGCGGGACCCGCGGAGTCACCCTGCCACCCTGTTATTTTTCAAATATTTCGACCTTTTTTACTTTACTCTTTGGTCGCAATTTCGAATCCGCCATCTCGGGAAAAGCGTTTCGCGTGGGGGCCGCGGGCCCCGCGGGACCCGCGGAGTCACTCTGCCACCCTGTTATTTTTCAAATTTTTCTGACCTTTTTTTACTTTATTCTTTGGCCGCAATTCCGAATCCGCCATCTTGGGAAAAGCGTTTCGCGTGGGGGCCGCGGGCCCCGCGGGACCCGCGGAGTCACCCTGCCACCCTGTTTTTTTTTCAAATATTTCTGACCTTTTTTTACTTTATTCTTTGGCCGCAATTTCGAATCCGCCATCTTGGGAAAAGCGTTTCGCGTGGGGGCCGCGGGCCCCGCGGGACCCGCGGAGTCACCCTGCCACCCTGTTTTTTTTTCAAATATTTCTGACCTTTTTTTACTTTATTCTTTGGCCGCAATTTCGAATCCGCCATCTTGGGAAAAGCGTTTCGCGTGGGAGCCGCGGGCCCCGCGGGACCCGCGGAGTCACCCTGCCACCCCGTTATTTTTCAAATTTTTCTGACCTTTTTTTACTTTAATCTTTGGCCGCAATTCCGAATCCGCCATCTTGGGAAAAGCGTTTCGCGTGGGGGCCGCGGGCCCCGCGGGACCCGCGGAGTCACCCTGCCACTTTGTTTTTCTTTCAAATATTTCTGTCTTTTTTTTACTTTATTCTTTGGCCGCAATTCCGAATCCGCCATCTTGGGAAAAGCGTTTCGCGTGGGGGCCACGGGCCCCGCGGGACCCGCGGAGTCACCCTGGCACCCTGTTATTTTTCAAATATTTCTGACCTTTTTTTACTTTATTCTTTGGCCGCAATTCCGAATCCGCCATCTTGGGAAAAGCGTTTCGCGTGGGGGCCGTGGGCCCCGAGGGACCCGCGGAGTCACCCTGCCACCCTGTTTTTCTTTCAAATATTTCTGACCTTTTTTTACTTTCTTCTTTGGCCGCAATTCCGAATCCGCCATCTTTGAAACAGCATTTCGCATGGAGGCCGCGGGCCCCACGGGACCCGCGGAGGGTACCCTGCTAGCCTGTTTTTCTTTTTCAAATATTTCTAGCCTTTATTACTATATTCTTTGGCCGCCGTTTTGAAATCGCCACCTTGGAAAAAGTACTTCGCGTGGGTGCCGCGGACCCCGCGGGGCCCGCGGAGGATAACCTACCACCCTATTTTTTTTCATATATTTCTAAACCTTTTTTACTTTAATCTTTGGCCGCCATTTTGAATCCACCACCTTGGAAAAAATTAGGTTCATTAGATTACTCCTCCCACCTAGAACGACATTTAGTCGAGTACTACCCATCTATCTCGACTTTCCACTGAGATATTCGCGTTTCAATTTAGTATGGCGGCCATCTTGTTTTCGCAATTTTGCAAAAAAATTACCGGTTCACCCATAAGCTGGCTGTTCTGAGCGACTTTAGTTCCAGGCAAACTCGATGGGGCAAGTCGTTGCGGAGAACTGGCCCATGTGTCAGGTCAGTTTCTACGTTCAGGACAGTTTTGCATTTTTTTTGTTCTTGTGATAAAATTTCTTATGCGATGGTGCATAAAGTCGAACCCTATTCCTAAAAGCTGCTTTACAACACAAGTGAGCCCATGAGTCTGACATTACTTTGTATGGCGGCCATCTTTGAAAATGGCGGAATCGAAAAATTAAGTATGGCGTTTGAATTTGTGGTCTCGAAGAGCCCCGGATGCAAAATTTCAATCGGATCGGAGTAAAAGAAACTTTGGCCGCCATTTTGAATCCGCCATTTTGGAAAAAAAATTAGGTTCATTAAATTACTCCGCTCACTTTGAACGATATTTGTTTGAGCTCCACCCACCTGTTGCGACTGGCCTCTGAGATATTTGCGTTTCAATTTTGTATGGCGGCCATTTTGTTTTTGCAATTTTGAAAAAAAAATACTGGTTCACCTATTGTCTGGCTATTCTGAGTGACTTTTGTTCCGGGCAAACTCGATAGGGCAAGTCGTTGCGGAGAGCTGGCCCATGTGTCAGGTCAGTTTCCACATTCAGGTCAATTTTTTATTTCTCAGGTACTTTTGATAAAATTTTTGATGCGAAAGTGTATAAAGTAAAACCCTAACTCTAAAGACTGCTCTAAAAGAACAGGTCAAAGATACAGAAATTACTTTGTATGGCGGCCATCTTGGAAAATGGCGGAATCGAAAAATAAAGTATGCCATTAAAATCTGTGGCCCCGCAGAGCCCCGGATGCAAAATTTCAATCTGATCGGATCAAAAAAAAATTTGGCCGCCATTTTGAATCCGCCATCTTGGAAAAAAAATTGCTTAGTCGGATTTCCCCTTCAACTCTGAATGACATTTGGTCGAGCACCACCCATCTATCTCGACTGGCCTCTGAGATATTCGCGTTTCAATTTTGTATGGCGGCCATCTTGTTTTCGCCATTTTGAAAAATCTTGGACCGGCTCACCCATTGGCCGGCTGTTCTGAGCGACTTTAGTTCCGGGCAAACTCGACAGGTCGAGCCGTCGCGGAGAGCTGCCCCATGTGTCGGGTCAGTTTCCACGTTCAGGTCGATTTCGTATTTTTCTGGTGGTCGTGGGGTCATTTTTGATAGGACAATGTATAGAGTCTAACTTCACCTCTTATGGGTTCTTCAAAACAACATGTCAGTGAGTCAGTCAGTGAGTGGGTATTCAGCTATATATATTATAACTAGTATTTCGCGTGGGGGCCGCGGGCCCCAAGGGCCCCGCGGAGGTCCCTGCCACCCTGTTTTGTTTTAATAATCCTAACCTTTTTTTTTACTATATACTTTGGCGGCCTTTTTGAAACCGCCACCATGGATAAAGTATTCTGCGTGGGGGCCGCGGAGGATACCCTGCCATCCTGTTGTTTTTCAAATATTTCAAACCTATTTTTACTTTATTCTTTGGCTGCCCTCTCGGGAAAAGCAATTCGCACGCGGGCCGCGGGCCCCACGGGACCCGCGGAGGGTACCCTGCCAGCCTGTTGTTTTTCAAATATTTCAAACCTATTTTTACTTTATTCTTTGGCTGCCCTCTCGGGAAAAGCAATTCGCACGCGGGCCGCGGGCCCTACGGGACCCGCGGAGGGTACCCTGCCAGCCTGTTGTATTTTCAAATATTACTACATTCTTTGGCCGTCATTTTGAAACCACTACCTTGGAAAAAGTATTTCGCGGGAGGGCCGCGGCCCCCGCTGGGATCGCGGAGGGTAACTTACCACCCTGTATTTTTTCAAATATTTCTAACCTTTTTTACTACATTCTTTGGCCATCATTTTGAAACCACTACCTTGGAAAAAGTATTTCGCGTGGGGGCCGCGGCCCCCGCGGGGACCGCGGAGGGTAACCTACCACCCTGTATTTTTTTCAAATATTTCTAACGTTTTTTACTACATTCTTTGGCCGTCATTTTGAAACCACTACCTTGGAAAAAGTATTTCGCGTGGGGGCCGCGGCCCCCGCGGGGACCGCGGAGGGTAACCTACCACCCTGTATTTTTTTCAAATATTTCTAACGTTTTTTACTACATTCTTTGGCCGTCATTTTGAGACCACCATCTTGGAAAAAGTATTTAGCGTGGGGGCCGCGGCCCCCGCGGGGACCGCGGAGGGTAACCTACCACCCTGTATGTCACTTAGTCGAGCACAACCCATCCATCTCGACTGGCCTCTGAGATATTCGCGTTTCAATTTTGTATGGCGGCCATCTTGTTTTCGCAATTTTGAAAAAAAAATACCGGTTCACCCATAGGCTGGCTGTTCTGAGCGACTTTAGTTCCAGGCAAGCTCGATAGGGCAAGTCGTTGCGGAGAGCTGGCCCATGTGTCAAGTCAGTTTCCACGTTAAGGTCGGATTTGCATTTTTTTTGTACGTGTGATAAAATTTCTTATGCGATGGTGTATAAAATCGAACCCTATTCCTAAAAGCTGCTTTACAACACAAGTGAGCCCATGAGTCTGACATTACTTTGTATGGCGGCCATCTTTGAAAATGGCGGAATCGAAAAATTAGGTATAGCGTTTGAATTTGTAGTCTCAAAGAGCCCTGGATGCAAAATTTCAATCGGATCGGAGTAAAAGAAACTTTGGCCGCCATTTTGAATCCGCCATTTTGGAAAAAAATTAGGTTCATTGAATTACTCCGCTCACTTTGAACGATATTTGTTTGAGCACCACCCACCTGTTGCGACTGGCCTCTGAGATATTCGCGTTTCAATTTTGTATGGCGGCCATTTTGTTTTTGCAATTTTGAAAAAAAAATACTGGTTCACCTATTGGCTGGCTGTTCTGAGTGACTTTTGTTTCGGGCAAACTCGATAGGGCAAGTCGTTGCGGAGAGCTGGCCCATATGTCAGGTCAGTTTCCACATTCTGGTCAATTTTTCATTTTTTGGTACTAAGCATAAAATTTCTAAAGCGACGATGTATAGAATCGAACCCCACCTCTTATGGGCTCTTCAAAACAACAGGTCAAAAATACAGAAATTACTTTGTATGGCGGCCATCTTGGAAAATGGCGGAACCGAAAAATAAAGTATGCCGTCTGAATCTGTGGCCCGAAAGAGCCCCGGATGCAAAATTTCAATCGGATCGGAGTAAAAAAAAAAATGGCCGCCATTTTGAATACGCCATCTTGGAAAAAAATTTGCTTAGTCAGATTTCCCTCTCAACTCTGAATGACATTTGGTCGAGCACCACCCATCTATCTCGACTGGCCTCTGAGATATTCGCGTTTCAATTTTGTATGGCGGCCATCTTGTTTTCGCCATTTTGAAAAATCTTGGACCGGCTCACCCATTGGCTAGCTGTTCTGAGCAACTTTAGTTCCGGGCAAACTCGATAGGTCGAGCCGTCGCGGAGAGCTGCCCCATGTGTCGGATCAGTTTCCACGTTCAGGTCGATTTCGTATTTTTCTGGTGGTCACGGAGGCATTTCTGATGCGATGGCGTATAGAGTTTAACCACACCTCTTGCGGGTTCTTCAAAACAGCATGTCAGTGAGTCAGTCAGTGAGTGAGTGGGTATTCAGCTATATATATTATATAACTAGTATTTCGCGTGGGGGCCGCGGGCCCCAAGGGCCCCGCGGAGGTCCCGTGCGTTCCTGTTTAGTTTAAATAATCCTAACTTTTTTTTTTACTATATACTTTGGCCGCCTTTTTGAAACCGCCACCTTTGAAACAGTGATTCATACCCTACCGCCCTGTTTTTTTCAAATATTACTAATCTATTTTTACTTTATTCTTTGGTCACCATCTTGGGAAAAGCATTTCGCATGGGGGCCGCGGGCCCCACGGGACCGGCGGAGGGTAACCTACCATCCTGTTTTTTTCAAATATTTCTAACCTATTTTACTTTATTCTTTGGCTGCCATCTTAGGGACAGCATTTCGCATGGGGCCGCGGGCCCCACGGGACCCGCGGAGGGTTCCCTACCACCCTGTTTTTTTTTTCAAATATTTCTATAATTTTTTACTATAATCTTCGGCCGCCATTTTGTATTCGCCATCTTAGAAAAAGTATTTCGCGTGGGGGCCGCGAAGGGTAGCCTACCATCCGGTTTTTTTTTTCAAAAATTTCTTACCTATTTTTAATTTATTAATTGGCCGCCATCTTGGGAACAGCATTGCATGGAGGCCGCGGGCCCCACAGGACCCGCGGAGGGTACCCTGCCAGACTGTTTTCTTTTTCATATTTTTCCAGCCTCTTCTACATATCTTCTATATTCTTTGGCCGCCGTTTTGAAACCGCCACACCTTGGAAAAAGTACTTCGCGTGTGGGCCGCGGACCCCGCGGGGCCCGCGGAGGGTAACCTACCGCCCTATTTTTTTTCATATATTTCTAACCTTTTTTACTTTAATCTTTGGCCGCCATTTTGAATCCACCACCTTGGAAAAAAATTAGTTTCATTAGATTACTCCTCCCACCTAGAACGACACTTGGTCGAGTACAACCCATCTATCTCGACTGGCCACTGAGATATTCGCGTTTCAATTTTGTATGGCGGCCATCTTGTTTTCGCAATTTTGAATTTTTTTTTACCGGTTCACCCATAGGCTGGCTGTTCTGAGCGACTTTAGTTCCGGGCAAACTCGATGGGGCAAGTCGTTGCGGAGAACTGGCCCATGTGTCAGGTCAGTTTCTACGTTCAGGACAGTTTTGCATTTTTTTTGTTCTTGTGATAAAATTTCTTATGCGATGGTACATAAAGTCGAACCCTATTTGTAAAAGCTGCTTTACAACACAAGTGAGCCCATGAGTCTGACATTACTTTGTATGGCGGCCATCTTTGAAAATGGCGGAATCGAAAAATTAAGTATGGCGTTTGAATTTGTGGTCTCGAAGAGCCCCGGATGCAAAATTTCAATCGGATCGGAGTAAAAGAAACTTTGGCCGCCATTTTGAATCCGCCATTTTGGAAAAAAAATTAGGTTCATTAAATTACTCCGCTCACTTTGAACGATATTTGTTTGAGCACCAGCCACCTGTTGCGACTGGCCTCTGAGATATTTGCGTTTCAATTTTGTATGGCGGCCATTTTGTTTTTGCAATTTTGAAAAAAAAATACTGGTTCACCTATTGGCTGGCTGTTCTGAGTGACTTTTGTTCCGGGCAAACTCGATAGGGCAAGTCGTTGCGGAGAGCTGGCCCATGTGTCAGGTCAGTTTCCTCATTCAGGTCAATTTTTCATTTTTTGGTACCTAACATGAAATTTCTAAAGCGACGGTGTGTAGAATCGAACCCCACCTCTTATGGGCTCTTCAAAACAACAGGTCAAAGATACAGAAATTACTTTGTATGGCGGCCATCTTGGAAAATGGCGGAACCGAAAAATAAAGTATGCCATTAGAATCTGTGGCCTCGAAGAGCCCCGGATGCAAAATTTCAACCGGATCGGAGTAAAAAAAAATTTGGACGCCATTTTGAATCCGCCATCTTGGAAAAAAAATTGCTTAGTCAGATTTCCCCCTCAACTCTGAATGACATTTGGTCGAGCACCACCCATCTATCGCGACTGGCCTCTGAGATATTGGCGTTTCAATTTTGTATGGCGGCCATCTTGTTTTCGCCATTTTGAAAAAAAAGTACCGGTTCACCCATAGGCTGGCTGTTCTGAGCGACTTTAGTTCCGGGCAAACTCGATAGAGCAAGTCGTTGCGGAGAGCTGGCCCATGTGTCAAGTCAGTTTCCACGTTAAGGTTGGTTTTGCATTTTTTTTGTACTTGTGATAAAATTTCTTATGCGATGGTGTATAAAGTCGAACCCTTTTTCTAAAAGCTGCTATACAACACAAGTGAGTCTATGAGTCTGACATTACTTTGTATGGCGGCCATCTTGGAAAATGGCGGAATCGAAAAATTAAGTATGGCGTTTGAATTTGTGGTCTCGAAGAGCCCCGGATGCAAAATTTCAATTGGATCGGAGTAAAAGAAACTTTGGCCGCCATTTTGAATCCGCCATCTTGGAAAAAAAAAATAGGTTCATTAAATTACTTCGCTCACTTTGAACGATATTTGTTTGAGCACCACCCACCTGTTGCGACTGGCCTCTGAGATATTTGCGTTTCAATTTTGTATGGCGGCCATTTTGTTTTTGCAATTTTGAAAAAAAAATACTGGTTCACCTATTGGCTGGCTGTTCTGAGTGACTTTTGTTCCGGGCAAACTCGATAGGGCAAGTCGTTGCGGAGAGCTGGCCCATGTGTCAGGTCAGTTTCCACATTCAGGTCAATTTTTAATTTTTTGGTACTAAGCATGAAATTTCTAAAGCGACGGTGTATAGAATCGAACCCCACCTGTTATGGGCTCTTCAAAACAACAGGTCAAAGATACAGAAATTACTTTGTATGGCGGCCATCTTGGAAAATGGCGGAATCGAAAAATAAAGTATGCGGTTGGAATCTGTGGCCTAGAAGAGCCCCGGATGCAAAATTTCAATCGGATCGGAGCAAAAAAAAATTTGGCCGCCATTTTGAATCCGCCATCTTGGAAAAAAAATTGCATAGTCAGACTTCCCCCTCAACTCTGAATGACATTTGGTCGAGCACCACCCATCTATCGCGACTGGCCTCTGAGATATTCGCGTTTCAATTTTGTATGGCGGCCATCTTGTTTTCGCCATTTTGAAAAATCTTGGACCGGCTCACCCATTGGCCGGCTGTTCTGAGCGACTTTAGTTCAGGGCAAACTCGATAGGTCGAGCCGTTGCGGAGAACCGCCCCATGTGTCAAGTCAATTTCCACGTTCAGGTCGATTTCGTATTTTTCTGGTGGTCGTGGGAGCATTTCTGATACGATGGTGTATAGAGTCGAGCCTTACCTCTTACAGGTTCTTCAAAACAGCATGTCAATGAGTGAGTGAGTGAGTGAGTGGGTGTTCAGCTATATATATTATAAAATAGATATTTTTCTTATGAATTAAAAGATTACTTTTTTTTATCAACAAACTTTATGAAAGTATTGAGGCTATTTATTGTTGGCGAGAAATTTTTTTGTGGCTCTTTAAAAACTTGAAATTTTGTAAATTGTAATTTTTGGCTCTTCCGACTCAAAAGGTTGCCGACCCCTGGCCTAGACGGACGTTCCGAGACCAAATAGGAGACGTTTTGGAAAAAGGTCAGGTCAGGAGTAAACGAAACCGGCGAGCATGTATGAAGAGATTGATGAATGTGGATGAAACGAAAGAAGTATGTCAGGATCGAAGCAAGTGGAACAAAGTAGTCTCTGCCTACCCCTGTGGGAAAGAGGCGTGACGGTATGTATGTATGTATGGTCTGGGAGTAAAGAAAAAACATAGAATTTACCAGTTGCTTTTCTTCCCGCGCAGATGGTAAAAGCCCATCGAGGAAATGGGCGAAAGTCTTAGGAATCATGTTATAGGCGATGCTAGCAACCCATCACTATTTATTTCCCTGTTCACCTATACGCCTTTAATCATGCTAAACGTGACCTTTAGCTCTTGTTACCTTAGGCTCTGTCTACCCGTAAGGGATAAAGATGTGATATTACTATATGTATGTATGTAGGATTTTAATTTTATAATAAAAGTTATGTCTTAGTCTATGGGAGTAGCGGGGAGAGGGAATTCAGGAAAGATGGCGGGGAGCTTGAAAATACAAAGCTTGTTGCAATGTTTTCTATGTGTTTTAAAATTAATTAAAAGTAGTAATGTGTTAATTCTGGGGTTTTATTTTAAATACTACATTTTGGGGGCTCGTCCGGGATGAATTTTAACTGTTGAGAAGAATTGATGTTGCAAAAAAATGAAAAAGACGTTTTATGAAGAAAATAAGAAGAAAAGACGAATGGCGGATGACGGAAGACTAAAAACGAAAAAAATATAAAGACTACGAAGTTAAAAGAAGTATTAAAGACGAACGACGATTATTATGAAAGACGACGACGCTTAAAAAAGACATATTTTTATAAAGGACGACGAAAACGACTAGAAAATGTTTCAAATGACGGCGGGCTTGATACCAGCGTTCAGCGGGCGAGATAAGACGCAGTCGGTGACAAGATGGATAAAGGAAGTGGACGACAACGCGGAGATCTTCGGCTGGACCCCGCTGCAACAGCTTGTGGTGGCGCGACGTGCGCTGACAGGTACGGCAGCTTTATGGATACGCACGGAGCGGCTGCATAGGACGTGGGCTGATTTGAAGACTGCTCTTGCTGAAGAATTCGAAGACTCTGTAGACTCGAAGACGGTTAACGAAAGGATGAGTGTAGAAAATTTATTACGAAATAGTCAGATCAATAAACGAAGCGGCAATCCGAAGACTACTAGATGTTACAGCTGTGAAGATATTAATCATTCATCGGCGGACTGTCCATACAAAGAAAAATGCACCAAGTGTTTTAAATGTAACGAATTTGACCACATGTCTACGAAGTGTACGAGTACGCAGGCGCAGATGCAAGCGGAAACTTCAGGTCGTTGCATGAATGACACGAATGCAGCAACAAGAAGAATGGCCGATGCGGAATTGCAACAGAATTCCAACGACCCGAAGTTCGTGAGCAATATGAACGACGCTGTGGATGACAGTGCGCATGCGTACGACGGTGATTTAAAGATGGCGGAAACTGCAAAAACTGCTGAAACCGCAATGCCTGAAATTGACATTGACAGCTACAAGAATGTAAACATCATTGAAATTTGCAAGGGGGGTGCGAGTCGGGTTACCTCCACGTGTGATCAAGAGCTGCGGTTCGTTTTTGGATCCGTCCGAGGGGAAGTGCAGTGCTTGTTCCGGTGCACCCTGGGCACCGGATAATGATTTCCTGGCGGTCTCCGAGGGATATCATTATCCGTTGGCTAAGAGCCCGACAGGGGGGGGGGGGTCTTATGACCATGTTCTACCGTACAACGTTGCCGACATTTTTGTCACAAGATTTTTGAATACTGTATTTATTACCTTGACATTGGCGAAATCATCGCATGGTTCGATGGGGCCATATTAGAAAAGAAGAAGAAGAAATTTGCAAGGAACGATCGGCGAATGAATCTTCGTTTGAAAAACCCACAAACAGTGTGGTAATATGCGAGAAGACGGTGAACGCATCGACAGACACGGGCAGCGACGAAAATTTGATGACGGCGGACGACACAAGCAACAGTAATGACGGTCATGAAGGAAATCCCGAGGTGAAAGCAGAGGTGTTGCGGCAGGTTGACAGCTACCAACCCAAGCCAACCAAGGAATACTGTAGCCTTAAGAGTGCGAAAGAAGACGTGCCGGTGGCACAGAGACCGCGGCGAACGACCCAGCAGCGAGTGGTAGAGCGGCAGGAAAAGTACGAGTGGCCGACAGATGACATCACATGGGTACACAACGTACATTATCAGACGAGGACAACGGGAGATCCTGACGACGCGAAAGGCCGGTTTGATAATGATATAATGTACAAAAAGAAGGTGAAGATGAAGACTCGCTGACATAAGTTTTGTAGGTATTTTATTTTATACGAGTTTTGTGCAGAAGTAAGATGTTTGGTTTATTGTTTGAATGAAGTTACGATGTTTATTTAAAGTTGTTTTTTTTGTTGTATGATATTGTAAATGAAGATGTTAGATTTAAGATGTTTCTATGTTTATAGCTTCAGAGTGTAAGGACGGATGTTAGCCTGAGGACAGGTGTTAGAGCAGGACGGCCGAATGTGGAATGGAACGTAAGAGTGTAAAGGTGACGGACGATATTATGAGCGAGACAATGAATATTCGATTTGAAGAATGAGATGACGTATGTAAGATGATTAGGATGGAGTCATAATGAGTCTGCGGTACGATGTCGATAATGTAAACATGTTTATTTTTGTCAGTATGCAGTAAGACAACATTTAAGTATAAGTTGTCTGAGGCCATACAACAGCAGGATGGCCGAGTTGTAGGATTTTAATTTTATAATAAAAGTTATGTCTTAGTCTATGGGAGTAGCGGGGAGAGGGAATTCAGGAAAGATGGCGGGGAGCTTGAAAATACAAAGCTTGTTGCAATGTTTTCTATGTGTTTTAAAATTAATTAAAAGTAGTAATGTGTTAATTCTGGGGTTTTATTTTAAATACTACATGTATGTATGTATGAAAGATATCGATACAGCCATCATCATGTCAAATATATGTGTCATAGGCCTCATTGTTCGGCATACCTAAAGGTGTATAGATTTTGACTTGGTTACATACACACTGACATGCTAATTGGGGTGCGAGTCGTTTTACCTCCGCGTGTGATCAATACGCCCACAATCCTGCTAGTCGCGGGCAGAAGCTAGTTTGTACAATAAAGCATTTACTTACATCCTTAATTCTACGCGGGCTATGTCGCGGGCGGGAGTTAGTGTATGCATACACACGAACATTCTAAAAACCGGATTGGACCGGATAAATTGGTTCTTAAGCGAACCACCCCACGATATCGGAGTCAAAAACATTTATCCCTGATTAATGGCACAAAGGCGATATATTAGCGGGGGCGTGCGTGTGACAGCCAAGAAAGGGGGCGGGGCGGGAGTGGAGTTAAATTTCAAAATTCACCGTCCGTTGGGGGAGGCGGGCTTACACCCCAATAGCGCTAACCTAAGCTTAACATTGGTCACAAATCACTACACTTAATACATACATACATATGCATATTCTTCCATGCTGGTTTGGGAGCAAAGAAAAAACATAGAATGTACCAGTTGCTTCTCTTCCCGCGCAGATGGTAGCCCATCGAGGGATTGGGTGAGTCTTAGGGATCATGTTATATAGGCGATGTGGCTAGCAACCCATCACTGTTTTGATTCCCCTTTCCATCCATACGCCCACAATCATGCTAAACGCGGTCTTTAGATCTTGTCTCCTTAGGCTCTGTCTACCCCGTAAGGGATAAAGACGTGATTTATGTATGTATGTATATGCATATGAGTGGCGTGGCGTCCATAGAATATTTGTTTACTTCTATAGAACTAGTTGTTGCCCGCAACTTCGTCGGCATAGAATTCGCAGGAATTACGCGATTTTCCGGGATAAAAAGTGGCCTATGTGTTATTCCCGACTATAATCTATCTGTGTTCCAAATTTCATTCAGATCTGTCCAGCCGTTCTGGCGTGAAAGAGTAACATCCATCCATCCATCCATACTAGCTTTTGCCCGCAACTTCGTCGGGATAGAATTCGCAGGAATTACGCGATTTTCCGGGATAAAAAGTGGCCTATGTGTTATTCCAGACTATAATCTATCTGTGTTCCAAATTTCATCCAGATCTGTCTAGCCGTTCTGGCGTGAAAGAGTAGCAAACATCCATCCATCCATATTTCCAAACGTCGCGTTAATAATATTAGTAGGATTAAATATTAAATTAATAAATTAATTAGATTTGTAATCAAATTAAATTAATGATCAAAACATAAATTACCGTGACATGAAGCTAAGAATAATTAAAATATGTGTACCTATATTATCCTACAAATATTATAAACGCGAAAGTTTGTAAGTATGGATGGATGGATGTTTGTTTCTCTTTCACGCTCAGAATCTGTCAGGAAATCATTAACCGATGCCCAGGGTCCGGACCAAGCACTGCTCTTCCCGTCGGACGGATCCAAAAACGAACCGCAGCTCTTGACCACGCGCGGAGGTAACCCGACTCGCGCCCCCAAATAAAAGTTTAATCCGATAAATGACACTATGACAACTCAAAACTGCTACGAAAATTCTGTTCTCTTGTCAGTACACAAGTAATTAGTACAGCACCATACAAATTCCCAGCCCGTTCCACAGTGGCCAACATAACAAACTTAACCCAAAATTGACCGTCAAACGCGTTTCCAATAAAGCGCCCCCTGCGCATCAATTATTTTCGCACTTCCCGCGTAAAAATTGGCGCGAAGTCAATAAGCGGGCGGCCATAATGGGACAGAGTGGTGCAAATTCGATAATTAAAGTTATTATGGATATCGATTGCGTTAATGTTTCATTAAAATTAATAGACCATTAATAGACCATTTATTACTAAGATTTACCACAAAACGCTGAAGAACCTAAATAAATATTTATACAAACTTTTGAACGTAATTTAGGGTTATTTTAGGTATAGGTCGCTTTTTTACTTTTAAATATTTTGAATAAGTGTGTTTATTATTATATTATGATAAATTCAACTTTGTATACATACATAAATCCCGTTTTTAGCCCTTACGGGGTAGACAGAGCCTGAGGTAACATGGAGAGATCTAAAGGCCACGTTTAGCTTATGTGGGCTCATAGGTGGAAGTGGAAAGGGGAATCAAAATAATGATGGGTTGCTACCCGCATCGCCTATAACATGATAATAAGAACTTACCATAAATTCTGGTTTTTAGAAATTTCTGAGAATATTCTTGTTATTAAAGAATGTTCTGCAACTTACACATTGCTGTGGCGAATAGTGAAAATCAGAAACGCTTGAAAAAGAAGTAATTAAAATCAAATAAACAGGTAATTAAAGCGGAAACGCTCGAAATAATGCAGTGGGTTGCAAACATAATAATGTCACGGCCACGCGAAACCGCGGCCGGGAACGACTGTCCCATTTCGGGAACACGTTTTTTTGAAAGCACGTACATATGTGGAACTCATAGGATGTACCAGTTGCTTCTCTTCCCGCGCTGATGGCAAAAGCGCGCAGAGAACGAGTGATCTTAGGAACATTATTTCTATCAATCAATCAATCATTTACTTTTAAAATCGCCCATCATTTGCGCGGGAAGAGAAGCAACTGGTATATTCCGTTTTTCTTTGCTCCCAGCCCAGACCAGTAATTGTCTAACTCGCTCGCAATCGCCATCGTGTTCATTTGACAGTTCATGTATGGGCTGACAATTGGCATCGGAATCAGCCAGCTGGGCCTCTATTCGGCGCTGTAACGGCGCACTTCGTCATAGGTACGGCATAGGATTGGCATCCATGCGTCGAAAACACAAAGCCTCTGTTTGGCAAACGTTGCGCTGAAATTGCCAGCCGAATAAAATGTAATGCCCCTAAAATTGGCTAAGTAAAGTTTTTGGACGAGGTGCAAATTATATTTTTTTTCGACAGTCGACGTCTTAATAATCGAGGAACTGGAGCTCTTTTATTTTTATTCCCTATCATTAATTAGAAATAATTTTTTAAATGCTCGATATGACATTTGTGAGATTTAACGGCCGATAAGCTCTGTTGGCTAGAACTAGCTTGTAATAAAAAAAAAACTACGTCAACTGTTTGACATTGTCCAAAAATAATACCGCGGTTCTGTTTATTTGCGTTTGCGTGTAATCAGTGTTAGCAGTGTGTTTTTAATAATATTTCAACGACCTCAGCACAACCTCCGGCCTTTCGATATTGCCGCACTTCTCTTCGACCTTTGCACGATATTTTGGACTACGATTTCAGCTACTTTCCACGACTTAGGCACTGCTTCTTGGACTTTTGTACTTCCACACGAGTGTAATGGATTTGGACGATCCCCAAAGCACTGCAGAGGAAATTAAGTATTACAGGGATGTACTCCAATGCTTTGTACCGTCATATAAGAAGTATAGACGGGATTTTCCAAATATTTGAGCTTAACAAAGGCTTTACAAGCGACTTGGTGCCAAGCTCTAGAAATGAACTGTCCGAAACGGAACTCATATAGTCATATGTCTGTGAGGAACATATCAATGTGAGTATATTGCAGTTAATGTTGTTGTAAGAAATTAAGATTATTGAATCTAGTAAAATGCTTTTATTATATTTACAGATTGAGGAAGATTGCTACCAAAGTAAATCTGGCTAATTACACCTAAAAAATACTGCAAACTTGATATTAACCAAAGCATACCATGAGATTGTAAGTGTCAGCTAGGTGTCTTATTTTATAATTTGTAATTTTTCTTCATTATATTAATTAACAAGGTTATTTAAATGTTCAATGTGTTATTATGAATGTAAACACAGGATATTTATCCCTTGCCATTATTGTACAGTTAACTACAAAAAGATGTGAACAATTTATTCACCTTAGTTCATTGCTACGCCTATTGTTTTCTTTGGTGAATCCTCTCCTCTTCTTAAGGCAAAAAATTAAGTGTAAATTGGACGCTGATATGTACTTCGTTATGTGCTTATTTTTAGGAAATGTTGAATGATGAAAGCAGCCTAACACAAAAGATCTGGCTCAAAGCAGTTACTGCAACATACCCCTACCCTGGGACCGTGCCAGATTCAGAGGTAAAATTATGTACCTGTATAAAAAGAAAAATTAAGTGACAGATTGAGTGATAACAATTTTTCTATGGTAGGAACCAAAAACCCAAAATAGTAAAAATTTTGACAAAATTGTTAGTGTAAAACAATATAATAGCTAGTAGTTATTATAAAGGACTGGTTTGTAAAATTAATTTGATTCTTTTTTTCCAGTGTGATTTTTCGACTCGGACCCAAATCATATATTCAAACAATGGCTTTGTTTGAATATATGATTTTGGTGAAACCATCAGTAAAATGTGTAGCCTGTTCAGCTAATATTACTGAAAAAATCATGCCAAGCAAGCTGTCATCTTCAACTGCAAGTCGTTCATCAACACCGACGTGATATGAACCCAGAGCCCCTCATCGTCAAGCTCAACCAAGGAGACAAAAGGAAGGGAATAATATGTCAGGACGTACACATATCTTAAGAATTATTAAGGAAACTTCAAAATGTATCTTGGTCTTCCTAAAACATATTTTTGGTTGATATGTGGACGAAGCAGTTATAATGTGCTTTAGTCAATTTGCAAGGTGACATAATAAAAATACAATAATTTTTGTTTGTTTTATTTTAAAATGTACAAATTAGTCCTTATTTTTATAAATATACACTTGTTAACAAAAATATTTCTGAAAGACCTATCCAACGATACCTGATGTGATAGATTATGAAAAAAATCACCATCTCAAATTGGGTCACAGACACATTGCTTTTAAAATTTTCAAAACTGTGATTATTAGTTTTAGTTGTAAAATCAAGTATCATGTCAAATGTACACCATTTTGTTAAACCATTATCATGATCCGGTAAAAATGACAAAATCAAAGTCCTCAATTTTTCTTTTTTTACATTCTTCATAAAATGCATTGAGTTTCTCCGGATCTCTTGGTCCTAGTTCTATTCCTCTTTTCTTGGGTGGAAAAATATCCTTGGAGGATATTGGCTGTGTTCCCTCACTAGCTATGGTTCTGTAGATTTTTTTTGTAACCAATATAACACCACCAATGTGTGTTTACATCCACCTGAAAGTAAAACAAATCAATGAAAATATAATCTTCAATAACCATAAATATTTACTCTATAGTGTAAGTATTTACCAGCTGATGCAGAACAAACATCACATGTTGCATCAATTATATTACTATTCGCCTCTTCTAAATGAATAGTCACAAGATAATATTTCATCCTTATTTTGTGCTCCGGAACAACTTTGGCCCTGACAAAGCATTCAGTGTTCCCTCTTTTAATTTCCACATAACCTACTGCGTTATCAACATAACCACCTCTTGATGACCTAAAATGCAATGGAAAACATTATAACACAAGATCTTTCATCATCATCATCTGCCTATTTATGTCCCACTGCTGGGCACAGGCTTATTTGTAACCAAATTTAAATGATTTTGATTTAATTTGATGTACAACAATACACTATGTATGTATGTGTTAAATATTTGTAATCATGATTATTATATGCATCAGAATGTTTGTGAAATTCGTCAGTACGTACATGAGTGTCTTCACACCTCTTATTTCAGCAACATTGTGCTTATCGTTTGTGTAGAAATATTCCAATATCATGAACATATCCATGTGTGGCAAGTTTCTTGAATCCGCTCGTACAAATTCGCTCATTTTGTGATCAATAGCGAAGCCTCAGTATTAAAAAAATCAGTCCAACAGTCAAGGCGGGGGTCGCCGTAAAGCAGAAAAACGTTGTCCAAGAAGAAGTGCCTAAGTCGTCGATAGTAGCTGAAATCGTAGTCCAAATATCGTGCAAAGGTCGAAGAGAAGTGCGGCAATATCGAAAGGCAGGAGGTTGTGCTGAGGTCGTTGAAATATTATTAAAAACACACTGCTAACACTGATTACACGCAAATGCAAATAAACAGAACCGCGGTATTATTTTTTGACAATGTCAAACGTGACAGTTGACGTAGTTTTTTTTTATTACAAGCTAGTTCTAGGCAACAGAGCTTATCGGCCGTTAAATCTCACAAATGTCATATCGAGCATTTAAAAAATTATTTCTAATTAATGATAGGAAATAAAAATAAAAGAGTTGCAGTTCCTCGATTATTAAGACGTCGACTGTCGAAAAAAAATATAATTTGCACCTCTTCCAAAAACTACTTAGCCAATCAACCGTTTGAACTGTCACGCACGATCACTCTACTTGTCAACGCTATTTTATTTAAGACAACGCTAAAACATGTCATAAAATGTTTCTACCGCCTTTGATGATTATAAAATTCATTTAATTATCCTACGAATTTACTGTATGGGCACAAACCCCTTTGCTTTTCTAACTGACTAGCTGTCATAATTTAAAAAAAGTTTCTAATCCTAGCGTATCTGTCTGTCATCTTCTGTCTATGACATTCCGTGCATTATGGTATAGGTACGTTATTGATTGATAAATATTTCGTTCGAACAAAGCCAATATGAGAATGTATACATTAATATGCTATTATATATCTCATATTCAATCAAAATGTTTTATGAATCATTGTCGGCATCATGAACTAAATCAACAACTATCCTTTGTTGTATTACAGGTTAGTACCGGTTATTCATCTATTTTATTATTTATTTTCTAAACATACTTTTTGGTAAGGAACTTAATTTCGTTTCGAAAAGGACTAAATTTAACTACTGGTGTCCCTGTGACTTATTAATCAATAATTGTACGTTTCTATTTCCAGATTGCAATCAAGGTACTAAATGTGCCAAAGTGAATTATTACATGAATAACAAGGATGCAACTGTCCTTCACACATCTTGAACCGTGTCACATTATGTTAAAATACTACGGATCTTAGGTTGACAGCCGAACTTAAATGAAACCTGTAGACCAATCTACTGAACTCCTAAAGTAAGTTACCTTAACCAATAATTTATTTTTATTATTGATAGTCATATAATATATTTTCTGTAACATGGTAAAGTATGTCAGACATGTACAAAAGTAGTTTCTGTTTACCCCTACGGAAATTTAGGTGTGATGGTATGTACATAAGTTAAAGAACTACTAGTCGCTGATTGTTCATTATATTTATGACTCTGTCCAAGTTGAAATTTAGCACTTATAATACCATGCAGGTTTAAATTAAAATAGACTAAACTTTTATGCCAGGAACTTACATACTCATATATAAGAATGACAACCAATTTGTATGCTGACAATGTTGCATGTTAACACTAGTATTTCAATACATCCCACTTGCAATATATATATAATCACTTAAATCATTTCTATTCATTGTTGTTTGTTACTATTTCATTGATTATCTTGTCAGACTTCAAGGGTAGTTAAATATGTATAACTAGCTTCTGCCTACGACTTTGTCTGTGTGGAATCAAATATAGCCAATGTTTTAACAGGGATAATGTAGGATTCTAATGGTGAAAGAATTATTCAAATTGGTCCAGTACTGGATCAATACCAGGTCCAGTTTCGGAGTCTATTCAATGTAAACAAACAAACAATACTTTCCTCTGTATAAATTTGTAAAACCAATGTGTTGCTAGCCTATTCACTCTAAGAATTTTCATGAACAATTATCTAGGCTGTAATTTCCTTCATGTAATAATCTCACTATAACCTGAATTTGTTTTCTGTACATCGTCTGTCTGTTGTATATAAACAAAATGAACATTTATTTTGTTTACAGATACTCCAACTGTCTGGAAGTTCGAACAGTATTGTCGGGTTTTAAATTCAATCATTGAAACATGCCTGGATGCTAAATGCACAGACGGAGTGGCGAAAAGTTACGACACACATGAAGTTCTCAAGATCTGTACTGTCACCGCTTTCCCAATGTTGTCTGCCTGCGGCCTTTATGCAACTATCTTATTTCAAAATAAAATTAATATTTTGGCATGCTAGTATGCGAACTAATGTAATTAACAATCATTACTATAACTAATAAAACTTATTTGTGACTTATTTCCTGTTACCTCCTATTACATTAAACTTATTATACTTAACCTACTGAATCTGTCTACTTATCTTGTCTGTGTTATTATTCTTTATAACTTTATTATGATAAATTAATGATATCAAACAATTATGTTACACTTAAATGCCTTTCTTTTCTAGTTTTTTTTTAAATATTTGAATTAAAACATCTTGCCAAGACAAAATGACTGCTGACAGACTTTTATTAACATTTTCTATGTCTGCTTGTTCATGCTTAGAGAATGCCATTCCAAAAAGCTAAACCGATTTTTGATATAGTTTGCCCTTTATCTCTTGTTTTGATATTCATGAAAATACTTTACTTATTTGCGCTTGAATGCATAGTTTGACTTTCTAAAACTCGAATCATCTGATTAACCATTTTGCCTGTTTACTATCACACGTTTTGAAGTTTAAAGTTGTATATACCCGTGAAGTTCTCAAGATCTGTACTGTCACCGCTTTCCCTGTGTTGTCTGCCTGCGGCCTTTATGCAACTATCTTGTTTCAAAATAAAATTAATATTTTGGCATGCTCTCCATTATACATTAAATATGCGAATTATCAATCATTACTATAGCTAATAAAAGTTCTTTGAGAGTTATTTCCTGTTACCTCCTATTACATTAAACTAACATTTGAAAACACTAAAAATAGCTAATGAATTTGCCACCTAACTGGGCTATTCTTACTTAGAAATGTATCAGTATTACAGACGGTACTGGGGCCACAATGGCCCTGCGTGGGACTCCATCCTTCCCCTATTCCCACCCTTACGCCACCAGCTAACAAAATAATCCTTCATGAAGAATCATGTTGCTGAAAAACTATGCACTAAAAATGGTGCTAATTAAAGATCTATAATACCGACACAGTTTCTACTCTAATGAACTCTCCTTTCAATAACTATTTGATTTATTATCCTTTATGGAAATGATGACTATTAAATCTATAAATCAGACCTTCAATATGTTGAGTTGATGAGAATTTTATTAATTATAAGCTAAACTTTTGGAAAATTAACATATATCCTTTATTAAATCGGAATGCAGTGTTTTTTTGTATGTACTTTAATAAATCCTATCAAAACAATATGATCTATGTACATATGTGGGGAGTGTGAATGGTAAAGTTGGGAGGGGAAGGCCTAGACGGACGTTTCGAGACCAAATAGGAGACGTGTTTTTTCCTTTGCTTTGAGGGACGAACTGATAAAAAAACTTAAAAATGGTGACCGATCTTAACACCTCATGAGTTCAATGACCTCATCATGTTTTTATTTCACAAATTACGTAGCAATTTTAATTTTCCACATTCATGGTCTCGATTCAAAATCGCTATTTTTTTATGCTTTTTAATTGGGGATAGGTTTCGATAGAATTATTGAAAACAAATTAATTGCCCTGAGATCGCGGATTCACCTCACCTTGCACAGACCGTTTTTATTTACCGAATTACACAACAATCTGAGTTTTCCAGATATATTTCCTCGATTCAAAATCGATATTTTTTTACGCTTAATAATTTGGGATAGCTTTCGATCGAATTAATAAAAAAATGATGTTTGCCGTGAGTAAGCCGCACGTAATATTGGAACCTTTTTCATCCACCTTTGCTCCATCCATCAGTGAGGCATACAGTGGGCGATTTGACACATCGAATTCCAAAATTGACAGCTAGCCTGACCATGCGTTGTGCGATCTGCGATTATGTTGCAAAGGCTCGGATTACTTGGGGATTCGGGGGTTTTAGTTTTTCTTAATTATGGCTTAAATTTTGATCAATTTGATGTGATCGCACTGAATAGATAATTATTAGATAACTCGTTATAGATTTGATAGGATATGCGGTCAGAACTCCTCTTTTTTCTGACACACTTTGACAGCTGTTGAAAATCCCCAACAAAAATGACGAGGCGCCCCGAATAGCTTACTAAAAACGCATTGCTTTCTCTTCGGATTGTGTTCGGCAAACTGACATTTGGGCGACCCCGAATAGCAAATTAAACGTTAGGCACTGCAAATGGTTGGTCATAGCTTGGGCGTGTCAGCGCCGAATAGAGGCCCTGTCACATTGAAAATGAAAAGGAAAATTTTATTTTTGCAAATTGGCCGCCAAGGGCTCTTTTACATGTCTTTATGAAACTAGCAGCGCATTTGGAAAGACCACCATTGCCAAGAATGCGCCGCAAGAAACTTGGCAGAAATACATTTTTTTTTAAATAAAACTTAAATTAAATACATTTGTAAAAGGTATGTACCTATAAGGTCCCCGAGCCTTAAATTATATTAATCTATAGTAGAGATGTATGCAAGTATGTATATTCATGCAAGAACTGTCAAAATGAACAAGATGGCCACTGCGAGCGAGTTACAAAAAAAGCCTTCAGATTGAAGCAACAGTGTGTACTGTATTATAATTATGAATTATAACACTGTATAGAAAATGATTGCCGAAACCGTCAACACGTTTAAGTAACTATCGATTTAGTAGCACAAAAAGGTTTGTGCTACTAAATCGATAGTTCGATAGTCGATAAAAAAATATCAAAAGCAATAAATTGCACGCCATTTTTTATTGCGAACACAAAGCACAGACAAACCATAATGCCATAGGGATCAATTGTGAAAAGGCAAAAACTGTAAGCCGTTGCCCATTTTGTGTGTGTTTGTGGCGCTGCATTGCGCAGCGCACAACACTAAAAGCTACGCCCCGCACTATGGCCTGCGGGGGAGGAGCGGAGCGGGGGCCGGCGCGGACGCCGCCCGCACCGCACCGCCAGTTGCTGAGACTACGCCTGCGCGCATCGCACGTTACCAAAATACTAACTCCACAGAGCAAAAACAAAGAGGAGCTGGCCTAAGCAACTGTGCACTGTGATTTTCAACTAGGTCCTGACGTCATCATTGTGGGCGGGGCTTAGTCAGTATGTTGTCAGCGTTCGTCAGGTGCACATGTATCGAGACTCGCATTATCGGTGTGTTTTCGCGGTTTTAAGAAGAAAAGGATGAAAGTGTTGTGTTTTATCGTGTCAAAGTTATTCAGACAGACGTTCTGATGCTATGAATGGTATCACATTTCATTTGTAAGTAATTTTATACGTAATTATTAAAATACTTCTAGAAAATTTTCGGCTTTCAAGTATAAATTATACTTCTCGACACTAGGTGGCGTAACTTTTGTGAATTAAAAATATAAGTACGTAAAGTTCCGCATTAGTATATTGTAATAATCATACGTGTATACTGAAAACTAAAGTATACATTTAGTCCTAAATACTTTTTAGTCGCCAAAACAGTACTTTAGTAGTTTTATAAATATATTGTGAACAGGCCGCCATCTATCGTCAATTAGAACAACTATTTTCAACGTCAAAAATATCAAGAGCCGTAATTAGAATCAAATAATTTTATCGAATAACGCACGGCTATGGTTAGTAATGAAATAACAATACATTTTAATAGCAAATATTTTGAAGTAACAAAGTTCTGAGTTGTATACATATTATTCTCCGTGACTGTTCATGAATTGAAAGAACTTAGAATATTAAATAAACATTTTATCCATGTTAACATAATTGGCATTGTTCATTTTTCTAAGCTGTGCTTTAAACACCTTTATGATAAAATGGACTATTTCAAGCAACTAATTTGAATAATATGCCTTTATTTTCGCAGGTAATTGAATTTTGTAAATAAAATTATGTTCGTAATAATAATTTGTCTATTATTTTACATAAGTACAATATACATCTAAATCAGTAAAAATGGTTACCCTTATTTTATTCATTTATTACACAAACTTTTTGAAACTCAAAGTTCTGAGTACGTCCCATTACTTTTACACTGATTGACATCTAGTGTGAGATAGCTGAACTAGGTAGGCGAGTGGTTTTGCTACTAACCGACGGATGGAAAATTGAAAAGTGGGCGGAGTTCCACAACCCCTCACCCCGCAAAATGTCACGCGATGTTTCATAGGGAAATCTTATTACCACACCTCCTCTTTGTTTTTGCTCTATGACTAACTCGCAACGCTACGCTTTTACTAACCAATTTATATCTCAACAATTCAACTCATTTCATTCAATTAATAATATCTCTTTAACTTGTAAATCTGTAACCTAAATTCATTTTCACAATTAAACTTGTTAAACCTAATCTTCAATCTTTAAATCTAATAACCTATAGGTAACGAACCCTATAGTTGGTGACCCGCGACGGTTCTTTGTTGCTTAAATTAATAATAAAGCTTAAATATAAACTAAATAATACACGCGCCGCGGCAAGATGTCCGATCAAGAAGGAGAGGCGAAAACACCACCTCCGCCGCCACGTGGCTCCCAAGAAGATGCCGCCGGCGCCGAAAGAGGCGGCATGGCCGTCGACCGCGTGGCCGTTCGTTTGCCACCCTTTTGGCCCGAAGACGCAGAAGTGTGGTTCGCACAAGTAGAAGCCCAGTTCGCCATAGCAGGCATAAAATGTGATTCTACAAAATACTTTCAAGTCATCCGCGAGTTAGATCACAAAACGGCGCGCGAAGTTCGCGACATATTGACAAACCCGCCGCCATTAGACAAATACTTAAAACTTAAAAACGAGCTAATCAATCGACTCTCCATTTCAAACGAAAATAGGCAACGGCAGCTTCTAACACACGAAGAATTAGGCGACCGACGGCCATCGCAATTTTACCGGCACCTTAAAGGCCTAGCGAAAGATAGCGTGAGTGAGGATTTTTTAAGAACCATGTGGTCGAGCCGCTTGCCGACGCACGTCCAGGCGATCATCGCGTCGCAGAAGTCCGCGACGCTCGAGGATTTAGCTACCTTGGCCGACCAGATAATGGATGTGGCACCCGCCCCACCTCAGGTAGCCAGCGCGAGCGCAAACGCCGCTGCTCCGCAACTAGACGTCATGTTCCAGAAACTAGAAGCCTTATCTCTACAGATCGCGCAATTAACTGCAGCAGGTAGCGAGCGACGTTTCCGTTTCAACAGCAGGTCGAGGTCGCGCAACCGGTCGAAGTCACGCGGTCGGAGCCAGGTCACTAAACCAGGTATGTGTTGGTATCACAGTAATTATGAGGATGATGCTAAGAAATGCGTGCCGCCTTGCAACTATAAGGCGGAAAACTGACGCGACAGTCCATAGAAGCGACTACTGGCTGTCGCACTGCTACAAGTCGCTTATTTATAACCGATAAAGTCAGTAAAATACAATATCTTATAGACACAGGTTCCGACCTATGCGTGCTGCCACGTAAATTCAAATTTAATTCAAAAGCACCTGATACTTACACATTAACTGCTGCCAATGGATCTGTAATACATACCTATGGACTTCTTATGCAACAACTGAACCTGGGATTAAGGAGGAATTTCACCTGGAATTTTGTTGTCGCAGATGTGGACAAACCTATTATCGGTGCTGATTTCCTTGCTCATTACGGACTACTTATTGATTGCAGAAACAGAAAGCTTGTCGACAGCCTTACTTCATTATCATCTCCTGGGACGCTCCAGCAATGTGAACAGGCAAGCATCAAAGCAATCTCCGGCAATAGTGAGTACCACAATTTATTAAAACAGTACCCCAGTGTGTTGAAGCCATCTGGAATACAGCAGGAAGTCAAACACTCCACTGTTCACTATATCAGAACGACTCTTGGCCCACCTGCCTTCTGCAGGCCAAGAAGATTAGCTCCAGACCGACTAAAAATTGCAAAACAACAGTTCGAAGAAATGCAACATGAGGGTGTTGCGCGTCGATCTGATTCTCCATGGGCCTCTGCTCTTCACCTGGTCCCGAAGCAAGGAAATGGCTGGCGGCCATGCGGGGATTACCGCGCGCTTAATGCCCGCACAATCCCTGATAGGTATCCCGTCCGTCACATAGAAGATTATTCACATCGCCTGGCTGGTTGTAAAATATTTACTAAAATTGATTTAGTTAAGGCCTACCATCAAATACCTGTATATGAGAATGACATTTGCAAGACTGCTATTACTACACCTTTTGGGATGTTTGAATTCCCCTTCATGTCATTCGGACTAAGGAATGCAGCCCAGACTTTCCAGAGATTTCTAGATGAGGTGCTGCGAGGCCTGGATTTTGTTTTTTCCTATATTGATGATGTCCTCATTTTCTCTCACAATCACCAGGAACACATGGAACACCTGCAACAAGTCTTCAACAGATTCCAGGACTACGGGATCCTCATCAACGAATCGAAGTGCTCATTTGGACAACAGGAGGTCAGCTTCCTCGGTTTCATCATCTCAGCAGACGGTACTCGACCTATGGATGACAAGGTACAGACACTATTAGATTTCCCTGCACCCAAGACTGTTGGTGGTCTCCGTCGATTTCTTGGGATGCTGAATTTTTACCGAAGATTCGTCCCTCATGCTGCTGATAACCAGGCTCCTCTCAACAACATGCTGGCTGGCCCTAAGATTAAAAGCTCAACTGAACTTACCTGGAACCCAGAACAGCTGGTAGCTTTTCAAAACTGTAAGTCCAGTCTGGCGCACTCCACATTACTAGCTCATCCAGAAATAGATGCACCGCTGGCTCTTGTAACTGACGCGTCGAGCACAGCCTTGGGCGCGGTGCTACAACAACTAATACAAGATAAATGGCAACCCCTAGCTTTTTTCTCCAAGAAAATGTCACGGACGCAGCAACAATACAGCGCCTATGATCGAGAGTTGCTTGCAATATATGAAAGTGTGAGGCATTTTAGGTATATGGTTGAAGGCAGACATTTTGTGATTTATACTGATCACAAGCCAATCATATTCGCATTCCAACAAAAGGATAGAAAATGTTCCCCAAGACAATTCAATTATTTGGATTTTATTTCGCAGTTTACAACTGACCTGCGCCACATCTCAGGGAAAGACAACATCACTGCCGACACGCTCTCCCGCATTGAGGCCATCTCCGTGCCACCAGACTTCGAGGGCCTGGCTGAAGCTCAACAGAGAGACGCTGAGCTGCAGGAACTCATCGCCACCCCGTCTACAGCATTACGGTTGGAGAAAATACCTGTGCCAGGTACCAATGTTTATTTATATTGCGATACATCTCAGACGAAACCTCGTCCTTTTGTCGTGCAAGAGCATCGAAGAAGGATTTTCAATGCGGTGCATGGTCTGAGTCACCCAGGAACAAAATCAACTACTAAGCTGGTCACTGATCGATTTGTTTGGCCCTCTGTACGGAAAGATTGCCGTCTTTGGACACAAATGTGTGACCAGTGTCAACGTTCAAAAGTACAGCGGCATACTTCTTCTCCACTGGAAAGGTTCAATATGCCAGGAGAAAGATTTAGTCATGTGCACATTGACCTAGTAGGTCCGCTGCCACCATCATGTGAATACAGATATTGTTTTACAGCAGTAGACAGATTTACCCGTTGGCCAGAAGTAAAACCTCTTAAAGACATCTCAGCTGAATCAGTAGCTAATGCTTTATTGGAAACATGGATTTCACGCTTTGGTTGTCCACAGACTATTACGACCGACCAGGGAAGTCAGTTCACTTCACAACTCTTCAAAACCTTGACAGATCTCTGCGGCATCCGGCTGAGACACACCACTGCATATCACCCGGCAGCTAACGGCATGGTGGAGCGCCTGCACCGCACGCTGAAAGGAGCCATCATGGCCCACAACGACACCCGCTGGACAGATGTGCTGCCACTCGTGCTGCTCGGACTACGCAGCGCATGGAAGGAGGACTTGAGATGCTCGGCTGCAGAGATGGTGTATGGTGAGCCCTTACGAATACCGGGTGAGTTCTTTCAAACCAATAACTCTAACACGCTGCAGCCGACGGAATTTGTCCGACAACTAAGAGAGCATATGACTAAAGTAAAACCAGTGCCTGCCTCTAGTCATTGCACTAAGTCAGTTTTTGTGCACAAGGATCTCAAAACTTGCACCCACATTTATCTTCGCAAAGATGCACTCAGAGGGGCGCTGCAACCGCCCTATACTGGCCCACATCGTGTTCTCAGCAGAACAGACAAGACCGTCACTGTTGAGTTACCCAGAGGACCAGTGACCGTCTCAATAGATCGTGTCAAACCATCCTACTCTCAGAACGACACAGTTCCAACCTATCCTTTCTCTTCCCAGACTGACACAGCTATCTCTACTAACTACCACAGCCTACCTACACCTGCACCTCCCGTTTCAGCTCCACTTCCTACTTCAACTCCTGCTCCTGCTCCGGTCAAAACCACCAGGTCTGGCCGGCGAGTAAGATTTCCCATCTGTTTTTCACCAGAACGCTGATTCTCCCAAGGGGGTGGTGTGGCGCTGCATTGCGCAGCGCACAACACTAAAAGCTACGCCCCGCACTATGGCCTGCGGGGGAGGAGCGGAGCGGGGGCCGGCGCGGACGCCGCCCGCACCGCACCGCCAGTTGCTGAGACTACGCCTGCGCGCATCGCACGTTACCAAAATACTAACTCGCAACGCTACGCTTTTACTAACCAATTTATATCTCAACAATTCAACTCATTTCATTCAATTAATAATATCTCTTTAACTTGTAAATCTGTAACCTAAATTCATTTTCACAATTAAACTTGTTAAACCTAATCTTCAATCTTTAAATCTAATAACCTATAGGTAACGAACCCTATATGTTTAACATTATTGGATTATTGCTTGCTCAACATAGAAGGCATACGAGCAAGTGGGTGCTAATTTCCACTATCCATGGGCATCTACCAGGGTTTCCAGACGTCCCGATTTGGGCGGGACGTCTCGATTTCTAAATCAAAATTGAATGTCCCGCGCGGGACTGGCTCAGTCCCGCTTTTCGGGGATAACAAAACATGGCTGATTTTTGTTTATATTTTTTTAATAAATTTATAAAAGGAATGTATAAGGTCCTCAAGTCAAGTAGGTACTCTAAATTATATTAGTCTATTGGGACCGTGCGCGACGACAGCGCCACGTGATAGGCGGCCATTATGGACAATATTGTCACCGCTGTCAAACAAGAAGTAAGTAAATATTGTGAAAAATATTAATGAAATCTTGTGTTATTTTACTATATTACACAATTTTGGACAGTGGTAGTCAGTAACATTATTGCCAATAATATTAAAATTGTTGTTTTCAGTGAAATTTTAGAGGTTAGGTAACTTACTTTTTTTTTCTTACGGCAAATATCCACTTATTTCTTTGGTCTCGTTTCCACCATGGTCTTGGAAATTGGTAAAATTTACAGTCGCTTTTCTTCTTGGTGTTATTACAATTCACAACAACACATCTTACCAGGACCATATTTTTATCTCAAAAACGATTAGAAAATGTTTACTGCAATATGGATTTGACAGCTCAAGTCAGCGACAAAAATGACAATTTTAGCCGTAGCGAGCGCTGTGATCGTTTAGGCTACCCCCTCCACCCGCTTTGCACTCTGCCAATAGCAGAGATGTATAAAGTCTCTACTGGTCAAAGTGAAACAAAAAGTACGAAAAAAAACTAATAAAAATAATTTAAGTGTAAAACGCCTTTGTATTTCACACTACAAAATAAAAAGAAAGAAAGAAAGAGAGAAGAGATTTATTCCTTTTTGCAAGACCCACAAATAAAGGAGCATACACACAATTTTATAGAAAAAATAAAATGTCTTCGCAAAAGTGAAATGGTCGCTGGCTGAGCATTACGCTGCGGTGTTAGACACCTGCAGCACTGATTTTCAGCCAGAACCGTCTGTGACCCACGGAACGATACACAGGTAAAATATACTACATAAACCATAAACCTATACGTAGATAAAGTAATATAGAAACCGACTTATGTGTAACTAAAAAATACGTAAATTATTTATAGTACAATGGGGTAAATTCGAAATTGGGGGAATTTCGAAACTCGTGGATATCCACTAAACGGGGAACAATTACATAATTTAGCAGCGCTTACCTAGCAGCTCCAATGTCTTCGGCATCTAGATAAGCGTTGCCAGATTATGGAATTGTTCCCCGTAGTGGATATCCACGATTTTCGTAATTCCCCCAATTTCGAATTTACCCCAATGCACCTTAAATAGTTATAAACAAAAAAAAGGAGGGATGAGTAACTAAATTGTTTAAAACAACAAAGTGTAAGTAAACTGTAACAGTTTAAACTGTACAGTTCCGTAAACTACACGCGTTCCAATTATAATGAACACCGGAACTGCCAACCTAACGACAACCGATTAACCGACGAAACACAGGTGTACCAACACTAGCGTTAACATGACCGCAGACGCGTTCTGAATTTAAACGAGCGAGCACCACATTTGGAAGTGCGGTGCGCTTATTGCGAAGTTTAACGGTTACGCTGCTTGTGATACATACATACATGACGTCTTTATCCCTTACGGGTAGACAGAGCCTTAGGTAACAAGACCTTCTTCAAAAAAAAATCTAAATGTCAGTGAAAATTTGAACACGGAAAAATCTGAAAAGTAAAGCTATGGCCAGAAATCGAACCCGGATCCTCGTCATTCCGTGACTCGTGCTATACCCCTACACCACCCATAGCAGCCCTTCCCTTCATAAAGACCTTCTTCTTTTTTTTAATATGGCCCCATCGATCGATGCGATGATTTCGCCAATGTCAAAGTAATAAATACAGTATTCAAAAATCTTGTGACAAAAATGTCGGCAACGTCGGTAGAACACGGTCAAAAGAGCCGCCCCCGTCGGGCCTTAGCCAACGGATAGTGATATCCATCGGAGACCGCCAGGAAATCATTAACCGATGCCCAGGGTGCACCGGACCAAGCGCACTGCTTTTCCCCTCCAAAAACGAACCGCAGTTCTTGATCACACGCGGAGGTAACCTGACTCGCACGCCAACAAGACCTGAAATAGCAGTAATTAAGTTCCAAAAAAATTTCAAAGATGGCCGAATGTCAATCTCGCAAATGTCATTGTCACTGTGACGTACCAGATTGTCATTAGAATGGGGGCTATGGCGTGTGAATTTGCCACTAGAGGCGCTAGTGTCACGTGAGGTCCAATAACATTCACTTTTCACTGGTTTCGGCGGGCTTCGTGACATAATTATAATTTCTTTCATTTACCTGTTGAAAAATGATCTCTTGCGTGAAATTATCGCAAATATGGATTATTTGGCGATGAACGCGAACGATCTGAAAGCGGATTTTTTTTCCTACTCTACTTCAGCTACTCAATTTGACGATAGTTATTTATAATTAACTAGCTTCTGCCCGCGACTTCGTTTGCGTAGAATCACTACATATTATAAAACAGAGTCACTTTTTCTGTCCCCATGTCCCGATGTATGCTTATATCTTCAAAACTACACAACGGATTTTGATGCGGTGTTTTTTAATAGATAGAGTGATTCAAGAGGAAGGTTTATAATGTATAGTACATGCACAATATACCGTGCGAAGCCGGGGCGGGTCGCTAGTTATACACCTTCCTCTTGAATCACTCTATCTGTTAAAAAAACCGCATCAAAATCCGTTGTGTATATAAGCATACATAGGGACATAGGGACAGAGACATAGGGACAGAGAAAGCGACTTTGTTTTATACTATGTAGTGATAGTGATAGTGATGATGAGATTTAAGATTTAAAAGTTTAGTTTAGTCCCCATTATGAGCTTTTCTTCTATAAAAGTGTTTATGAAATATCAATTAACAATTCAATTATCAATGTTTCTCTCTCTCTCTCTCTCTCTCTCTCTCTCTCAATTGGTACGACTAATATTTAAATAAGATTATTTTCTCCTGCAGTTGGATTTAAATTTAATTTTCTCTTTACAATTACAAATTCTTAAAAATGTTCGTAAATCATTTAGAAAAGTGAAAACTTACTGGCGTAAAACTATTTCTTTATAATGGCAACACATTGGTAGTTTTTTTTAAATTTTATTAAAGTGACGAGATTAAGTCTGTGCTCTATTCCATAGGACCATTAGGAACCCACCCGAGCCCATAGTCTTGAAACTGACGTACAACGACCACTACCAACGACCCTAATATCAGTATAAGTGACACCTGCATCCCATTTCTGCGACTACCTTCAAAAAGATTTATCCAAAACGTTATTCCAATTCCGCTGTTCACAAAAAAACGCTACCAATTCAACGACGCTGTCCCCAAATCTCTCACGACCCTTATTACTTGGCTGCCAACGCCCGTTTTCCTTTACCTAAGCCTTTGACAACTGCAATATTCTAAAACTGTGCCACGCTTTATTTGCAGTCGCTAAAAACATCTACGGTCTTTATGCGACCGAGTTAGAGTAGGTTTCTGTTTGAATGTTGCGTTGACAACGGTAAAGGGTTGGGCGTTCGAATGGCGTTCCGAATTCAAATATTATGGCAATATGGCGCCAATGACATGTTAATATGGGCTCGGGAGACGATATGCATAATTTTATGGTAGGAGTTCGATTTTTGATTTTCTCGTTTGTTTTAGTAGGTTGGTACGTGGGTGGAAAGGCTTGGGCGTATTTTCGCGGGCTAACTGAATGGTGTTTTTGATGCTTGCAGGATTATTATGTGCCAGGTCGTGGTTAACATAGAATGTACCAGCTGTAGTAGCCTGCGCAGATGATAAAATCCTATCAAGGGAATTGGCGAAAATCTTATTATCATACTAGCTGTTGCCCGCAACTTCGTCTGCATAGAATTCGTTTATCGCTATCCCGCAGGAATTACGCAATTTTCCGGGATAAAAAGTAGCCTATGTGTTATTCCAGACTACCTATAATCTATCTATGTTCCAAATTTCATACAGATCTGTCCAGCCGTTCTGGCGTGAAAGAGTAACAAACATCCAAACATCCATACTCACAAACTTTCACATTTATAATATTAGTAGGATTATAATAGTAGTTGGATAATTTGATTCCATTTTTTACATACGCCTATAATTATGCTAAACGTGGCCTTTAGGTCTTGTTACGTAGGCGCTGTCTACCCCGTATGGGATATAGAAGTGATATGTGTATGTCTGTGTGTAGGTAGGTTGTGGTTTTACGTTTAAAAGTTTCAGATAAAAAAATAATTTTAATACAAGCTTTTTTTTGCATTATGTGTACAATGTCAAGAGTTCTCTGTAGAGACGATCCAGGGGCCCAATTTTTGAAAGCACATGTGTGAAAATACCACTCGAAAGTGGTGAAAAATTGTGCTAAATTTGAAATACGAGTATATAGCATAGAATAAACTTACGGCTCTCATTAATCTTGTGAACTAGTCAAAAGTTTGATTAGAGCTGTAGTTTTGAAGATATAAACAGATTTATGCCACTTTCGAGTGATGTGCTTCCAAAAATTTGGCCCCTGGCTGGCTCGCCACTTCACTAACAGATTATTGTATTGTCATCCGACTTACACGAGTATGCAAAATTTCAGTTCAATCGGTTGATAATATCTGCTTCTAAATTGAGCCGCAAGATTCCACCCGGACAAACATACTTATATATGTACATTGCAAGTTAATAAAAAGCTTGTATTGCAAAAACTATTTTTCCGAGAGTTGTCTTTAGAAAAGCTTTGGATTTTCTTTAAAACTTTTAAATATACTAGCTGTTGCCCGGGACTTTATATTGGGGAATTAGTATCCCAGGGGCCCGATTTTTGAAAGCACACTCGAAAGTGATATATCTGTTTATATCTTCAAAACTACAGTTCTAATCAAATTTTCGATAAGAATTTAATTGCAATAGATACAATACATCATGATTAATCTAAAAGTTAACTAAATATACAAAACTTAAAACTAAATAAATATACCTAACTATAAAAAGAAAACACCATCTAAAAGGCCCTCCTGCGGCATAGACCCCAACACACTGGCGGCATTACCTCTCTGTACAGCCAGAGAAATTCGCTGGGAGAGGTAAGCGCCAGCTCTGGGGTCTCCTGAGGTCTCTGTCAGATTTTCGATTAGTTCTCAAGATTAATGAGAGCCATAAGTATCTTTTAAGCTTCTAAGCGGCGCAATTTTTCACCACTTTCGACTGGTATTTTCACACATGTGCTTTGAAAAATTGAGCCCGGTAGACTTTTCAAGAGACTTTTCCCGATACTTCCGACAATTAGTTGCCGTTATATTTCAACCAATTCACAAAGCTTGACGAATTACATACCTTCTTCACAAATCACTAAGAATTGACCAAAAAAAATTGTGCGTAATATTTTTTTCAGAATTTAACTTTTGGTTTTTCGTACTCAGCATTGTTTACCCTATCGATTCTTATACATGAAAACACGAGTCCCTGATTTTACTGTGGATTTTTTCTCCTGTACGTCACGTTCCATACATATAAAAAAACGACGAACATAAAATTGACGAACTGGAATGGAAGTTTTGGGGCACTTTTTGTATGTATCTTGTGTGTGTGGGTCTATTTTTCATGTCTGTGTTGTTTTTCTTGTTATTTTTCCTATAAACTTGTGTATATTCTCTTATATTTGTGTCTTGCAAAAAGGAATAAATATCTAAATAATAAAAGGAATAATGTCTTCTTTCTTTCTTTCTATGTATACAAAATTGCAGCTCAATCGGATGAAGACATCTGCTTCAAAATTGAGTCGCAACACTCCACCCGGACCAACATACGTTGCAAGTTTATAAAGCTTGTAATAATTAGATGATGATCAGGGACGTGGATTAAACGGTTAAATATCACAGAAATAACGTTAAAAAAACAACCGAATTAATAACAAACCGTTTACGCTATAATAACGCCCGTAACAACTCTCCAGCCGACATCTTAATTTACTAACGTAACTTGCAATATGGCGGACTTTTTCAATAAAACTGGCGCAACATCTGGCCGGACACTTAGGAGCGGGGGCGGAGAGAGACAGGGCTATATAACAGCGGCTAAGCACGAAAGGGACGGACGCCAGTCCGAAATTAATATGTCTTCTTGGCTCGGTGTTTTATTATTGAAGGATATATCTCTATTAATAAATGTGTTATTGGAGGAAATATTAGGTTTTTATTGGATAGAAAGCTTTTAGATGGTAGTCGCAATTGTGACACGGAAATGTCGGGTATTACAAGGCTATGATACCATATTGTAAATCAAATATCAAAAAATCAAAATGTTACTCTTGCAAATTGGCCGCCATGGGCTCTTTTACATGTCTTTTTTGAAACTACCAGCGCATTCGGAGAGACCATAATTGCTAAGAATGCGCCGCAAGAAACTTGGCAGTCATTTATTCAAAATAAAATACAGTAAGAATACTTAAATTCTACTTAAATTAAATACATTTAAAAAAGCCGTGGTAGCCTAGTGGTTTGACCTGTGGCCTCTCAAGCAGAGCGTCGTGGGTTCAAATCCCGGGCGCGCACCTCTGAGTTTTTCGGAATTTATGTGCGAAAATTACATTTGAAATTTGCCATGAGCTTATCGGTGAAGGAAAACATCGTGAGGAAACCTTGCACACATCTGCGAAGAAATTCAATGGTGTGTGTTAAGTTCCCAATCCGCACTGGGCGCGCGTGGGAACTATAGCCCAAACCCTCCAATACACGGAGGAGGCCTATGCCATGAGGCACGCCGAATTATGCGACAATTTAATAATAAAACAACTACAACAACAACAAAAAATACATTTATAAAAGGAATGTATAAGGTCCCCGAGCCTTAAATTATATTAGTCTATAGTAGAGATGTATAAAGTCTCTACTAGTCGATGTATACATTATAATTAAGATAAGTTTAAACAAAACGACTAAAAAACATGAAATTTCTAAATTACACCGAAAATTAGAACACAATAAGGATCGATAGGGTGACAATTCTGAGTAAGAAAACATCAAAATAATTAAATTCTAGAAAAAATATTGCGCACTCAATTTTTTTTGGAAAACACTTGCTTTTATAGTTTTTAGATTTATCGCAAACTGACTTTGTTATAAATAACTATGTATAGTTATAACTATGTATAGTTATTATGTAATGATAAAGATTCAAGCGTGGTGGAATAAAAATGAATTGCTGTTCGTTAGTCTCGCTAAAACTCGAGAACGGCTGAACCGAATTGTCTAATTTTAGTCTTGAAATATTCGTGGAAGCCCAGGGAAGGTTTAAACGGTGAGAAAATATTGAAATTTAGAAGAAAAAAACGGGAGCGAAGCCGCGGGCAAAACCTAGCAATTAAAACAACAATATAATGTAATTTTTATATGAATAATATATGTAATTTTTATTGAATGAATAAATTATCTAATCTAATCTAAATAAATAGCTGCAAATGCGTGTGTATGCGTTAAATGCGCGCCTGTGTGTGTGTGTGTGTGTGTATGTGTGTGAGTGAGTGAAAGTGTGAAAATGAATGAAAATGAAAATGAAAATTATTTTTGCAAATTGGCCGCCAAAGGCTCTTTTACATGTCTTTTTGAAACTACCAGCGCATTCGGAAATACCATCATTGCCAAGAAGAATGCGCCGCAAGAATCTTGGCAGTCATTTTTTCAAAATAAAATACAATAAGAATACTTAAATTAAATACATACATTTATAAAAGTTAGTCTTTAGATATATAATTTATTTTAAAGTTTCGCCAAAGCATGTTTTATACAATAATTGTATAATTTTTTGCTGCATTGCCATGTGTTAGCTATAATTATTAATTAATTATAAGTTGCTACGTCCTAACAGGGCATCATTATGTACAAAACTTTGTAAAAAATGTTGCAATTGAATAAATACTGAAAAAATACTGAAAATACTGAAAAGGGATGTATAAGGTCCCCGAGCCTTAAATTATATTAGTCTACAGTAGAGATGTATAAAGTCTCTACTAGTCAAAGCAACAACAAAAAAATTAAGTTCAGTGGAGGTGTAAAACGCCTCCACCGTCAAATAAATTAATTGGAGATGTCTCCAATGTCGAAGAGAATAAATAAAATAAAACAAAATTATGAAATATGTGTGCTAACTCACAACACCTAAAAGTTAAATTTCTAAATGTCAGTGAAAATTAGAACACACAGAAAAATCCGAAAAGTAAAGCTATGGCCGGGAATCGAACCCGGATCCTCGTCATTCAGTGACGCGTGCTATACCCCTACACCACCCATAGTAGGTGGGTAGTCTCCGAATTTTTCTACCTGTTACTAATTTGTCACGTGACCTAAAAGTTGTTCAGAGTCGTAGCTCCAGGTCAGCAACAGTCAGTAAAAGGGGGTCTTTCATTTAAAGTATCGTTTTGAGTAATGGAATGTGTGCAGGCATAATCGATGCAGGGGAGGGCTTGATACAAGTACCCTCACAACCCTTTTGGGGTCGATGCCTTTTACAGACAATTTTTAATCGACTATTACATTGCCCCGCGGTTTCACTCGCTTTTATTTACGAGCTTTATTAGTATTTGTCCGGGAATCTTGCGGCTCAATTTTAAAGCAGGCCTTATACTCCGAAATTCGATTTTCGAACTTCGTGTTATACCGTCCCTTTCACTCTCAAATTAATGACTATTAGTGTGAGCGGAACGGAACGAAACGAACTTTGAAAGCACATCACTCGAAAGTGGTATAAATCTGTTTATATCTTCAACACTACAGCTCTAATCAAATTTTTGACTAGTTCACAAGATTAATGAGAGCCGTAAGTATCTTCTAAGCTACTCGTATTTCAAATTCAGCACAATATTTAACCACTTTCGAGTGATATTAGTACACATGTGCCTCCAAAAATCGGGCCCCACAACCGTCTGTGACTCGCGGAACGATACACAGATAAAATATACAACATAACCCACAAACTTTTACGTAAATAAAGTAACAAATAAATAAAACCCGACTTATGTGTGATTAAAAAATACATTAAATTAATTAAATAGGTTACAATAAACAAAAAATAAAAAGGAGGGAAAGCTAAATTGTTCAAAAACAACAGGCTGGCATATCAATGTGCAAAGTGCTGGAGGACTATTGTAAGGATTTTTGGAGCGTCAATAAGTGATCCTTCATGCGCTTGAAGGTGTAACTACTTGAGGATCCTTGGATAGGGAGAGGAATATCATTCCAGTACTTGGACGCCACAAACTTGGAACTGCCTCGAAATGCCGAAGTCAGGTGCTTAGGAACGAGACCTGCGCTCCTGCGCTCACACCATGACCAAATTTTATCACAGACAGATTCGGAACATCTTTCTTCTCTTTTAATATGGCCCCATCGATCGATGCGATGATTTCGCCAATGTCAAAGTAATGAATACAGTATTCAAACATCTTGTGACAAAAATGTCGGCAACGTTGTACGGTAGAACACGGTCAAAAGACCCCCCTGTCGGGCGTTAGCCAACGGATAATGATATCACTCAGAATCTGCCAGGAAATCATGAACCGATGCCCAGCCCAACTAGCACAATTAGCTGCATTAGGACTTTGGAGCGTATCCGATTATCACCTAAGGTAATTGACGTAAGCGTTATGGTGTCTACTCCAGCCTTAACGCTGCCGCTTTATGCGAAATGGGCACCTTTTTATGCAGCCTTGAGTTCCATTTCACCAGTACAACGGTTGCATTAAGGTGTCTTAAGAGCTATAATTAATTATTAACGCTACACTAAAGCACTGCTCTTTGCCTCGGACGGATCTAAAAACGAACCGCACCTCTTATCCACACGCGAAGGTAACCCGACTCGCCCCCCGGGACATGCACAAGTAAATAAGGACTATGTAATGAAATTTGCCTACTATGCTCTACATTTAAAGAAATTAGATTCCAAAAAACCAAAAATTACCACGATGAATGTAGCAATTGCTCCTCTTCACGCGCGCATGCTGAAGGCCCATCGAGGGTGTGAGCGAAATTCTTAGGAATCATGTTATAGGCGATGCTAGCAACCCAATACCACTATCCCTTTTTCCACCTATACGCCTACAATCATGCTAAACGTGGCCTTTTAGGTTTTGTTACCTCAGGCTCTGTCTACTATAGGGCCGGGACCGTGGGCCGCCTCGTCTTTTTCAAGATAGGGGGGCCGCGAGGAGTAAACCTCTATAAAAATCAACAGGGCGGCGTGATTTCGGTCATGTCGGTCGTCACGTAACCCCGGCCCGCAGGCGCTGGGAACGTGGGCCGCTGAGGGGGCTGCGAGGAGTTAACCTCTTTAAAAAAAACAGACGGTCACCGGCGGGGGAGGGCGGGGAATCCGGAACCCGCATTCAACGGTGCCGTTGCCACCTGCCCCATCCCGGGGCGGCCAGTGGACGTTGCGGTGGTCACCGAGTGCGCCCGCAACGCCCGCAGTTCAAGGCCTGGAGGGAACGTGTGTGTTTTTAGACGGTAGGCCGCTCCCCTCCTTCCATAGGGAAGGCAGCGGCGAGCTGGAGAGCCCGTCATACCTCCGTTCGTATGCTGCCCCGAGCGCGGAGATGCATAAGGCGCATTTTCCACACGTTAAAAAAAAAAAAGGCTCTGTCTACTATAAGGGATATAGACATGATTTGTGTATGTAAACACAAAAATAAACTTACCACTGACACTGTTCTTGGCTCCACTGTCCTCCCTATCCCCAAGTATGGCACTAACACTGAATTTCAACATCGGCTTCTTCTCCAACTCCTCACACCTCACCAGCTCATCAGTATACGCTTTATCTTTCCCATCCTCATCAGAGCCGTCCTGGTAACCAAGTTGGAACCTCTTCTCCAACTCCTCGAGCCTCGTAATACCGGATTTTTTGCAAGCGAACGGGGAGCACTCAAAGCCGTTGCAATTCTGACACCTCCGTCCCAAATTAGGTATGTTTAATACCTCCTTCTCTTCGTTTTTGAAGTCGCCGTTGTAATATTCTGTTTTAGGGAACTCGTCGTCGTCTGTTTTCGAATCGTCGTCCATTTTGTTCTCTTCCCGGTTCATTTCTTCTTCGTCGGCTTTTTCTACCTCTGGAGAAGTCTCCCGGGAGTGCTCGTAGTTTCTCTGCATGACGTATTCGATTTGTTGGTTCAGATATTGGTTGTGGAGGTTAACCTTTTGGTGGTGTAAGATGTTGTCCACTAAGAAAGGCGAGGTCATGTTGAAAGGGGCATTTGTTTTGTTGTAACACAGATTCTGTATAGTTTTCAACATATTGTGGTTTATTGACTGGTTGAATGGCAATTTCAGTCCATTTTTATCATTAGGGTACATATTAAACCGGTGACATATTTTTTTTAAATCTCAACGCGCACTGGCAGTTAATAAAAAGTAAAAAAAAAACGTAACCCGATCGCGGCGTTCGATTCGTAATTCGAAACGTTCGGAACGTTCGAAATTCAAAGAGCAACTGATTCGAAAGAGGAGTGGTTAGGAAAGGGGCGTTTTTGGGCGCCCTTTTGTTTGAGCCGCCGTTTTGTTACGAGCTCCCGCGCTCCCCTCTCACTTGGACTTGTTGGTAAAGCTCTGGGGTGTCGTATGGAGGGTGAGAGCTCAGGGTATGTTGGTTTTTTCCGACTTACAACTTTTGTTTTGCCGTTGGAGGAAATAGAATTTAGCGCTTATTTAGTTAGAGACAAGGGTTTTCTTGGTTTTTTTATTGCGATGGCGTAAAAGATTAGTCTATATATGTATTTCATCGTTTATTCATAAGGTGGATAAAGGGTGTAAGTATGTTTTTATAGATTTCGCTAAGTCCTATTCATTGCAAAAAACATGTTTTGTATTTAATATTACACCGTAACTACCCCATTTAGGAATATAGATATATATGCCTTTTCTTTAATAATGTAAGCAGCTATTAGAAGCTTTTATTGAACTGAACCTGTTCAAAAAGTAAAGCTATGGCCGGGAATCGAACCTGGATCCTCGTCATTCCGTGACGCGTGCTACACCACCCATAGCAGGTGGGTAAGCCATCGAACTTGTCTATCTGTTACTAGCTGTCACGTGACTTTGTTACTATGCTATTTTTGTCGCCAAGCGTCATCTGTTTAAATGATGTGTCTGTACGACACAATTACAAACTCGCGTTCCATCTGCTCACCAGGAAGTCAATGTCTGTGTGTCTGTGCCATCGTAGCTCTACCGGATGGCCCGATTTCGATGCGATTCATTAAAAAGCCAAAGCGGCGTTGTGTACGACGTTGGTTTGCATGTGTAACAGTTGTGTTCATTAAACTTTGATAATGATCCCGTAGAGGGATCGAAACGCGTCAGTGTTTGTGTGGTGTAAGGGATAATTAAGTTTGTGGGATTTATATGTGTTTTATTGGCAGCAGTGGAGGGAGGGTTGCATGAAAACCGTATATATTTCACACAGGCTTGGTTATCTTGCACGTGAGTAGCGGAGAAAGGTAAAATTTTTTGTTCGTTGAAATGGACCTCCGCAAAGTAACGCCTGATTCAATATAATAATAAATATATATAATAAAGCCAAAGCGGATTCGTAGCGGCTTTCGTAGCAGCTCTACGGACTGCTACGCGCTACGTCGCTACAGTCCGTGACTTCTTAGAATGCCATACGGTCATGTCTTGCCGTCTCCCTTTACAGAGTGACACAGCAAGACAAACAAAAAGATCATGTTAAATACAGTTTGACAACAAATATAATGCGCATCGGCAGTATTCGTTTGCGCAGAGAAGCGCAGACCAGTTTCCGATGGTAGCCGAACGTGTAAATAATCTATATTGAACTTTATTTGCAAGCGCAACTGGCAGAGTATTGCTTGCTTTGCATTCTTAGCTCTGTCCCGCTTACACGATTTTGCCATTGTTGGTACGAAATCGATCGACCAATAACAGCGCCAGAGTTTCCCGCGCTACTAAAATTGGTCTACTGCGCAGGTACATCGTGGAGCATTATTTTTGTTGTCAAACTGTACAGCACTATACAGAATTATTACGAAACTAGCTGACACCCGCGACTTCGTCTGCTAATACGCAATTTTCCGGGATAAAAAGTAGCCTTGTGCTATTCCAGACCGTAATCTATCTCTGTTCCTAATTTGATCCAGGGGCCCGATTTTTGAAAGCACGTCAAAAGTGGTATAAATCTGTTTATATATTTTTTTTTTTATATGAATAGGAAGGCAAACGAGCAAGTGGGTCACCTGATGGTAAGTGATCACCACTGCCCATAGACACCCGCAAACCCGGAGGGATTGCAGATGCGTTGCCAACCTAGAGGACTAAGATGAAACGCCTCTTGTGCCCGTAATTTCCCCGGCTGTCTTACTCTCCACACCGGAACACAGCAGTGCAAGCACTGCTACTTAGCGGCAGGATTAGCGAGTAAGATGGTGATATCTTCGAAACTACAGCTCTAATCAAAGTTTTGACTAGTTCACAAGATTAATGAAAGCCGTAATTTTTCATCACTTTCGAGTGGTATTTTCACACATGTGCTTTCAAAAATCGGCGCCCTGGCGTGAAAGAGTAACAGACATCCATACATCCACACAAACTTTCGCATTTATAATATTAGTAGCAGAGTAGGATAATAAATGAACTGTGTTGCGAGATTACCATCTTTTTACAAGTAATTTATGAATCTTTCAAAATAAAAACCGTTATCAATCATTATGTTAAAATTATTCACCACAAAAATACAGTTCAATTCATACCCCTTAATTACCACAAAAAACGACCCTATTCACTCATTTTAAAGCTCAAAAGCGATCACACAGAAATCAGTTACCTACGCCGTTTCGATAAGTGTATCACAGCCAATAACAATATAGGGGGTGTGGCTAATTTGAAAATTGGAACGATTTCTTTCTCGGGTCAGCAAACGGCTTTCCTTCCGGTATTGCTTTGTGCCAGTATTTCGTAGTCTATGTTTTTTTTAGGGACCACGGACGTTCGATTTTCAGCCAAGCGCGAATGTGTCAGAAATTGTATTAAGGAAAATCTTGATATTATGAATGCGAAAGTTTGTGAGGATGGATATATTTGTTCCTTCTTCACGCTGAAACCCCAGATTAACCCATAGGCTACTTATTATCCCGGAAAACTGCATAGTTCCCGCGGGATAGCGACATGTCAGAGGTCGTAGCTGCCTAGAGTCGTGACAAAAGGATCGTCAATTGTAATAATAAAAAAATTAAAAATAAAATAACATTGTGTGTGTGTGTGTACTCTTATTGTATTTTGTATGCATGCATGTGTGTAATGATATTTAGCAGTTTTTTTTGTAGGTAGTTTATTTTATGATATGTTTATTGTATTTAGATGTGTACACTATTGTGGCTTTCACTATCTGGAATTTTAAACACACAATTTGTCGGTCCCTTTAATGTTTCATCTAGTCAAAGGTTAACTGGCATAGATCCCTTATAGGGATAGGTTTGCTTTTGTGCATAATAATAATCATAATCATTTAGTGTGTGTGGAATTCAGGTTACAGATACAAATATAGTTGTACAAAAATGTTTCACTAAACCCTACCATTTCAGGTGTACCTACACACACTTTTGATGGATTTAACAGCAACATTAAAATAACAATACAATAAAATTAAATCGAATAAATTAAAGTTAAAGTTGAATGTCCAATTTTTTATAAAAGAATGAAGAATTTAGCATTAAATATTAAATAATTAGATGTCATTGCTAAAAAAAATGAAAACAATAAAATAATTAAAACATTTTTGTCTTTCAATAGATGTCGATAAAAAAGCATTTTCCTAAAAGCCCATCCTTTGTTTTTGTTTAAAAATACTTAATTTCTCGTCCTTTAAAGCATCTGGTAACTTATTATAAATTTTAATGTAAATAAATACTAAAAATCTAACTTTTTATCTATGTAAGTACGAAATACACACAGCCAAAATTTTGCTAACATCTTGCTCGGTGCGCGACTCCGGTTCGCGCCTGACCGCTTTTTTGTATATGGTACCCCCAAACGCAAATTAGTTCCGTGGCAGAATACACTCACCCCTTTGCCGCGACGAATTCCAATAATTGCATGAATGGATATTGCAACAATAAAGTATTGAATATGTCATAACATAGCTACTAGTGACCGCTTTTAAATCATAGCCATCAGAAATTTAACTGTTCTTTTAGTTTCTAGCTAATTTACAATGAGGATAAGTGGAGTTTAAAAAAAAAGTCCACTTGAAATGGCGGGGGCCCAATTTTTGAAAGCACATCACTCGAAAGTGGTATAAATCCTGTTTATAGCTCCAAAACTACAGCTCTAATCAAAGTTTTGACTAGTTCAAAAGATTAATGAGAGCCGTGATTGTCTTCTATGCTACTCGTATTTCAAATTCAGCACAATTTTTCACCACTTTCGAGTGGTATTTTCACGTATTTGAACAAAATGGAAAGAAGAAAATTGTGTGAAAACTTTGGGACACTTTTTGCCTTATACTAAAATCAAATGTGCTTGTGATTCTGAGCAGAACTGCCATCGAAGTTGTAAAATTCGAGAAAAAGGATGAGTGGATTTGTTATCAGAAAAATACCCACTTTTTTGTTTGTAAACAAAATCAAATTATGTTGACGACACGACCGTCAACGGCAATAAAAAAAGGAACAGAACTCTATCGAAATTAAAATTAGAACGAACGTTTTTTCTTAGTTGCCAGCCACAAACAAAAGAGGCGAAATTATTGAAGTTGTTTTGGAAAAAGGCGGCTTAGAGCTTGTAAGGTGTTTTTTTTTTACAAAAGCACTTTCGGAAATATCATTAAATCGAAATAGAATGTGCCGCAAGAAACTTTGCTTAAAACAAAAGGTACATATAACATGTTAGGTACCTACAAATTAATACAGATAAAACTTACTGCTTCTTCTTTTTTAATATGGCCCCATCGATCGATGCGATTTCGCCAATGTCAAAGTAATAAATAACAGTATTCGATATCCCTCAGAATCTGCAGGAAATCATTAACCGATGCCCAGGGTGCACCGGACCAAGCACTGCTCTTCCCGGACGGATCCAAAAACGAACCGCAGCTCTTGACCACACCCCATATCTACTTACTAAAAAATAATCAAGTGTAGTGCAGTGTCTGACAACAATTACGCGATCAAATTGTCTTATATTAAACCTTACAAACTGACTGAAGATTGCTTTTGAGTTAAACTACTTATCAAATTCATGTAGAAGGTAGTAAGATCTAATATTCGGTGACGCATGGACACATTTCCTTTACCATTAAAAAAAACTCGTTTTTTTTATCTGATCTCAAAAGATATCTGCTCCACCGATTTAGAATGAAACGAATTCTATTGTGCCGAAATCGCAATAAAATAAAAAGGGGTTGTTATTGCGGATTAATGTGGCCATATGTGGAGTCGTAACTAACACGAAAAATGCTCAATATCTATACAATAAATATATGGCAACATCACATGCGTCATTAGGTTCGAGTGATTTATTTTTTATAACTTGGCTGAATGGCTTCACAGCGGAAGCTAGGAGCAAATTAAAAAAAAAGTCTTGTAAGGTAAGACGCGGTCTTGGAAATCGGCGAGCCTAACGGAAAGATGGGGTGCTTGTCCGCGTGTGGTCAAGAACTGCGGTTCGTATTTAGATCCGCCCGGGAAGTGGTTGGTCCGGTGCACCCTGGGCATCGGCTAATGATTTCGTAGAGGTCTCCGAGGGATATCATTATCCGTTGGCTAAGAGCCCGACAGGCGAGGGTTTTTTGCGTGTTCTACCGTACAACGTTGCCAACACTTTATTATAAGATTTTAGAATATGTTTTTAATAATTTGGTTTGCGAAATCATCGCATCGATTGATGGGGCCATATATTATTATCCTAAAAATTTGGGACCGAGCGCGACGACAGCGCCACGTGACAGGCGGCCATTATGGACAATATTGTCACCGCTGTCAAACAAGAAGTAAGTAAATATTGTGAAAAATATTAATGAAATCTTGTGTTATTTTACTATATTACACAATTTTGGACAATGGTAGTCAGTAACATTATTGCCAATAATATTAAAATTGTTGTTTTCAGAGAAATTTTAGAGGTTAGGTAACTTACTTTTTTTTTCTTGCGGCAAATATCCACTTATTTCTTTGGTCTCGTTTCCACCATGGTCTTGGAAATTGGTAAAATTTACAGTCGCTATTCTTCTTGGTGTTATTACAATTCACAACAACACATCTTACCAAGACCATATTTTTATCTCAAAAACGATTAGAAAATGTTTACTGCAATATGGATTTGACAGCTCAAGTCAGCGACAAAAATGACAATTTTAGCCGTAGCGAGCGCTGTGATCGTTTAGGCTACCCCCTCCACCCGCTTTGCACTCTGCCAATTGACGGAAATATACTTAGAATATCCTAATGCTTTGTCCATTTCAAAATTTAAATATTATAATCATAGTATACACAAATCACGTCTTCATCCCTTACGAGGTAGACAGAGCCTAGTTAACAAGACCTAAAGACCACGTTTAGCATGGTTGTGGGCGTATGGAAAGGGAAATCAAAATAGTGATTGGTTGCTAGCCGCATCGCCTATAACATGATTCCTAGACTTTCGCCCATTCCCTCGATGGGCTTTTACGTGCGCGGGAAGAGAAGCAACTGGTAAATTCTATGTTTTTTCTTTACTCCCAGACCAGCATGGAAGAACTAATTTCATACAAGTGTGATTGTATGGGGGCTTTAACCCGTCAAGCGTCCAAGCGACTACAGTAGTCCCTAACTTTTTCGGGACTTTTTTTAGGGCCTGCATAATGCAGTCCCTAGGACATTTCCCGCCCGAAAAAGTTAGGGACTACTGTAGTCGCTTGGACGCTTGACGGGTTAAATTAAATTGGTTTGTTTACAAACGCGTTAAAATTACAGCCGGGGAAATTACGGGCACAAGAGGCATTGCATCTTAGTCCTCTAGGTTGGCAACGCATCTGCAATCCCTCCGGGGTTGCTGGTGTCTATGGGCAGTGGTGATCACTTACCATCAGGTGACCCACTTGCTCGTTTGCCTTCGTAATCATATAAAAAAATAAAAAATAAAAAAATGGACCGGAATAGAGATTACAGCCAATCTTATTTCTTTAATTGAGCGATTCCTGTGTCTTTATTTATTTATTTCTAGCATCTCGGAAACGACTATAAACCGACCTCTTAAATGGGTCCTCGGCCCCCGCGGACAATGGAAAACATACTTCTTTTATTTGAAGATTCTGAAGATATTTTAATTTTGAGTTCTACAGCTACTTCAAACTAGTACTACTAGTGCCATCTATCAATGAGTAGATTTTGTAGGGGAAACAAAGGTTTAAGCGCCATCTGTCGAGGAGTAGCCAAACTAGAACGTAAGCGTAATTAGCTTGTAGACGTTGCAAGCTATGAATACTAGATGTCACTACAAAACGGAAAGAGGTTGGCCAATGTTTTTACGTAAATATTACAATGTTTCATATTAATTAATAACTTTATAAAGAGCGAGAACTAAAATTCTTTCAATAAAATCGTTTATTAATTTTACATACTTGTTCAAATCAAACAACTTATATTATACTTTACAATGTTACATTACCTAGGAATATAAATAAAAACTACATTACAGTATCTGAGATCTTAATAAGTATAAGTTTGTATTCGCGACCCATATCTCATTAATAATATTGTAATAAATGAAAGTCAAGTCACTGTAGCCGAAAACGGCTAGGTGGGATATAAATGCCTACTATGGACGAAATAAGACAGAACTATGTCTCTTGCAGTACATCTCTGTCTTTTTCAATCGCCATACAAAAGCACGACCACGCGAACTTAAGTACTAAAGTTCCCGATAGATGTCGCTACAAGTATCAGTCAATCATTCACGAGGCGATGGTTTACAAGTTTTTATTCGACTTTTCACGTAGCTGTCAAAATGTTGAAATCCTATAAAGATAATAGAAAAAAATTATACTAATCGCTTCGCTACCTCGTGGAATTTAAGAGCGCCATCTATTTTGTTCGAGTTTTGGGGGCCAATTTTTGAAGCACACGTGTGAAAATATTTGAATTTGAAACAAGAGTAGCATATAAGACAACCACAGCTCTCATTAATCTTTTGAAATAGTCCTCAACTACACATAAACGGATAACTCACGTATAAAAAGTCGAGTGATGCTCAACATGTTTTAAATATTGACCAAATGGTGAGTGTGAGCGAACCTTTACGGAGTGACGTGATCAGTGTTGTGTGCTGCCCGACATTTGACAGTAATAAAAATGACGATGAAAACGAGGGTAGTTGTGCGCCGCTGTCAGTTGCGTCGAACAGCCGCGCGAGCAGAGCGCTGGCGCTGGCGCGCAGTGTTCGTGTCGCTGCCGCCGGCCGGGGCGAGCGCTCTTGGAAAAAGGACTACGAAATAGTCCGTTTATGTGTAATGATGATTAAGTCTCACGGTAGTTTCATGTTGAAAGTCCTCAACTAGTCAAAACTTTGATTAGAGCTGTAGTTTTGGAGATATAAGCTGATTTATACCACTTTCGAGTGATGTGCTTTAGAAAATTAGGCCCTAGCATGTTACTGTGACCGCGCTTTTATTTGGCGATTCGTACATGCTACTAATGAAAATATTTTCGTACTAGCTGTTGTCCGCGACTTTGTCTGCGTAGAGAATTAGCTTATCCCTATTCCGCGGAAATCACAACGGTTAAAACTCAAACAGGTGTAGTGCTCGATGCAGTGGCGTAACAATAGGCTGGCAGGACTGGCAAAATGCCAGGGGCCCCCGACCCAAGAGGGCCCCGGCCCAAGAGGCCGCGAGCTCAAAAATATTAAAATTAAACTGAGTACAACGTGACGATTTTTACTGATAGGGCCCTTAGGGCCCCTTATTAATACTAGAGATAATGCAACTGTAATTATAATTATAATAATACCAATATGACAATTTATATCAACTCCTAATTATAATTCTAATATTGTTGACATGTATAATAATAATTCTATATAATTTAAATGTTGACGGTAATTTTATCTAACACTACATTAATTTTATATTTGCATGACTTTTTAAGTTTAAATGTTTGAAACTAGAATATCCATGACATCTTTTTTGTACAACATTTACTGCGAATAAAATATTTCATTTCATTTCATTTCACTTCATTTCATTTCATTTCATTTCAATTCATTTCATTTCATTTCATTTCTTCAAAAGAATTTGCCACGGGCCCCAGATGGTATAGTTACGCCACTGGCTCGATGTGTTTAATATACAATTTTTCCTACGTTCTTTATAGGATTTCGACATTTCGACAGCTACGTGAAGTCGAGTTAAATATCGAGTCACGTGGACCATCGCCTCCTGAATGTTTGACTGATACTTATAACGACATCTATTGGGAAGTTTTGTACTTAAGTTCAATTCAATTCAATTTTTGGGATAATATGGCCCCATCGATCAGTGCGATGATTCCGCCAATGTCGAGGTTGGATAAGACACTGCCAGGTGACTCGTTTGGTCTTGTGCGGTACTTAAGTTCACGTGGTCGCGCTGTATCGCGGTTGTAAGAGACGAGATGTAAGTTCATTGCGCTCTTTACCCGACTACGGCGAAGCCTAAAATTAAGGTTATTGTCTCATGAACTTATAGGCCCTAATCCATTTAATATCTCTTGTAAATTGACGACTAACTCCGAGAACCGAGGACGTTCTTCTGGCGTAAATGTCCAACATTGTAACATCAGGTCGTAGCTGAAAACAGAGCAAAAAATTAGAATAACACTAGAAAAACATGTAACGGCGCGCGATATTTGATAGTAGCTTTTTAATTAAGAGTTGTCAAGTTGACGTTTATTTCATTTGTAAAATGATGGTAGTTTCATATTGTTTATTCTTTAGAGCGGTTAATACCGAATGGAGTTGTAGGTAGGTGTCATGGCGGCAGTGTTGCCAGGTCACTTCCCTTGAAAATTACATTGTCACCCCTAAAAAGTTCCATTTTTGGCAGAAAAGTTCCGTTTTCATTTAAATCTTGGGGAATGAGCATTTTTTTTTTTTTTTACCTCATCTATTCTTGAAAATTACATTGTCATCCCTGAAAGTTCCATTTTAATTTAAATCATCTTGGGGAACGACCTTTTTTTTTTACCTCGTCCATTCAATATTTGTGTTAATAACGAAAAAATAGCTTGTATTTTCAGTGTGGTATTTAAAGTTTTTTTACCACGTATCTTTATCCCGGGACCCCATAAGTTCCGAAAAATTTACCAAAATAGAAAGTTCCTCCCAAGTTCCGCGGGGGTGTCAAAAGTTCCGCAAAACGGAACTTTCGGAACCAAACGGCAACACTGCATGGCGGCGACGGTAAACAGGTCATTCGTTGACAGGTCGCCGCACGCGGTGCACGCTTACAAACCCATTGGCTCTAAATCCGGTAATATCAGTGTGATCGTGATTAAAGTTGATTGTTTGTGTATCCGATTGATTAAAATAGTGCAACTGTGACATCACTGTGTTGTTATTTCCGCGCCAAAGTAACTTTGGATATAGCATCTGTTATGGATCGGTCTGTGTGTGACCTACCTCCTGAGGGTGCTTCGCGACCACCTGACGCTGCGACACATATATAATCAAGACAAGATTAAATTGGCCTATCAAATGAATCAAGAATTTTTATTTCTTGATTTTTATGTTTTACTTTTACGGTTTTACCGTTAGAAATTAAATTTCTAAATGTCATTGTAAATTAGAACACATAGAAAAATCCGAAAACCGTAACGTTACGGTAAAACCATAAAAGTAAAACATAAAAATTCTTGATTCATTTGATAGTACCTATCATTTGAAAAACAGCGCCTTCTCTCGTCCCTGGTGAGCAGATGTTCCACAGGAGTTTGTAATTGTGTCGTACAGACACATCATTCAAACAGATGACGCTTAGCGACAAAAAATCGCATAGTAACAAAGGTCACGTGACAGCTAGTAACAGGTAGAAAAATTCGAAAATTACCCACCTGCTATGGGTGGTGAAGGGGTATAGCACGCGTCACGGAATGACGAGGATCCGGGTTCAATTCCCGGCCATAGCTTTACTTTTCGGATTTTTCTGTTCTAATTTTCACTGATAATTTAGAAATTTAGGTTGGACTGTCAATCGCCATACAAAAAAGCGCGACCACGCGAACTTAGTAAAGAAATGCCCGATAGATGTCGCTACGAGTATCAATCTAACGTGGCATTTAGGTCTTGTTATCTTAGCCTCGGTCTACCCCGTATGGGATAGACATGATTCGTATATATGTAATTAATTTAAGTAGAATTTAAGTATTGTAGTAGCTTAATATATTTTATTTTGAAAAAAATTACTGTCTGCCAAATTTCTTGCGGCGCATTCTTGGCAATGATGGTCTTTCCGAATGCGCTGGTAGTTTCAAAAAAGACAAGCAAAAGAGCCCTTGGCAGCCAGTTTGAGTTTTTTTTAAAAAAAAATGATTTTTTAAGAGCGCTGTCTATTTTGTTTAAGCTGTGACCATTTTCTGTGGTCATTTTGTGTGTGGCTATTGGACAGTCGTTTTATTTCGTCCATTTTAAGATTAAAAATTGGACGCTCCCGCAGTTTTTTTTTTTTTTTTTTTTTAATATGATTAGGAAGGCAAACGAGCAAGTGGGTCACCTGATGGTAAGTGATCACCACTGCCCATAGACACCCGCAACCCTGGAGGGATTGCAGATGCGTTGCCAACCTAGAGGACTAAGATGAAATGCCTCTTGTGCCCGTAATTTCCCCGGCTGTCTTACTCTCCGCACCGGAACACAGCAGTTATAGTTAGTATAGTAGTAGTGTAGTAGTAGTAGTAGTTATAGGTAGTAGGTTAGTATAGTTAGGGAAGAACGGGTCTTACATTGTGTCCCGGCATCCGTCAGGTTTGTGCAATCTTTGTCCAGATTTCAAATATTCATACAGAAAATGGACAGACAGTTGTCTGTACGGAGTGCAGCCAAACTTCAGTATTTCCCAAAACAGAACTCCAAAGGACCACCTGCCAAAGAAAGGCGTAAGTTAAGACACAGAAGTACGGGCAGAGATGCGATTTATTTGAAATACTTCCATTTAAAATGCAAATACAAAATGCAGAATACCTATTTTGTATTTTGCATTTAAATGCCTTTTAGTAAAAACCATTTTGTATTTTATTTGAAATACCTTTCGAGGTGCATTTTGCATTTTTCATATTCATTTCAAAATGCAAAATACTTTGTGATTAAGTTTAGCCAACATTACCAGTCAAACAAGATGAAATGAACGAATGACGCTTGTATTGCCACACTAGATGCACAATCAACCGAAAGAAATGGCCACACAATTCACAAAATGGAGCCATGGCTCTCTTTTCGTTAAGTCTAGTTGCTTTACATTATTTTAAGGGAGCATTATTATTATTAATTATTAACATAACAGAATTTATTGATACGCGTACTTATAAATTTGACCAAAATGTCATGCATAAGGTGCCATGTTATTGGACGTTTTTGTTCGGCTCGCCATTGTGTCTCTATTTCTCATGATAAATACCTAAAATAAATAAAAATGTCTGATATTTGATCAAAAGATATTTTATTTTGAAAAAGTATTTTGAAAATATCTATTTTGCATTTAGCATTTGAAATACAAAACGGAAAACTATTTGGTATTTTGCATTTGACATAGTAAATCTGAAAAGTATTTTGCATTTTGTATTCAAATGCTTATTTAAAACCATTTTGTACATCTCTGAGTACGGGTGACACACACTTATGATGTTTGTGATGAATTCCGGCTACGATTTCGGCCGATTTCGACTTCAAAATCATGTTTCGCTCAAAGATTTGGTTTCCGCCAAAAAACAGTCAAAACTGACAACAACCTACAGCGAACAACTTTTCAGAGTAGCTTCATTTAGACCCGGAACTATTAGACTACAAGCCCATGGAAAGAAAACCTGTGAAATGAACCAGCGTGAATAACGCTTAGAAGGCTGTTACTATATCATAAAATAACTCTGAGCGCTATGCCGTCATTTCTGAGTTCTGAACCTAGTGATGATAGCGGTGACAATTTTGATCATCGTGGCGGTGGTGGTGAAGAAAATAAGGGTAACGATAATGATAGTAACGAAGACTATAATGATAATAAACTAGACAGTAAACTCACAAGTCAGAATGTTAATTGTAGTAGCTAAGGTGCAGCGACTCCGGCGCCATCTAGCGCAGGGGCACTTTGCCGGAACGTTTGATGTACTCTGAGTCACGAACGTCTCGAGCAGTCCAAAGTCGGCCATTTTGTTAGTTATGATGACAACAGAGATGATAATGTTAGTGATGATATCGTTGACGATGGTGATGAGAACAACGATAATGAAGGCCATAATTATAACAGCGATTATGTGATGCGGATCATCACGAAGGCGATAGTATTGATAACAACGGTGATAATAGGAGTAATATTGATGACAGCGATGAAGACAATAATGATAATGATGGTGTTGGTCATAGTAGTGGAGATGTTGGTGATTGTAATTGTGATGTCAACGATGAAAATCATGTTTGTGATGATGATGTGGGTGTTTATGTTGTTAGTTGTGATGGTGATGACAACGATGACGGTGTTAGTGATGGTAGCGGTGACAATGTTGATCATAGTGGCGGTGGTGGTGATAATAAACTCACACGTCAGACTGCTCATTGTAGTAGCTAAGGTGCAGGGACTCCGGCGCCATCCATCGCACAGGCAGTTTGCCGGCGGAACGTTTCCTATAGTACTCTGAGTCGCGAACATCTCGTGCTAGTCCAAAATCGGCTATTTTTAATGCGCGCGCGTCTGATACCAGCACGTTGCGCGCAGCTAGATCTCGGTGGATGCACTAGAAGATGGAAAAGAGTTGTCAAATTGGGCAAAGACGCTTACGCCATCTATCGGTGAATAGCGAGAAGTAATTCGCGTCCACGTGGCTCACATGTATTGTAGGTATCTCCACGTGTATCGAATGTGTGTAAATAAAATGTTTCTCTCTCTCACACACACACACACACACACACTTATTCACACAGATCCACAATGAACAAAAAATATTTACCTTGCTTCTCGGCTACTCACATGCAAGATAACCAAGCCTGTGCGAAATATATGTTTTTCACGCAATCCCTCCACTACTGTCACATAAAACACTTGTAAATGCCACAAACTTAATTATCCCTTACACAACAAACACTAAATTGAATGCAACACAATATTTCGAACACGCTTGGTTATCTTGCACGTGAGTAGCGGAGTAGCAAGGTAAATATTTCTTGTTCATTGAAATGCACCTCCGCAAAGTAACGCTGGTGGTTCACACTTACCCCACGGGACACCAGGAACTCCATACCCTTGGCTACCTGAAGAGCGAAGTCAACCAAGTCCCGCTCACTGAGCTGGTCTGCACCCGCAGTGGAACAGGTTCTGGCGACAAGCACTTCATGTTATAGAGTACCTACCGTTACATAACTATTTTACATAACCAGGACATTTTAAGGTAAAATAAAGACTATTTCTAAATGAAAACAAACATGTTCGCGGCTTAGGGGTAGCCCGAGGGTAGTGTTGCCCAAATTCAGTCTTGGTCTTGCAGTCTTGGTCTTGTTCTTGCGTTTTTGCAAGACCAAGACCAAGAACAAGACCGCGTATTTTTAGCAAGACCAAGACCAAGACTGACCGTGCAAGACTTGAGCAAGAACAAGACATAGCCTGCAAGACTCTTGCGTCTTGCAGCTAGGACTTAGCGCTATTTCACGGAGTAGTTAGGTGTAACAGTTCGGTGTATAGGTAGGTACGCTTAGGAATTCTATGAGACGCAAAAAACTATATCAAAGAATATGAAAAACTGGACCTATGCGCATTACGACTAATACCATAAACATAGCGAATAAAAAAATATCTATTAAAATCAAACTGAGTGCATGCATAGTTATGTTTTAACTATCGGTACTTTGATAATGCGGCATCAAAGGTTTTGTACTTACTTCTCAAAGAAATTTGCCGCTTTTCGGAAGTACATGGTTATGATACACGCGCCGGCGGCTTCTTTTGAAATCTAAAACAATCGTTGCCGCCGCGCCGAAATCATAACATTTGACACTATTCATGCAAAATAATTTCGAATTTTAAGAGTACCTACAGGTGTTCCAAAGAATAAATAAGTTTCAGAGTGCTTAGAATGAAAATGAATACATTATACTGATCACGCAAGTAGTATTATGATTTATCGTACGGGGTGTCTGTTACACCCTGTATAGGTCAGTTGATTTTTCGAATTTCTTATCATGCTTGATCTTTGCTGCTTGATCTTTACTATGGCTATGTTAATTCAAGCTCACAATGTTCCAATTCTAATACGTTTTTCTAAGATTTAAAGTAAACTTTAATAAATAGTAATAGACTAATAGGTAATTGCAAGACTTGCAAGACTCTTGCTGCAAGACCAAGACCAAGACCAAGACTGGGAGCGCAAGACCAAGACCAAGACCAAGACCAGGTGTATTGGCGCAAGACCAAGACCAAGACTGGCTAAGTCTCGTCTTGTTCTTGCATTTGGGCAACACTACCCGAGGGGCACCCCGCCGCACCTAAACCTAAATTAAACCAAATTAATCATCCTACATTGGTTTTACCAGTGCCGGTTACGTAACTTGGTTACGTACGAGGAACAAGCTGTACCTCGCTGTTCCCCATACGTAACTATTTTACATACATACATATATCACGTTTTTATCCCTTACGAGGTAGACGAGCCTAAGGTAGCAAAACCTTAAGACCTCATTTAGCATGATTAAGGTGTATGTATAGCTGAAAAGGGAAATCAAAATAGTGATGGGTTGCTAGCCGCATCGCCTATGACATGATTCCTAAGACTTTCGCCCGTTCCCTCGATGGGCTTTTACTGCGCGGGAAGAGAAGCAACTGGTAGGTATATTCTATGTTTTTTCTTTACTCCCAGAACCAGCATATTAGAACTATTTTACATTACACAAAATGTATTCGGTAGCAAAAAAATCGGGTCACTTCCCGTGTATATTTAAATAATTATGTACAGGGCAAGCGCATTACTCGAAAGTACCATTCGAAAGTGGTATAAATCAGCTTATATCTCCAAAACTATAGCTCTAATCAAAGTTTTGACTAGTACACAAGATTAATGAGAGCTGTGATTGTCTTCTATACTACTCGTATTTTTCACCACTTTCGAGTGGTATTTTCACATATGTGCTTTCAAAAATCGGGCCTCTGCAATCCGATTTATGGTCAGAAAATCGCGCCTGCAATGTAATTCGGCCGTCAACAAGGCCCTTCGTGTTCTGTTACTTAGAAATCTTAGTATACAATGACATTTACGACAATGTTTAAGTAAAAAAATGTAGAATACGTACTCGGGGTCGCGGTTCTTCAGATAGTCCCGCAAGCACCCGTTGCTGGCGTACTCAACGACGACACACAGCGGCCCACCTTGAGTGCAGCAACCCAGCAAATTGACCACGTTCACGTGTTTGCCAATTATCTTCATAATCTCCATTTCTGATACCAACGCCGTCATGTCGGAATCCGTGTGTTCCTCTGTCGGATCGTTAAATAAATTCGGCTTGAAATTTATACGGAGCATTTCAGGCGCCCGATTTTTGAAAGCACATGTGTGAATACCACTCGAAGGTGATGAATTTTAAATACGAGTAGCTTAGAAGATACGGCTCTCATTAATCTTGTGAACTAGTCAACAATTTGATTAAAGCTGTAGTTTTGAAGATATAAACAGATTTATACCATTTTCGAGCTATGTGCTTTCAAAAATCGGGCCCTTGTTTGATGGGGTAGTTGGAATTTTGAATCATAGTTGACAAGTTTCCATATCAATGTTCAAAATGAACCGCGTATCTTTAGCCCCCGATATTAATACTGAACATGCCATGGGCACATCACTCGAAAGTGGTATAAATCAGCTTATATCTCCAAAACTATAGCTCTAATCAAAGCTTTGACTAGTTCACAAGATTAATGAGAGCTCTGAGTATCTTCTAAGTGACTCGTATTTAAAATTCAGCACAAGTTTTCACCATTTTCGAGTGGTGTTTTCACACATGTGCTTTCAAAAGTCAGGTCCAAGGTTTATTACTGCAGGCCATTTGCTAATCGTTCCTGAATATAATGTAGGGATGTTATGACATGGATGTAGATAAATACTACGGCGAAATGAGCTGGATATTGTCTTATATTTAAGACCACGACTGAAAAGGTCTTTGCATGGGTGTTCTGTCGAATTAACTTAACCAGCTGCAGAACTATTCCGTTCAATTTTAACATACATATATCACGTCTTTAACCCTTACGGGGTAAACAGAGCCAAAGGTAACAAAACCTTAAGGCCACGTTTAGCATGATTAAGGGCGTATAGGTGGAAAGGGAAAACAGTGATGGGTTGCTAGCCGTATCGCCTGTAACATGATAAGACTTTCGCCCATTCCCTCGACGGGCTTTTACCATATGCGCGGGAAGAGATGCAACTGGTAAATTCTATGTTTTTTCTTTACTCCCAGACCAGCATGGAATAATTCAATTTTAAAAGATCCTTATAGTGGTCAAGATAGAACGAAAGTCAGATTACCTTTCAACATTTTGACAGCGACCGTTCCCGGCAGTCTGGACTCGGCGGTCCCAATGTATTCGGCTTTGAGAACCCTTCCGAATTCGCCCTCCCCCAAAACTTCTCCGAATGACAGATTCTCGCGAGGCAATTCCCATTTTGTGTCCACTGGCAGAATATATTCTGATGACAAATTCATCGCCTTCATATCTGTGAATTCTGTGTATTTCACTTTCTCTATACTTATGACTGGCATTATCTGCAAATAGACATAATTTAAACATACACACATACACATACACAAATCACGTCTTTATCCCTTACGGGGTAGACAGAGCCTAAGGTAACAGGTACCTACAGGCCACAATTAGCAAGATTGAGGGCGTATAGGTGAAAAATGGAATCAAAATAGTGATGGGTTGCCAGCCTCATCGCCTATAACATGATTCCTATAAGCTTCGCCCATTCCCTCGATGGTCTTTTACCATCTGCGCGGGTAGAGAAGCAACTAGTACATTCTATGTTTTTTCTTTGCTCCCAGACCAGCATTAAAGAAATAATAATTATAATAGAAGAAATAATTCAAAGCAGTAGTTTTAAGTCTACACCGTAAGGGATTAAAAGGTTTTAAAGGTTTTAAAGCTTCCTACACTAATATTATCAAGAGGAAAGATTCGGTTGTTTGTTTGTTTTGAATAGGCTCGGAAACTATGTCCTCCGCCCTCTACGGGATCATTATCAAAGTTTAATGAGCACAACTGTTACATATGGGATCGAAACGCGTCTGTGTTTGTGTGGTGCATGGGATAATTAAGTTTGTGGGATTTATGTGTGTTTTATTGGCAGTAGTGGAGAGAGGATTGAATGAGAAACATATATATTTCACACAGGCTTGGGTATCGTGCACGTGAGTAGCGGAGTACAGTTTGACAACAAAAATAATGCTCCACGATGTACCTGCGCAGTAGACCAATTTTAGTAGCGCGGGAAACTCTGGCGCTGTTATTGGTCGATCGATTTCGTACCAACAATGGCAAAATCGTGTAAGCGGGACAGAGCTAAGAATGCAAAGCAAGCAATACTCTGCCAGTTGCGCTTGCAAATAAGGTTCAATATAGATTATTTACACGTTCGGCTACCATCGGAAACTGGTCTGCGCTTCTCTGCGCAAACGAATACTGCCGATGCGCATTATACTTGTTGTCAAACTGTAGCGGAGTAGCAAGGATTTTTTTTGTTCATTTAGAGCTGATTTTTCAATCCTCAGATAAGCATTTAACTGACAGATACCTATAAAGTTATTCGTAGAGTAGGGCTTATCTGACGATTGAAAAATCGGCCCTTAAGCTTTTATTTAGCTTGCTGTTTGTTTTTTATTTGGCTCAAATCTAGTAATTGGAAATTAATCCCCTTCTATTGGTTGGATTAACGTGAAATTTGGCACACTTGTGTAAATCCGGTGACAGTACAATAATCTTGTAATGAAATTCTGGCGACCCAGCCAGGACCGTCTCCGCGGGAGGGAACTCTTCAGCGGTTGGTCCGACTGACTTGAAATTTGGTACACATGTGTAAGGGGGCGTCCATTAATTACGTGAGGCATTCTTAAGGATTTTTTGATCCCCCCTCCCACCTTGGTGAGATGTCGTAAGATTTTTCTCGACCCCTCCCCCTACCCCAATCTCACGTGAGATTTTTCAATACTTGTACTTTGGATGTAAAAGTATTGGATTTAGTAAAAACAAAACACAAGTTTAATTAGGTACTTTTATTTAAGACTAGCAAGGACTAGTATTTGCAAATATTGCTGTAATCTTAAATTATTTATTCAACTTTTATTTAACTTAATTTTCACGCAGTTTTACACCATTTTCTGCTAAAAAAAAATTACGTGATATTTGCCAAGACCCCCCTCTCCCCCAAGTGAGATTTAGTAAGATTCGGCTCGACCCCCTCCCCCCCCCTAAATACCTCACGTAATTAATGGACGCCCCCTAAGACGGATGACAATGCAAGTACAGTCAGCAAGAATGTCATTTTTATGACATTATGTCATGAACCTTATATTAATAAACTTACCGAAGAATCCTCCCCAGCAAGCATGTCAATTTTAACCACTTTAGCCCACTTTTCAGCCATCGAAGCAGCTTTCGCCTCCATCTTTTTCCTTCTCATGTTTCTACTCAACTGAGCGAGAGGGAGGGCAATAACTTTGAATGCCGATTTACAAACTTTCAATAAATAAGCTATTATATCAACTATAAGTCTCAAATCAACAGTTACCAACATTAATACTACGAATCCACAACTAAACAAGATCACGAGCACGTCTCTAATTGATAAAAACGGTTTTGGTGCTTGTGCTCGCGAAACTGGTGCTGAAAGACAAAATTTTAATTTAAACACCTCGTACGTGCGTTCTCTTACGTAGCACGCCCAGACGTCCACCAACGAAGATGGGTGTCCCGTGGGCTTGTCTAACTCGCTCGCAATCGCCATCGTGTTCATTTTGACAGTTCTATCAATGCGACAGCTAGCTGGGGCCCGATTTTTGAAAGCATATGTGTGAAAATACCACTCGAAACTGGTAAAAACTGTGCTGAATTTGAAATACGAGTAGCTTAGAAGATAGTTACGGCTCTTATTAATCTTGTGAACTAGTCAAGTTTGATTAGATGTAATTTCACACATGTGCTTTCAAAAATCGGGCCCTAGAACCGTCTCCGCAGGAGGGAACTCTTCAACGGTTGGTCCGATTGACTTGAAATTTGGTACACATGTGTAGGACGGATGACAATGCAAGTGTACCTTACACCTAGTAAGAAAAGCTTGTACGCACAGCAAAGCTATTCAGTAAGCAGGATAGATACGGCGCGAGCGTGCGTAGGTGCTTACCTGATTGTATTGCCGTGTTTACCTTTAAAAATTTAACTGTCAAGAAAAAGACGTCAAGGTTGTTTACCATTTTTCTCATGCTAATGTAGTGGCGTAGCTAGGCCAAGGGCCCTGGTGCAAATAAAAAAATGGGGCCCCACTACTATCTAAACTGGTTACGCTTTAATAATAATAGTCCGATCGAGATTTTCTGGTAAGGATTCGAGGGGCCTCTGAGCTTGAGGGCCCTGGGGCACTGCCCCGCCTAGCCCCTAGGTAGCTACGCCAACTAAACAAACCGAAGTAACAGTCAACGTTTTAATATAAGAATGATTCTTACTTAATTCAAACTCGAACTTAAGTAATATAGCGTAGTGTGTTCCCCTTTCGTGGTTTTCGTAAAAGCAGTGCAATTTTGAGCCAACCAAAGTATGATCACTTACTCTCTGAAAGCGATTATGGAATAAATGAACATATCTGTTCGTTCTACCGTCTGAAAAAAAAAAACAGATTAAATTTTGAAAATTCCATGCTCTTCCATGCTGGTCCGGGAGCAAAGAAAAAACATAGAATGTACCAGTTGCTTCTCTACCTCGCGAAGAACCGACAACCGCTGGGGTAAAAACGTGTTCTTGAGTGGAGACCGCGACTTGGCAAACGCATTGTAGGACGCCCTCCGGCCAGGTGGGATGACGATCTGCGAAAGACTGCAGGCAGATGCTGGATGCGTCAAGCTGAAGACAGGGCGCTATGGCGCTCATTAGGGGAGGCCTATGTTCAGCAGTGGACTAACATAGGCTGATGATGATGATGATGATCGAATCAGAAATGAGGAGATATACGTAGAAGAAGGGTCACCGACATAGCTAAGCGAATTGGCTTGTTGAAGTGGCAATGGGCAGGCCATACAGCGCGGAGAACAGATGGTCGTTGGGGCCGAAAGGTTCTCGAGTGGAGACCGCGGCATGCGCAGCGTAGGCGTCCACCAACGAGGACGGATGACCTGGTTAAAGTCGCGGGTTCACGGTGGATGCAAGCCGCTTCCAACCGAGGCAGCTGGAGGTCTATGGGGGAGGCCTATGTCCAACAGTGGACGTCTTAGGGGGCGTCCATTAATTACGTGAGGCATTTTTAAGGATTTTTTGACCCCCCCTCCCCCCTTGGTGAGATATCGTAAGATTTTTCTCGACCCTTCCCCCCTAACCCAATCTCACGTGAGTTTTTTCAAAACTCATACTTTGGGTATAAAAGTATTGGATTTATTAAAAAACATAACACAATTTTGTTTAATTACTTTTATTTAAGACTAGCAAGGACTAGTATATGCAAATATTGCTGTAATCTTAAATTATTAATTCAACTTTAATTTAACTTAATTTTCACGCAGTTTTACACCATTTTCTGCTAAAAAAAACTACGTGATATTTGCCAAGACCCCTCTCCCCCAAGTGAGATTTAGTAAGATTCGGCTCGACCCCCTCCCCCCCTGAATACCTCACGTAATTAATGGACGCCCCCTTATGGCTGACATGATGATGACACATGGAAGAGTATAGTCTCACCGTGAAATACGAATCGCTTCGTTTTTATAATAGTGTCGGCCTCGCAACCAATATACAGTAATTCTCCTTCTTTGACGTAATAAGTATAGGTATCCGAATTGTTGTGTTCGTCTTTCGTTAGTCGATTGGAACTCAATCCGGTAAAGTACAGCTTGTCTGCAAATAAAACGTTGATAATCCTTATTATCTATACATATAATAAATCAGTAGAAAGTTCGTGTCTGTACATTAAGAATTCTTCAAAAACAGAGTGCTAACGATTAGGGAAGAGTAACAAAAAAGTAGATTTTATAATGTACTACATAGTTGTTGCCCGCGACTCCGTCTGCAAAGAATTCATTTATCGCTATCCCGCGGGAGCTACGCAATTTTCCGGGATAAAAAGTAGCCTATGCGTTATTCCAGACTATAATCCATCTCTGTGCCAAATATTATCCAGATCTGTCCAGCCGTTCTTGCTTGAAAGAGTAACAAACATCCATACATCCATACTAACAAACTTTCGCATTTTTATAATATTAATAGGATGGATGTGTTCATTTACCTATGTCTGTGTTCGCTAATCTCCAAAACTGTTGGACCGATTTAAATGAAATTTGGCGTGGTGGTACCTTATATTCTGGTCAATATTTTAGATACTTTTAATCCCGAAAATTATATAGTTCCCGAGGGATAGTTAAAAGACTATAACTTAAGCATCTATTTAAGTAAAATTGGCGTGCTGACACCTTATATGACGCGGTTACATTAAGCATACATACATAACTAGTTGAAATTTGGTATACAGTTAGTTTCAGTCCCAGGGACGGACATAGGACAGTTTTTATCCCAGAAAACAGCATAGTTCCCGCGGGATAGCGATAAGCCATGCGCGGACGGAGTCGCAGGCAACAGCTTGTAATATTATAAATACGAAAGTAAGTTTATGTTTCTTTGTTTAGCAGGCAAACGATTTCATAACTTATATTCTTACCAGGTCTTTTTGAATCCAGCTGAAGTATTATAGAGTAATATGTCCCATTACTTTTACTTTTAGAAGAGCAGAATAGACTTGATCCATCTAAATCAAAAGTGGCTGAGTGTTCAAACGTTGCGTTCAATTTTACGAGCTTGCGAGATGATGAATCTGAAAATGTAAATCGTTTAATAAGTTACTTGTAAGGAGGTAATATTGTGTAAGGCCTCCGTCGTTGTTAGCCGCCATCGGCGGGAAGTACTGTAGGAAATACGACATAGGTTAAATTTCACTCTTTGACTTTGAATCGAGAGTACTGAGTTTGTAATACCTCGGTCGTTCTGACCCGCCACCCGCGGCGGGCAGGAGCCCGTCGCCCGCAGCGTAATGTTACTGAGTTTGTAATGCCCCGGTCGTTCTGACCCGCCACCCGCGGCGGGCAGAAGCCCGTCGCCCGCGGCGTATATGTACTGAGTTTGTAATGCCTCGGTCGTGCTGACCCGCCACCCGCGGCGGGCAGAAGCCCGTCGCCCGCAGGGTATATGTACTGAGTTTGTAATGCCTCGGTCGTTCTGACCCACCACCCGCGGCGGGCAGAAGCCCGTCGCCCGCAGCGTATATGTACTGAGTTTGTAATGCCTCGGTCGTTCTGACCCGCCACCCGCGGCGGGCAGAAGCCCGTCGCCCGCGGCGTATATGTACTGAGTTTGTAATGCCACGGTCGTTTTGACCCGCCACCCGCGGCGGGCAAAAGCCCGTCGCCCGCGGGGTATATGTACTGAGTTTGTAATGCCTCGGTCGTTCTGACCCGCCACCCGCGGCGGGTAGGAGCCCGTCGCCCGCGGGGTATATGTACTGAGTTTGTAATGCCTCGGTCGTTCTGACCCGCCACCCGCGGCGGGTAGGAGCCCGTCGCCCGCGGGGTATATGTACTGAGTTTGTAATGCCTCGGTCGTTCTGACCCGCCACCCGCGGCGGGTAGGAGCCCGTCGCCCGCGGGGTATATGTACTGAGTTTGTAATGCCTCGGTCGTTCTGACCCGCCACCCGCGGCGGGTAGGAGCACGTCGCCCGCGGCGTATATGTACTGAGTTTGTAATGCCTCGGTCGTTCTGACCCGCCACCCGCGGCGGGCAGAAGCCCGTCGCCCGCGGCGTATATGTACTGAGTTTGTAATGCCTCGGTCGTTCTGACCCGCCACCCGCGGCGGGTAGGAGCCCGTCGCCCGCGACATATATGTACTGAGTCTGTAATGCTTCGGTCGTTCTGACCCGCCACCCGCGGCGGGTAGGAGCCCGTCGCCCGCGGCGTATATGTACTGAGTTTGTAATGCCCCGGTCGTGCTGACCCGCCACCCGCGGCGGGCAGAAGCCCGTCGCCCGCAGCGTATATGTACTGAGTTTGTAATGCCTCGGTCGTTCTGACCCGCCACCCGCGGCGGGCAGAAGCACGACGCCCGCGGCATATATGTACTGAGTCTGTAATGCCTCGGTCGTGCTGACCCGCCACCCGCGGCGTGCAGAAGCCCGTCGCCCGCGGCGTATATGTACTGAGTTTGTAATGCCTCGGTCGTTCTGACCCGTCACCCGCGGCGGGTAGGAGCCCGTCGCCCGCGGCGTTTATGTACTGAGTTTGTAATGCCTCGGTCGTTCTGACCCGCCGCGGGTGGCGGGCAGAAGCCCGTCGCCCGCGGCGTTTATGTACTGAGTTTGTAATGCCTCGGTCGTTCTGACCCGCCACCCGCGGCGGGCAGGAGCCCGTCGCCCGCGGGGTATATGTACTGAGTTTGTAATGCCTCGGTCGTTCTGACCCGTCACCAGCGGCGGGCGGAAGCCCGTCGCCCGCGGCGTATATATATGTTGTTTGGCCGCGGTCGTTCTGACTAGCACATCACTCGAAAGTGGTACATAAATCAAATAGAAGACACTTACGGCACTCATTAATCCTGTGAATTAGTCAACAATTTGATTAGAGCTGTAGTTTTGGAGATAATAAACAGATTTATACCACTTTCGAGTGATGTGCTTTCAAAAATCGGGCCCCAGGCCGCCGCTTTTTCATTTAGGTAGCTACTATTGTAAACGAAATATCTTACTGTAAAACTGAAAATCTTTTACTTCCTCTGTGTCATTGGCTTCGCAACCGATGTTCAGTTGTTCCAACATTTCGTATTGGTATACGTAATCTGCGCCAGCGTCAAGCACGAGAGTAGATCTAGTACTACGGGTTGGGTCCAAACCTGTGAACCATAGTTTTTCTGAAACATATAAAAAAACAGTTCCATGCTGGTTCCGATTTTTGATGGCACATGTGTGTGAAAATACCACTCGAAAGTGGTGAAAAATTGTGCTTATTTTGAAATACGAGTAGCTTAGAAGATACTTATGGCTCTGATTAATCTCGTGAACTAGTCAGAAATTTGATTAGAGCTGTAGCTTTGAAGGTATAAACAGATAAATTATAACACTCGAAAGTTGTGAATAATTGTGCTTATTTTGAAATACAGATACTTACGGCTCTCATTAATCTCGTGAACTAGTCAGAAATTTAATTAGAGCTATAGTTTTGAAGGTATAAACAGATTTATAACACTCGAAAGTTGTGAATAATTGTGCTTTTTTTTTTTTTTTATGTGAATAGGAAGGCAAACGAGCAAGTGGGTCACCTGATGGTAAGTGATCACCACTGCCCATAGACACCCGCAACCCCGGAGGGATTGCAGGTGCGTTGCCAACCTAGAGGATTAAGAAATACGAGTAGCTTAGAAGATAATTACGGCTCTCATTAATCTTGTGAACTAGTCAAAAATTTGATTAGAGCTGTAGTTTTGAGGGTATAAACAGATTTATACAACTTTCGAGTGACGTGCTTTCAAAAATCTAGCCCCTGTTTATTTACAAAAACGTTTAAATTTTTCAAGTACTCACCACAATATGTAAAATTGGTTATAACCAAGAAATAGACGAATCTTTTCATTTTTATTGCACAGCGATGATGCAATTACAGACTACTTAAAGAGACTAAGGAAAATTATTAGTTGACAGCCGTACTGATTCGTAGTACTATTAGTGCGTCATAATATACAACGAGGAAAACATTAGTAAATACTGTTTTACAGTTTTTAAATTTAATACACACATACATACATATATCACGTCTTTATCCCTTACGGGGTAGACAGAGCCTAAGGTAATAACACCTTAAGGCCACGTTGACCATGATTTTGGGTATGTGGGTGTATAGGTCGAAAACGGAATCAAAATAATGATGGATTGCTAGCCGCATCGCCTGTAACAAGATTCCTAAGATTTTTGCCCGTTCCCCATCTCATTTCATCCATGCACCATACATACATAACTCCCTACTTCTGACGCAGTCGGGTAATAACGTAAGCAAGAATCAATAAAAGACAACAATGACTTTGGTAAGCTTCATGTTATAAAAAAATACTTAAAAGAATGATTACATAAAAAGTATCACTAAAAAAACTTATGAACTATTTTCGACCCGTTCACCTAACAATTCACAAAAGCTGTGAAAAATGCCCCCCATTTCAAACAACCTTATTTCATTGCTTAGACTAGACACCTGTCAAATCTTTTATGGCGCTCCCACACTGTGCGCTTGAAGCGTCAAATACGTGTGTTTGGTCACTTTGTTGGAGCTTATTTACACCCTTGCTTAGTAGCAATTTAGTAGTTGCCGCAAAATCGAGTTCAAATAGAATATCGATAGAATCACAAGTATCGATCTACGCAATACTAGTTAAATCTCTGAACGACACTGAGAATTAGAACAGAACAATCCGAAAACTCAAGCTATGGCCGGGAATCAAACCCGGATCCTCGTCATTCCGTGCACCCATAGCAGATGGGTAAGCCTTCGATTTTTTTATCTGTTACTAGCTGTCACGTAACCTTGTTACTATGCGAATTTTTGTCGCCAAGCGTCATCTGTTTGAATGATGTGTCTTTACGACACAATTACAAATACTAATTGATAAGCAGCAATACCAACGACTTTACTAAAATGAATGTAACAACCGATTATTCAAAACTATTCATAATATTAATAGTTAATATAATTATACATATAAACCTTCCTCTTGAATAACTCTATCTATAAAAAAACTCATCAAAATCCGTTGCGTAGTTTTCAAGATCAAGCATACATAGGGACAGATATACTATGTAATGACTAGCTGTTGCCCGCGAGTCCGTCTGCGCAGAATTCGCTTATCGCTATCCCGCGGGAATCAAACTATCACTGTACCTAATTTCATTGCAATCGGTTCAGTGGTTTAGGCGCGAAAGCGCAACAAACAGATAGTTACTTTCTCATTTATAATATTAATATTATTTGTAGGTAGCTATTAACCTTTTCAACGCCACGTCAAATACAAGAGACGCCCATTGCCAATAGGCCATACTTTTTACTGCATAAGTTGAACCTAAACTCAATTGCACGAAGGTTGCTTTCGCATTGGAACAATGGACGGGTAGGTCTTTGGCGTTTAACCTTGCGATGCTTGAGTCGTTGGCGTGGAAAAGGTTAACAATCGATACTATATTCTATCGAAACACTATCGATAGTGGACTATCAAGCGGCAACACTACTCTGGGGGGAACGGGGGGCGCAACCCCCCCGCACTCGCTTCGAACTTTCTTCGCCCAAACTTCATCAAGTGAACGAGTCTTTGTGATGGCGAAGTACATTAAAAAATCTCTTGGTAACAAATTACATTATTTCAAAAGCCTAATAACAATTGCAATATATCGATTAAAATTTCGATACATCGATGATAGTCGAGTATTCGACTTGCCGATTTTTGTACTTATAACAGCTAACCCGATAGAAATTATATTTCTAAACGATGCCGAAAGCTAGAACACATGGAAAATACGAAAAGTAAACCTCATCTATCCGTGACGCGAACTCCCCTACACCACCATAGCAGGGCACGAAATTTGAAAGCACCACTCGAAAGTACCACTCAAATGTGGTATAAATCAGCTTATATCTCCAAAACTACAGCTCTAATCAAAGTTTTGACCAATTCACAAGACTAATAAGAGCCGTAATTATTTTCTAATTTTTCACCACTTTCGAGTATTTTCACACATGTGCTTTCAAAAATCGGGCCGCAGGTGGGTAGGTGAACTTTTCCATCTGTACCAGCTGTCATGACATTACTATGCGAATATTGTCGCCCAGCGCCATCTGTTGGAATGGTGTCTCTACAACATAATTACGAACACATGAATCGATATTTTTTTCAACAAACCTAACAAACATCTGCAGTTTTTCTAAGTTAATGTGGGTCTGCGTTGGCTTGAAAATAATAGCATTCCATTCTGGACCCTATTCACCAACGCGACAATTGTCAGCAACATGTGACAATTATGTTTACATTACCAACTTGACAATCTACGCCAGTTTGCTTGCATAGCATTTCGAATTCTCACTTGTCAGTGTCACAGTCAATTGTCGAAATAAGAGCCAGATGTAGTCGCGTGTAGCGTTGTCGCCAAAATATCGATCTCTTATTTCAGGCAGTATCGATACTATCAAAACCCAATCTATGGTCTTGGCTCAAACAAACGAAATCCCTATCGATAGTGGACTATCGAGCGACAACACTACCTGCGTGAAACGCATAGCAAATATAGAGTTTTTCCACGCGCGGCGACTGGGCATGCCCTTCCAAACTTTTTCTTGTGTACACTAAATCTATTTATATAATAAAACATCACAGCCTAAGCACATAGCTTGACCAAGGAGCTACTCGCGGCAATTAAATTCCAAAAAACTACCAGGTACCATTAAAATGAAATAATTTTACACCTGGGGCACGATTTTTGAAAGCACATGTGTGAAAATACCACTCGAAAGTGATGAAAACTTGTGCTGAATTTGAAATAAAGTAACATAGAAGACAATCACAGGTCTCATTAATTTTGTGAACTAGTCAAAACTTTGATTAGAGCTGAAGTTTTGGAGATAGAAGCTGATTTATACCACTTTCAAGTGGTACTTTCAAGTGACGTGGTTTCAAAAATCAGGCTTCTGTCGCTTCAGGAACGTCACCCATCCCACAGGGGTCTTATATTTAACGTGGGGTGTCGAGTCGGGTTACCTCCGCGTGTGGTCAAGAGCTGCGGTTCGTTTTTGGATCTGTCCGAGGGGAAGAGCGGTGCACCTTGGGCATCGGTTAATGATTTCCTGGCAGTTTCTGAGGGATATAATTGACCGTTGGCTAAGAGCCCGACAGAGGGGAGGGGTGTATTAACCGTGTTCTATTTTTGAATACTGTATTTATTACTTTGACATTGGCAAAATCATCGCATCGATCGATGGGCCATGTTAAAAAAGAAGAAGAAGCTACGAATAAAAATAATAATAAGACATTATTATTCGTAGAGAAGAAGACTAAAAACTTTTCTTCCATAAGTGTCTCATTGAAATATCAAGTGGTGACTAGTATCTAAATAAGATCATCGATCGATGCGATGATTTCGCCAATGTCAAAGTAATAAATGCAGTATTCAAAAATCTTGTGACAAAATGTCGGCAACATTGTACGGTAGAACACGGTCAAAACCCCCTCCCCTGTCGGGCTCTTAGCCAACTCATAATTTATCCCTCAGACTCCGCCAGAAAATCACTAACCGATGCCCAGGGTGCACCGGAACAAGCACTGCTTTTCCCCCCGGACGCATCCTAAAACGAACCGCAGCTCTTGACCACCCGCTGGGGTAACCCGACTCGCACCCCGGATAATTTTTGATCGGTGACACCTGATACGTCACAATGACAATGACATCTGTGAGATTGACATTCGGCCATCTTTGGTAACTTTTTTTTAATTCAACTACCGCGAGGAGTATAGATATACAGCTATACAGATCGTTCCACTATCGAGCGGTACTTCGGGTGTAGCGCGTATCGTTGTAAAAAAAACTTACAAACCAAAAATTGAATCTTATACATACCTTATCTACTTTACAATCTTAACATTTCTTAGTTTATCAACAATATTAGGAACGAATCAAGTACTCTTAATTCATTAAACACTATATATATCACAAAAAACAGAGGCTTAAAGTTTCAAAGCGCCTATGACGCAGCGTGTGCGTTCGATCGACGTTCATGTCTGTTCTATGGTTGCTAACTGTAACATAATATATTTAAACCGTACTATAATAGTATAGTACTAAATTTCGACACCGTTTATTTTTCAAAAAATATATACTACGCAAAAATACTATATGCTTGCCAGTCTATAAATGAGGTTTGAGATGTAATTTTAACGCTTTCTTGTTTGTTGCGCGTGGGATGGGAAAACGTGAAACGTCAAATTTATATATATTTTACCTTAGGTCGGAAAATACTATATGTATACGACCAAAAAAAAAGTAGGCAACCCAACTTTCTTAAGGTGCGACCACACCGGTGCGTAAAAGCGGTGAGAAAACATGACGCCTACGACGTCACTGCGGTGTGGTCGCTCCTTTATACTGCATACAAAACTAGATAGGTCGTGTCCCATAATCTGGTAGTAAAATTATGGTGGTCCAGCAAAGACCGTCTCCACAGGGAACTCTTCAACGGTTGGTCCGATTGACTTGAAATTTGGTACACATATGTAGGACGGATGACAATGCAAGTACAGTCAGCAAAAAAGGTTGAATCTAAAATGAAATATTAAGGTTCGGTTCTAAAGGTATAAATATAAATTGATCTAGCCAACTAGTCAAATGTGAGCTTTAGTATTGTAAAAAAAAACATAGTTACCATTATCGAATGGTAGATACTTTTGAGGGATGTGCTATCAAAAATGGGGCCCTAGAGCATCGCAGCGACAGCGACGCGTGGAAGTGCCTATCCTCAGCCTTTTGTCTTTGCTGAGACCACAGGATATCATCATTATCATCATCAATTATGTACGCAAGGGAATGTATTATAAAAGTAAGTTAAAATCACTCAAATTATCTTTGAAATCTATCACAATGTTTCATTTTGTTAAAAAAAAGCTTGGCAGCGATGTGGATATTTCACAGCTTTGTAAGCTAAATAGAAACATTAAAAAAAAGATTTATAAATGTACAAGGAACCCACGGGTTCTTTTTTTTAATATTTAGTTGGTTTTACTTGTAAATTAAGTAGATTGCAGTAATAACTTGTTTTGAAAAGATTTCTATCAGAAGTGGGATCGCCTCGGAAATCAAAATAAAAAATAAAACAGCGGGCTACGGATCTTGAAACGATGGACACGCTAAATCCTTTCGCGGCTAAAATGCGCCTACATTTAACAAAATAAAGTCGACAGTCGCGAACGACAAAGCAGTGTCGAAAAGGTTAAACACAAACTATCGACAGTAAAACATCGATATTTCGGCAACATCAGCTGCAATGAGCAGTAACATTATTCTTAAAACCTGACGTCCAGCGCCATCTTGATTAATTAATCCTATTCACAAATCACTATGACACATCCGTATCCTTCTCTTGACACTCAAAGTCCTTACGAACACTCAAATTCTGTATCACATCACTCCCCGTCCTAACATCCAAATCCAACGACTGCTGATCACAATGCTTAAACTGCACATGTTTATCGAGACTAGACTTCTGCACACACTTATACGGACACTGTGGACACTTGACAGACTTCTGCCTCGGCCTGTACGGCTTAACCGGGCTCTTCTCAACTCGATCCCCAACTTTCTCATTCAAATGCCTCTGCTTGTGCTTGGTCAAGTTAGTCTTCTGCACACAACGATAACTACACATATCACATGAAAAAGGTTTCTGATCCGTGTGCAAATACATATGCTTCACCAAGTTAGGTTTCTGTACTGTTCTATAGTCACAATACGGGCATGCAAACGGCTTATAACCCGTGTGCGTACGCTCATGTACCACCAGATTATTCTTCTGCGCACACCTATATTCACAATATTGACAGCGGAACGGTTTCTCCTTCATATGCACCAGAATATGCTTCGCCACATTATTCTTCTGCCCGGACTTATAATCGCAGAAAGTACACGAAAACGGTTTTTCACCTGTATGCGTGCGTTCATGTATTTTCAAGATGGCCGGCGATTGACAACGGTACACACATTGCGTGCAACTAAACTTGCCCAGTTTCTCTATGACCTCAGCGTTCTCCGTCACCTCTGTGCACGATTTCGCATGCTGTTTCAGCCCACGTTTAGACGAAAATACATCGTTACACTTATAACATGAATATTCGCCTTTTATATTCATTGATAGCTCTTCTTGCACCTTATTTTGCTCTACATCCTCTCTCTTATCCGGTGCAAATTCGTTTAGATATTGAGAGAAAAACATCTTATTCTGGTCCGTTGGTTTCTGATTTTCTTTAGGCTGTTCCGTCTTAAGCTCTTTAGGTTCATCCGGTCTTAACTTTTTCAGTTCTTCTGGGTATGTGTTGTCAAATTGTTTGTGCACAACTAGGTTTTCAGGGTTTTCCCGGGTCACATAGTTCTGGACATAGTTTTGGGGTCGAGGGTACATGTCTAGCGAGTTCAGAGCTGGTATACTGGATATGTGGTTGTTGTATACAGCATACATTTGTTCTTGGTGCATAGTTTGAGCGTTGTCAGGCTGCAACGCAATGTGAGCTGAAAAATTGAAAAAAAAAAAACTTTAGTTCTTCTTGTACTTTTAGAGTTACACACCCAAAGGGTAAAAACGGTAGGCTTATTGTCTAACTCGCTCGCAATCGCCATCGTGTTCATTTTGACAGTCTACGTATGGGCTGACAATTGGCATCGGAATCAGCTAGCTGTCACATTCGTACAAGAACTGTCAAAATGAACAGGATGGCGATTGCGAGCGAGTTAGACAATAAGCCTACTAGACCCTCACTAAGACTCCACTGTCCGTCTGTCTGTCACCTATCCGTGACAGCTAGATAGTTAAAATTTTACGTATAATGTATTTCTGTTGCTGCTATAACAACAAATAGTAATAAACACATTACCCAATTTACGACGCGCACTTGGACAAACTCACCATTTAAAGCGTTAACATTAATGCCCTGACTGACATTATCATAGAAGTAGCCTTCATCATCCTGCTCCGCTTTTATATGAAACGGCATCGGTATCAAATGATCATCCATCGGCCTCGGCTCCTCCAAGCCCACCAACCTTTGGTCCAACCTTGGCTCCAACATATCCACCAGCCTCCTATCATCGCTCAAATGGGCCATACTCAAATCACTCATCTCCATCCTACCCAGATTCTGATCAATCCTCAAATCATGATTAATTCTAGATAGCTCCTGTTCATTCAACTGCATGTTATGCGCCAGCGTATTCTGCAATTCTATCTCGTTCAACCTCATCAGATTCTGGTTGATTATATCATCGCCTCTCAAATTCTGTGACAGCTCCAAATTCTGTACTATATCTAACTCTGACAAGTTCCTCTGCAAGTGTGCTGGTATTTCGTTCAAGTTTCTACTGAAGTGGTTTGTTTTGAGCAGCGTCGATAATTGACGGGGAGACAGAGGCAGTTGGAAGTTGTGAGCTATGGTTGTGTTTATAGACGACTGCATGGCCTGATGCAACTGTTCCACTGTCACAGTGTGCTGGTAGTCAGTTGTGTCTATCTGATGCGACTTCTGAAGCTGGAACAAAACAAAACCATGAGCTCCAGACATTCGGGTCTGCTACCAACGGCTGATTCAATTTCCACTAATATTATACACACATACATACATACATAAATCAAGTCTTTATCCCTTACGGGGTAGACAGAGCCTAAGGTAACAAGACCTTAAGGCCACGTTTAGCATAGCTGTAGGTGTATATAGGTGGAAAGGGGAATCAAAATAGTGATGGGTTGCTAGCCGCATCGCCTATAACATGATTCCTAAGACTTTCGCCCATTCCCTCGATGGGCTTTTACCATCTGCGCGGGCAGAGAAGCAACTGAAACATTCTATGTTTTTTCTTTGCTCCCAGACCAGCATGGAAGTAACTAATATAATAAATGCGAAAAAAACAACAATTGAAACGATTTTAATGGCATTTGGTACGAAGGTAGTTTTAGTCCCAGGGAAGGACATAGGATACATACATACAGTCTTTATCCCTTACGGGGTAGACAGAGCCTAAGGTAACAATACCTTAGGGCCACGTCTAGCATGATTAAAGGGCTTATATATGTGGAAAGGAAAATCAAAATAGTGATTGGTTGGGTTGGGTGAGGGAAGGAAATAGGATAGTTTTTATCCCGGAAAATCGCATACAAGAACTGGCAACAACTAGTTATAATTTATAGCCGCCATAGTTTTTGTGTATATCCGATGAAATCATGACCCCCCTAATCGATGTGTTGCGTAAGGTGAGTTAAATTATCAATTAACCTTTTCAACGCCAACGACCTATATAACGTCCATTACTTCAATGCACAAGCAACCTTCGTTCAATCGAGTTAAGGTTCAATTTAAGGCATCGCAATAAAGTCAGGCGACGTCGGTTATTTGACGTGATGGCGAAAAGGTTAAAAATGACTAAATTAAAAATGTATCAACAATACATCAATTTCAGGCAATACATGGCAATTATAAACTGTTTCCTTACATCCTACTATCCTACTAATATTATAAATGCGAATGTAAGTTTGTTACGGTTTCACGCGAAACTACTCAACCGATCATCATGAAATTTTGTACGCATGTTCTTGGAGGTATTAGAAGTAACATAGGATACTTTTTATTTAAAAAAATATTTTTTATGTCGTCACTCTGACGTTATCTGCGCGGACGAAGTCGCGGGCAAAAGCTAGTAATATTATAAACGCGAAAGTTTGTACGTATGGATGGATGTTTGTTACTATTTCACGCCAGAACGGCTGGACAGATTTGGATAAAATTTGAAACATAGATAGATTATAGTCTGGAATAACACGTAGGCTACTTTTTATCACGGAAAATTGCGTAATTCCTGCGGGATAGCGATAAACGAATTCTATGCAGACGAAGTTGCGGGCAACAGCCAGTTACTTTGTAATCCATCATCAGTGAGATATGTTATCTATTTCCATTTAGTGAGAATTCAACGTGATAGATAGAAATGCGTTTTTTCACGCCATAACAAATAATTATCATCAATGCTGGTCTGGGAGCAAAGAAAAAACATAGAATGTACCAGTTGCTTCTCTTCCCGCGCGGATGGTAAAAGCCCATCGAGGGATTGGGCGAAAATCTTAGGAATCACGTTATACACACATGGGACGAAGTCTATAATAATGCAGAATTGGGACTCCACGTGGTTGGTGCCTGGCTGACCAGAAACCTTCTCACGTTGAATATTTCAAAGACCACTTATTTGCAATTCTCTTTATCTAAAATTACTCAGCACACACCTGACCTCAAAATGCATTCTTGTAATTTGCCGTTTAACACCGCCTGCACTTGCACTAAAATCACCAAAGCAAATTGTATTAAGTATCTAGGCGTCATGTTGGATGATAAAATGAACTGGCAGTCTCATTTAGACCTAACAACTACGAGGATTAGGAAACTTGTGTGGGTTTTTAAGAAATTAAGAGATGCAGCGGATTTTGATCTGTTACGCGCGGTTTACTATGCACTGGCGCAGTCGGTCCTCGGGTACTGTAGTGTTGTTTGGGGTGGTGCCACAAAAACGCACATGCTAATCCTGGAGAGGGCGCAAAGATCTTTGTTGAAAGTTATGACATTTAGTTCGTATAGATTTCCGACCAAATTGTTGTATGAGAGATGTCAGGTTTTAACTGTAAGGCAATTGTATGTATTGTTACTTGTAACTAAGCAGCACAAGACTACCCCCTATGATAAGGAAAAATGTGCCTCTAAACGTGTACTGACCAACGTTTGCTTATCTTTTAAGTGCCGGCGGTCAGCTACAAAAAGACAGCAAAGGTTTATGGCCATCTATTTATATAATAAAATTAATAAAATGATAAATGTGTATTCTCTATCTGCCCACGAATGTAAAATTAAACTAAAAGCATGGTTACTGACACTGAATTATGAAGAATCTGAAGCACTGTTACCTTAGGATTCGGTGTACACACACACACACACACACGCGCGCGCACACGCGCACACGCGCACACGCGCACACGCACACACACACACACACACACACACACACACCTAGTTACATAAGGCAATAAATATGTAATTATTGTATGGGAGAGGACACTGACTTCCGTAACACAGGTGTCAACCTAGCTCGGAAGTCAGGGACTTCATTTTGTTTTTGTAAGCGTATTGTCAATAAAACTTTATTATTATTATTATTATTATTATTATAGACGATGCGGCTAGCAACCCATTACTGTTTTGATTTTCCCTTTAGATCCCTACGCCGACATGCGAAACATGGTCTTTAGGTCTTGCTACCTTAGGCTCTGTCTACCCCGTAAGGGATAAATACATGATTTATGTATGTATTGTATGGTAGTTGTAGTTGAAGAAGCTAAATGTTTTACTTCAAAATCATATTTTGGATGATCCTAATAACAACAATGTTATACAGGGTGTCACAAAACCCTTTAACGATAATTCACGAGCTTGTTCGCTAAATTGGTTTGAACACCCCTGCAAAGTATGAGACCCTAATTACAACTAAAAAAAAAATTATAAAAAATAATTTAATAGCTTTGCTCAGTGTGCCACAGGCTTAAGCTACTCACATGCCTACTCAGAGTTCTACACGTCAAACTATTGTTGGTGACCACTTCGGCATACGGAAGTTTCGTAAATCAGCCAATCTGCCTAAATGAATTAGTTCAAAATCAACCAATCAGCTATCAAGCTTTCGCAACATAAGCGACACACAATGTCCGGTAGCGTAACTAGTTTTATACCGGGAAAATTAAACATTTGCTGTGAATATTTATAAGTACAAGCCAAAAACCTAAAGTTGTGAGCATTCGCATATTTTGTATTTCTTGCTAATCTTATGAAGTAGGTACCTACTTAGGCATTGATTACAGACCTTCAGTTTGTGTCCGTTTTAGTCACTCACATTATGTCAAATCACATTACCACTCAACGTGAAGTACCCCGTAATCACACACAGTACACACACAAACATCATTTCGCTTTACTATTTTAATACAAATATTTAAAATAATTACAAAAAATAATAAACATTGCCACTCAATATCAACTAACGGCCGTCAGTTTTATTTGGTTTTATAATCTTTTCCAATAAGGAAAGGCAAAGGGATCAAAGCCCGACAGCCATGTCTGATGTAATAGTGTTTTTGTCAAGTCCTGTCACAGTCCTGACACTACTAGTCGTATCCTAACAGCTCTTCATGCCTTCCCTAATTGCCAAATTCAACATTTTTCAAGTTATTTCAAACTATTTTTAACCCCCAACGGAAATAGAGGGGTGTTATGAGATTGACGTCGTTCTCTCTCTCTCTCTCTCTCTGTGTGTGTGTGTGTATCTGTCTGTGGCATAGTAGTTCTCAAGCGGGTGGACCGATTTGGATGCGTTTTTTTCTTTCGAAAGCCAGTGCCAGTCCTTGTGGTGGTTTTTAGCCATTTTTGGTAAAAATCGCCGCCGCAGTTTGAAAAGTACCAGCTCTTTTCTAAAACGATGTAAGGCATAAATAAATAAATAAGGGACTCAAAAGCCATCCCACACACATTCATGCTTAAGTGTTCACGTCCCACAAGTAGAGAGTGAAGCTACCATAAACAAACAGCCACCAATCTCTTACAGAGGGCGCGGGCGGTATTCACTCAAATATGAACAGTCAAAAAACATTTGTCAAAACATCGTGTTTGTAATTTTCGATGTAGAATTCAATTTTAGTTTATTTTATGTAAAAAAAGAGAAATAATCTAAATAAAACTGTGATTCTTTGCCGATATCCGCTCAACAATTAATGTGTGTGTGTGAGAGAGTGTTTAATAATTGTGGCTTTAAGTGTATTACGTGATTTCGTATTGATACAGAATAATGTAAGTATAATCATAAGCCACAATTACAGATGTCCATTTTATTCCATCTCCTAACACATAATCCTTTTAAAATCATCTCTAGGTACTTTTTTAAAGCATACAAATAATTGTAATTAGATTACAATTATTTTCGCAATTCACTTCACACGCACGTTAACGTTTGCCAGGTCGTACTGTGGATTTTCTGAAACGAATCTAGAATAATTTAAAATGATCATTCATCATTAAGGAAATCCGATCAAAGTTTTATGGTAGTTAGTTTGAAAGCAAGTGCTAGTGAAGTTTTAGTTACAAACAATAAGGTTTCGAGTAGCGCTACTCTCGTAACTTGTGAATGAAAAGGTACACTGAGAACATAGTCCTAAAATGCATCTTAAGATTCGTTAATTAAATGGTCAATTAATTAACCACGAGCGTCAAACTTTGCCAGGGTGTTCAGATAGACTTACCTGACAATTCTGTAAAGGGAAGTTAAAGGGTTTTCTGACACCCTGTATATAAAAATGTCGCTCCCGTTTTTCTTCTTCTAAATTTCAATATTTTCTCACCGTTTAAACCTTCCCTGGGCTTCCACGAATATTTCAAGACTAAAATTAGACAAATCGGTTCAGCCGTTCTCGAGTTTCAGCAAGACTAACAAACAGCAATTCATTTTTATTAATACAGATTATACTGTAATTAATAATCCCTAATGATTGATTAAAACGAAATGACAGAATTATCTAAATCTCAAATCAGTCAGTTCAGAAGCTAATGAACTTTCACGTTTGCGATAGAACATAAAACTGAAAATATACATATACATACATACACAAATCACGTTTATCCCTTACGGGGTAGACAGAACCTAAGGCAACAGGTACCTACAGACCACATCTAGCACGATTGTGGGTGTATATGTGGAAAATGGAATCAAAATAGTGATGGGTTGCTAGCATCGCCTTTATGATTCCTAAGATTTTCGCCTGTTCCCTTGATGGGCTTTTACAACTGTGCAGAAAGAGAAGCTGGCTAGTACATTCTATGTTTTTGTTTTCTCCCAGACCAGCATGGAAGACCTTTGACCACAGACTATAAATCTGCCCTAACCGCGCCACTTAAATAAACAAAGTGCGAGAAAGTACAGTTTGACAACAAAAATAATGCTCCACAATGTACCTGCGCAGTATACCAATTTTAGTAGCGCGGGAAACTCTGGCGCTGTTATTGGTTGATCGATTTCGTACCAACAATGGCAAAATCGTGTAAGCGGGACAGAGCCAAAAATGCAAAGCAAGCAATACTCTGCCAGTTGCGCTTGCAAATAAAGTTCAATATAGATTATTTACATGTTCGGCTACTATCGGAAACTGGTCTGTGCTTCTCTGCGCAAACGAATACTGCCAATGCGCATTATATTTGTTGTCAAACTGTATTACCCATGGATGCTGCTTGAGAGAAAGAGATAGACAGCATGCAAATTAAAATTGATTTATGTTGCCTTGTCCCATATATCCGCACAGATGGTAAAAGCCCGAGGGAATGGGCATAGGAATCATGTTACTTATAGGTAATGCTAGCAACCCATCATTATTTTGATTTCCCTTTCCACCTATACACCCTTAATCATGCAAAACATGGCCTTAATTGTTACCTTAGGCTATGTCTACCTCGTAAGGGATAGACGTGATATATGTATGATAAGAAATATGCTCAAGTGTACTGCTGCATAGAAACAGGAATGGTGTTAGGTCCTAAAGTCCTAACGTCTGCCTGAAGATTGTTCCAGATTTGAAATTATGCAAAATATGAGCACGCAACACGCGCTGTGTCGCCCGCGAGATAGACTATACAGCTATCTCTTTTTGGAACTAGCATAAAGAAAAAGACAGGTAATCTTTCTAACTCGCACGCGAGAAATCTCTCGCGCACCTGTGCTGGCAGTGCTGGTAATGCAATTTAAAAAAATAATGCAAAATATTTTTGAAATATCGCGCGTGGATTTATTTTCGTGTGATACGAATTCAATTTAAGACATTTTCTCTATCATACCTATACGTAACGTTTGGAAACGGAAACGAAATTAAAATTGGATTTCAACTTTTAAGTTTGTGGTATCACTTTGTTAAGCGATGTCTGTTACAGCATATAAAAATAAATTCAACTATTTACTTACGTTTTCCAAGTACGCTTTGTAGTGTTCATCGTCAATTACAGGTTGTTCTTCGCGCTTCACGAAATCCATACCGTCTTTAAGCGTAAAACAAAGAAGTTTTTAACAGAAAACAGTTTTGTTCTAAGAATCAAAACCTAACCTCTAACACCCTTCAGTTAAAAATAACCTTAATAAGCACTCTCAAAAATTTTGGTTGCAACCGGATAAACTTTGATTTGATATAAAATAATTATCTTCTACATTATAAAGATAATAGATGAAATTACAAAATTCTAAATTCTTTGTTCAATAAATTGCACCGAACGAAAGAAAGGAAGCTGATCATAGACAATGTAGAATTCATATCAACGAACATCTGTCGGCCTTGGTCAAGTTGCTCGGGCCGGCTTGGCTTTAGGGTTACCATATGAATCCTTACAACCCCGATATCAACAAGAAATCAAAAATAATTTGCGTGAAATTATAAAGAACTTTCCACCGAAGTCAAAAATTTGAAGAGTAGCTTGAAGAATGCTTTCGTAGTCGTAGGAGGAGCACACAGTCTCTAAAGGCAACTGTAATATATAATGGAAAATCGAAAGGAATCAAAATATTCGTAAATTAATACCTTGAAGCCAATTTTCTTTTCAATCTCTTTACTGTCAATGTTTGTTGGAATATTGGAGAAAAAAAAAAACGAATAGGAAGTTTGTTTTTTGGGGGTCTTGTATTAAGTATTTAATTGCATTCCCAATATTTATTGGAATGCTTGGAGCATGGCAACATAAAACCATAGACAGTGATCGTTTTCGTTCAGAAATCAAAATCAGGAACAGAAATATTGCGTTCAGAAAAAATATAAACCGATTATCGTTTTTCAAACCCTACCAAGTCACCAAATCAAATAACATTGAAATTGAAATGTACTGTTGTCATTTAGCTCGCTAATTGCATGTTATTATCATTTTAGGTAAAAGTCAAGGTCATTGTCTGACCTTTGATTACGTAATCGTTAAAAAAGAAACAACACTGAAAGGTAATTATGCTTCGGCACAGCTGAGCCAATATTTAAAAAGTTACGCCTGTCAAATTTTTAATGTTATTCCGTAGGTTTCTGGTCCAAACAACTTTTCTTCTACCGAAACTTTCTGTGTATAATCACGAAATATTTAAACCTCTTGGATTTCGGCATTTACAAAAAAGGTAATGCTCAAAATTATAACAGCATCCATGTACTTATTTACCCTAAAAAACCAAAAAATAGTACCTATTGAAAAGTATAACCTATTTTTTTTTCCGATACCGGTTTTTAGCTTATAATCTTAGTAAATGTAATAAAAAATTACTGCTTGACTAACTCGCTCACTCTCACTTATCGTTGTCCAACCGAAACCCTAGGATCTACATCTTAAAATCATGCGTAGATCCCCTTATTTTTTAGTATTGACAAGGAATTACAGGTTTCTCTAGTTCGGTTATACAACTCTACCATGGGTGCGAGTGCGAAGGTCTAGTTAGGACTAACGCTAACATCCGTTTGGGTCTAACGTAAAAATCGAAAAAATTATGAACCACACACATACATAAATCACGTCTACAATCCTTAGGGGGTAGACAGAGCCTAGGGTAACAAGAACTAAAGACTATGCTTAGCATGATTGTGGTCGTATAGGTGGAAAGGGGAATCAAAATAGTGATTGGTTGCTAGCATCGCTTATAACATGATCCCTCAATGGGCAATCAGCGCAGAAAGAGAAGAAGCTACACATTCTATGTTTTTCTTTACTCCCAGAGCAGCATGGTAGCAAGGAGTTATTAATATATTTTCTTTTCTTGCTTTAGAGTGCTGTCATCCAAAATGATAAAGTCGGCTCTGGTAATCTTGGCGCAAGGCGCTGAAGAGATGGAAACTGTTATAACTGTTGACATGCTGCGAAGAGCGGGGGTAAGTGTTTAGAATCAACTATTTCTTCCATGAGACATCCAATCCAATGAGGCTGGCATAGTCACACAGGTGCCCATAAGCCTTGTAAAAAAAAATTTGGTTCATTGGCACAACTGTTGGGTGGCAGGACTGGCAAAATGCCTTATTCCCATATGCCAGACTCAAATATCCAGGGTAGCTCACGCTCGGCTGTCCATATGTATTTAGATAGAATAATTCGAAGGCTTACCCACCTGCTATGCTATAGCACGCGTCACGGAATGACGAGGATCCGGGCTCGATTCCCGGCCAAAGCTTTACTTTTACCTGCTATTAGTGGTGTAGGGGTACAGCACGCATCACGGCATGACTAGGATTCGAATTTGATTCCCGGCCATAGCTTTACTTTTCGGATTTTTCTGTTCTAATTTTCAGTGTTGCTTAGCAATTTTATATGTATTTAGGCAGCCCCTTACTTCCCAGCATCTGTAAGTAGTAATGTACTAATGGATGTCCCCTAATCTTGTATGATGATGATGTGTGGGGATGCCTGGCTGGGTCAGGCGGGCTGTCGATCCGCTGTGGCGATCATTCAGCCCAGTTCCCCTTGGCTGGAGCCGCCGGTTACTGTCCCAGCAGCGCTCCCACACAGCAACTCTCCTCAAATCTTCGTGTCTTCCTGCCGAACATAAGGACATCTTTTAAAGTGATGTCTCTAAGCTCGTCCTCCTCCAGTTCGTCGCTCCCGAATGCTTCGCGCCGCGCTGCCGCGTACATGACGCACTCAGTGAGGATGTGTTTACTTGTCTCCTCTTTCCCACAGCGGGCGGCGGGCGCACTACCCGCCCGCACCGATAAAGGTCCCCGCGGTCGTCCGGGAGCGGATCAGAATACATAAAGTTTAAAATGTATAATGGGTTAAAATACATAATGGTTCAAAATATATAATGCAATTTTCTGTAAAACTATTAGCTAAATGAACTTTTTTGATATCGTAATCTATAGATTGGTTTAGGTTAGGTTAGGTTTGTTTTATAACAATCCTGTTAATTTGTAACTTTCTGAGAAAATCGCATTATATATTATAAACCATTATGTATCTTAACCCATTATACATTTTAAACTTTATGTATTTTAATACGTACCCGGTCGTCCTAACCCGCGCCCCGCAGCCGCGCGGGCGACTCATATAAGCGGAACTCCTCAAAAGTTGTTTTGACAGGTGACAGTGATAATGGCGGGGCTGGACGGCAGCGATCCGGTCCTCTGCTCTCGTCAGGTCAGGTTGCTGCCGGACAAGTCCCTGGCGGACGCTCTCGCCGAAGAGCCTCAGTATGATGCGGTAAGTCGGAAATATTATTTTTCATGCCACTGCTCGGAAATGTGGCAAAAGATGGTCAGTAATGGGGCCCCAAAACAAAGTATAGTTGTAGGTTGAATGAACAGACCAACTATGAATTCAAACAGGCCAACAATAACATTGTTGGACAGTTTCAAAGACCAAAGTCGTCCAATCACATCGGCATGCTGATCCCTGATTCCACCAATCAGAACACAATTTGTGATGCTATTACACAAAGTCGACCAATCAGAACACGTCGTGTGCTGCTTATTACATTTTTTCAAGGTTTATCCCATCAGGGCGAGGCAAAGGAAACTAGGTCCATACAGCCACGTCTGACGTAAATTGTTTTGTCTTTAATGTTTAAGTCCTGTCTTAAAGTCAGAGTCGTCAGTCCGTCCTTGTCGCGTCATATTAAAACTATAAGCGATTATGGGTGTGTTTAATAAGCACTTCGAAGCGCTTTGCTTAATAAAATAACATTACAAAAAAAGCCTTTGCGTGACTGGACACTAGAGCGCTCTCGTTTTTTTTTTTTAAGTAAAATATGGCGGGAGTGTAAAACTTTACTGTTGTATTTACGCTCATGTTTTTTATTTCCTCGCAGTAGTCGTGAAAAGCACTATGTAATGTCTCGGCCAAAAGTGCAATAGATAGACTTGTCTCTCTTCGAGGCTCTCGAACTCACTCGTCCATCTATTGCTCACTTTCCAGCCTCTACAACAATGTACTATATGTCGTTCAAAGTCGGCATAATGGCGACCATTAATTAACTGATTAATGGAGGAAACTAATCCAAAAATATTAAAATAATTGCGGCTTCCTTCCACGCTGGGGCTCGATTTTTGACAGAGCCTGAGGTAACAAAACCTAATAAAGGCCACGTTTAGCATGATTGTAGGCGTATAGGTGGAAAACGGAATCAAAGTAGTGATGGGTTGCTAGCATTGCCTATAACATAATTACTTACTAAAAATCTCTCCCATTCCCGCGATGGGCTTTTACCATCTGCGCGGGACAAGAAGCAACTGGTACATTCTATGTTTTTCCTTTGCTCCCAGACCAGCATGGAAGGCTTTGATGTAAATGTGTTAAAAAAAAGGTTAAATAAAATAAATAAATAAATAAATATCTTGGGACAAATTACACCAATTGACCCAGCCCCAAACTAAGCAAAGCTTGTACTATGGGTACCAGGCAACGGATAAACATACTTATACAATGTAAATAAATACATAATTAAATACATAAAACATCCATGACTCGGGCACAAACATTCGTATTCATCATACAACTGTCTGCCCCTACCGGAATTCGAACCCGGGACCTCTAGCTTCATAGTCAGGGTCACTAACCACTAGGCTATCCAAACAAACAATAAACGTTTTTTTCTTTCTTTATTTTCTTGTGTGATGAGGTATCTGGTTTTCAGGTGATCCTGCCCGGAGGCCTGGAGGGCTCCGAGCGCCTCTCCAAGTCGGCGATCGTGGGCAACGTGCTGAAGGAACACGAGAAGGCTGGCAAGATTGTTGCTGCCATATGTGCTGGTAAAATAACTCTACCTACTTCTTATTTTATTTATTTTTATTTTATTTTGTTTTATTTTATTTGGGGCATCAACAGCAATACAGTACATTGTAATGAGACTTAGGTAGTAAACAAAAAGCCAATGACAGATGACCACAGAAATACAATTAAGCGAAGCATACTTAAAACTAACACAGAAACAAAAAAAAATCAAGCTAAAAAACTACATTGTTAGTGAGTGAGTCCACGGACATTGTGTGTTTGTGTGTGTGTGTGTGTGTGTGTGTGTGTATGCATGTATACTTGTTTTACTCCAAAGTCGAATCACCTATTTATAATAAAACATTTTTGCTTATTTATTCAACCACCTCTGATCCTCCAAACACCAATACCACCAATACTTATAATTTTTTTTTAACTTATTACTTACTAGCTTCTGCCCGCGACTTCGTCTGCGTAGAATTATAAATAAAAACCTTCCTCTTGAATCACTCTATCTATTAAAAAAAAACCGCATCAAAATCCGTTGTGTAGTTTTGAAGATATAAGCATACATAGGGACATAGGGACAGAGAAAGCGACTTTGTTTTATACTATGTAGTGATTAACACCACCCTTAAATTTTGCAAATTGTCCGCCAAGGGCTCTTTTACATGTCTTTTTGAAACTACCAGCGCATTCGGAAAGACCATCATTGCCAAGAAGAATGCGCCGCATGAAACTTGGCAGAGTCATTTTTTCAAAATAATACATACATACATACATACATACCGTCACGCCTCTTTCCCACAGGGGTAGGCAGAGACTACTTTATTCCACTTGCTACGATCCTGACATATTTCTTTCGCTTCATCCACAGTCATCAATCTCTTCATACATGCTCGTCGGTTTCGGGTACTCCTGACCTGACCTTTTTCCAAAACGTCTCCTATTTGGTCTCGGAACGTCCGTCTAGGCCTTCCCCTCCCAACGCAACCATTCGCACTCCCCATATAGATCTGTTTAGTTAGTCTACTTTCATCCATCCGCTCTACATGCCCAAACCAACTTTCAAAATAAAATACAGTATAATACTTAAATTCTACTTAAAGAACTGAAAAAGCATAAAAAAATGATTTATTGTAAAGAATAGTTAGCGTATCTTCGGGTGCCCAACACAAACAATAGTTTTTTTCTAAACATAACTATGGCGCAGTATAATGTACTATTGTTACAGCTCCGACGGCGTTCGTGGCTCACGGGATCGGGCACGGCAAGAAAGTGACCTCTTACCCCACCACTAAGGATCAGATCACGGGCGAGTACACCTACGTCGAGGGCGAGCGGGTCGTCATTGACGGAAACATCGTCACTAGTAGGGTAAGTAGTGCTTACGTTAGTAGCAGGTTAAGTAGTGCTTACGTTAGTAGCAGGGTTAGTAGTGCTTACGTTACTAGCAGGGTTCAGTTAAGTAAAGTGCTTACGTTAGTAGCAGGGTAAGTAGAGTGCTTACGTTAGTAGCAGGGTTAGTAGTGCTTACGTTAGTAGCAGGGTAAGTAGTGCTTACGTTAGTAGCATGGTAAGTAAAGTGCTTACGTTAGTAGCAGGGTAAGTAGTGCTTACGTTAGTAGCAGGGTAAGTAGTGCTTACGTTAGTAGCAGGGTAAGTAAAGTGCTTACGTTAGTAGCAGGGTTAGTAGTGCTTACGTTACTAGCAGGGTTAAGTTAAGTGCTTACGTTAGTAGCAGGGTAAGTAGAGTGCTTACGTTAGTAGCAGGGTTAGTAGTGCTTACGTTAGTAGCAGGGTAAGTAGTGCTTACGTTAGTAGCAGGGTAAGTAAAGTGCTTACGTTAGTAGCAGGGTAAGTAGTGCTTACGTTAGTAGCAGGGTAAGTAGTGCTTACGTTAGTAGCAGGGTAAATAAAGTGCTTACGTTAGTAGCAGGGTAAGTAGTGCTTACGTTAGTAGCAGGGTAAGTAGTGCTTACGTTACTAGCAGGGTAAGTAGAGTGCTTACGTTGTCACTAAGAGGGTAAGAATGTACCAGTTGCTTCTTTTTCCGCGCAGATGGTAAAAGCCCATCGAATGGACTAAAATCTTAGGAATCATGTTACAGGCAATGCTAGCAACCCATCACTATTTTGATTGTTTGCACCTATACCCCCACAATTATGCTGAACGTGGCCTTTAGGTTTTGTTACCCTAGGCTTTGTCTACCCCGTAGTAATAAAGACGTGATTTATGTATGTTTGTATGTATACCTTTATTTCAGGGACCAGGAACTGCTTATTGGTTCGGGCTGGCTCTGATCAAAATCTTGGCTGGTACAGAGAAGTCCGACGCCGTTGAAAAAGGAATGATCATCAGTGGTTATTAAATGACATTAACGGCGTACTCAGATACGTCGATTAATTTTTTAATGGGCATTTTTAAAGAGCTTGCGATAGATTTTCTATTTTTACGTTTGTCAATTGTACAGAATTGTTATGAAAAGCGACTATGGCATTTAAAATTTGGGCAAAACGAAGTTTTTTTTCTTTTATGAATAACCATCTGGGGTTAATATGTCTTTGTTAAAAATCTAATAGTTTTAAACGAGCAATTCTTTTAAATATATGTATAATCTGAATCTCGGGAACGGTTCCAACGATGTTCCTGAAATTAAGGGTCGATTTTTCAATCGTCAGATAGGACCTATTCGACGAACAACTCTATTGGTATCTGTCAGTTAAGTGCTTATCTGAGGGTTGAAAAATTGGGCCTTAGTGTATTCCAAATATCTAGCAGAGCTTGGTCATTCAGGTAATTTTTAACAGTGAAAAAGTTAACAGTTTTAAAATGTATAAAGGAAAGATGTGTTTTCGAATAAATAGCAAATATATTGGAACAATTGTTTTTTGTCTTTGAAGCTGGTCTGGGAGCAAAGAAAGAGAATGTACCAGTTGCTTCTCTTCCTGCGCAGATGGGAATGGTCGAAACCCATCACTACTTTAATTATAATTACACATAAACGGATAACTCACGTATAAAAAGTCGAGTGATGCTCGACTGTTTCGGACTATTTCGTAGTCCTTCCTCTCGGAGCGCTCGCCCCGGCGGCAGCGAAACGAACCCTGCGCGCCAGCGCTCTGTTCTCGCGGCTGCTCGACGCAACTGACAGCGGCGCACAACTACCCTCGTTTTCATCGTCATTCTTATTACTGTCAAATGTAGGGCAGCACACAACACTGATCACGTCACTCCGTAAAGATTCGCTCACACTCACCGTTTGGTCAATATTTAAAACAGCTACTACTTTAATTCCCCCTTTTTCTTAAGTCCTGGTACTCTAGGCTCTGTCTACCCCGTACGGGACAAAGACTTTATTTATGTTTGTATGTCCGATAGTCGTCAAATTCAAGGATCGGCACGTGCAAAGTGTATGCACTTTTGAGACGTGCCTTACGAGGTTAAGTTGCAAAGTGGGTTTAGAGCCACCATATCCCTGGCACTACCCCTGGGAGTAGGGTGGGACTGAACCATACCACAGTAGTGCTGTAAGCTACGGGTATAAGGTAGGTTAGGTTAGGTAGCTCGTTATGTATGTATGTAAACTCTTTATTGTGCAAAATAAACAAGACAAATACAAAAGTACACATAAACGGATAACTCACGTATAAAAGTCGAGTGATGCTTGACATGTTTCGGACTATTTCGTAGTCCTTCCTGGAGCGCTCGCCCCGGCGGCAGTGAAACGAACACTGCGCGCCAGCGCTCTGTTCCGCCGGGGCGAGCGCTCCAGGAAGGACTACGAAATAGTCCGAAACATGTCGAGCGTCACTCGACTTTTTATACGTGAGTTATCCGTTTAATTATGAGTGAGTCTCACGGTAGTTTCATGTTGAAAGACAAATACAATAGACAAACACTGAGATACATGCACAAAGGCAAAACCACACAGGAATAGGATTTTTTTTCAATTTCTCAAATCCCAACACTATGGTGGTATGGTTCAGCCCACCCTGCCCCCAGGGGTAGTGCCAGGAGTATGGTAGGTCTGCCGGTGGGCGTACGCGGTGACACCCTCATGCTCCCGCGGCGCCCCCCAAACGGCAGAGGGAATACCGGTGGGTTTTTAATGGGTATGCCTCCCCCGCCTCCTTCCGCTCCGGAGGGGGCCGGAGAGTCCCACATAACCTCCGCGCCGTCCCCACAAAGTGGTATGGTGGGTCAGAAGGGTGCAAAATAAAGATTCTTCGATATGTGACCACATTTAATCTCGATAATTTCATTGTAATACTATTAATTCATAACTATCAACATCTACAACTACAAGAAAATAATTCGATGATTTTTTTTCAAAATTATATACAAACATTTAATAACTAACTAATACCACGGACGCAATAACACAGAAATGACAATCGCCATACAAAAGCGCGAGCACGCGAACTTACAAAAGTTCCCGATAGATGTCGCTACTGACATCAATCAAATACGAGGCGATGGTTTACGTAACTAGTTTTTAGACTTCGCGTAGCTGTCGCAATGTTGCGTCCTATCGAGAACGTAGAAACATTGTAGAGTTATCGCTTCGCTTTTAACGCGTCGCGCAATAACAGCGCCATCTGTTGTCGAATTTCGACCATGTTTCTGTGGTCGCGCTTTTGTATGGCGACTGAAAGTCCTGTCTTACTTCGTCCATTGTTTATTATATTACATATCTCTATCCATGTTAAAGATGAATATAAATGGACACAGGTACAAAACTTTTTATAACAGCTATCGAAAAGCGATTTCCCATATTTGTATGGCAATAGCAAGTTGTGACGAAATTTTGACAAAACAATTGACTATTTATCTATTAATTTCAAAACAATTATAAATACCACAGTAAACTAACATGAGGATTAAAAAAAACGCATCACCTTAAAAATACAGTTGTCTTTTTAAAAATAAAATCAAAAATAGGCGTAAAACTTTAAAAACCCCTTTGGAATAATTACTAAAATATTTCTATAGTAAAATACATCTATAAAAACAACGTTAAAACATTATCATACAAAATGTTACTTATCAGACTAATGGCATGTTTCACAACTCTCAATTAAGACCCAGACATTTTAAAAGTCAGTTATCTATGATGTCGTCTCTATCTGTTTCGTAGTAAGAAATAGAGAGGGAATTACAGATAACTGACACTCGAGATATCAGGCACTTTACAGAGAGTGGTGAGACGGGCCCTAAAAATCCAAATATACATTCATTTTTAATACCTAATTCATGCTGAAAACGTATAATATACACTTTTTAATCGTCTACACAAAAATAGGTACTATAAGTTATGTCGCTTCGTCTGTCTATGTCATCGTATCTCTTAAACGGAACGATACTGACGCAAATTTTCTAAATATACAACTAATTCCTCCTCCTATTATTTCCTCTCTATCTATAAAAAAAAACCGTATCAAAATCCGTTGCGTAGTTCTAAAGATCTAAGCATACATAGGGACAGACAGACGGCGAATAGCGACTGTTTTATACAATGTAGTGATTTGATACTCTCGGACTTTGAAAATGAAGCATCGCTATTTAAATAAATCCATATGTTAGATGAAAGAGATTCCTTTTAGTGAGCCGACACCTAATTTATTACATATTCTAAATATTGAATTGTTATTTAATTGTTGTTTTACGGACTTCCAGGCGGGGGGAGCGTTTTCACCCATTTGTTGTCAACATACCATTGGCCCGCACGAGGCGGTTTGCTTCATCCTTCCTAATGCGAACTGCTAGGGAATGGAATTCGCTCCCATCGTCTGTATTTCCGGACAGATACAATCTGGGGCTCTTCAAGGCTAGAGTGAATAGGCTGTTACTGAACCAGTGAGTTACACCTTTGGCCTCATCTGCACCTTCCACCAAGTGAGATAGAGGCCAATCACTGGTCAGTTCGTAGTAAAAAAAAAAAAAAAATTTATAATATACCTACATATTTGACATACAATACTGAATAACAAACATTTGTACTCATACAATCTGCCCCGATCGATCGAACCTGGGACCTCGAGCGGTATAGCCTGGTTCTCTAACCACTATGCCTAGACAAAGTGATACTGAAACACTGTACATATTATAATCCGACGACGACACAAATAATACATAATATGTATACATCTTAAAGACAAGACTCCTAACCTATATCATGGTCGAAATAACACAGGACTATCGATCGCCATACAAAAGCGCGACCACGCGAACTTACAAAAGTTCCCGATAGATGTCGCTACTAGCACCAATCAACTACGAGGCGATGGTTTACGTAACTCTAGTTTTTAGACTTCGCGTAGCTGTCGCAATGTTGCGTCCTATCGAGAACGTAGAAACATTGTAGAGTCATCGCTTCGCTTTTAACGCGTCGTGCCATAACAGCGCCATCTTTTGTCGAGTTTCGACCATGTTTCTGTGATCGCGCTTTTGTATGGCAATTGACAGACCTGTGTTGTTTCGACCATGCCTATAATAGAATTGTATGCGATGGTATTCACTCGCCTTTCATATTCATACTACACCTGTGTTATATTATAATGTTATTTACACTGTTTCATATCTACAGCTGTCATATAAATTGTCAAGATGACATTCCGCTGTCACTGACAGTTTTTAGTAAACATCGATCATTTATTTTCAAACTGGCTGCTGCCCGCGACTTCGTCCGCGCAGATTTCATATTTATATCTCGGGCAGCTTGACTTGCAACAATTGGCATTGTTCATTTTTTTTAGTATGCTCCAATTCGAAAACCATTTCGAGGAAAACCATCAATTATCCGATTTATCTTGTCCGATTTCAAAAATACTTTATGATTGCAGATATTTTTGGTAAAGTACTTTGAACCTTTGTTTGACCGAACGACCGGGTTTTTAGACAGAATCCAGCATCGAATGTTTGCCACAAAAATGAAAAAAAAAGTTTGGCTACGGCAACTGTCACGTGTCACTGTCAAATCTACAAAACCATAGACAAAGCCGTTTTTTTTTTATAGCCAGCCGAACGAAGGCGATTGGGATTCTGTCTAAATTCACGAATTATCAAACAGCGAAAAAATATTTATTATTAATTAACAAAGCTACGTAAAAGCATAATATTCAAATTAGTTGCTTGAAATAGTCCATTTTATCAAATAAAGGTGTTAAAAGCACAGCTTAAAAAAAATGAACAATGCCAATTATCTTTATAATTTACACAAAACGTTGACAAATTATATGCCTAAATCTTCATCGTGAATCACTCTATGTATTGGTGAAAACCGCACAAAAATCTGTTGGAAGATGGAAGCTTTTGAGTTGAAGTCGAGCTTAAAAACCGATTTAGCGACTAAATTAAAATTCCGCGACTAAATCAAGAATAAAACAAAATCGAGATTTATCGATGAAACCGAGTTTTATAGCGTAAATCGAGATTTATCGACTAAATCGAGATTTATCGATTAAACTGTAATGCAGCGACTAGAGTTTTCTATCAACATAGCCGAGATTTACCATGTACATCGAATTTTATTGACTAAATCGAGATTCATTACTGCTTCTGTTGCTCCAGCAGCTTTCGCTTGAGATGTGCCTCGAGTAAAATCGATGTAAATCGAGATGTAGCGACTAAATCGAGATTTATCGACTAAATCAAGATTCGTCGATAAAACTGAGATTTAGCACGTGAAACGGGCTTCATCGCCTAAATCGAGATTAAGCGGCTAAACCGAGAACTCGTGACTAAATCGAGATTTGTCAACTAACCAGAGATTTATCGAGTAAATTCAGTCCTTCTGTTCGTCCTGGCGCTTCCGCTTGGGATGCGCCTTGTAGACGTGCCTCTGCAGGTCGCGGCAGGCGCGGTAGCGGCGCGGGCACAGCGCGCACGCGTGCGGGCACGAGGCGGCGTCGGCGTGGGCGCGCGCCGTGTGCCGCGCACGCGTGGCCGCCGACACGAAGCAGCGCTGGCACGTGGGACACGGGAACGGCTTCGACGTGCTGTGGGACTGCACACGACAAAATATCGATTAATACAGATTACATGGGGAATTAAAGAGACGATGTCACAATATTTCTACTCAGAATCAACAACACTGAATACTGATTCTTATGCGAGAAAAAATGTGTCCCCAGCCCAGGTCGGTTTTGTTGATTTCCATACATGTAAATATGTATACGAGTATACAGGAATATGAAACTAGGAACGCATACATACATACATACATACATACATACCGTCACGCCTCTTTCCCACAGGGGCAGGCAGAGACTACTTTATTCCACTTGCTACGATCCTGACATATTTCTTTCGCTTCATCCACAGTCATCAATCTCTTCATACATGCTCGTCGGTTTCGGGTACTCCTGACCTGACCTTTTTCCAAAACGTCTCCTATTTGGTCTCGGAACTATATATATTTGAAATATGTAGCATTGTCAAATCTCATCTAGAATATTTTAAAAGGAAAGACCAGGTGCGTCATTTCAATACCAGATACCCAAATAAATTAATTTATCCTAAAACGAACACGCTTTTGTATCGCAGAAACTGTTTCCCATGGCAATACGGATATTTAGCAAGCTGCCTAGCAACATAGCCGAGTTGCCCCAAAGCAAATTCAGATTTAAATTATTTCAATGGCTTAAGGACAAAGCATTTTGTTCAATCAAAGAGTATTTAAAATAAATAACTGCAATACTAATAATTTATAGCATTCATATTTTATTTTTTGTTTAATAAAACTGAAAACTGTAAAATGTCCTAATTCAAACTACCAAAAACCACTTTAGAAAATAAGTTACCTAATGTTGGCATGCCAATTTATTTGGTTAGACGTGTCGCCGGACATCAACACTAAATACTAGATCACTTTTTTACCATGTCTAAAGCAAAATAAATTATTTCATTTCTTGTATGAGAAACGATAACTTTCTTGACCCTGAGCAAAGCAAAAAAAAATTGAAAATTGAAAAACAAGTGTAATTTTTAAAATTCCAACCACTTGTGTCTACTAGCCCCCCCCCCCCCCCCCCCCACCCCCTGGTCATCGGCTAGCGACACCCTTATAGTATTTATAAGATGAGCAATTAGGAATAACGCTTACCACTTTCAGATGTCTCTTCAGGCTGGAGTTGGTCCCGAAACTGGTGTTGCATATTTCGCATAGGAACGGCCGCTCGTTTCTATGCGTTCGTTCGTGCACCTGCACAACAACGATCATATGCTCGGGTGCAAAAAAATCGGGTCACTTCATTCATTTTTCTACGGGAAGTGATTCGTTTTTTTTTGCTCCTGAGTATAGTTAAGACGATATGCTTCTGTAGTGTGAGCTGTGCCACACTCACACTCTCCCAGTATGTAGCACTATATAAGCGTAGGCTAATTGTATAATAAAGGACAGTATTTACTCAAAACTCGTGTACATTAGTTGTCTCCCAACGCCCATCCTCACATGGCGACCCTGCCAGTGCGGCCTTGGCGCTGCACTGGCGGCGCGCTGCGCCGACCAGTGGTAAAATTTAATTAAAAACAAAATAAATATTTATGGAAAAAAAAGAAGAACAAAGTGAAGTGGAAAGTGAAGTGAAACAGACACTGAGTAGAAATAATTTAGAACTATAATGTAACGCGTTTAAAAGCAGAAGAAGATATAGGTACAAAAAGAAAAAAAACTGAGATTTAAGAAATACTGGAGAAACATGAAGAATAAAATACATAATATATGTACGTATATACCTACTTTACTTAAATAAAAGCAGACGAAAATGAAGAATAAGGAGATGGAAAAAAAATTGAAAATAAAAAGGAGTTTAAAGGATGCTGCCGGGAGATGTAGCAGTCCAGAGGATGAGCAGAGGACAAGATCAAGAGGCTGCAGGGTAGTACATGGTGTCGAGAGGTGACGGAATCCTGAGAGGAGCAGCAGGGAGTTGATGGTGTCGTTTTGGTTTGGATGAGTATGCAGAAGATAGAAGGTATCGCTAATGGACAAGATGGACCAGGATTGTAACAACAACAAAGTTTAAGGTTTTATTGGTTTAAAAATTGAGCACTTCCTGTTATGATTTTTTTTTGTATTTACAGCTATGTAGGTGCCGCTTGTTGATGAGATAATAGTTTTAATGTTTTTTTTTAGAAGAAGTAAATTAAAAGTTATACATTGAGATTTTGTTGAATTTTAATGATACAAGAACGCAATTGTGATTTGAATATTAATTTTGAGAACAATAAGTCATTTTGATTCACGACGCCAATTTCAATGCTTTTTGCATGCTTACTTGATTTACTTTTAAACACGAAAACGAATAAACTTACAATAAATACATTTTAAAATATATATACTTGCTCTCTAAAGATAGACAATCATTCTTCATAGTAACAGTCGTAAGTAAGATGACCTCGTATAGATAGATCATCAAATATGGATAGGCATGCAGTGTCTGTTATTACAGCTCAGATTACCGAAGGTAAGTTCGTCACTACGCAACGTTTATACAACTTTTACATTATCATGTAATGAAATTATTTTATGTGACGTTTAGGTAAACCGATACAATTACATTTTTTTTTAATTCTTAGTTTTCAGGTAAAGTAACTTGCCATTTTAAGTAATATGTTAGATACAAATAGTTATTCAAAAATAAAAGGTAAATTTGAAAATAATTTAATAAAAGCTAACGGACTGATCATCCCCTAGCCTTTTTTAAATACTTTGAAAAAATATCTTTACTACATAGTGATTAAAATTATTGTACACACTATTTTCGTTGCAATGTGCAATACAGATTGCAGACATAAATATTAAATTTGATATTAGTTTTGTTTTTACCAAATTATGTGTAGGTGCTGCATTGATGTTGAAGAGTTGAAGATTAGAAAAAAAGCGATATGAATGATATTGTGCAGGTTATTAAAAAAAAAAAAAAGTGTAATGGTACAGTTTTGAAAGAATGCTTTGTAAGCAACGAGTTGGGAAAGCGGAAGCAAATAAGTTTGCCAAAGAGCGATTAGGCAGGCCACCTAAGAGTTATTGGAATTCTTATGAGCTGATATGCTTTCATTTATGTAAGAGTAGTTGATAGTTTATGAATGAGAATTTATGTAATGGATTGTGTGCGTAGAATAATAGTAGGAAAATATCAGTCGTTATCAACAGTAGCACGAGATGCGCTGTTGAGCGAGCTGGTAGCAAGGTGCACCCAGGATACAGGGCAGGTAGGAAATCCTTGAACTTCGACCATGAGGCGGTCGAGCTATCACTCGTGGGGACTCTTGGACACAAGGAATGCAAATTAAGTATGGAAGTGTTAAATGAACTGCCTGTGTATTATGATATAAATGGTTTAATGTATGTGCGCGCACGAAAGTAAATAAAAAAAAAACCTGTATCCTGATTAAATAAATAAATGAATATGTGAAATAAGGTCGGCCGACCATATAAATAAGATATGGAGTGTGCACCATGCCAAAAAGTGAAGCGAAAATTGCTCACTAAGGAGAAGTATTATTAAAGAAAGATAAAGAAATTGTAAAAGTAGAAGTGTCTAAAAGAATAGATTGAAAGAAAGGCCACTAGCCACTGAGACGAATATTATATATAAATGAAAATGTCTGAAGTTAAGAAGATAGGAAACACAGAAAGATATTAAGCAAATTTTTAAACAAACATCAATAACTAAAAGATACATATTTTTTAAGGGTAACACAGATAAAAAAAAAATAACGAAGCAACTGCGTCTTGTTTTACTTTTGTTTTGTATCTCATCAGCAAAGCGTGCTATTATTAAGTTAGTTGTATGTAATGATTAATAATATTAACCAAGCGTTATGGTGAAGTATTAAGTTTTACTATAACTAAAAGGTAGAATTTGTGAAAAAAAAAACTTCTAAACAAAAATTTGAGTAAAGGTCTGCATTTTGGAGAAATTTTATAATAAAGAAAATGTAATTTCACCGGAAATTAAATTAGATAGATTGTCATGTAAAATTCTAAGTTAGTTTTGAGTTTTTTTTTTTTTCATTCAAACATAAAGTAATATAGTTAGACATAGGTAGATAGTAGGTATAGTACCTAAGAAAAAAATACATATTTGTATGTTTTTTTATCTTTTCAAGGGGGGAGGTGTAGTGTGAGCTGTGCCACACTCACACTCTCCCAGTATGTAGCACTATATAAGCGTAGGCTAATTGTATAATAAAGGACAGTATTTACTCAAAACTCGTGTACATTAGTTGTCTCCCAACGCCCATCCTCACACTTCCATGCTGGTCTGGGAGTAAAGAAAAAACATAGAATTGGGAATGGATGATTATTTTAAAAGTGCTTGGTGATTTTTCTATTGATAGGAATAACCATCCTTAGCTACGGAAAAAGTTTCAGATTTTTCCGTCGAGCCATATATTTTATAAAAATAAAAACATTTTACTCAGTCACTCGGCGGGGTCTATACGGCAGTAAGCAGTACGCCAATGACATATCAAATTTAAAAAAAAAATGCTGCTTGAATCTGTGGTACACAATGACATTTTGTCACTGACATTGATTAATAACACCGCACTCGGAAGCTAAAACAAGCAAAAACAACGGCTAAGTGGCGCCGTCTGTAGATTGTCGTTGGTACTAAACCACCTATTTGGGATTTCATTAAAATTACCATAAATTTCTCATAATTACTTTCAGTAGTGTTTTTGATTCGGAGTAGAAATAACCCAATAATTCCAAAATCTGAGAAAAGAATACATATTATGGTAATTTTTATTGAAATTCCCCATGTTTGGTTAGTAACACGAACAATCTACAGACGGCGCCACTTAGCCGTTGCTTCTTTTAGCTACAAATGCCATCGTGTACCACAGATTCAAGCAGCATTTTTTTTTTTAAATTTGATATGTCATTGGCGTACTGCTTACTGCCGTATAGACCCCGCCGAGTGACTGAGTAAAATGTTTTTATTTTTATAAAATATATGGCTCGACGGAAAAATCTGAAACTTTTTTCCGTAGCTAAGGATGGTTATTCCTATCAATAGAAAAATCACCAAGCTCTTTCAAAATAATCATCCATTCCCAATTTACCAGTCGCTTCTCCACCCGCGCAGACGCTAAAAGCCCATCGAGGGAATAGGCGATGCGACTAGCAACCCATCACTATTTCGATTCCATTTTTCACTTTACGCCCACAATCTTGCAAAACGCGGCCTGTGTAGGCCTTGTTACCTTAGGCTCTGTCTACCCCGCAAGGGATAACGACGTGATATATGTATGTATGTCAAAATATTTTCTTAGTACAAAAGTTCCCGACAGATGTCGCTACTAGTGTCAATCAACAATACGAGGCGATGGTTTACGTAACTCTAGTTTTTAGACTTTTCGCGTAGCTGCCGCAATGTTGCGTCCTATCGAGAACGTAGACATTGTAGAGTTATCGCTTCGCTTGCAACGCGTCGTGCAATAACAGCGCCATCTATGTTCGAGTTCTGACAATGTTTCTGTGGTCGCGCTTTGTATGGCGATTGACAGACCTGTGTTGTTTCGTCCATGCCTATCGATTCTTATTCGAATTTTCACGAAACTGTCGAGTTACCTATCAAGAACGTAGAAGCAACATAGACTTATCGCTTCGCTTTTAACACCTCGGCCAATTCAAGAGCGCCATTTTGTTCTAGTTTCGACCATGCCGTGGTCGCGCTTTTGTATGGCGATCGACAGTCCTGTCTTTTTTCGACCATGGTACTAATAATAATTATTATTATTTACCTGCAAATTGTAGCTCTCGAAGAACCCTTTCCCGCAGTAAGTGCACCGGAAGGTGGCGCCCCTTGCGGTTCGCTCGTGACACTTCATGTGCATCTTTAACAACGCCTGTGATCCAAATTTCTTCTCGCACTGTTCGCAGCCGTGGGTTTTCTCCTGCAATAACAATATAAATGAAAACATTATTCTATATATACCTATGTCTATAATTGCAAAATTACCAATCAATATTTCAATATACACGATGATTTTTAATTAGTCATCAGGAGTTGAAAAATATTGACAACCAATTAAAATTCAATTGAATAGGTGAGGTATTACGCGATTATCTCACTATTTAGTTAATTATGATTACGATATTGTTAAAACCAATAACAACTGGATACACGGTCGTCCTACATTTATTATTGACTAGCTGTTGCCCGCAACTTCATCTGCATAGAATTCGTTTATCGCTATCCCGCAGAAATTACGCAATCCGTTCTTAGAGGATGCCTACGTCATAGTAGCTTTATGCATGCAAAGTCTCAGCCCGATCGGTTTAAAATTGACAAAGTTTCATACAAACTTTCATCCCCTATTTGATCCCCGTGGGGGTAGAATTGATCAAAATCCTTTCTTAGCGGATGCCTACGTCATAACATCTACCTGCATGCCAAATTTCAGCCCGATCCGTCCAGTGGTTTGGGCTGTGCGTTGATAGATCACTGTCAGTCAGTCAGTCACCTTTGAATTTTTTTTTTTTTTTATATAAGAAGGGGCAAACGAGCATACGGGTCACCTGATGGAAAGCAATCACCGTCACCCAGGGACACCTGCAAGACCTGGGGAATCACAAGTGAGTTGCCGGCCCTTTGAGGAACAGGAAGGCTCGCTTTTTAAAGATCCCTAAATTGTATTGTTGTTGTTGTAATTGTAGCTATATATATTTAGAAGAGTCGCGAAAGCCTCTATTTCCCAAGGAGGCCAACGCGCACGACACAGTCCATCCCACAGTGCGGTATGCACGGCACATCCTCACCGCCATGATTCTTTGCGTCCTGCGAAGCAGTGCCTTCTTCATGCCGATGAGGGCGCCCGCCCATATTGGAGCCCCGTAAAGGGCCATGCTCCTGATGACCCCTGCAAACAGGCGTCTGCAGGGGGCACCAGGACCACCCCCATTCAAGAGCCTTGCCATGGCGCCAGCCGCCCCCACGAGTCGGGGAGACATTCTGCGAAAATGCTCCCTGAACTCCCACTTTCCGTCGAAAGTAAGCCCCAGATATTTCATGTGGGCCCTCATCTCGACGGTCTCCCGTCTACGCTGAGACATGCGCCCCGCGGAAGCCTCCACCTCGGCCCCCTGAAGCAAAGGGCCTCCGTCTTGGACAGAGCCACCCTCAGCCCCAGGGCCTCAATGAACCTAACCTAGCGTGACTTCAGGTCAGTGTTGTTATGGATATCCATATCCGTAACCGAAACTATCGGATATCCGAAATAAAAAAATATCCGTAACCGTAACCGAATCCGATATAAAAGTTTTGTATAGTTTCGGATAGGGCGGAGTCTAACTAAATACTACTTAGTAAATATGACGCGTCGTAACAAGTTTTTGTTGTTGCCCGGCCGGCAGACCAGCCGCGCGCGCGTTTAGTTGTATTGTATTTCATTTTACAGTTCCTTAAAAAATTTATATCCGTAACCGAAACTATCGGATAATCCGAAATAATTTAATGTCCATAACCGTAACCGAAACCGATATCATATTTTACCAATATCCATATCCATATCCGGATCCGAAATTATATATCCGTAACATCCCTGCTTCAGGTCAATGAACCTAACCTGGAAGCGGAGGAGGCCTACCCACTAAAAAACCGCCGGTATTCCCTCTCTGCCATTGGAGGGGCGCCTTGGGAGCATGAGGGTGTCACCACGCTAAGTAGCAGTGCTTGCACTGCTGTGTTCCGGTGTGGAGAGTAAGACAGCCGGGGAAATTACGGGCACAAGAGGCATTTCATCTTAGTCCTCTAGGTTGGCAACGCATCTGCAATCCCTCTGGGGTTGCGGGTGTCTATGGGCAGTGGTGATCACTTACCATCAGGTGACCCACTTGCTCGTTTGCCTTCCAATTCATATAAAAAAAAAAAAAAAAAAAAAACGCACGCCCCGCCGGCCCCCCCAGCCTAAACGCCGGGGCTCCCGGGCCAAGAGAGGGGGCCGGGAATACTTGCCCCCCCCCCCTAGACTCGTGGGCCTCTACGTGCTAGCAGGGGATCCCCATCCCCCGCCAGCAGGCACCACTAGGGGAGGGCAGCAGCAAACTGCCGCCGCCTCCTCCCCGTTCGTCTGCGCCGGAGCGGGGGCGCGAGGGGGTCGTTCTCGCGCTCCCGCTCCCTCTCCTCCTTCTGCGAGATGACTTCCTCGCAGAAGGAGGCGACGGCCTCCCAGGACCTTTCACTCCCGACCATGGCGTACACTACGCCGGGAAGTGAAAGGTCGCCGCCGATAGTCGCCACCAGAGTGCGGCGCTGCTCGGACCAGGCGGGGCACAGCTCCAGTGTGTGCTGTGCCGTGTCCGCCGCCGCGCCGCACTCGTGGCACGACTCCGTCTCCTCTCTACCGACTCTCTTCAGGTACCGCCCGAAGCATCCGTGCCCGGACAGTACCTGGACGAGTCGGTAAGAGAGGGACCCGTGGGCCCTCCCGCACCACTCCGGGAGCACCGGGCGGACGGCTTCGATGGTGCGGGTGCCGAACTCGGCATCCCGCAGCTCGTCCACCCAGCGCTCCATGACCCCTTCCATGGCGACTTCTCGCTCGCGAGCGAGTTCTGCCGGGGCGACAGGTCAATGAACCTAACCTAACCTAACCTCACCAGGTGCGTGTCCTTGTGCTTGGCGAGCGAGTGCGAGTACTTGAACCGCTTGGGGCACTCGCTGCACTGGTAGCCGCCGCCGCCCGAGTGCGCGTTGAGGTGCTCCCGGAGCGCCATCCAGCCGACCACGGTGGCGTTGCAGATCTTGCACTCGCGCACGCGCGTCGGGTGGTACCTGGAAATTAAAATAATAAATATTAAAATTTCTTCCATGCTGGTTTGGGAGCCAAGAAAAAACATACAATGTACCAGTTGCTTCTCCTCCCGCGCTGATGGTAAAAGCCCATCGAGGGAACGGGCGAAAATCTTACGAATCAGGTTATTGGCGATGCGGCTAGCAACCCATCACTATTTTGATTCTATTTTCCTTTTCCACCTATACGCCCACAATCTTGCTAAATATGGCCTGTAAGTACCTGTTACCTTAGGCTGTCTTCCCCGTAAGGGATAAAGACGTGATTTGTGTGTGTGTGTGTGTGTGTAAAAATAAAAAAAGCCTAATTCGGAATTAGACCATAAATTATTCAATTATTTAATTAAATAAGTCTTCCATGCAGGGGCCCGATTTTTGAAAGCACATGTGTGAAAATACCACTCGAAACTGGTGAAAAATTGTGCTGAATTTTAAAATACGAGTAGCATAGAAGGCAACTACAGCTCTCATTAATCTTGTGAACTAGTCAAAACTTTGATTAGAGCTGTAGTTTTGGATATATAAGCTGATTTATACCACTTTCGAGCGTTATTTTCACACATGTGCTTTCAAAAATCGGGACCCAGGTTTGGAAGTAAAAAAAAACATAGAATGTACCGGCTGCTAGTCTTCCCGCGGATACAGTAAAAGCCCATCGAGGGAATGGGCAAAAATCTTTTGAATCATGTTATAGGCGATACTACCAGCCCGTCACTATTTTGATCAGTGGCGTAACTATAGGGTGGCAGGGGTGGCAAAATGCCAGGGCCCCTAGCTCTACGGGGCCCCGAACTGGCTTGGTTTAGAGCACAGAAGGGACGCTGATGCACTTCTTTATATTGAGGAAGGAGCCCCGCCCCATCTGACGAATTTGCCGCGGTCGCCAGACGTTATAGTTACGCCACTGATTTTGATTCCACTTTTCACCTATACGCCCTTGTTACCTTAGGCTCTCTCTACCTCGTAAGGGATAAAGACCTGACAAATATTTATATCTCTTCCATGCTGGTCTGGGAGTAAAGAAAAAACATAGAATGTACCAGTTGCTTCTCTACCCGCAGATGGTAAAAGCCCATCGAGGGAATGGGCGAAAATCATAGGAATCATGTTATAGGCGATGAGGCTAGCAACCCATCACTATTTTGATTCCATTTTCCACCTATACACCCACAATCTTGCTAAATGTGGCCTGTAGGTCTTGTTACCTTAGGCTCTGTCTACCCCGTAAGGGATAAAGACGTGATTTGTGTATGTATGTAAATATTCATATGTTTTCCCTCACCTCTGCCGGTGGTTCTTCAAACTGCTCTTCACTTTGAACACCTTATCACAGTCCTTGCAGGGATGTACGCCGCCTTCTGTCTCTTTCTCTTTGACCTCCTTTGAATTTAACCTGTAATAATAAATAATATATATTTTTTTTAATATTATCTTTAAATACAGGTATAAGAGGCGCGGGCACTTCGCTGCCTGGCAACGGCGAGTCAAGGTCACACTAAACGCCGCTTTTCGGTTTAAAAATCGCGCGTTTGGCGAATAAATAAATGCAAGTGATATCTTACTACACCCCCCCGCCCCCTTGTGATATTTCGTGATTTTTGCCGAACCCCTCCCCCCCTTTCGGATTCTCACGCGATTAATGGACGGCCCCTAAGCTACTGCGCAGACAGCGCCGCAGTCGCAGGCATCAGCTAGTATACAACTCACCGCTCAATAATCCTGGCTTCCTTCTTCATATTTCTTTGCATCTCCTTCACCCTCACCATCTCTTGTCTCTTTTCGTTTGTCAAACCGAACGAATGCCATTTCGTGTGTATGAGGAACCTCTTTGGATGGCCAAAGAGCAAACCGCAGTGGCAACATTCATAGTATGTGTTAGAGTTGCCACCTGAAATAAAGAGCAAGAACATTATGAATATTTCTCAATTATACTGAAAATCAGAACACGTCGAAAAATCCAGGATAAAAGTCGTGATCTTTTAAAAAAATATATAATCAGATTAATTTGATTTAAATCGGATTCATTTGATACCACTCGAAAATAGGATAGATCTGTTTACATCTTTAAAACTACACCTCTAATCAAATTTTTGACTAGGTCACAAGATTAATGAGACCCATAAGTATCTTCTAAGCTACTCGTATTTAAAGTTCAGCACAATTTTTCACCAGTTTCGAGTGGTATCATCACATTTCAAAAATCGGGCCCCTGTTCAGTTATTTTTTAAAATTAAAACAACGTATTTTGATTGAAATAATCCTACATAGCATATTTTTGTCTTCCAGACATCTTGTATTTACTCTTTCACTAATTAATTACGAATGCCTGGATGGAGAGTGAAATTCGTCGCGTTTTTTAGTTTCGGGGAATCTCTGAACTGTGTCGGTAATCGCTTGCATGGCATTGTCGAGGGAAGTCCCTAGACAACTGGTTGCAGTAAAAAATTATTGATTAAAAAAAAATCAGTTGAACATAATCAACCCTGAAGAAATCTGAATGTACTATGATGGAGAATCAAAATCATTTGGAAATTTGGACATAATATTACTGTCAAAATTAAAGCTCCAATCAGACCAGGGTTGATAAAAATCATGATTTAAAAAAAACAATAATTAGAATAATTTGATTTAAATCAGATTCATTACGAATCACCAAGCGAAAAACTAAATGTGTCGTGTTTTATTTTGTTTCGGGGAATCCCTGTAATCGCTCCCATGGCGATGCACACACGCGCGCGCCGTAGTCTATGTCAGGGGTAGTCCCTAGACAATTTTTGGCCGATTTGGTTGCAGTAAAAATGTATTGATTCAAATCATATCATCCCTGAATCAGACCGTAAAAACAATCTTACCACCGTTCAGAACAGCGCTTATAGCATCCCCCGTATTATCTCCTTCAACGATCACTGCATCATCTGCAAGCGCATCCTTGTCCGTTGCATTACTATCCCTCATAAACGGTTGTAAATTATCAACTTCCACCCACGCTGCTATCGGTTCTATCTTTATATCTATGGTTTCAATCTCTTGTTTAACGGTAAGCTCTTTATCCGCATCTGTTCTTTCCTCATGCAGATGACTTTCAAGTCGTGCCTGTAATAAGCTACGTTTTAATGGCTGACATTGTATTTCACTTTGTACGGCATTAGTATCTTTAATATTTTTTGTAATTTTTGTTTCGTTGTCGAGTATATTTGTGACTTCATCTGTTTTCAAAGGATCCTTATCGACACTGAGATCCATTTTGTTCGTTTTCGACTTATCATTAGTTGTTATAAGCTTATTTGTTTCATTAGTTTTACTGCTTGGTACTTCCGTTTGTATGTTCTTTGATTTGTCTTTTGACGAATTGTTGATAAGTATATTTTCAATAAGTTTAACAGTGTTTTCCAGACTTTTTCTTCTGTTACTATCAATAAGAGTTCTTTCTGGTAATTTCGATAAATCCTGACTGTAAAACGGGCTTTCTTGTATGTACTGAGGGAAGTTATCTATGCCTACGTGTTTGTGAAAAGCTTTCGTATGTATTTGGGGGATGTTTATAGGCATTTTGCGGCTGTAATTCTCCCTGAGATTCGCGTTGTTTACTTCCATAGTTTTGGCCTCGAAATTGTGATAATTCGCTAACGTAGAGCCTTGTTCGCTTAGTATGTTCAAATTGACAGGCAGCATACCATTTTGGACGCTGTTCACACTAGTAGGATGAACCAATGTAGAGTTTGGATGGCCGTAACTTTGATGGAAGTTAGAGTGATGATAGTTAGAAAAAGGGCTCATAGAATGCCCCATATTTAACGGAGGATGGCCGAATGACGAATAATCTGGCATACTGTAGTGCGGCGCCGACGTCTGTGGTGTCTGTTGCGGCATTTTAGCCAAATTATTTATGTTATTGCCGATGTTCATAGGGTTCGATATTTGGGTCATATTTACAGGTGCCCCCATGTTTATAGGCACGTCGTTCGGCCCGAATAAACCACTGTTATGTAACATAGTTAATAAAACACTGAAATTCACAGTCTAATTGGTTTTTAAACCCATTTTCGGTGTAAAAAGTGAAAAGTAAACACTGCTATAGAAAGCCATTTTGACGTTAATCTCGTCCACCCAAAAACCGGCGATAAGGGACAGAATGTTGCTCTGTACGCAAAATTTACGGTTCAAGGGAGTCGATTCAATCGATTATGCTGTCAGCAAATAAATAAATAATTTAAATTTATTATTCTTAAGCTATAGTATAGCGTCATAAACTAATTTCAATATGATTTTTAGTAAAATGATGCTGAAACGGCTCTCGATTCAACTTAAACAAATTATTTTAATAGAAAACATGAGAGGTGAGCTTTAAAGAGGGCGCTTATTACCGGTACTTTGGCACATGTTGACAACCCTACGACAATGTTGTCCTTCATTGATTTTCCTTTCCGGTTTTCATTGTTGCTTTGACGTTTGTCAGAAATGGTCGTTTCGGAGTGATTATTTATTTGCGTGATTCATAAATAACAGTACTCCGTTTAATAAAACTCTATTAAAGTGTCTAAAAATGGCGTTGAGCGCAATAGCGGAAGACTATTTCCGTTCGATGAATCCTTTAGCGTCGAAAATACATGAAGATATTTGCGAAGCAAGAAATTCATACGAAAACATCTGGGATACCCTAACGGAGAAGGAAAAGGTAAGTTTTCTTGCTTCCTGTTTGTCTGTTTTCACTTATTGAACAACTGATTAAACAGTTAAATAATAATCACGTAAGCTTTAGCCATGTGTCTGTATGTAAAGGGCAATGAACTCTTTTCTGCTAATTATAGATCCACTGAAAGGAACGTGTGGAATTAATTTACCGTAAATATTGAGTTAATTAAAAAGTATAATTGGTGGAGAATTTCGCGTTATATAATGCACTAGAGGTATTTTGTTATAAATATACAAACATACCTACATGCATACATTGTTTATTCCGTTAATAAAATTGTATTAACTACTCACATTTTATTTTTGTCAAGATTTTTGAATACTGTATTTATTTTGACATTGGCGAAATCATCGCATTGGTTACATACATACATAAATCACGTCTTTATCCCTTTATAAGAGCTCAAAATAACATCCTGAGAGTAATAGCAGGAGGGCCTTGGTTTACTCGGAACGACGAAATTCACTCCTACCTTGAAATGCCAACAATACGTATGGAAATAGAACATTACAAGAAGTCCTATAGAGAATGTCTCACTCATCATCCCAACCCGCTAGTAAAAGAACTGCTGGAGCCTAGCAATCTCAAACGACTAAAAAGGGCTACCTAATGTGTTCCCTTAAGGATGTGAGAGTTCGTTGATGGTCCACCGCCTCACAATCGCCACTAAACTCAAAAGATCTGATTATAGTCTTGCGACTGATGGCAGATATAACAATAATAATAAAAAAAAAACCCTTTATGGGGTAGACAGAGCCTAAGGTAACAAGACCTAAAGGCCACGTTTAGCACAATAGTGGGCGTATAGGTGGTAAGGGGAATCAAAATAGTAATGGGTTGCTAGCCGCATCGCCTATAACATGATTCCTACGCCCATTCCCTCGATATACACATAAACATGTTAGATCACAATCAATTAAACATCTAACAAGACTATTAACAAAGAGGCATTAGTTCATTGTTAGACAAAGGTCTCTTTATGATAATAAAATAGTGATTCATTCTCAGGGCAATGTATACAAAGTGTGTACTCACTCGTCCATCCCTAATATAATACTCCTTTCATCCACTCAAAGGTTGACTGGAAGAGATCCCTTAAAGGGATAAGGCCTTTGTGCATGTATCTAAGTGCTTGTCAATTGTATTTGTCTCGTTTATTTTGCACAATAAAGAGTTTACATACATACATACATACATACAAAGACATTAAGAGTTAGATCTGGTCATAAAATTTCTAAATGTCATTGAAAATTATAACAGAAATATCCGAAAAGTAAAGCTATGGCCGGGAATCGAACCCGGATCCTCGTCATTCCGTGACGCGTGCTATACCCCTACACCACCCATAGCAGGTGGGTAGTCTACGAATTTTTCTACCTGTTCCTAGCTGTCACGTGACCTTGTTACTATACGAATTTTTGTCGCTAAGCTTCATCCGTTTGAATGATGTGTCTGTACGACACAATTACAAACTCCCGTGGAACATCTACTGCTCACCGGGGATGTGAGACCATCTTTACGCCCACCATCTTGCTAAACGTGGCCTGTAGGTCTTGCCACCTTAGGCTCTGTCTACCCCGTAAGGATAAAGACGTGATTCGTGTATGTGTATGTATGTGCACTATGCATTAAAAAAAATGTCTCAGTATTATTCTAGAATAGTACAAGTTGTGTTTAGTTTGACTAAATAGGCCTCTAAATGTTTATCAGGATGTTTTGAATCATATTTGGCAATTGTTTTCATATTGTTTGACAATGGACGAAAAAAAAAAAAATTTATGTTATTCATTTTATTTGTTAAAAAATACATTTTATTCTGTGGACGAGTTTCTGGATATGACATTTTGATTTTTTTATTTAATTGCATTGTTTTTTCGATTTATTTTGACATTATATTAAATTAACCCTTTATTATTTCATTGTTTATAAGCAGTGACGATTCCTAGCGGAGATTTAATTGAATTGTACCTAATTGTGTTATTATTATTGTTTTTTGATATTGTCATTTTTGTAATATTCAATTGATTTGTATTATTTCATTTTATTTAATTTACTCTTGACAATGTACAATTTATGATGTAATTTTTATTGAATGAATAAATAATCTAATCTATAGTTTAGTATGGTTTACATTTTTTTTTATTCCAGACTGAAATATTAAACGAGTCTATAATAAAACCGGAGATATCACTAAAATACGCCCTCCTGGACACTCTAGAGTTTGACCTGGACAATCCCCCGGTGCGCCAGGATGATCTCATGTCGTTCTTTGGACGAGAACATGGTCTGAGAATGGTCCAGGACGAGAATACCACGTTCCGGGACGAGCATTCAGCACCGTTCATATATCAGACCAAGAGTCAGTTGAATCTATGCGTACTCAGCGAACACAGGTCAGTCTTAATCAATCAATCAATTTATTATTTACTAGCTTTTTCCCGCGACTTCGTCCGCGCAGATAACGTCAGAGTGACGACATACCCCATACATCCACTCATGTCTCCAAGTACCTATAAGGTTTTTATTTCCTATCCCGTGGTAAATTCGGATAATCCCTTCTTAGATCACCTACGTGATCCTCTAGGAATATTATCCACTAATCATAGTCTTAATTATTTACATCGTGTTTTTATCCCGTGGGAAATTTTAAAAATTCCCTTCTAGTGCACCTTTGTACTAATTAAGGAATAAGTACGCCAAATTTAATGTCTGAAGCTTTATTGGTACAACATTTCGTGATTTTCCGATCCCGCGGTAAAATCGGGATAAAAAGTATCCTACGTCCGTCTCCTGGTTCTAAGCTGCTTCCCCACCAATTTTCAGCCAACTCGGTTCAGCTGTTCTTGAGTTATAAATAGTGTAACTAACACGACTTTCTTCACTACATAGTATAAAACAAAGTCGCTTTCTCTGTCCCTATGTATGCTTATATTCTCAAAACTACACAACAGATTTTGATGCGGTTTTTTTAAATAGATAGAGTGATTCAAGAGGAAGGTTTTTATGTATAACTCTACGCAGACGAAGTCGCGGGCAGAAGCTAGTTTATTTATATAGATTACTAGTTTCTGCCCGCGACTTCGTATGCGTAGAATTATACATAAAAACCTTCCTCTTGAATCACTCTATTTATTAAAAAAACCGCATCAAAATCCGTTGTGTAGTTTTGAAGATATAAGCATACATAGGGACATAGGGACAGAGAAAGCGACTTTGTTTTATACTATGTAGTGATTTTTTGTCTGTCTATATTGTTGTAGGCCTCCAAAGGATGTGCCTACGTCGCCTCCCCCAGTTCTTTCTGAGCTAGCGATGTCCCACTCCAAGGTTGTATGCGAATTGAAGAATGCACTCAAATCGCATGACATGCTGAGACAGAAAGATAGTCAAGACAGAGACAACGGACCCGGGTTTATTAGTAAATTTATAGGTGAGTACATTTTTAATTAAGTACAGTAAAGTATGTATGTACCTACTAGCTGTTGCCCGCAACTTCGTCTGCATAGAATTCGTTTATCGCTATCCCGCAGGAATTACGCATTATTCCGGGATAAAAATTAGCCTATGTCACTCAGTGATAATGTAGTTTTCTAACGGCAAAAGAATTTTTAAAATCGGTCCAGTAGTTTCGGAGGCTATTCAATGCAAACAAACAAGCAAATAATCAAAATTTTCCTCTTTATAATATTAGTATAGATGTAACGAAGTCCGCGAAAACCAGTGAAAAGTGAATGTTATTGGACCTCATGCGACACCAGCGCCTCTAGTGGCAAATTCACACGCGATAGCCCCCCTTATGTAGGATGGAGGACAATGCAAATACTGTCGCCAAAAAAAATCGTTAAAGTTCACTTCGCATTCCTACTTCGTCCACTTTCCCACTTTGTCGACATTCTAATTTCGTCCTTATCCTGCTTCGTCCACATTGCCATTTCGTCCATTCCTTACTTCGTCGACGTTCCCAATGCGAACGTGTTAATGGGAATGTGGACGAAGTCGGAATGTAGAAGAAAGAATGTGGACGATTTGGGAATTGCATGCGGACGAAATGGGATTTTTGACGAGCGAAACGAATAAATCCATGATTGTTCCATGCTGGTCTGGGAGCATAGGAAAAACATAGAATGTACCAGTTGCTTCTCTTCCCGCGCAGATGGTAAAAGCCCATGGAGGGATTGGGCGAAAATCTTAGGGATCATGTCATATAGGCGATGCTAGCAACCCATCACTGTTTTGATTCCCCTTTCCATCCATACGCCCACAATCAGGCTAAACGTGGTCTTTAGGTCTTGTCACCTTAGGCTCTGTCTACCCCGTAAATAAAGACGTGATTTATGTATGTATGTATGTATGAAACGAATACGATAGGTCAAACTGAAAGTTCTTATAACTGGCCACTTAACATGGGGATAGAAAAAAAAACAATTCCAATTTTAAAAATAGTATTCTTTCTTTGTCAAACGCCATTAATTTTTTTGCTCTGTCATTTGTTTTTAAATTTTGGCGGCAATTTGAAAGTTAGGTGCACTCACAAAAATGAATTTAACGCCAAAACATTTTCGTTCAATGATTTTTTATGACTTTCGTTGTGGTCTCACCCAGAAACAAAGTTATGAAAGACTTAAGTTAGCATTTAGTGTTGAAGCCCCATCCTGTGCCACTATTTATAACTGATTCAATGAATTCAAACGTAACCGTACCCATCTCAGTGACGACGCTAGAGAAGGGCGTCCTGCGACGGCGGTGACGGAGGAAAACATCAACGCTGTGCGGCTTATGATTAAAGCAGAGAAACGAACTACTTATGAACATATACGGGCATCATTAGGTATTGGCATGAGTCAAGTACAAACAATTTTGCACGATCACCTGCACGTGAGGAAGCTTTGTACCAGACGGATTCCTCACAATTTGAATGAAGATCAAAAACGCTGCCGCGTGGAATGGTGTCACCAAATGCTTCAAAAATTCGACAATGGTCAATCAAATTCTGTTTTTGACATTGTAACCGGTGATGAAAGCTGGATTTATTGTTATGAGCCAGAAACTAAGAGGCAATCGGCTCAATGGGTCTTCCCTTTTGAAGATTTGCCAACGAAAGTGAAAAAAGGACGGAGTGTTGAAAAAAAGATGATTGCCTGCTTCTTTGGTAAATCCGGTTACTATGATACTATACCACTGGAAAATAAACGAACTGTTACTGCAGACTGGTATGTGAATAGCTGTTTACCTTCTGTTTTGGAAAAAGTTAAAGAGCGACGGCCGAGAAGCAGAATAATCCTCCATCACGACAATGCTCCAGCTCACTCCGCCAGACAAACAAAACAGTTTTTGAGTGCTGAAAATGTAGAATTAATGGGTCATCCGCCATATAGTCCCGACCTTGCACCCTGTGATTTTTATTTATTCCCTAAAATTAAGAATAAACTGCGCGGAATACATTTTATGAATGCGGAAGAGGCAGTAGTGGCGTTCCAAAACGCCGTAGAAGAGGTGTCTAAAGAAGGGTGGGCCGAATGCTTCAGAAAATGGTTTCATCGCATGAATAAGTGTATTGATTGTCGAGGAGAGTACTTCGAAAAGCAATAATATAATTAACATCATTATATCCTCTTTAATTTTTGAGATTCTAAAAACTTTCAGTGTGACCTACGTAAAACTTTTTTTTATTATTATTGTAGGTAATTTCAAAGCCAAAGACGAGGAGCGGGAGTGCCTGGTGGCGGCCAACCAGGCGCAGATAGTGGCGTCCAGCGAGAACTTCTTCAGGACCAACTTCAAGAGTCCCAACGCTGATGCCAAGTTCGAGAAGGAGTACAGAAGCAGCATGGCAAAGAGCAGCAGTGGTTAGTTAATTGTGTTTTAAAACAGACCGAACCTGTCCAATGATGGAATGATGGGCAGGGCCGTCTTAAACTAGCCCGGGGCCCTTGGGCACACAAGAATTTGGGGCACTTTTGGAAAGTAAATAAAGCGAATGGGATTGTTCATTTTTTTTAGTATGCTCTAATTCGAAAACCATTTCGAGGATAACCATCAATTATCCGATTTATCTTGTCCGATTTCAAAAATACTTTATGATTGCAGATATTTTTGTAAAAGTACTTTGAACCTTTGTTTGACCGAACGACCGAATTTAGACAGAATCCAGCATCGAATGTTTGCCACAAAAATGAAAAAAAAAGTTTGGCTACGGCAACTGTCACGTGTCACTGTCAAATCTACAAAACCATAGACAAAGCCGTTTCTTTTATAGCCAGCCGAACGAAGGCGATTGGGATTCTGTCTAAATTCACGAATTATCAAACAGCGAAAAAATATTTATTATTAATTAACAAAGCTATGTAAAAGCATAATATTCAAATTAGTTGCTTGAAATAGTCCATTTTATCGAATAAAGGTGTTAAAAGTACAGCTTAAAAAAATGAACAATGCCAATTATAATAACATAATGTTTTGAGAATAAATGTGTGAGAGAAACTTTCGGTCCTTCGGGGCACGGGCCCCGTGTGCCCTTATGGTGAAGTCGGTATTGATGATGGGGTCCGTTTTTAACCCTCGACGCAAAAAGAGAGGTGTTATAAGTTTGTAGTCGATCTCTCTCTCTCTCTCTCTCTCTCTCTCTCTCTCTCTCTCTCTCTCTCTCTCTCTCTCTCTCTCTCTCCCTCTCTTATAAAAGGTTCGTTTCGGATTCGGCCGAAACTATAATCAGAACTGAACTTTCGATTTCGGCAAAAAAACATGTTTCGGTCGGACATTTGTTTTAAGAAACATTGACCGTCTGTCCGTCTGTTTGTCTGTCTGTTGGTCTGTATTTTTATACTGTTTACTACATAAATGAGTTTTTTTATAAAAGCCACTACTAGCCTCTGCCCGCGAGTTCGTCTGCGTAGAATTATACATAAAAACCTTCCTCTTGAATCACTCTTGTCTATTAAAAAGACCGCATCAAAATCCGTTGTGTAGTTTTGAAGATATAAGCATACATAGGGACATAGGGACGTAGGGGCAGAGAAAGCTACTTTGTTTTATACTATGTAGTGATGATAAAAAATCATGATAATTCCCTATTATCCACCCTGACCAAGAATTGAAACCGAGATCCCAAGCTTTGTAGTTCTCTGACCACCAGCTATAGGCTATCAATTCGTCGCTATTTACATATTTACATAAATCACGTCTTTATCCTTAACGTGGTAGACAGAGCCTATGGCAACAAGACCTAACGGTCACGTTTACCATGATTGTGGGCGTGTGCAAATGGGTATCAAAATAGTGATGGGTTGCATCGCCTATAACATGAGTCCTAAGTTTTTTTATTTTATTTCGATCGAACTGACCAGTGATTGACCTCTATCTCACTTGGTGGAAGGTGCAGATGAGGCCGAAGGTGTAACTCACTGGTTCAGTAATAGCCTATTCACTCTAGCCTTGAAGAGCTTGGTTGTATCTGTCCGGAAATACAGACGATGGGAGCGAATTCCATTCCGCCGTCGATATATATATGTATGTATGTAAACTCTTTATTGTGCAAAATAAACAAGACAAATACAATTGACAAACACTGTGATACATGCACAAAAGCGGACTTATCCCTTTAATATATATGTTTTAATTGAAATAACATTCAGAACACGTACAACATAGTGTATAGTTTCAACATGGTCGTTGCATTCTTAAGATAAGACACGTCTATCTGACATTAGTCATAGAAATACATTTCTGACATTAGTCATAGAAGGACGACCGGATAGCCTAGTAGTTAGTGACCCTGACTATGAAACTAGAGGTCCTGGGTTCGAATCCCAGTAGGGGCAGACAGGTGTATGATGAATACGAATGTTTGTGCCTGAGTCATGGATGTTGTATGTATTTAAGTATGTATTTATCTACATTATAAGTATGTTTATCCGTTGCCTGGTACCCATCGTACAAGCTTTGCTTAGTTTGGGGTTGGGTTAATTGGGTGTAATTTGTCCCAAGATATTTATTTATTTATTTATTTATTTAAGTACATTAGCTAAGTCAGCGATAGCGTCTGTGTAATGTGACCCCATCGAGGGAATGGGCGATCTTAGGAATCGTTTTACAGGTGACTAGCTGTTGCCCGCAACTTCTATCCCGCAGGAATTACGCAATTTTCCGGGATAAAAAGTAGCCTATGTGTTATTCCAGACTATAATCTAAATCTAAAGGCGCGTCTGGCTGTCCACAGAGGGGTGCTCGTTCCAACATTAATGTATGGTAGCGAAACTTGGGTATGGCAAAAGAAGCATGAAAGTAGAATAAATGCAGTGGAAATGAGAGCGTTAAGGAGTATGGAAGGTGTATCACTGAAAGATAGAATCAGGAACAGTGTGATAAGGGAACGTGCTGGTGTGAAAGAGGATATAGTGACTAGGATAGAAAAAAGTATGCTTAGTTGGTTTGGGCATGTAGAGCGGGTGGATGAAAGTAGACTAACTAAACAGATCTATATGGGGAGTGTGAATGGTTACGTTGGGAGGGGAAGGCCTAGACGGACTTTCCGAGACCAAATAGGAGACGTTTTGGAAAAAGGTCAGGTCAGGAGTACCCGAAACCGACGAGCATGTATGAAGAGATTGATGACTGTGGATGAAGCGAAAGAAATATGTCAGGATCGTAGCAAGTGGAATAAAGTAGTCTCTGCCTACCCCTGTGGGAAAGAGGCGTGACGGTATGTATGTATGTATGTATAATCTGTCTATGGTCCAAATTTCATCCAGGTTCAGCCGTTCTGGCGTGAAAGAGTAACAAACATCCATCCATCCGTTGTTACAGACTTTCGCGTTTGTAATATTAGTAGGATTCTAGCAACCCACATAGGTGGGCACAGTTAATCTAAAAGTTAACATTAATTCGTTAGTTAAAAAGTTAACTACGATACGCGGACGAAGTATATAATAATGTTGACATACGTAGGGGAGACCGAAGCGAGTTGAGACAGAGGTGAGTTGATACAAAGCCTTTTTCTCTGCACCTATGACAATTAGCGAGGTCACAACTTCACACAAACTGTGGAGTGTAGAAAGAGCAACGAATTAGCGAAGTTACCAGCCCGATAAACTGTCACAGTTCAGAGAAATCGGCTTTGTATCAACTCACCTCTGTCTCAACTCGCCTCGGTCTCCCCTACAACTCTTGTAGTCATCACTACATAGTATAAAACAAAGTCGCTTTCTCTGTCCCTATGTTCCTATGTTCCTATGTCCCTATGTATGCTTATATCTTCAAAACTACACAACGGATTTTGATGCGGCTTTTTAATAGATAGAGTGATTCAAGAGGAAGGTTTTTATGTATAATTCTACGCAGACGAAGTCGCGGGCAGAAGCTAGTTATAAATAATTAGTAAATCGCTTGTAACAGTTTTAAGTGTTGATTGTGTGTCATGCAGTTAAGTAAAGTAGTTAAATGACTAATGATAGTCAAATTAGTGACTGTTATTTCTCAGAATTAGAACTAGGTCGTACTTAAATAATAATTTAAATATTTGTGTTTACTGTTTTAACTGATATGATAGCGTCCAAAATGATTTTTAACGCCTGACGCATAAAGACGGTTGTTATAGGTTTGATGTCGATGTCTGTCTGTCTCTCTGTGTGTGTATGCGTGCGTGTGTGTGTGTGTGTGTGTGTGTGTGTGTGTGTGTGTGTGTGTGTGTGTGTGTGCGCGCGTGCGTGCGTGCGTGTGGCATCGTACCTCTCAAAGGTGTGAAGCGATTTGGATCTGTTTTTTTATTTTATTCGAAAGCCAGTTTCCTTGCGCTGGTTCCAAGCCATGTGTGGTAAAAAAGCGATATAAAGCATTTTTGGCATATTTTTTTTAATTAATGTCTTGATTAACGCTCACTCAGGGCGTTTCAATTTTTTATTTATTTATATACATACATACATACATAAATCACTTATCCCTTACGGGGTAGACAGAGCCTAAGGTAACAAGACCTACAGGCCACGTTTAGCATGATTGTGGGCGCATAGATGGAAGACAGAATCAAAATAGTGATGCATTGCTAGCCGCATCGCCTATAACATGACTCGTTGACTCCTATGATTTTCGCCCATTCCCTCGATGATTTCGACGACCGGATGGCCAAGTGGTTAGAGAACCTGATTATGAAGCTTGAGGTCCCGGGTTCGATCCCCGGTCGGGGCAGATATTTCTATGAAAAATACGAATGTTTGTTCTCGAATCTTGGATGTTTAATATGTATTTAAGTATGTATTTATCTATATAAGTATGTTTATCCGTTGTCTAGTGCCCATATTACAAGCTTCGCTTAGTTTGGGGCTAGGTCAATTGGTGTCAATTGTCCCAAGATATTATTATTATTATAATTATTTTAATTTAATGTTATTTATTGTCTTCTTCAGATTTGTCAGAAGAGAACCGTGGTCTACTATCGTCGAGCTTAGCGTCTTCGGGCACTGACTTCCAGTCAACGGAAACGTTGACCGACTCCGTACCGAAGTCGGGTTATGACTTTTTGGATAATTGGTAACGTGAAACGTGGTGCCGTTTGTAAATGAAAAAACTAAGAATTTTAATGTAATTCAGGTTAATTTAACTATTCCCCAAATTGTAGGGAAAAGTGAGGTTTGAATATTTCCAAATTTGTTCCTGTATGAAGGTGACTTCGGTATGGATTAGACGGTCAATACATACATACATACATACACACACACACACATTTTTACATACATACATACATTACAAACATATATAAATCACGTCTTTATCCCTTACGGGCTAGACATAGCCAGTGGCGTAACTATAACGTCTGGCGACCGCGGCAAATTCGTCAGATGGGCCTCCTTCCTCAATATAAAGAAGTGCATCAGCGTCCCTTCTGTGCTCTAAACCAAGCCAGTTGGGGGCCCCGTAGAGCTAGGGGCCCCTGGCATTTTGCCACCCCTGCCACCCTATAGTTACGCCACTGGACGTAGCCTAAGGTAACAAGAGCTAAATGCCACGTTTCGCGTGATTGTGGGCGTATAGGAAGGATTCAAAATAGTGATGGGTTGCTAGCATCGCCTTGATCATGATTCCTACAATTGTGATTTTTCACTTGTTTATTACTTGACAAATACTTTTTTCCATATCTTAAGTTATCAGTTTAGAAACGGCGTCATCGGAGCTCCGCCGCGGAGCTCCTGTTTCACGTTGTTTTAACTCTCGCCTTTGTTCAACTCTTTAACTAATTTACTTCTTTAATCAATATAGACGACCGGATAGCCTAGTGGTTAGTGACCCTGACTATGAAGCTAGAGGTCCCGGCTTCGAAGCCCGGTAGGGGCAGACAGTTGTATGATGAATACGAATGTTTGTGACCGAGTCATGGATGTTGTATGTATTTAAATATGTATTTATCTACATTATATAAGTATGTTTATCCGTTGCCTGGTACCCATAGTACAAGCTTTGCTTAGTTTGGGGCTGGGTCAGTTGGTGTAATTTGTCCCAAGACATTTATTTGTTTATTTATTATTATATCTCCGAATTTATTTCAACTAATTTAATAACTCTTCTTCTTTTTATTAAATATGGCCCCATCGATCGATGCGATGATTTCGCCAATGTCAAAGTAATAAATACAGTATTCAAAAATCTTGTGACAAAAATGTCGGCAACGTTGTACGGTAGAACACGGTCAAAAGACCCCTCCCCTGTCGGGCTCTTAGCCAATGGATCATGATGTCCCTCAGAAACTGCCAGGAAATCATTAACCGATGCCCAGGATGCACCGGACCAAGCACGATCCAAAAACGAACCGCTCTTGACCACACGCGGAGGTAACCCGACTCGCACCCCATTTAATAACTCATCCAAGCTTTTGAAAATGACAAGTGATTGGTCAAAAGGTTGCGAATTTGTGTAAAATTTTAATTGTTTTTATTTTTTATTTTACGGACGTAAGTTTAGGGAAATAATTGTCATTTTATTTTGCAACCTGATTTAGTAATTGGTTGTTATTATAATGGATATTCTGGGGTTTGGATGTTGTTGGAACGGATATTCTAAGATGCGGATGTTACTAGAATGAATATTCCTGTATGCGGATGTTCTTAGAATGAATATTCTAGGTGTGGATGTTCCTAGAATGAATATTCCGGGATGCGGATGTTCTTAGAATGAATATTCTAGGATGCGGATGTTCGTAGAATGACTATACTAGGTTGTGGATGTTCCTAGAATGAATATTCCAGGATGCGGATGTTCTTAGAATGAATATTCTAGGATGCGGATGTTCGTAGAATGAATATACTAGGTTGTGGATGTTACTAGAATGAATATTCTGGGATGTGGGTGTTATTGGAATGGATGTTTTTGGCATTGTTTGTGCATTATCGAAATGGTTTATTTTTATGTATACCAGTAGATTTGTTTGTGAATTAATTATTATAGTATTATTGCTTGCCAAATATTATGTATAGCTGTTATTGAACCATGACTTGTTTCTGCATGTTTTTTTACAGTATTATTGCGTCTTTATCCCTTACGGGGTAGACAGAGCGTAAGGTCCTAACCTTAACCTATCGGGAGCATTTGTAATAAGTTTGCGTGGCCGCTTTTCTATTGCGATTTACAGTCCAGGGGGGCGATTTTTAAAAGGATATGTGTGAAAATACCACTCGAAAGTGGTGAAAAATTGTGCTGAATTTTAAATACAAGTAGCATAGAAACTTTGATTAGAGCTGTAGTTTAGGAGATATAAGCTGATTTATACCACTTTCGAGTGGTGTGCTTTCAAAAATCGGGCCCCTCTTATTTCGTCCATGATATGTACCAATACAGAAGGATAAATCGTTGGGTCACAAACACGTCACTTAATGCAAAAAAAAACAAACAAGTTTATAGCACAATAAGGTTGATTATCGACCTTAATTTGTGAACGTATGTGGTGGTCACCCGAAGATAATAATGGTAGAAACATCTCGACTTTATGGTGGAGTGTAATTCGAGTTTTTATAACAGTGGGAGCACGAGAACCAAGCCAAAATAATCTACCAACGCTGGCTTTATAAATTGTTATTAAGTTTAAAAATATTTGAATTAAAATATCGTTATAAAACTAAATAAGCTATGGCAGTTTTTTTTTGCCTGGCAACATTTTTATATGTCAAATTGGTTTGCTTAATTTTGGACTTAAGCAACGATCTTTTGTGAAATATGTCAGTGCTTCTTTCACGAGTTTTCTCTGGTTATTTATTTTACTCTCGACTTTTTAATAAAATTAAGAATCTCAAGTCGTACAAGTCTGATTTATTTTTAAGTTGGCATAAAGAACCTTGTCACTCTCATTTTTACTTGCATTTATTTTGTATTGTGAATGAATAATTTGTATTTATCCAAATATATTATAATGCTTTGAAACTTTGTTTAATTTAGTCTTTAAACGCCCCCGCCGATGGGCGGTGCCCCTTTTTCTGGGTATTTTGCTCTTCGAGCAAATGAAGACTCCTAACTAACATAACCTACCTATTTTTGTATTAAAATAATAGTCGCTGATTCGAAATAATGGGAGCATTTTCTCCGAGTGGACCACGACCATAGACTGTATGAGAGGCTTAGGCTTTAGATCCCACGAGGGTTCGCTGCGAATTGGGAAGACACAATGTTTACAAGAAAACTAAAAAATAATTCTCCAAAAACTTTTATTTCTTACAATTAATACTTACATAGAAGTAAACTTATTATAGAATCAAATCAACATAGAAAACACTACCATTGTCATAGTACGAGGCCAAAATCAAAGTCACTATGTGTAATTAAAAAAAAAATAGACAATTCTAAAAGAAAAAGACAAGCAACGTCAGTTATTGCTTATGAACACGACTTCAGCAGCTCTGTAGGCTTATTACCTAACTCGCTCGCAATCGCCATCGTGTTCATTTTGACAGTTCACGTATGGGCTGACAATTGGCATCGGAATCAGCTAGCTGTCACATTCATACAAGAACTGTCAAAATGAACACGATGGCGATTGCGAGCGAGTTAGGTAACAAGCCTACTGCTGTTCGATTGCATACTTGGGTAGATCAACTATTTCTTGCTATTCTGTCCCGTCCAAAAGTTTATTAGAAGAAATGGGTCAATTATAACATGCTTAAAGTCTATTCTTTAATTAAATTCCCCCTTAATGTCAGTTTAAACGACAAATGTGCGGTTGATTGTCTCGGATACGAAAGTGACAAGTGCAAATGATATATGTGCCGGCACGTAAGTCTAACGATGACGAGTCACGTGGAGGGGATCTGCGCACCCACGGATATGCTTTATACTTCTGCGCATACAAGGTCACCGCTAGACTTACGTGCCGGCACTTTGTTGTGTACTCGAAACTATCGACAATATTTGTGTCCTGGATACAAGTGATTTGGCCATGTCACGTTTTAAGAAAAACATGATCATCAAAATCAAGCAATTTTAAAGGTTTATTCGTTAATGACACTAAATTACAAAAAAAAATGTATTTACACATTTTATAGGATAACTTACAAAAATCTGTACTAAATTTACCGTGAACTTTCGTTAGTGGTGGCACATCACTATTTTTGAATTGCAAAAAACAGGCAACACTGGTAATGCCATTTTAGTATCCGACACAAAAGAATAGACTAGTAAATGACCTATTTTTGAATGGGCTTATAACTACTACAAAAATGCTTTTCAGCTAAATTTTAATAATCTACGGTTTAAAGAACGGCCCGTATCGTATCCCAAAGCCACAAGTTACAATTCTCAAGTCTAAACTGGTAACTTGTGAACCAATTACAATAGATGGCGCTGAACGCCACTAATGGCGTATGCGCACGTTTTTTCGGAGATGGTCATATGTCCTGTAGGCTTATTACCTAACTCGCTCGCAATCGCCATCGTGTTCATATTGACAGTTCATGTATGGGCTGACAATTGGCATCAGAATCAGCTAGCTGTCATATTCATACAAGAACTGTCAAAATGAACACGATGGCGATTGCGAACGAGTTAGACAATAAGCCTACTGGTGGTCTGATTGCGAATAGCCATGAAGCGCGGATTCAAATCCCGTACGGCACTCGAAAAGTTATTCGTTTATTTAAAAACTGGCAACATTGTACTTCGTTTCCTTGACATTTTAAAAAGGGTAAGTCGTGACATGTCTTTTATCGAAAACACTTTAAAAATATATAACAGAAAGTTACATTTTTAAACACCTGAAATTACTCGATTTGTGTTGTTAAGGTTTTGTATGTTTTAGTTACGAATTATAAAAAAAGTTAAATGACAAAGAAATCAACGTATAGACCAATGTTACTAGAGTCGTTTAAAAAAAAACGTACACAGTTAATTTTAATTAAAACTAGTTACTTTTTCTTTATTGCTATGGGACAACGGTGAAAAGGCCGTTACACAAAGGATTGATAGTTTTTGTCGTAACTAAGCCCTTATAAACAACTTATTTGGAAACGACTCAGTAGTTTAGACTTCTATTGCAACTTGAAGCTTCTAGAAATAGGGCATCGGAGCACGTAACCATAGCAACGTGGGACAAGAAAAAGTCGACCCAGCCAACTGCTCATACATTATCCACTGCTCGAATAAAACCAGCAGTTCTTGGATAAATAACAGTAGAAAACTGTTGCTGTAGTAGTGTTAGGCATTGGTCCTAACAAGGGCGAGGAAGCGATTAGCTATCTATTTACTCGCTTAAGAAACAAACAAAAGATATAGATGCCGTGTCGGTAAAAGAGACAGATATATTTATAGTTGATCGCTGGCTGTTTAGACGGTTTCATAATGTATTTGACAGTTGCCATGTTCTGAATAAACATGAATGAAAAATAAAGTTAGATCGAGAGCGAGTGCGACAGCTGTATCGAGCATCTCTGTCCAAACTCGCTCTCATCCCCAATAATGTACTTTTTCATTCACGTTTATTCAAAACACGGCAACTGTCATACACATAAAAAAATTAGAAGCACTATACTCGCTTCACGCTCATCGTCGGCTGTGGGGCCAGTGCCTTAGAGGCAAAACTATCTCAAAAAAAAAAACTATTAAAGCGCTTTTGACATTGGATACTACAAAAAAAAAACTAAACGACATTGAAAATTAGAACACTCATGTCACCAAGCGTCATCTGTTTGAATAATGTGTCTGTACGACACAATTACAAACTCCCGTGGAACTACTGCTCACCAGGGACGAGAGAAGGCGCTGTTCAAATGATAAGTACTATGAAATGAATCACGAATTTTTACTTTGTGTACTATATAATATGACGTTTTGAGCTAGTTAGTTTTGCTTCTAACACGACCATAGTCCCTATGTTAAGGCCAGTGCCTCATGTCGAGCGGAGCGAATAGCGGCAAAAAACTTTTCGTACATACAGGACGCTCACATACATTTGCTAGTGTTCAACATAACGCCTCACGCTCCGCTGCACGCTCAGCTCGAGCGTCCACTCAGACCGCACATAGCCCGACTAAAAATAACATTAGAATTTTCCTACTTTCAGTAGGAAGTTAAATGCGTTTATATATAACATATACACGGCCAAGTTACAAACATAAGTAGCTCAACAATACTGGTACGCAAGTGTGCACAGCTGGCAGTGGCCCAACCATAGCTTCCGGGGCCCATGGCAAATTCGTCTGAGGTCCTTCCTCAATATGAAGACGTGCATCATCCATTCAGTCCTCTATGCCAATCCAATTTGGGTCCCCGTAGAGCTAGTCGCATCCTAGAGTCAGTGGCGTAACTATAACGTCTGGGGCCCGCGGCAAATTCGTCAGATGGGGCTTCCTCAATATAAAGAAGTGCACCAGCGTCCCTTCTGTGCTCTAAACCAAGCCAGTTCGGGGCCCCGTAGAGCTAGAGGCCCGTGGCATTTTGCCACCCCTGCCACCCTATAGTTACGCCACTGCCTAGAATTACGCCACTGACCCATTAATATATTGCCCGTGGTCCTACTCGGAATAAATACTGCCGTTATTTTGAATCATTCAAAAATATTTTATTACAAAAATTAGTAGGTCAGGTTAGTTAGGTATCTTCAGTTGCCTGAAGGGCAAAATACCCAGAAAAACCAATAAGACACAGTGTAGTAGAACCACGGGCAACAGAGGGATAGCTTAGCATCTTAGGTGTGCATGTCGTTTGTATGTAGTTGCCATACTGCGAAAAGTTGCATCATGGATGTTCTCTGGATGTTTCTCGGAAATAACTATGGATTATTTTTGGAAAACGGACGTTATTAAGAACAAGATATTTTGAACCATACAGATGCTAAATCGCGAGTAAACATACATATTAAGAAAACAAGATTAGAAGATTGAAAAAATTAACATTATAAAGTGTCAGTAAATGTTGTACGTTCTTTTTAGGATGTTTGTCAAAGTAAAATAATTAAGCTCTTAGAGTGTGCCAGTTAATATAATGTCACAACACTTAATTATTGCATTTCTGTATTAAAATTGGTGACACAATTGATTTGCTAGTTTTAATGTTAAAGAAAAGCTACAAAAGACTTATTACTTAGACACTTAGAGAGTTATTTCTTTAACAAACATCCCTGTCATGTGTACTTATTGCGAATTGAACATTTTAAAGGAATTTGTGCGAAAATTTACTCTTTTTATTACACTACTATCGGGTTGCATTTGGGCTGCAGTATCCCAAATAAAAGTGTTAAATTTAAGATTAAACTATCAATAAGAAAAGAAACAACAATAAACAAATCTCAGTTACGAAATAAAAACCGTCGAAGCAGACTATGTTTATAAGACAAAATATCCACCTAATTTCTCCGTACTTATAAATCAGACATGTCATATATTTTTTGACATTCGACACATTCGGCATTTTAAATTAAATGCCACCGCAGCGCAAGTTGGTTAGTGTACGGTCTGACGCTCGAGCGAGGCGGGCAGCGGGGCGTGCGGCGTTCATGTCGGACTCAAGCAAATGTATGAGACCGTCCTGAACGCTGCCCAGAGCCCGCCACGCTGAGAACAAGCCACTCAGACCTGAACCAAGTTGCATAATTGAGTAAATTTTCAAGTTATTCTTTTTGGTGCAAAAATCAGACAATGTCCAATTCTCAATAAAAAAAACTTATTTAATAGCGCAGTTCCTATAATCTTCAGTGTAATTCTTCAGTTTTAGTTAGTTTAAATAACGAAAAAGTTGATATTATTGGACAACTATTATGCCTTTACCTTTCGTAAACCGGAAAAAAAAATTAGAATATTTCAGAGCAAACAATTTTGTCCAGGATCCCACAATAGGCATTTTTTATCTAAAAAATTTTAGAGGCTTAAAGTGCACCTGTGACTATGCCAGCCTCATTGGATGTCTCTTGGGTCAGATTCATCAACCACTCCCTTGCCCACCAGATTCTCTGGCAGCGAAGGAGTATTTCACGAACCTGTATATTCGTACTGCGTTTTCTGATGCCGGAAAAATAAATGTTGTGTTAACTACTCCATTAAACAGACTCACATCAGCCAGGTACCTCTCTCTATTATCCTTAGTCATTTCACATTCCACCTTGCCACAATCGTGCATGTTGGGGATTGAGCAATTCTAATCATATTTAAAAAAAAAATTTAATGGCACATGACCTGACCTGATCCTCAATGCCTCATCGTAGATCCCTGGGAAGGCTGGCATAATCAAACCAGGGCACCTAATACAATAGGTATTTAAAAGGTAAATTAAATCAGTGGAAAGTCTTTAAGAGGAAAATTATAAGTAGTAAGAATCACATCGTGACGATGAGACGTTGACTATGTACATACATTTAAACTGAAGAGTATAGGAATATTTAAAGTACGTATTATTAATCGCTCTGACCGGCAGCTTGTCGTAATAACACATAGATCTTCTCTTTGATCCAGTCTTTGTTGTATGGTGCGTACGTGTTCGTGGATTTTTGGTACACTAGACAGCTGAGGTCCGCAAGCTGAAAAATAAAGACGACTTCCTGATTTTCAGTTATAAGTATTCTTACAGTAAACCCCATAAGAACATTTTTTACAAGCCGTCACGTAAGTTAGAGCGAGACAACACTACAAAGCCAAAATTAGCCATGATATGCAATCTTTGTGGCCGGGTACTGTATTAGAATTCTGGTGCCCTTGCCAGGACCACTCCACACTCTTTTACAGTTGGTCTGATTGACTAGAAATTTGGTACACATATATTGGGGGGCAGAGAGGTGGAGGCGGCAGGCGCACTACCCGCCCGCACCTCTCTCGGTCCCCTTAGGCGTCCTACCCCGCGCCTCTGAGCCGCGCGGGCGAGGACTCATTTATGTGGTTGGTCTATAGGACAGATAACAATGCATTTACTTTCAATCACTTCGCACATGAGAGGTTAATACCCCTATTTTAGAAACACTTCAAATACAATTCGTTTTCAAACCGCTTTAACAGTTTATTTTCGTCCGTTTAACTCAAAACTTTGATTAAATTGATTTGGAACAATGTGAAAGAGATCGCAGTTCAATACTTCGACAACAATGGCTTATTTATTTTGATATATTACAAATAAACTTACCTGATCAACAAAGTCGAACAGTTGCGAAATGTCGTAAGTAATGGTAGGTGTATTAGGATTTCGCCTCTTCAAATGCTCTTCGTATATCTTACAGACGCCCTCCATACACTCATTGACGCTCTCATAGTCGGAGTAGGTCCTAGTTTCAGGCCTAGGACCTGGCTGTACCAACAGTATAGTGTGAGACTGAAAAAAACATAACCTCAATTATTGCCGCCATTATTTTCACCAAAACAATTTTACTAGCTAAACATTGATATTACTTACCATTGTTAAGTGTCAAGGTTCTTAGACTCAGATATTTGTAAAATATAACGATGCAAATGCAATTCTTGGGCGAAAATTATTAAATAACGATCTTTTACAGAAGAAATAGCGTTCACTCAAATCGTGTACTAGGAGATTCGTTCGTTCAGAAACAAACAAAAAAAACCAAGATTCTGAACAGTTTAGTTAGGGCAACAGTCTGTCTGAGTTATTGTAAATATATACAGTTTCATAATTTTAAAATATTGTGATGAAAAGTATTCGCGAAATAGTTTTATAAATAACAATACAGAATAAATTGAAAAAAACAATCAACTTATCTAGTGAAATAAGTCAACTTTCTAAACGAAGAAAACTCATTCACACGCACGTTACGTTTCGCGGAGAAATCTTGAAGCGTCAAAGGTCTTTTCACTATTGAAAGAATATTTGACATGCGTAATGAACTAGTTCACTTTAACTATTTATGAAATATAACTACCAATTATTATAATCCTTAATACAATATTAAACTCGTAAATATTGCTTGATAATATCACGAATAACATCCAAATCCAATGTAAAGGAGCGTAAAGTTGATGATGGCGGGCAAAACGTCAACAATTACGTCAAAAGTCAAAACAATGCGTGTTATTATTAAAACATATTTTTATCGTTATTTACGTGCAAAAGTGATGCTAAAAAGTTTTTAATTTAAGAAATTTAAGAAAATTTATTTTTATTCTGCAAATAACTAGCTTCCATGAGTGCCATACCCGCTACCTTATTATTTCCAAGAAAATTACTTCGTGTGACGTAAAATGGCCAAAAAGTCTGAAATTATCGCTAATTTCGAGTCTATACTTAAGAAACAGACATCAAAGAACCCACTTAGACTATATTCTAGCAGTGAGACACCAAATAAAGCTAAAACCGAGCAAAGGTACAGTGTTGAGGATGTCTTAGCGAATGTTTGTAAGCAAGTAAAAGCTATACAAAATGCTGATGTAGTGAGCTCAAAGCGAGTTACTATTCTGGATAAATATAAAAAGAAAGAGTTCTTGACCATAGATATGTTACCTGTAGACAAAGAGGTAAGAATTATAAATGTGTGTTTCATGTAATAATGTATGATGTATTTTCACTACTTAGAATATTAATATATATTCTAAATTGCATCACCTGCTCAGATTTGTTCGTAAGGTTGCCTGGTAGAGATCTCTCTGTAGTGATAAGGCTGCCTACTGTTACCTTGTAATATTCTGAATACCTTTTTTCTGTTTTCATTGTTATATGTGGTGTTCAATAAAGAGTTATTGTATTGTATTGTAAGTCATACAATTTGTTTATTATGTTATGCTTAAAGGGAGCAAAATAGGCAAACAGAACAATAATTTTGAATGTCCCTATTACAGGCGATTTCCCTGGCAATTCTAGGTACTACTCTTAAACACAACAGTAAAAGCACTGCTGCTTAACACATTGTATGCGGGAGCTAAAAAAAGTACTGCATTCTAGTCTCATCTGTTTTAATATGCACAAATTCTGATGATTTAAATAAAAAAAAATATATATAGCCTTCATTTGCCACAGGTGTCTGGGTGGTGGTGCTTGCTTACCATCAGGTGACCCACTTGCTTGTTTGACTTTCTTGTCATAAAAAAAAGTATAATTGAAGATGGACTGATTTTTGTTATATTTTTAGGTACATCAAAACAAGCTCACAAATTTTGAAACACAGTGTGTCTCAGACACCCAATTGATCAATATCATAGAAGATGCCGAAATAATTGATAAAAATAGAGGCGTCACCCAAGAATTTGACACCACTTTCTGTCAAAATAGTGATGACAGTGACAGTGGTGATGATAAAAAAATACTAAACTCTCAAATTACAGATGTAAATCCAAATGAGAGACATGACATTATTTTAGATGATGTAGAAACTAATTCTAGTAGTCTAAAAGTAAATAAAGATGATACAAGTGAATTGGATACTTTGACATGCATTGAATGCCCTGTAATCACTAATGATGAAACATGCTTTCATCAGAAAGTTGAAATTGATCATAAATGTGATGATGATACGGGTAGAAGGACAAGTCCAGTATTGAATACTAAAAGAATGTCACCCCCTCTAGTATTCAGTTTGTATACTTTTGAGAAATTTGAAAATCTTGCTCATCCAATCATTGAAGAGCACACAGACTTACAAACAGCAAAGAACATAATTAATTCGCAAATTATTGGGAGTGAGTTGTTCATACCAAATCATAGTGATGAAAATAATGATAGAGACGCTCCAGTACTAAATAATATTGCATATGTTTCTATGAATGTAGATAAAAATGTAAAAGGTAAATATACTGTTCAAAAAGATGCAAAAGAAGCGCCCAACTCTCCTGGAATCTTTGATGTAGTTGATAACAATGAACTTAACTCAACACAGCATAAAGTCTGTATGAAAACACAGTTAAAAGATGAAATACTATTTAGCAGTGATGAAGAAGATGAATATTTACATAAAAAAGTGCAAGAGTTACCACTAACATGTGCCTTGGAAACCTCTTTTTATGAAAAGTCTGATGTACTTGATAGAACTATGTATGTTGGATTCCAAACAGCTAGTAATAAATCAATACAAATTAACACTGATTCCTTTAGTAAAGCCAAAAGCTTATTTAGTACTGTTGTAAATGATGAAACAAGTCTAGAAGATCTTGTTGAAATATTTGACTCAGGCATTGATAAAACAGTAAGTTTTCTTGGTGAGTTGCGTGTCCCTTTAACTGATCAAAGTAAAAAAGATAATTTTAGTAACAAAGAAAATGACAGTAATAAAGTTTTTGGAAAACTGAATGCAGCTATAGATAAAATAGAAGAAGGAATTGGCGATACATTTAAAAGTGAAAGTTTGACGGCTCTAGAACATGTTGGAGAAAATAATGATGATATTCTGATAAGCCAAGTTATTCCATTTAAAAGTATTGTGACACCCAAGTACAATAAAGGTGTCAGTGATTTATTTGAAGAGTCTGTGGTGTTTACTAAGCGTAAGCTGGAAGGGTTTAAAACAGCTAGTAACAAAAAAATAAAACTTTCTGATAAAGCTTTAGCTAGATGCAAAAAAGTCTTCCAAGACATTAATTTTGATGAAAATTTTGATGATGATAACACGACAGATGATACAAATAGAGACATCAGAATTAACGATGCTATCACTGAAATACCAGAGTCTAAGATAGAAGATGTCAAAGATTTACAAATAAATGATCGAGATATTTTACAGGAATTTGAAGTCAACGAAATGCCATTTGAAAAAAATATTGATATACGAGACGGTTCTATTGCTAAAGCAAAAAATATATTAAGTAATATTATATCAATATCAGAAGAAAGTAAAACTTCTACTAATATGAACAAAGAAGATGACAATTTCTTTAAAAAACCTAAAGTGTTAGAAAGAGTCTTAAATAAACCAAAACAATCTATGCTAAACGTTAAAGAATATGAGCCTAAAAATGAAAACGATTTTACATTTACCGAACCATCAACAAGTAAATTTATTGGATTCAAAACAGCAGCAAATAAAGAAATTGAAATATCTTCACAAGCTTTAGAAAAAATGAAAAACTTTTATAAAGATATAGACGAAGATGTCGGTACAAACGTTAGTAATGAGGATTCTGGATACGCAGTAGAAAAACATCCTAAAGATATATTAAACACGGAAGACATGTTTGCCGAAGAATTATTTTTAAATGAAGACTTTTTTAAAGACAATATTGTTGAAAGTAAAGATATAGACATTCCTGTATTTAAAGGTTTTCAAACAGCAAACAACAAATCGATTACAATATCTGAAAAAGCTCTTCAAATGAGTAAAAAATTGTTTGAAGATATTACCAACACTGTCAATTTACACAGTGAAGATCCTGAAGTGCTACAAGTGGAAGAACTTAGTAACGATAGACATGAAATCCCAAAACTGAAAGACGTCGTTGAGAATAAAGAAGCCATTAAAACTCCTGAAGATACTACAGTAATTACAAATCCACTAGAAATAAGGAACATTAGAGCTAGTAATGTTCAACAGGATATACCAGTATTTAAAGGTTTTCAAACTGCCAGTAACAAAAAAGTCAAGATTTCAGATGAGGCACTGGCAAAAGGTAAAAAACTACTTCAAGATATGATTTTTAGTCAAACTAATGGCATAACAACTGCATTTGTAGATTCCAATGATGTTTTAATGGAAAAATTTGATAAAAACTATGACACCAGTAAATTTAAAAGTGAAAATTCTGATCTACCAACTAAATTTGTTGGATTTCGTACAGCTAGCAATAAAAACGTCAAAATATCTGAAAATGCTTTGGCTAAAACTAGACAAATTTTTACTGATATTGAAACCAACAACGAAATGTACAATGATAAACTAGTGGAGAGTAACTTTAGTGGTTTCAAAACAGCCAATAATAAAAAGGTCAGAATATCAGAAGAAGCTATGGCTAAAAGTAATCAAATGTTTAGTGATTTTGAATTAAACAAAGACAATCTTAATTTTAAAACAGAAAACAATAATGAAATTAAAATATCAGAAAATGCTTTAGCTAAAAGCAAACAAAGGCTTAATGATATTGACTTTAAAAGTGACGATCTTAATGACAAACCAGTAGAGAGTAACTTTGTTGGTTTTAAAACTGCTAATAATAAAGATATCAAATTGTCAGAACATGCTTTAGCTAAGAGTCGACAAATGTTTAATGATTTCGATTTACAAAACGAAGGTCCTGATGAAAAGCCTGAATTAAGTAAATTTGTTGGTTTTAAAACAGCTAACAATAAAAAAGTCAAAATATCAGATGAGGCTTTGACTAAAAGTAAAGCAATTTTTAAAGATATAAATGAAGATGAAAAGAGTATTAAAATTGTTGAAGCAAAAGATAAAGATAGCCCAGTCTTCAAAGGATTCCAAACAGGAAGCAATAAACAAGTACTAATATCCGATAAAGCCTTAGAACAATCTAAAAAATTGTTTCAAGATATAGAAATGTATAAAAATTATGAAAACGCAAATACGGGAAATGTAGACATGAAAGTTTTTTGTGGTTTCCAAACAGCCAGCAATAAGAAAGTTGTAATTTCTGAAAATGCTTTAGCAAAAAGTAGAAATGTATTTGAAGGTATAGGATTGAGTCAAAAAATACAAGTTGGTGATGATTTTAATATTTCCGAGAAGAAAAATGAAGAAATTAATGCACATGCTACAAAATGTTTTAAAGGATTTCAGACAGCTAGCAATAAGAAAGTTGTTGTATCTGAACAGGCTATTGCTAGGACTAAAACAATATTTAATGAAGACTTCAATGAGCCTATAGAAAATACTAAGGCAGTCACTAATGTTAATTCAGAAAAAGCTACAAAAATAACTAAAGACAAACTATTAGATGATGAAGTAAAATATGATAAAACAAATTTAAGTAGAGATATAATAGACACACAAGTTTTAAATGATTTCGAAGACAGTCCGAACACAGAAGACTTTTGCAAAAGTACGCCGAAATCGAAAAGATCTGGTAGCCCAATTCTGTCATGTCCTAAAGCTAAAAAAAGGAGGTTTGAAGCACCATACAGAAATGATAAGAAAATACAACTAACCAATTCATTTGTACCTCCAAAATTGGCAAACACGTATCAGTTCAATGATGTTTATAAAAAAAATAAAGTGTATACATTAAAAGATTTGCTGAAACTCGAGAAAGACACTAAAGCTGACATAGATACGTATATAACGAAATTCAATTTTGACACTTTATTAAGTTTCGAGTTTTTCGGCGCTAGAAACGACTACACTGAAGCGAGATTTGATGTTAATCAAATAAAAAAGCTTTTCTTGGATTCTGTTAATAAAAAGATAGTGCCAGATGGTTGGTTGGATAATCATATAAAGCTAATAATTTGGAAACTGCTGTCCTATGAAGTTAAATTTCCTGGTGTCATGAGAAATGTATGTTCGGTAAAGAATGTCATGGAACAGCTAAAATATAGATATAATAAAGAACTATATAATGTCCAGAGACCAGTCTTGAGAAAGATTTTGGAAAAAGATGATGTACCATCCAAAACTATGGTACTATGCGTTGCTGCTATATATGTGGACGACATCAGTGTTACAAGGTGAGTTATAACGTGTTATAAGTTTGACGTTCTTGTCTGTGTGTGTATCTGTCTGTATCATAGCTCTCAAGCGGATGTACCGTTTTGGATGCGGTTTCTTTCATTCGAAAGCTAGTTACCTTGCGGCGGTTCTTAGCTATGTTTGGCAAAAATTGGTCCAGCAGTTTGAAGTTTCAGCTCTTCCAAAATGATGTTTTTATCCATTTCTTCTTCATCATCATCATCATCATCATCATCATCATCGTCGTCATTATCATCAGCCAGAAGACGTAAAAACCCATCGAGGGTATATGCGAAAATCTTAGGAATCATGTTATAGGCGATGCTAGCAAACCTATACACCTTCAACATGAAACTACCGTAAGACTTAATCATTATTACACATAAACGGATAACTCACGTATAAAAAGTCGAGTGATGCTCGACATGTTTCGGACTATTTCGTAGTCCTTCTTCCTGGAGCGCTCGCCCCGGCGGCAGCGAAACGAACACTGCGCGCCAGCGCTCTGTTCGCGCGGCTGCTCGACGCAACTGACAGCGGCGCACAACTACCCTCGTTTTCATCGTCATTTTTATTACTGTCAAATGTAGGGCAGCACACAACACTGATCACGTCACTCCGTAAAGGTTCGCTCACACTCACCGTTTGTTCAATATTTAAAACAGTTTTCCAACTCGGGGGCACCGACCATCCACTATCCCGGTTGAAATTGGGATGCCGACTTATTTCAATGGCTTCACGTACTTTCCGCGGAATGAAAAACTTTTCTCTCGCCAGTACTGACACCTTATCAAACCTGATATAATGCGTCGAATCAGATTCCATCGAATGTTCAGCGACAGCAGACCCCTTGTCATCCTGTTTCTTCATACTGCGTATGTGCTCCGCCAATCTCGTGGATATATTACGCCCGGTCTCTCCGATATAGTTTTTCCCGCAGGAACAAGGAATCATGTACACCCCGGGAACACACACAACAACATCGATCGGGAACATGTCGAGCATCACTCGACTTTTTATACGTGAGTTATCCGTTTATGTGTAATAACCTATATACCCTTAATCATGCTAAACGTGGCCTTTAGGTCTTGTTACCTCAGGCCCTATCTACTCCGTAAGGATAAAGACGTGATTTATGTATGTATTGTAGTGCCCTGAGGAGGCACTGACTCTACGACGGGATGATGTAGCTTAGATGGCTCACTATTCTATTTAATTAAACTGCGCAGCTCTTTGAATATAATACATCTGCTTCCAACGGAAGCTCCAAGCAGACTGTCTTTTCTCTTGTTTCGAATTCTAGTTTTTTTTTTAATTTTTATATTTAAGATTCGAATTCGATAAAGAGTAAAGAAGGAGTCTTTACAGTATGTTGACACCTACCCTACAAATCCTTTTTTAAATTACAGTGTACCAACACCAGCTAGCAATATAGAGTTGCTTTTGACAGATGGCTGGTACTGTCTACGCGCTGTCATAGACCGTATGCTTTGCCAGCTAGTGTGCAATGGTTCTATAGTGGTTGGCTGCAAAATGGCCACGAGTAACGCCGAGCTGGTCGGCTGTGAGCAGGGAATAGCTCCATGGGAGGTAAGTGAGCTGGAACTGCAGAGTAAGTAGCCAATAGAGTGCTAACTTGCTAAGTCAATTGACTTGAGTACATCTTCTCATCTGTTCTGTTTCTTCTGTTCTCCAGTTCATTATGGTTGCCTGGTAGAGATCGCTCTGTAGCGATAAAGCCGCCTATTGTTACCTTGTAATACTTTGTATACCTTTTTTCTGTTTTGGTTGTTATATGTGGTGTTCAATAAAGAGTTATTGTATTGTATTGTATTGTATCGTACATCTATATATATATAAAAGAAGGGTTCCCAAGGGTAAAAACGGGACATTTGTTCTTGCCCAGACGGTAAGATAAATAAATATTTGTGTCCAGGACACATCGTCAGTCCGTCTCAAACTCCACGGGAACAGCACTCGCCGCGCCGCGTGGCTCTGCCCGCTGGGCGCGCGCGCCGGCGCGGTGCGGTGCGGGCTGCGCGCGCGCATCGCCGGCGGCCGCGGGGCTGCTGCTGCTGTGGTTGCGCGCACGTACCCGCGGCTAGCCGTGCTCAGGGGGGAGGGGGGGAACGGTGAGTAACTATAAGTGTTTCGACTTTGCGTTCTTGGACTTTTTATTTACAATACATACATACATACATACATACATACATAAATCACGTCTTTATCCCTTACGGGGTAGACACGCTTTTAAATATTTTATTGAATCAGACGTTACTTTGCGGAGGTCCATTTTAATGAACAAAAAATATTTACCTTGCTACTCCGCTACTCACGTGCAAGATGACCAAGCCTGTGTGAAATATATATGTTTTTCATGCAAACCCTTTCCACTACTGCCAATAAAACACATATAAATCCCACAAACTTAATTATCCCTTACACCACACAACCACTGGCGCGTTTCGATCCCTCTATGGGATCATTATCAAAATAATAATGTTTTAGGCGATGCAACTAGCAACCCATCACTATTTTGATTCCATTTTTTGCCATACGCCCAAAATCTTGCTAAACGTGGCCTAGGTCTTGCCACCTTAGGCTTTGTCTACCCCGTAAGGGATAAAGACGTGATTTGTGTATGTATGTATGGCAGTAGAGTTCTGGTGACCCGGCCAGGGTCGTCTCCGCAGGAGAGAACTCTTCGATGGTTGGTCTGATGACTTGAAATTTGGTACACATATGTAGGACGGATGACAATGCAAGTACAGACAGCAAAAAGTACAGTCAGCAAAACAGCTTGTAAGTATCAAAAATATGTCATTTTTAGGTTAGGTTATTTTATTTACATATATTTGAATTATTTTGTTTTTAAATTTTAAATTTAATGTTATTTATTCCAGTGATACTGTCAGAGAGGTTGGAACAGATCCGTCAGATGAAGCAGGAGGCTGAACAGCAGGCGCTGATGGAGAAGCTGTACGAGGAACTGGAGAAGGAGCTGGCTGATCAGGTAAACACATAGGCTACTTTTTATCCCGGAAAATTGCGCAATTCCTGCGGGATAGCGATAAACGAATTCTATGCAGACGAAGTTGCGGGCAACAGCTAGTAAGAAATAAAAGAAATACAGACTTAACTTCATAATTAACAATACATTGTTTTGTTGACAAAAACAAACTTGTACACATGGCAAAAGCAGTCTCAGCTTATGCTGCGCATACGCAGAAGCCAGCGCTGGTTTCCAGCCTGCGCCTGTGGCTCATGCTGGGGTGCCGAGTATAGTGAGTATAGAGTTGTGCGGGTGGTAGAGCCTTGTGCAAGGTCCGTCCGGATCGCTACCACCATCTTACTCGCTAATCCTGCCGCTAAGTAACAGTGCTTGCACTGCTGTGTTCCGGTGTGGAGAGTAAGACAGCCGGGGAAATTACGGGCACAAGAGGCATTGCATCTTAGTCCTCTAGGTTGCCAAGCATCTGCAATCCCTCCGGGGTTGCGGGTGTCTATAGGCAGTGGTGATCACTTCCATCAGGTGACCCACTTGCTCGTTTGCCTTCCTATTCATATTAAAAAAAAAAAAAAAAATAGCGCCAGACAGGGACAACGATACGAAGAGAGAGACAGTACGACGTCCCGTTAAACTTAGAATAACACCTCTCTTTTTGCGTCAGAGGTTAAAAGAATCTTGTGTTAACGTTTTTTTTTAATTGTTACAGGAATCCCAAGATATGGAAAGCTATAGTGACAGATCGAATTGTATGGACAGCGGCTCTCAAATATTTAAAATGGTGAAAAGGAGCCGTGATCCTGAAGAGTACAGAGTAAGTTTGACTTTGTTTTATTACATACTAGCAGTTGCCCGCAACTTCGTCTGCGTAGAATTCGTTTATCGCTATCCCGCGGGAATCACGCAATTTTCCGGGATAAAAAGTAGCCTATGTGTTATTCCAGACTATAATCTATCTATGTTCCAAATTTCATCCAGATCGGCCCAGTACTTTTTGAGCCTATTCATTACAAACATACAAACATACAAAAATAGGTACAAATCTTTCCTTTTTATAATATTAGTATAGACTTACACAAATCACGTCTATATCCCTTACGGGGTAGACAGAGCCTGAGGTAACATAACCTAAAGGCCACGTTTAGCATGATTGTAGGCGTATAAATCTTTGGAATCAAGTTATAGGCAATGCGGCTAGCAACCCATCACTATTTTGATTCCCCTCTACACTTCCACCTACTCGCCCACAATTCTGCTAAGCGTGGCCTTTGAATCTTGTTACCCTTGGCTCTGTTTACCCCGTAAGGGATAAAGACGTGATTTATGTGTGTGTGTATAATATTAGTATAGACAAAGAAGGCAAACAAGATTCTAATGTATGTGTTTTAATTTTTTCTAGACACATTTGACCGCTTCCCAAAACGCGTTGCTAGAAGAACATAACGCTAGAAAGAGAGAGAAGAAAATGGAAGAGGCAAGAGTCAAGTTTCAAGAGAAACTGGAGAAGAATGGAATAAAAAAAGATGATATAGCTCATCTGTTAAAAGTTAGATTGGTTGATTTCAATGAAAAGGGGAGTGGTGTCGAAGTCAATAAAGGTATGTGTTGAGCCACTATAGAACCTTGTCATCATCACTACATAGTATAAAACAAAGTCGCTTTCTCTGTCCCTATTTATGCTTATATCTTCAAAACTACACAACGGATTTTGATGCGGTTTTTTTAATAGATAGAGTGATTCAAGAGGAAGGTTTTATGTATAATTCTACGCAGACGAAGTCGCGGGCAGAAGCTAGTACTAAATATTTTGTAGTAAACTAGCTGTTGACCGCGACTCTACGCAGGATTCGCTTATCGCTATCCCGCGGGAACTAAACTATTCTGTGTCCTCTGGGACTGAAATTATGTCTGTGTGTACCTAGATTGGTTCAGCGGTATAAATAAATAAATAAATAAATAAATATCTTGGGACAAATTACACCAATTGACCCAGCCCCAAACTAAGCAAAGCTTGTGCTATGGGTACCAGGCAACGGATAAATATACTTATATAATGTAGATAAATACATAATTAAATACATACAACATCCATGACTCGGACACAACCATTCGTATTCATCATACAACTGTCTGCCCCTACCAGGATTCGAACCCGGGACCTCTATCTTCATAGTCAGGGTCACTAACCACTAGGCTATCCGGTCGTCAAAGCCAAGCATAAGCGTGAAGACTTAACAGATGGACAAACAGACAGTGACACTTTGGCATTTATAGTATTAGTATTGCCGTATTGGATTTTGCCGTACGCAAAAATACCATAAGGGGCCGCCCATTAATCATGTGATGTTTTTTTAGCACTTTTAAGTGGTCGGGTTTAAAACGACCCCCCCCCCCCCCTTCCCCATCAAAAATCACGTGTATTTTTAGTACCTACAAAGAATTTTAAAATATTATCTATCGCTCGTTGCCTGGCAACGGCGAGTCAAGGTCACGCTACACGCCGCTTTTCGGTTTAAAAATCGCGCGTTTGACGAATAAATAAATACACGTGATATCTTACTACACCCCCCCGCCCCTCTTGTGATGTTTCGTGATTTTTGCCGAACCCCTCCCCCCTTTCGGAGCTCCACGTGATTAATGGACGGCCCCTTTTACAAAAATTTAAAACTATTTTTTTTATTTGTACAGAGCTCTGCGCGAGTTTCTCTCAAAGTTGGCCGGGGTTTTATTTTAGGGAACAAACGAACTTGTTATGATTTGTTTTTCTTTTAGGTTATCTGTCAATATGGAATCCTTCTGCAGCTGTCATGGATATTATGACAGAGGGCGCTTGGGTTGAGATAATAAACTTCATACCCACTGGAATAAGGTAAGGTTATGGTTAATATAGCGCCCATGGAGGGAATGGGCGAAAATCTTAGGAATCGTGTTATAGGCGATGCTAGCAACCCATCACTATTTTGACAAGAATTTTTACTTCTTGATTTTTTGTTTACTTTTATGGTTTTACCGTTAGAAAATAAATTTCTAAACGACACTGATAATTAGAACATAGAAAAATCCAAAAAGTAAAGCTATAGCCGGGAATCGAACCCGGATCCTAAAGAAGTTTTTCACCTATACATGCCGCTTCGTAAGGTCGCTTTAAAAAACTTGAAGTTAATTAAAAAATTTGGTTTTTTTTTTTTAATTTTTACAGAAACTCGGAGATTCAACTGTCAGCAGGCAGACAGACGGTTTTCAAACCTTACGAACAGAAAAACCAAAAATACAAACTATATGCCAATACGCTAAAGCGTAAATGTGTAGAATTAAAAGATTTGGCCCAGAACCCGAATATGAGCACAGACTACGATGAAATAGACACAGTCGGCATTATATTCCAAATAGAACCATCGACAAAAGAATTCGATGAGAAAAAACAGAACTTCCAAAACGTCTTTCTGGCTGACGCCGAGAAAAACATGGTCTGCGTCAATTTCTGGGGCGGATTAAAAAAATTCGGCTTCGAAAACGTTCTGGATACTGGCCAGATAGTGACCTGCGTTAATTTACAGAAAAGAGCTGGCAACTCTAGAAAAAGTATACCACAGTACAGAGTCACCGAGTTCACGCTCATCACAAAAACGCCTAAAGACAAACGCGCTTCGGAAATGGCCAGCGAGCTGTCAGACAAGCTGTCAAAAATAAAAGAAAAATTCTGCGAAGATTGCGTCGTGTTAAAAAATAACTATTCCATTTTCAAAACTCGGAACGTTGATGTGTCGCCATATAGATTTGGGGCTTACAATATGCCTAGAAGGCTGGAGTCGCCTATGAGCTGTGATGCCAATTTAAATCTAACAGGCTTGGACTTTGAGTCGAGTTTTAACACGCAAATGTCACCAGAACAGCTTCTGAGGAAAAAGAGAGTCAAAGAAAAAATCGAAAAACTAAAAATGTACGGAGAACCGCCTCCTTTGAGTTCCATGCATATTATTAACAAGTCGAAAAACGCGTCTGCAACATACAAAAGCCCTTTGATACAGAAAGACAATGTTGCCAGTAGTGAAAATACTCCCCATGTTGCTAGTGTTGCTAGCGTAGGAGAAGAAAAGTTACAAAACAGCCCAGTTGGTCTAAATAGGACGTTTGTGAAAAGAGTGAACCCTGTGAAATTGAATTTTTCGAACAGTGTTGCTATAGATAATGATTTAAATGACAGTATTGATCACTTTGGTGATGATTTTGATGCCAGTCCGCCTCTGAGTCTGGACTCTGATGTTGTTTTATAATGTTTTAAAAAGTTTAATTACATATGATAAATAGTTTTAAGTCTAAGGTGTGATAAAAATTCAATGTGCCTTAATTGTCCTTTGTTTTTGTTATTTCATAATAATCAGTGTTTTTGTAGCGTACAATGTTATTAAAATATGTTCGCGTTTTAAATTTGTTTTATTTGGAATGGAAAAGCTATGGTCCTCTGGTGTCTACTCTGAAATTTGGTCTGAAGATAGCTCTTATAGCACAACTAACGAAATCAATCTACAAATCTGATTTTTTAAAGTCCCTATTAAGTAACTTACATAAAATGACGTCACACTGCCTACAATTCGCTTGGGAGCAGGACTCTGCTAAAACTGCTTCTTATAATCACTTGTCAAATTTGTACGGAAAGTTACCTCCGCGTGTGGTCAAGAGCTGCGGTTCTTTTTTGGATTCGTCCGGGGGGAAGAGCAGTGCTTGGTCCGGTGCACCCTGGGCATCGGCTGATGATTTCCTGGCAGTTTCTGAGGGATATCATTGACCGCTGGCTAAGAGCCCGACAGGAGCAACAATTTGTCACAAAATTTTTGAATTATATTTTTTACCGCACACTTGTCATTTGAACTGACATTGGCCCAAGCCTTACGGCCGCCATTACAGAGAAAAAAAACCCTCGACACGCAAGTCCAACTCGCACTTGGCAGGTTTTTTTTTTAATTTGAAGCCAGGACGTCTCACAAGCGTGCATCTATTTTCATTTATGAAAAACGCCTTACAACTGTCATACCAAGGTGACCTTGCACTCAAACTGGTTTGACGTTTGTTAACCTACAAAAACTATTTTCATTCCAATATTCTACCCGCGAAGTCATGTATTACGTCCATGAATTTACGTAAATATATTCCGTAATTACTCTTTCAGTGCCAACTAGGCTTCCGCCACATTTTAATAAGTGTTTTCAGTGATAAAACCTTGAACGAATACCGTTTTGTTTTCACTGAATACGTACGTGATTTTTTGAATCGGTGAGTAAATTTTTATTGAGAGAATTATGTCTTACGACGCTGCATTTCATTCAAGCGGCGTGGTTAAAAATAGTCTTGGATATCTTCCGGTTTCGCTACGTAATTTGGAAAACAAAACTCGGCATCGATTTTTGATTTGAGTAACTTCTAACTTTTTAAAGTTTTTTTTTAAGCTGGCTTTGATAGTTCGATTTCGGGCTTAAGTTTGAGATAACACGATTATGATAACCTCTTGGAAATTTTTGGTATTTATTGAACAGACGGTAAATATTTAATTTAATAGACTTGTTAGAAAATAATAATTTTTAAATTGGTAAAAAGGGGAAGGATTTGATTCATTTTTACGAAATAAGATCTTTAATAAATGTCTACCATAACTTATTCATTTTTTTTATCTATACTTTAGTTCTGCTTCTTAACATTTTTATTGAATAACTATTTGTAAAATATAACATTTAAAAAAAGGTTAATTTAAAATTAAAAATGGTTACCATGAACCCTGGCAGGGCATAATATAAATGGATTTAAAAAAAACTATATTTTATTGTTTTTCTATAGGAATCTACCATAAATATTATAAAGAGGTAAAATTTGTGAGTTAGTGAGGCTGTAGGGGGTAATTTCTGTATCCAGTGGCGGATTTGCAGTCTCGGCCGCCCTAGGCCCCAAGCCATCAGCCGCCCCTTACTTAGCATCCACCATACAGAGTACATAATGCCCGCCATACGCTATAATAAGTTTTTTTACACGATTGGGGCCGCCCCTAAATCTGGCCACCCTAAGCTCGGGCCTACCGGGCCTTAGGGTAAATCCGCCACTGTCTGGATCTACTGAACCGATTTTGAAAATTCTTTTACGAATAGAAAGCCATTGTTTGTGAGTGTCATCATCTATGTTTCATTCTGTATGGAGGATTCTAACTATCCCAACAACTTGAGAACCTAAAGTAAACCAAGAGCCCCTTCACAGAATTTGCTGCAGACCCCGCGCTGGCTTAATCCGGCACTGAGGTCCTCACAATGTTTTCCTTCACCGAAAAGCTCATGGCAAATTTCAAATGTCATTTCGCACAAATTCCGAAAAACTCAGAATTGTGAACCCGGGCTCGAACACACGGGCCTCTGCTTGAGATGCCACAGGTCAAACCACTAGGCACTAGGCCTTTTGGACAATAACATCTATCAATTATTTCTCACTTGATAAAATCACATTAATTGTTATTTTATTACGTAGGTATGTATAGTGAAATTATCGTTTTGCTTAAAGTGAATTTAACTAGGTACTTTAGATAATGAAATGAGAAATTATTTATCTCATTTTGCCACCCGCAGATAGGAAATGATGGAAAGAGTTGGAGGAGGCTTTTACCCAAAAGGGGTCTGGTTTAATTTAATAAAAAAAAAATGAAATAGGTAATAATAATTAACTACATTACTAACATAAGTCAATAAGAATTTATTTCACTAACAACACTAAAACACAGTAGAAATGTAAAAAACAGAATGAATAAAGCTTTATTATTATTTATAATTGTGTCCTACATACACATTATTCAAACAGATGACGCTTAGCGACAAAAATTCGCATAGTAACAAAGGTCACGTGACAGTTAGTAACAGGTAGAAAAATTCGGAGACTACCCACCTGCTGGTGGTGTAGGGGTATAGCACGCGTCACGGAATGACGAGGATCCGGGTTCGATTCCCGGCCATAGCTTTACTTTTCGGATTTTTCTGTTTTCTAATTTTCACTGACATTTAGAAATATTATTTGCCACCCGCAGTCATGAACTAAAACCATTTACCTTGCTTCTCTGGTAGGTACTTCGTTGAAATGGACCTCCGCAAAGTAACGCCGGATTCAATAAAATATCCACAGTCATATCTCTCTCTCTCTCTCTCTCTCTCTCTCTCTCTCTCTCTCTCTCTCTATTTGTTGTTATAGCGGCAACAGAAATACATCATCTGTGAAAATTTTAACTGTCTAGCTATCACGGTTCATGAGATACAGTGTGGTGACAGACAGACAGACAGACAGACGAACGGATACCAAAGTCTTTGTAATAGTGTCCAGTTTTTAACCTTTGGGTACATACACAATACACATACATATAGAAAAAATATAGAATGTACCAGTGCCTTCTCTTCCCATGCACATGGTAAAAGCCCATTGATGGAATGGGCGAAAATATTAGGAATCATGTTACAAGCGATGCGGCTAGCAACCCATCACTATTTTGATTTTCTCGTTACCTTAGGCTCTGTCTACCCCATAAGGGATAAAGACGTGATTTATGTATGTATGTATATTATTAGTTAGTTTGTCTATAATCTTGAACCTTGTAACTTAAAGCTTGTGCCCAGATAACTACTAGATATAGATATACTTGAAGCATACATAACGTGTTCGTCTATGCATGGAGTACTTACGACCAGAGACGGCAGTGCATATACCGCTAAAGCATTAATTCCTTGCAGCGATTCGTTCACCTCGATAGCATATTTATCATTTAAAATCCGTCCGTCCGCGTAGATTTCGCTTATCGCTATCCCGCGGGAACTGTGCTGGGATAAAAACTATCCTATGTCCGTCCCTGGGACTGAAACTAACTGTGTGCCAAATTTCAACTAATTATGTTTGTATGTTCAATGTAACCGCGGCATATAAGATAAGGTGTCAGCACGCCAATTTTACTCAATTAGATGCTTAAGTTGTTGTGTACTAAGCTGCATAAATTATAGTTTTTTTAACTATCCCACGGGAACTCTTTAATTTTTCGGGATTAAAAGTATGTTAAATATTGACCAGGGATATAAGGTACCACCACGCAAAATTTCATTTAAATTGGTCCAACAGTTTTGGAGATTAGCAAAAACACAGACAGGTAAATGAACACATCCATACATCCATACATACATACATACAGACAAAAATTATAAAATCTACTTTTTTGTGTTTTATTACTGTTCCGTGATCGTTAGCACTCTATTTTTGATGAATTTATTTGATGTACAGACATGCATTTTCTACTGATTTATTATTATGTATAGATAAGTAGGTAGACATCGGATTATTATGCACTAACAATGTGCCAAAATATGCATGCGAATATGCACGAAAAAAAAGGCCGAAATAAGCACAAAAAACTGTTGATATGCCCATAATATGCACAATGTAATATCTAAATAAAAAAACTTTAATTAAAGATGGTATAACAACAGCAAAATACATACATACATACACAAATCACGTCTTTATCCCTTACGGGGTAGACAGAGCTTAAGGTAACAGGTACAGGCCACATTTAGCAAGATTGGGAGCGTATAGGTGGAAAATGGAATCAAAATAGTGTTGGCTTGCTAGCTTCATCGCCTATAACATGATTTCTATGATTTTCGCTCATTTCCTCGATGGGCTTTTAACATCCGCGCGGGTAGAGAAGCAACTGGTACATTCTATGTTTTTCCCACAGCACAACAGCGAAATATTATTAACTAGCTTCTGCCCGCGACTTCGTCTGCGTAGAATTATACATAAAAACCTTCCTCTTGAATCACTCTATCTATTAAAAAAAACCGCGTCAAAATCCGTTACGCAGTTTCAAAGATCTAAGCATACATAGGGACATTTTTAAAAGGGGGAAAACGAGCAGACGGGTCACCTGATGGAAAGCAATCACCATCGCCCAGGGACACCTGCAAGAATCACATGATGGCGGCTCTCGTAGTAAGTGATATAGTGATATGTTATCGTGGGTACATAATATATATGTTTTATCGGTTGCTTGTGGCACGCGAGTTCAAGATTAGAGTTGAGTAGTAAAGTAGGTCTATGTCGCGCTATCTTTGTTACCACAGAACTACAAACAGTGGCTTCTAAGCCGTGGACAGAAACCACGTTTGCCGATAAAGCTGCCCAAGTACACGGAGTAGGTACAGTCGCCATCAGATATTTCGGAGCAGCATTAAGTTTCAATAAATTCGTAATTCCTACTAATATACGGGTGGTAGGACCTTGTGCAAAGTCCGTCCGGATCGCTACCACCATCTTACTCGCTAATCCTGCCGCTAAGTAGCAGTGCTTGCACTGCTGTGTTCCGGTGTGGAGAGTAAGACAGCCGGGGAAATTACGGGCACAAGAGGCATTTCATCTTAGTCCTCTAGGTTGGCAACGCATCTGCAATCCCTCCGGGGTTGCGGGTGTCTATGGGCAGTGGTGAATCATTTACTATCAGGTGACTTGCTCGTTTGCCTTCCTATTCATATAAAAAAAATATATATATATATATATATTATAAATGCGAATGTAAGTTTGTGTTACGGTTTCACGCGAAACTACTCAACCGATCATCATGAAATTTTGTACACGTTCTTGGAGGTATTAGAAGTAACGTAGGATACTTTTTACTAAAAAAAAATTTTTTTTTTTATGTCGTCACTGACGTTATCTGGCCTTATACTCCGAAATTCGATTTTCGAACTTCGTGTCATGCCGTCCCTTTCACTCTCAAATTAATGACTATTAGTGTGAGCGGAACGGAACGAAACGAACTTCGAAAATCGAATTTCGGAGTAGCCCCTCTGCGCGGACGAAGTCGCGGGCAAAAGCTGGTATTAAAATCTTTCTGGTATTAAGACCTTTCAATAAAATCGGGACGTCACTGATCGTCAGAAGTATCGATGCAGCCAGGCTGCTCATAAAGATCTGAACGTTTGTGGAAAATATACCTTAACTTTGTAACAAACAGTTTAGATTACAGTGAATGCATGCAAACGAGTACACTTCTTCTCTCTCCTCTCCTTAATGGCGGCCGTAAGGCTTGGGCCAATGTCAGTGTGGTAAAATAATTCAAAAATCTTGTGACAAAAATGTCGGCAACGTTGTACGGTAATGGTCAAAGACCCCCTCCCCCCCTGTCGGGCTCTTAGCCAACGGATAACGATATCCCTCGGAGAACGCCAGGAAATCATTAACCGGTGCCCAGGGTGCACCGGAACAAGCACTGCACTTCCCCTCGGACGGATCCAAAAACGAACCGCAGCTCTTGATCACACGCGGAGGTAACCCGACTCGCACACTATAGGTGACATCTTTCATTTTGGTATGACGTATGACCCATATTTGTATTTGTTTGAAATTCGAATCTATTATCAACCTGACTGCGTCGATACCTTTCTTGTATGAGGATCGATAGGGTAAACGATTCTAAGTAACATCCCAAAATAGTTAAATTCTGGACATAATGTTCATGTCGCTTTCATGCTGGCCTGGGACTAAAGAAAAAAACATAGAATGTACCAGTTGCTTCTCTTCCCGCGCAGATGGTAAAAGCCCATCGAGGGAATAGGCGAAAATCTTAGGAATCATGCTATAGGCGATGCGGCTTGCAACCCATCACTATTTTGATTTCCCCTTTCCACCTAAATGCCCACAGTCATGCTAAACGTGGCCTTTAGGTTTTGTTACCTTAGGCTCTGTCTGCCCCATTAGGGATAAAGACGTGATTTATGTATGTATGTATGTTCATGTGGTCTTTCTTTTGGAAAACGCTCCACAAGGTCAATAACCTTTTTGACGCCAACAACTCATAAGTCCATTAATTACTTCATGATATCTATTTGTAAAAAACTATATATCTGATTCAATAATTCAAATATAAGTGCGCACTACTACACTCTCATCCACAAAAGGACCAAAGTGCAAACTCGTGTCATTCCACTTTGAACTTTATCGCGTGTGGCTAAAGCGTGTTAGCTAGAATGTGGAACATTCATCACTTAGATAGTAACACGATGTTTGGGAGTTCACACGTTTATGATAAACAAACAGCAATGAAGTAATAATCTAGTTTATATTATCATTCGGATGTTAATGAAATAAACGGCCAAGTGCGAGTCGGACACGCCCACCGAGGGTTCTGTATAAATTCGGAAAGAAAATATAATATCCAGTGTTATCAGAGCCCTGTTACTAAGCAAAATGGAGGCACTGTGAGGTCATTTTATATTGGTTACACACACACACACACACACACACACAAATCACGTCTTCATCCCTTACGGGGTAGACAGAGCCTAAGGTAACAGGTACCTACAGGCCACATTTAGCAAGATTATGAGCGTATAGGCGTATTGACATTTAAGATATTTACATGTGTGGGATATGTGGGCTGAATTATGATTGTCTGCCTATCACCACTATTCACTGTCAGGCGCGCAATAAGGTTCGTCAATAAAATGCAGAGTTCTGATACTGGTTGTATTAACTTTTCACAAACACAATCTACATGAAATGGGCAGATAATAACCGTCACAATATATGAGCTGAGAAACTTACGATCTACACAAAGGTTAGGGAACGACTGGCGGAGCGGGCGCTTGGTCCCGCTCAACCCGGCTAAACAGGAATTTGCTTACACTGCTCATATCCCAGTGCACTTGCACTAGGATATGAAAGTGTTGTATGTCCCTACAATATTCCCCCCCTTTCTCTTTTTGAAAAAAAAAAAGAAAGGAAACAGAACTTGTAAGAGCATCTGCATTACAATGTAATATCTTAAACAATAACATACCGCACAGAAGGTACGGTCATCCGAAACCGATATCGTGCATGTGTCTACCGCTGATGCCAGCGCGCCCACCTGCGTGGTATCGAGTTCGCTTAGCACGAATTACAAACTATACCTATTATAAACACAACAATGTTTATGCGAACCAAATATTTGTTATGAAATTTCTTAGTAACTAATAAACTTAAAACTAACACAATATTTGTTTAATTTTAACCCTCACTGATATGCCATCTGCTCCTGGGCCGGTTGAGGCTGTCTGGGCTGCACTCTGATTGAGGTGGGTGGTAGGTTCACCACGGCATCCCTCACCCAAGCTTTGGCGTGACGTCTGCATTTGGCACGAACGCCGTAACACAGCAGGGCTGCCAAGATCACTGCAATCACTATCAGCGCGATGTCGACATAATTGAGCTTGGACTCTACTTGGCCCGAGAATGACTGCACCTGGGCTATGGCGATACTATGGGTCTCGTTGTCTTTTTCCTTACTCTGACCCCAGCCCATATTTACTGCACAACTATCTCACTCAAACGAATTAATTTAGGATATAATTACTTTGTGTCCACGTGACCGTGATTGGTATTGGTAATGAACCGAATTTCTGTTATTACCTCAATAAATACGCAATTACGTGCTGACATTTCGTTTTTCAATAGGCATTGTGCATGCTCTATAAAAAAATTAATAAAAGGTATTGACACAATGAATGCATATTTGCATTGTCAGAAACGCTTAAGTAAATAATATTTATAATGCTTAATTACAAATGAACTCTCTTCTGGGTTCGGTTGGTTAATCCTTCAGTATGACGCTAGCCTTATAATGGCTAGTTAGTGTAATCAAATATCATGCAGGTGCGCGTTTCGCTGACCCTGCGTGGCGTGTAACTGCAGGATATTTCGTCACTGGTTAATGAATACAATGATATTTGATTATAGCATAGTTACCTATGATTTAGCATTATATTAGTCTTAACAATAACAATGCAAGTACTAGGGCTAATGATTGATCAATCTCGCATTTCTAAAATAGTTGACCATACTACTACAAAACGATCAATGCTTCATGAGCGGATTCGTACTACCTATCTTATACTGCCTACCTAATACTTATCTACGTCCCTAATTACGTATAGGTGTTGCTAAATCTTACAGGTGGTCTGACCGTACGCCCACTTCGCGTCGTGTACGTGTGTGGTATAGGTATAACTGGAACGTTGCTATCGGCTTGTGGTTCTAAAGACTGTGGGATGTCTAATGCGTTATCCTCACTAAGTAGATAGGCTGGCTTCAATCTGTTTATTGAAATGCGAGCCTGTCTATTTGGTAGCTGAACCAAAAATATCTTCGTACTTCTTTCGATAACTTTATACGGTCCGTCGTAAGGCGGTTTTAACGGTTTGCGAACCGAGTCGTCTCTTACGAAAACGTAGTTACATGTTTGTAAATCTGGATGAACGAAAATATTTTTGTTCCCGTGACATTTCGACGTAGGTTTTATTCTAGCAATAGTCTCCTTAATTTTTTCTACTAAACTAAATGGATCGGTTACGTCACGTTCCGTCGTACTATCATAAAAATCTCCGGGCAAGCGAAGGGTGCGGCCGAGTGTCAATTCCGCTGCGCTTATGCCACTATCACTTCTACTCGCTGCGCGGAGTCCTAGTAATACCGTCGGCAACTCGTCTATCCAAGTGCTATCGCTACTTAGCCTTGCCATAAGGGCTGCTTTCAGGGATCTGTGAAAACGCTCCAAAATCCCGTTACACTCTGCGTGGTACGCAGTGGTTCGACTTTTCTGTACACCTAGTAACTTCATTAGCTCTGTGAATAAACGACTCTCAAACTGCCTACCCTGGTCACTAGTGAGTCTAAGGGGACAGCCGTAGCGTACTATCCATCCCTCATAAATAGCTTTGGCTACAACGTCAGCTGTTATCTCACGAAGTGGAAATGCTTCCGGCCATCTTGTACATCTATCTATGATCGTTACCAGGTATCTGTAGCCATGCGGAGAGGTAGGCAATGGGCCCACCAGGTCTACATGGATATGCTCGAATCGCCCTGATTCCTGAAACGCACCTAAATCAGATACTGTATGACGGTTGATTTTCGACTTCTGACAGTGTATACAAGCTCGCGCCCACTTTGCGATGTCTTGATTCATGTTAGGCCAAAAGAATTTTTTACACACTAGTTTTCTAGTTACACGAATGCCGGGATGGCTTAGGTTATGAATACTACAAAATGCACTTTCTCTAAATTCTTTTGTAATATAAGGTCTGGCTGTGTCTTGAGACATTTCACAGAAAACAGCTTTGTTGCATGTAGGTAAATAAACTTTCTTTAATACGACACTACTGGGTGACAAATCGCTCGAACTTGCGCTGCGCAACAAGTACTCGTCTTGCTCTTGCGCATCCGCTAATCGCTCGTAGTCGAGCGCCGTGGGACAGACAATGGTATTTATCCGTGATAAGGTATCGGCGACGACATTGTCCTTGCCGCTTATGTGCCGAATGTCTGTCGTAAACTCGCTGATAAATAACAGTTGTCGGGTCCGTCTGGGTGTCTCTTTGTTGTCACTACCTATCTTGTCAAATGCGTAACATAAGGGTTTGTGATCTGTATACAGTGTCAGTTGTCGACCTTCAAACATCTTACGAAAGTGCTTTATTGCCATGTAGATGGCTAATAATTCACGATCGTACGTACTGTATTTGGTTTGGGCAAGAGTTAATTTTTTTGAGTAGAATCCTAACGGTTCCCATGTTTCGCCAACTCTTTGTTGAAGTACAGAACCTACACATTTATCACTAGCATCGGACATTATAGCTAACATCGCTTCGGGCCGTGGGTGTGCCAATGTAGCGGCCTGTAAGAGACCTGCCTTACACTGGGAAAACGCCTCTTCTGCCTCCTGTGTCCATACTATCTTTGTCCGATCGTTCTTTTTAGAATTACCTAAATACTTATCGAGTTCAGACTGCCATCGTGCTGCGTTTCGCATATGCGGTCTGTAGAAATTTACCATTCCAATAAATCTGCGAAGTTCTACTATGGTGTCAGGTTTCGGAAAGTTAGTAATGGCGTCTACTTTCTCTTTCAGGGGCTTGATGCCTGATGGCGAAACTTCGTGTCCTAAAAATTCTATTACCGATTGTCCAAAACAACATTTTGCTAAATTAATAGTTATGCCGTATTTGGAAAATCGTTCAAAAACAATTTTTAAATGCTCTTCATGTTGGTCTTTGTCACTGCTAGCTATGATGACGTCGTCTAGATAATTAAATAAGAAATCTAATCCTACCAGTACAGTGTTGTTCATGAAGCGTTGAAACGTCTGTGCCGCATTTCTTAAACCGAACGTCATTCGAGGAAACTCGTATAAGCCAAATGGTGTGATAATCGCGGTTTTCTCGATATCCTCCGGCGCTACGCTTATGCAGTGGTACGCCCTGTTAATATCTAGTTTAGTAAACAGTGTTTTACCCGTTAAACCTATAGTGAAATCATGTAGCCTTGGAATTGGGTACCTATCGGGTTTCGTTATCGCGTTTAACCTTCGATAATCGCCACAGGGTCGTATTTCGCCGTTCTTTTTGGCTACCACGTGCAGTGGGCTAGCCCACGCACTTTTTGATGGTCTACAAACTCCCAATTCCTGCATTAACTGGAATTCTTTTTTAACCTGAATGTACCTGTCGGGCGGGAGTGGCCTTGCGCGAGCGTAGGCCGGCGGTCCTGTCGTTTCAATGTAATGTAATACGTTATGTGACGCAGTTTCCTTGAATGACGCGGGCTTTGTGATATCTGGGTATTGCGATAATAAACTACGGAAAGGATGTTTCCCGTCTACAGTATAAATGGAAGGTTGATCAATACTCACATAGGATGCAGAAACGTGTAAATCGGTCACTCTATCTACCAACTTACGTGCACTCAAGTCCACCAACAGCTTATGATGCGTCAAAAAGTCGGCACCCAAGATTGGTTGTTTGACGTCTGCTAACACAAACTGCCATTTATACGGTCGTCGTAGTTTAAAGTTCAACAACAGGGTTTTCACGCCAAATGTCTTGATTTCTGTCCCGTTAGCCGCGTAAAGTTTATAGTTCGCACATTCACTTACACGATTTTTGTTTCCCACCGGTAAAATTGAAATGTCCGCACCGGTATCAACGAGAAATTTGAGTCCTGAGTTGAGGTCGGTTACACCAAGGCGACGGCTCGAAAATATAGCGCAGACCTCCGCCGTTGACTGCGCTAGGCCCACTAGTTTTCCGGATGGGCTGAATTTGCTGTCCTCGTTGGCTGCCATGCACAGGGCTGAACACACTTTTCCGCCCTGGAGCCGAACCGGAAGTGGTAATAACATAACCAATCGGGGTTGTCCTTCCGCCGTTGCCGGTACTGCGATGTGCTCCTGCCCCTTGCTGCTGATCTTGAGCTCGGGCGTCTGCTGCGGCTATGATCACGCCGCCGTGGTCTCGATCGCTCTAGATCCATGACCCTCACGCTAAGCTTGGCGATCTCCGCCAATATCGTAGCTGTAGCTGGATCGTGCGATGTTACTGGCGCGATGTATGAGCTTGACTGCTGCAGCACCTCGGAGACACTAGCTGTGCGCGTGGCCTCCGCGATCTTGTCCGCTATTATGGCTAGCTTGTCCAGGTCCTTCGTGTCTGACACCACCAGCACTCCTCTCACTGTGACGGGCAGATGGTTTTGCCATAGGATCCGTAAGGTGTCGTCTGGGAAGTTGTCTCTCGCCAGTGTCCTCATCCTATCGAGCAACTGCGATGGCTTCTGATCGCCTAACTCCATCTCTCCCATAAGCTTCTCGATCTGTCGATTTTTCGTGTCTTCGAACATGGTGAGCAGTTTCGCTTTCACTGCTTCAAACTTGCCCGATGACGGTGGTTTGGCTAAAAACTCCGCGAGCTGAGAAATTACCTCCTTCGGAAGCTTCGAAACCACTATGTCAAAGCGTGAGTCGTCCCCTAACCGCTGTGGTGCTAATATCGCCTCCAACCTGATAAACCAGACGCGGGGCTGGTCCGCCCAAAAGTCCGGTATCCTCGCTGACAGGGATATGGCCATGATGTCTGAGTCTTGGTTTGCCTCTGGCCTTCCTTGCATCGGCTGCTGTCGCTGTGGCTGCTGACCTTGTGATGGGATCGGCGCGCTCTGGTTATCTTGCATATTCTCCGTCGGGTATTTCTTTTATCGGGGTCACCAATGTGGGATATGTGGGCTGAATTATGATTGTCTGCCTATCACCACTATTCACTGTCAGGCGCGCAATAAGGTTCGTCAATAAAATGCAGAGTTCTGATACTGGTTGTATTAACTTTTCACAAACACAATCTACATGAAATGGGCAGATAATAACCGTCACAATATATGAGCTGAGAAACTTACGATCTACACAAAGGTTAGGGAACGACTGGCGGAGCGGGCGCTTGGTCCCGCTCAACCCGGCTAAACAGGAATTTGCTTACACTGCTCATATCCCAGTGCACTTGCACTAGGATATGAAAGTGTTGTATGTCCCTACACATGTATTATATATGTACAAAATAAACTACTTATGTGTTGGCCGTTTACATAAATTATCATAGTAATGTTTGTTGCCGTGAAATCCATTATTATACATACTTCTGGACGTCAGCCAACAGTCGAGTGCAATTTACGCAATAACTTGTACGTATGACACTCACACTCTGTGATCTCTGGGTTTGTCTATAATCTATAATACCTAAATAATCGAATAAATTAACTCGTTTATAAATAAAATATGGTATTAAAAAAACAATTCAACAGTTTAAGATTTTTTTATTCGTCGGTGGGACTGAAAAATACTTTCCCCTGCTACGACATGTTTGGAAAGCTCTGTTATTAAATTTTGTTATGAAAAATTTTCATACGAATGAATAGCTTTCTTAAATAAACTATTGAGAAACATAAACACACTGCGCAATACGCTCTTGGCGTGTTTAAAACGAAAAGATCGCGGACTGTCTGGGCGCACGTAGCAGACGGCCGCTCGTCTCAACGCGGCACTCGCGACTGGCGGCACCGCGAGGTCCGCTTAGGGGCCGTGTAGAAGCGCGCGTCTGTGTGCGTTCGTTTCGACCGTTTTGTTCGTAGTTTCCTTACTACTTTAGCATATATATATACTGTGACTGTACGTAGCAAAATTATGCTTGAACGTTCGAAGTAAGAAGTATTATGTAACTAACTAAATTCTCATGTATTTGTTCTTCAATGAACTCACCACCTGTTGAAATATTTCGGACCGATTTTTAAGAGACCCTGAATACAGTGTTATATGTGATGATGATGATGATTTATTCTCTATCTTCAGCCATCATGTCGCGCGATCGCTCCTCCCGCCGCTTCTACCGTGCGGAGTCGACTCACGACCTGCTTTCCTACATGGACAAAGGGCAGGCAGCCAGCGACGAGAACCGATGGACCTTCGAGTGCGCCTGGGAAGCTGCCAACAAAGGTAACAGCAGAAATCTCCATCCCTACCCTACCCTAAATTACTCTACCCTACACTAAGCTACCCTATACTACTCTACCCTACCCTAATATTATAAAATAGATTTTACCCACCACACTGAAATATAACGGTCGAAATTACGGGATTTCACTGAATACCTACTGGTGCTTACGAAATTCTTTGGGATCTCCCGCCGCTTCTACCGTGCGGAGTCGACACACGACTTGCTTTCCTACATGGACAAAGGGCAGGCAGCCAGCGACGAGAACCGATGGACCTTCGAGTGCGCCTGGGAAGCTGCCAACAAAGGTAACAGCAGATAACTGCATCCCTACCCTACCCTAAATTACTCTACCCTTCCCTACCGTACACTAAGATACCCTATGCTACTCTACCCTACCCTAATATTATAAAAAAGTCAGGTGCGAGCCCAGGCTCGAACCCAGGGCCCTCTGCTTGAGAGCCCACAGGTCAAACCACTGGGCTAGCACGGCTTTTTTTTTCACAGACCGTGACCGAGCTCAATTCATGATTGGACGAAATTGCCTTGATAGAAAATAATTGCAAAGATAGGTCTTAAAATTATCATTAAAAGAATGTATGTCTTTATTCTTTGACTACAGTACATACATACATAAATCACGCCTTTATCCACGAGGTAGCCAGAGCCTAAGGTGACGAGACCTAAAGGCCGCGTGTGGGTGTATAGGTGGAAAGGGGAATCAAAATAGTGATGAGTGAGTTGCTAGCCGCATCGCCTATAACATGATTCCTAAGATTTTTGCCCATTCCCTCGATGAGCTTTTACGTGCGCGGAATGAGAAGCAACTGGTACATTCTATGTTTTTTTTTTAAAGACCAGCATGGAAGCAATTACTTCAATTTTGTTGATGAAATTTGACACATGTATTTAAACCTGGTCTAGAATAAACATTTAGTTCTAAAATTCTTTAGACTAACTAAACAGATCTATATGGGGAGTGTGAATGGTTGCGTTGGGAGGGGAAGGCCTAGACGGACGTTCCGAGACTAAATAGGAGACGTTTTGGAAAAAGGTCGGGTCAGGAGTACCCGAAACCGACGAGCATGTATGAAGAGATTGATTACTGTGGATGAAGCGAAAGAAATATGTCAGGACCGTAGCAAGTGGAATAAAGTAGTCTCTGCCTACCCCTGTGGGAAAGAGACGTGACGGTATGTATGTATGTATTCTTTAGACTAGTCCTGCTCTTCTTAAAACAAAAGAAAACCGGATAGTCTGGCCAAACGTCTTTGGATATGGTTCTTGCGCTTTTATAATGCAGCGTCTTGTTTCATCTCAGTAAGCTAAATAGAACGAGAAAGCATGTAACTGAGCATGCGCATAAAGCACAAAGCGTGGTTATATTACAAGGCTAGATCATCTACCAAATCATGGATAAACTATCCGGTCGTCTTTTTTTTTCACTGACATTTAGAAATTTAATATGTTGTTGTTTCAGTGGGCGGCATCTATACCGTGATACGTTCGAAGGCCTACGTGTCGACCGAGGAGATGGGAGACAACTACTGCTTGCTCGGTAAGTCGGTTTGTTCACTGTTTAATATTGGGACCGAGCGCGACGACAGCGCCACGTGACAGGCGGCCATTATGGACAATATTGTCACCGCTGTCAAACAAGAAATAAGTAAATATTGTGAAAAATATTAATGAAATCTTGTGTTATTTTACTATATTACACATTTTTGGACAATGGTAGTCAGTAACATTATTGCCAATAATATTAAAATTGTTGTTTTCGGTGAAAATTTTAGAGGTTAGGTAACTTACTTTTTTTTTCTTACGGCAAATATCCACTTATTTCTTTGGTCTCGTTTCCACCATGGTCTTGGAAATTGGTAAAATTTACAGTCGCTATTCTTCTTGGTGTTATTAACAATTCACAACAACACATCTTACCAGGACCATATTTTTATCTCAAAAACGATTAGAAAATGTTTACTGCAATATGGATTTGACAGCTCAAGTCAGCGACAAAAATGACAATTTTAGCTATAGCGAGCGCTGTGATCGTTTAGGCTACCCCCTCCACCCGCTTTGCACTCTGCCAATAGGCTTACTACAATTTTTGACCGACGAAAAAAACGGAGGGTATTTATGTGTGTCTTCTCTTCGTCCATACCGCAATGTTTGAAAACTTCTTTCTTGAAAACATCTTAACTAAAGTTTTCAATCAGTGCGTCCTACCTGTCATGATCTACGGAGCTGAGACGTGGACACACGGTAGGGTTGGTCCACCAGTTCAAAGTCGCTCAGCGAGCTATGGAAAGAGCTATGCTCGGAGTCTCTCTGAAGGACAGGATTCGTAACGAATACATCCGACAGAGAACCAAAGTTACCGACATAGCTCAAAGAATTAGCAAGCTGAAGTGGCAGTGGGCCGGCCATATGTCGCGAAGAACCGACAACCGCTGGGGTAAACGTGTTCTTGAGTGGAGACCGCGACTCGGCAAACGTAGTGTAGGACGCCCTCCGGCCAGGTGGGATGACGATCTGCGAAAGACTGCAGGCAGATGCTGGATGCGTCAAGCTAAAGACAGGGCGCTATGGCGCTCATTAGGGGAGGCCTATGTCCAGCAGTGGACTAACATAGGCTGATGATGATGATGATGATGATGATTTATATGTGTGTACGCTGTACGCATTACATTTTACAGAGTAGTCCGATTTTGATACTTATTTTTTATTGGAAAGGGTATTTTACCCCGAGGGTAGTCCCGTGTAAATTTTGAAAAAAAGTGCGACTCTAAGGGTAGAAAAACAGGGGTTGATTGATAGGTCCCGCACTGACTTTTCAGTGAAAAGATTGACTAAAAAACATGTTTAAGTTTAAGCAATACAATCACAAAATTCAAAGCTTATGACACTATTTTTTTCGGAAATATCCGTGCATTCAGAAATACCATTGCCAAGAAGAATGAGCCGCAAGAAACTTGGCAGAAAGTCATTTTTTCAAAATAAAATATACTTTTAATAGGTGACTTTGAGGGCAACTCTCTTAAAAACGCAATATTTTAGAATTTCTCAACTTTAAAACTATCCCGGCATCCGGGATTTAAAAAAGGCATATCCATAGCGTTACATAAGATACTTAATATTGGATAATTATACGCTAACTTAAACCTAAACTAAAGACATGCATCTCCTATACATTCTGCATCCTTTCTAGCACTCTCTTCCATTCCATCTCCAGCCTCGCTATCTTGGTCGCAAACAGATCACACTGGGGGGCTGCTGCGAGCGCGGAGTTGGTGAGAGATGTGTCAATCGCGAATGAAAGATTCAAATGAACTATATATTTTCGTTTCGTTCAGTCGCTCAGTCGTTCACTGAAGGATAAAGCAACTCACTATATCAGTATATCTTTCGTTCGGATTTCGTACTGATGTGGTCGCCGTTGCATGCATGGTTGCGCTTTTCGCACCTACAAATCTGTCGTATAAACCTGTCTCTCTTACAGTATAGACAGGAGCAGATATGAATGCGTGAGTCGCTCTTTTCGTTCATTTGAGTTGGTGTGAGTGGACGATTCATTTGCTGCGTTCCGTTTCTCTGTCTTTCTCTTAGAACAACACTTTCAAAAGAAAAAATAAAAATTGATAAAGTATGATGATTATCTGACCATTTTCAGCGAAATTTTATCTATACTAATATTATAAAGAGGAAAAATTTGATTGTTTGTTTGCTTGTTTGTTTGCATTGAATAGTCTCCGAAACTACTGGACCGATTTTAAAAATTCTTTTGGCGTAAGAAAACTACATTATCACTGAGTGACATAGGCTACTTTTTACCGTGGGAAAATACGTTTTCCTACGGGAAAATTAATTTATCGCGGGCGAAGCTGCGGACGGAAGGCTAGTAGTGTATAAACGTATCTTCGCCATTAGAATCCCATTTTGTATGCCTATTGAATACATCGTACTGATATAATGATATGAAATATCAGTTTGAGTCAATAGATCCACTGAGCGAACTGAACGAAATGAACGAAAAGAGTGATATATATCTTTAAGAGCGAAATACATGAGTGACATGTTTTGCGCATCTCTACGCGGGGGTGAGGCGAATGAATGAATGATGATTGTATGTGTTTGTGTGGATTATTATGATGATGATGATGATGATGACGATGATGATGATGATGATGATGGGTATTTGAACGCTGTACTTGTTACATTCCAGGCCCGTACAAGGAGCACTGCGCTCGGCAAGAGGTTGAGGAGACGGAGTTCCCCCCTAACGGGCCGCTGGCTACGGCCGTTAATGTCATGAGGAGCCAGGGGTACAAGGTATGCTATCACAGTGGCGTGCAGTGGGGGCTCGCCAAGGTAGGCAGGGGTAGGCAGTCGAAAGGTGGCGCAACACTAGGTGATTTTTTCCATGGCTTTCGTTAAATTGTATTATGCAAGAAGCAATAATAGAAAAGCAAATAACCGAGATGAGCTATCAAAGATTGGTCTCTATCTCTTTCTAGAGAAACGGAATTTTAATATGGAGTTTATATAAGACATGTATGGCTAAACACACAAAAACACACAAATCACGTCTATATCCCTTACGGAGTAGACAGAGCCTAAGGTAAAAAGACCTAAAGGCCACGTTTAGCATGATTGTAGGCGTACAGTTTGACAACAAATATAATGCGCATCGGCAGTATTCGTTTGCGCAGAGAAGCGCAGACCAGTTTCCGATGGTAGCCGAACGTGTAAATAATCTATATTGAACTTTATTTGCAAGCGCAACTGGCAGAGTATTGCTTGCTTTGCATTCTTAGCTCTGTCCCGCTTACACGATTTTGCCATTGTTGGTACGAAATCGATCGACCAATAACAGCGCCAGAGTTTCCCGCGCTACTAAAATTGGTATACTGCGCAGGTACGTCGTGGAGCATTATTTTTGTTGTCAAACTGTATAGGTGGAAAGGGGAATCAAAATAGTAATGGGTTGCTAGCCGCATATGTGGCTAAAAATGTTCAAAAATACCTCGGCTATCCCCTGAAAGCTTTGTATCTAGCTACCAAACACCCAGTACAGCAAATTTCTAAATGTCAGTGACAATTAGAACACATAGAAAAATCCGAAAAGTAAAGCTATGGCCGGGAATCGAACCCGGATCCTCGTCATTCCGTGACGCGTGCTATACCCCTACACCACCCATAGCAGGTGGGTAGTCTCCGAATTTTTCTACTTGTTACTAACTGTCACGTGACCTTTTTTTTGTTACTATGCGATTTTTTTTTTTGACGTGACAACGTCTTATAAATTGGTTTGCCGGGTGACACTTCAAGAAACTGCGTTACGCTCCGCTCACGTTATGCGCTCACAATGAGAGCGAGTGAGAGGCATGGTTAGCCCGCCTAAGAGCGAGAGAGACAGACATAAAAAGTGAAAGGCACGCGTCCCTTCCACTCGAGCACAGTTAGCCCGCCTAAGAGCGAGAGAGACAGAGCGAGAGAGAGAGAGAGTGAGAGAGATAGGCATACACACCGGTTCATGTCTTGCGCTTCTTCCTACTATACGAATGAATATTCACATTAAAATTATTTTACCACTCAAAGTCGTTGTCACGTAAAACTTTCGCCCGTATACCGACTTTACAGGCAACCGGTTTTTTTTTATTTGATAGTACCCAGTACAGCGTTACTATTTCCCCAGCTGCACACGGGCACGTGGCTTGTGGACGGCAACCCGCAGATCATCCTGTTCGACATCGGCTCGGCGGCGTGGCAGCTCGACGGCTACAAGCAGCAGCTGTGGGAGACCTGCTCGCTCGGGATCCCGCACCTCGACATAGAGGCCAACGACGCCGTCATACTGGGCTTCATGGTGGCGCAGTTCATTACTGAGGTGGGTGGTCTCATTCTATTATGGATGCGAGTCTGGAATAAAATCATTTAATTTAATTAAATTTCATTTCATTCATTTCATTTCATTTCATTTCATTTCATTTCATTTCATTTCATTTCATTTCATTCATTTAATTTCATTCATTTCATTTCATTTCATTTCATTCATTTCATTTCATTTCATTACAATTCATTCATGTGGGAGTGAGCAAAATAACAGAATGAATGAATGAGATGGAAGAATGGAGTGAATGTGAGAGAAAATAATGTCAAGAGGTCGGACGGCGGCCATGAGAGCTGATTTGTGTTTTTTTGATTTTATTTAATGTTTCTAGTCAATACGGTGCTACAAGAGTTTAATGATTTATTTATTATGAAATGTGTTTTATTTTATGTTTTATTGTTTTATTATGAAAGGGCGCTACTTTCATTTAATTATTCACTGTTTCATTTAATCGTTATTTCATTTGTTCATTCGATTATTCACTCATTATGTAATTTAGCATTATAATATTTATTAAATTAATTATTAATTTCATAATTATGTCATTTGTTCGTTCAATTATTCATTAATTTACTCGTTAATTTAATTGCTATTTCATTTATTTACTGTAATTTTGAAAGTAAATACTTGTTAAGAACTTACAAGTGTTACAGATATTATAATATATTATGTTACTTGAACATGATTTACTCATTTATTCATTTAATTATTCACTCTCATTTAATCATAATTATATTTATTCATTCGATTATTAATTATTTCATTCATTTATTCAGTGATTCATTACTTAACTTTCATTTCATTAATTCATTTGTGTTAATTGACTGTTTGATAGGATAATTAATTTAATTTATTTCATTAATTGAATGCCTTTCGTTAATTTCATTGATTATTTTTATTGTTTTGTGTGGTTATTTTTTTCGCTCTTTTTTACAAAGATTTATTTTGTAAAAAGTATCTGTGTTATAAATCTGCCCGTTTGTCTATTTCGGTCTTAGGCTGTTTGTCCACCGCCGCCGTCACCGTCACGTCACCGAGAATGAGATGACGGCGCCGAAGTAGCGGTACATACATTTACTTAAGCCGCGTGTCCACCGCACATCCGTCACCCGAGCGCTGTCATCCCGGCCGCCGAAATTGCGAGTAGATCGGCGTGACCGCTAGAACGTGGCCCGAGATTTTGACGGGCCGATGTGCCGGCAATACAAAACACGTATGAACTTGTCCACACACTGCCGTCGCCGTCGCACCGTACACGAGCTCAGTTCAGTTGCCTGTCATCAATTATCATAATAATATCATTGTAATAAAAATGGCCAAAAAATTTAAATACTATATTTATTCATTAATAGAAGTTATAGAAAGTAAAGAATGTTTGTGGGATAAAACCAAGGAAGTGTCCAAAGATAATAATGAGATAAAATGATGATGCATGACAGTTGGAACAAACTAAACCATAGGTCGCGGTGGACAAACGATCGCCGTCACGTCATATTAAACTCGGCCCGAAATAATCTCGTTTTCGGCGACGGCCCGGTGACGGCGGCGGTGGACAAACAGCCTTAATGTGTATAACGCTTAAACTCAGGTGTAACAAACTCGTACCGGGATCGCAAAAGTCGCCTTTACAGTTAAGCAGCTAAAGTTCAAAATCGCTTGTTGCAGTTCAGGAAGGCAGCTGAAAACTACAGCGACACGCCGCCAAGAGTCGTAACGCACTTCCACGAGTGGCAAGCCGGTATAGGCCTTATTATGCTTAGGTAAGACACATTTTACCATAGCCAACGAATGTACAAGGTCAGAAGACGTTATTCCGAGAATATGGATTAAAAAAGTATCACATTTCTTAAGTATTTTAACTGGTACCTAGAATGTAACAGTTGTTTCTCGTCCCGAGCAGATGGTAAAAGCCCATCGAGGGCATGGGCGAAATTCTTAGGGATCATGTTGTAGGTGATGCTAGCAACTCATCACAATTTTGATTCCCCTTTCCACCTATACGCCCACAATCAAGCTAAACGTGGCCTATAGGTCTTGTTACCTCAGGATCTGTCTACCCCGTAAGGGATATAGACGTGATTTATGTATGTATGTGTATGTACATTTCTTAATAAAATATGAAAATATAGTAAGAGATATGACAAAAAGTGAAATTAAAAGTAGTTAGGTCAGGAAATACGGAACATATGAGAGTTTTAAACTACTAATTAGTCAGGGATTAGAAAGAGAGATCCGATATGATTGTTGCCGACCGGCCTACCAACCTTTTTATATCTACTCTTTGTTTCTATATTTAAAATTAAAAAAGATGTATTATTGTCTTTGGTCTTAAAATGTCAGATATTCAGATTTATACAGAAAAAGTGCAATTAAAAGTATTGTTTCCGATTTCGTGTGCATTCATACGTTTCAATGATATGTGACGTCTTTTGTCACGACTGTCATATAAACTCCATATTAAAATTCCGTTTTTCTAGTAAGAGATTGAGACAATTTTTTTGATAGCTTGTATCTCGGTAGTTTTTATACTTATTTCAAAAAATATTTTTGTTATATTGTTAATTACGTAAATTAACTTTTAATATTTTATTGAATCAGGGGTTACTTTGCTGAGGCTTTCAATTAACAAAAGATATTAGAACTTAAGAGACCCTGTAGTTTTTACAACTAGCGCCATCTATCGCGCTGTAAACTAAACTTGTTTCCAGAGTTCGCCACGTAGATGTCGCCACTGTGTTCACGACGCACGCGACGCTGCTCGGCCGCTATCTCTGCGCTGGCAACACTGACTTCTACAACAACCTGGATAAGGTAAGACAGGAACTATTGCAAACTAGCTATGGTTCGCGACTACGTCTGCGCATTCGCTTATCGCATATCGCGGGAACTATGCGATTTTCCCGGATAAAAACTATCCTGTATTTCTCCGAGACTAAAACTATCTGTGTACCAATTTTGATTAAAATCGGTTTTGTGGTTCAGGCGTGAAAGCGTAACATACAGAGTTGCTTTCGCATTTATATTATTAGTAGGCATTTTGCGAACGGAATTATTATTTCAAGAAATAAGGAAAATATAAGTAATTTAAAGTACTTTTTTTTTATATGAATAGGAAGGCAAACGAGCAAGTGGGTCACCTGATGGTAAGTGATCACCACTGCCCATAGACACCCGCAACCCCGGAGGGATTGCAGATGCGTTGCCAACCTAGAGGACTAAGATGAAATGCCTCTTGTGCCCGTAATTTCCCCGGCTGTCTTACTCTCCACACCGGAACACAGCAGTGCAAGCACTGCTACTTAGCGGCAGGATTAGCGAGTAAGATGGTGGTAGCGATCCGGACGGACCTTGCACAAGGCCCTACCACCCGCAAAATTATTTCTAGGAATAAGGAAAATATAAGTAACTAGCCGTTGCCCGCAACTTAGTTTGCATGGAATTCGTTAATCGCTATCCCGCGGGAATCACGCAATTTTCCGGGATAAAAAGTAGCCTATGTGTTATTCCAGACTATTATCTATCTATGTTCCAAATTTCATCCAGATCGGCCCAGTACTTTTTGAGCCTATTCATTACAAACATACAAAAATAGGTACAGTCAAGGGCAAAGATATGTAAACACCACTGAGTGTCAAAAAGCATGGTCATCTAAATGGTCATAAATTTGGCAACATACAAAAGTACATAAATTAGTATACATGATTTGAGAGATAACTATGTATACAACATTTGCAATATTATGTCCTCATGTATTAGGCCATAAACTTAGAAGCACCGTAAAGTTCAAAAATATGTATACACTATTTAACCATTAATTATGTATCTAATATGATAACCAAAAATATGTAAACAATCCAAAATTCTATTAACACAACTCTATTGTCAGGAGCTTATGAACGTATTTGCGTAACATCGAACTCCGTAATATTAATGTAATCAGCCAACCACTTGAAGCTTCAAGTCGTATACAACAACTGCTATTCCAAACTCTTTAACTGATCATTACTCTATTTATTTTAAATCATGTCATGTGCCCACAATCTTGCTAAATGTGGCCTGTAGGTTGTAGGTACCTGTTACCATAGACTCTGTCTACCCCGTAAGGGATAAAGACGTGATTTGTGCATATGTATGTGCATGTGTCATGTGTCACTTTTGGATTTTTTAATTCCATTTGACTTACCGTTTCTTATGGTTTATCTGGCGGCTTTTCATTAATTTTGAAGGAGAAAATGTATCGTTTAAGCGATCATTTAAAACATAGGATTGTTGCCTTATGCGAGGAAGGTATATCCGTGCTTGATATAGCTCTGCTGACGAATTAGGCATCACGGTAAGAAATATTAAACATGTTAATAATAACGTACTATAGAAAATATTACTCTCTAATCACTTTGTCTTAAGTTTAAGGAGTGGTTTTCTTTATTATACAGTTATTTTAAGTATACTTTGCCTTTTATTAAGTAAAAAAGTGGACTTGTAATGGCTGAAATGATGATGATGATGATGGTGATGAAGTAAAAAAAAATTGAAAATAGCGTAAATCGCCAATTGGCATTGTTCATTTTTTTAAGCTGTGCTTTTAACACCTTTATTTGATAAAATGGACTATTTCAAGCAACTAATTTGAATATTATGCTTTTACGTAGCTTTGTTAATTAATAATAAATATTTTTTCGTTGTTTGATAATTCGTGAATTTAGACAGAATCCCAATCGCCTTCGTTCGGCTGGCTATAAAAAAACCGGCTTTGTCTATGGTTTTGTTAGATTTGACAGTGACACGTGACAGTTGCCGTAGCCAAACTTTTTTTTTCATTTTTGTGGCAAACATTCGATGCTGGATTCTGTCTAAAAACCCGGTCGTTCGGTCAAACAAAGGTTCAAAGTACTTTTACAAAAATATCTGCAATCATAAAGTATTTTTGAAATCGGACAAGATAAATCGGATAATTGATGGTTTTCCTCGAAATGGTTTTCGAATTGGAGCATACTAAAAAAAATGAACAATGCCAATTACTGTATGATTTGATATTGACGACACGGATGGCTCAGTGGTGAAGCAACCGCTTTCTGAGTCGAAGGTCCCGGGGTCGAGACCCGGCCAGGGTAATGTTTGTGTGATCAACTTGAATATTTGTGCTTGGGTCATGGATGTTCTACATACATACATACATACGATATACATATATCACGTCTTTACCCCTTACGGGGTAGACAGAGCCTGAGGAAACAAAACCTTAAGGCCACGTTTAGCATGATTGTAGGCGTGTAGGTGGAAAAATTAATCAAAATAGTGATGGGTTGCTAGCCGCATCGCCTATAACATGATTCCAAAGAATTTCGCCCATTCCCTCGATGGACTTTTACCATCTACGCGGGACGAGAAGCAACTGGTACATTCTATGTTTTTCTTATACATACATACATTCACACATACATACATACATACGTACATTCTATGTTCTATATATTTAAGTATGTATTTATTTATATAGGTATGTATATCGTCATCTACTCGTAACTAGTAGATACCCATAACACAAGCCTTCTTGAGTTGTCCCTGAATTTACCTAGCGTTTTCATCTTCAATCAAAATCAACGAAATCGGAATCTGTAAAATCTATTAAACATGCCGATTGATAACGTCGTGGTGACAGGTCAAAACATGCGACAAACATATGCAATGACAAGTCTGTACTGTTTTCGTGAATTGTCAAAACATACTTTACAAATTTGTTTCGTGTGACTAGGCCGTAAAGTTGATATTCGCAGATTACATTTTGTATACATATTTTTGTGGCAATTACTGAATCTATATTTAATTACATAAGTATGACAATAATATTTTGCATTATTTGCAGGATACTAATAATGGAATTTTGATTGTATACAAGTTTTTGGACTTGCCAGGTACATATTTATGTTGCCAGTGTAGTTTGCATATTAATTCCCATTTGAATGAGTATATATCTTTTTAACTTTATATGATTACTTATTTTCTTTCACATTACTTGCATATATATCTTTGCCCTTGACTGTACAAATCTTTCCTCTTTATAATATTAGTATAGAAGTATAGATTTAAAGTACTTATATCACTTATATGGATCGATGTGCTATCTCTTTCAGTTTGCAGTGGACGAGGAGGCGGGGAAGAGACAGATATACCACCGCTACTGCATGGAGCGGGCGGCTGCTCATATGACACATATATTTACTACTGTGTCGGATATCACTGGTAAGTGTGATGTAATTTTACATCTTATATATATAAAAGAAAGTCGTGTTAGTTACACTATTTATAACTCGAGAACGGCTGAACCGATTTGGCTGAAAATTGGTAGGGAGGTAGCTTAGGACCAGGAGACGGACATAGGATACTTTTTATCCCGATTTTCCCACGGGATTGGAAAATTCCGAAATGTTGTACTAAGCTACAGACATTAAATTTAGCAAGCCTACGCATTATTCCTTGATTAGTATAAAGATACACTTACAAAGGAATTTTTCAAATTTCCCACGGGATAAAAACACAAGGTAAATAACTAAGACTATAATTAGTAGATAATATTCCAAGAGGATCTGTAGGTGCTCTAAGAAGGGATTTTCCGAATTTCCCACGGGATAGGCAATAAAAACCTTATACTTGGAGACATGAGTGGATGTATGGGGTGTGTCGTCACTCTGACGTTATGTGCGCGGACGAAGTCGCGGGAAAAAGCTAGTTAGATTATAAAATAAACTAAACTAAACTAACTAACCAAACTAAACTAAACTGAACTAAACTAAACGAACTAAACTGACTAAATTAAACAGTGTTTCTCAGTTGTATTTGTTTTATTTTTATTTTGCACAATAAACTGATTATCTACATACATACGTAAAATAACTAAACTATTTAAACTAAACTAAATTGTTTTCACAAGTGTAGTGTTTGTGAATTGTATTTGTTTTATTTTTATTTTGCCTGTTGTTTGGTTGCCGGGAAAAGATCGCTCTGTAGCTACAAGGCCGCCTATTGCTTACCTAGTAATTTTCTCTATGTACCTGATTTACTTGTTGTTTATTATGTGGTGTTTACTGACAGTCACTGTATTGTATTGTAAAGGGTTACATACTTACATAAACTTACTAAACTAACTAAACCAGTTAGTTAGTTATACTATTATTTGCGCATACTAATGACTGCTTGCCTTTCTTTGTAAACTATTCCTTTCTGTATCAGGTTAGCTGGAAGAGATCCCTTCTTAGGGATAAGTTCGCCTTTGTACTATTTTCTGTGTACTTCTGTATTTTTTTTGATTTTTATGTGCAATAAAGAGTTTACATACATACATAAACTAAACTAAACTAAACTAACTAAACTAAACCAAACCAACTAAACTAAACTAACTTAACTAAATCAAACTAATTAAACTAAATTAAACTGGTTAAACTAAACTAAACTATTTTCACAGGTTACGAAGCGGAGCATCTTCTGAAGCGCAAGGCGGACATCATAACCCCCAACGGGCTCAACGTGAAGAAGTTCTCGGCGCTGCACGAGTTCCAGAACCTTCATGCCATGGCCAAGGATAAGATACACGAGTTCGTGAGGGGACACTTCTATGGGTGAGTCAGACATACATAGTAAAGTAAGTAAGTAAATGCTTTATTGTACAAATATAAAGAAACAGATACAATTCACAAAAAAATAAAAGTAACATAAATATATGCACAAAGGCGAACTTATCCCTATAAGGGATCTCTACCAGTTAACCTTTGCTACTCAAACAAATCTAAATAGTCAACTCAAATTTGTTTTTCTTTTACAGCCATTTCAATTTCGAACTGGACAAGACGCTGTATTTTTTCATCGCTGGTCGATACGAGTTCGGAAATAAGGGTGCTGACGTCTTTATTGAGGCTTTGGCCCGCCTTAATCATTATTTGAAGGTACGGCATTAAGTCAACTTTTAATTTGTTTTTATATTTTTTTATTTATCACCCTTTTAAAAGGTCAAACATAAGTAATTCACAAAAGGATCGTCAGTTGTAATAAAATAGTAATAATAATAATAATAACTGAAATTAGGGAATGGGCGAAAATCATAGGAATCATGATATAGGCGATGCGGCTAGCAACCCATCACTATTTTGATTCCACTTTCCACCTCTACGCCCTCAGTGTCTTGCTAAACGTGGCCTGTAGGTCTTGTTACCTTAGGCTCTGTCTACCCCGTAAGGGATAAAGACGTGATTTGTGTATGTATGTATAATAAATTTCTTTATTCGGGTAACTGGGACCCACAATTTAACCTACTATAGCCCAAGCCCTCTCGTTCTGAGAGGTCTGTGCCAGGGTTGTTACGGATGCGGAATTTAGACATCCGCGGATGCAGATGCGGATGCGGATTATTAGAAGTTCACATCCGCGGATTCGGATTTGATGCGGATGCGGATTTTGAGATTTTAAAAAGATAATTATTTAAATTTTAAATGCATAATAATACTTATTAGTGCATAATAGGTTTGACGACCGGATAGCCTAGTGGTTAGTGACCCTGACTATGAAGCTAGAGTTCCTGGGTTCGAATCCCGGTAGGGGCAGACAGTTGTATGGTGAATACGAATGTTTGTGCCCGAGTCATGGATGTTGTATGTATTTAAGTATGTATTTATCTACATTATATAAGTATGTTTATCCGTTGCCTGGTGCCCATAGCACAAGCTTTGCTTAGTTTGGGGCTGGGTCAATTGCTGTAATTTGTCCCAAGATATATATTTATTTATGTAAGCAAACCCGAAGCACGTGCCACTCTGGCTCCGCCCACTTTCTTAACATGTAGTTACTTGTCGAGTCTTGTTGATGTGAATCTGCAGCCGTAAAAACTCCGCACTGATCGATGCGGATGTGAATGCGGATGCAGATGTCTGAATTGATGCGAATATTCCGCATTTACGGATGCGGATGCGAATATTCGCAACACCCCTGGTCTGTGCCCAGCATTGGGACGAGTATACGCTGATGATGATGGCTTGATTAATAATAATAATAATAATAATAATATTTATTTATTTCGAGCAACTACATGACTCATACATTATCGTGTTAGTACATGGCTTATTCTATGAATGTTAGTCTTATTATATAAACTATACCTACATTAAAAGCAATTCTACAAAAAAGTCGTTACCAGACGCTTTTGGTAACATGTATTTTGGTCCAGTGGTGCAGTATCGGACACGACATATCCTCCGATATTACACGTAGGAGGCTGTTACTGCTGCCCCTCATCCTATCCATGGCTGATGATATTCGTTTGCGTATCACTGCTCCAAAACTATCTGTACGCGCTTCCGCAAACATGCCGGATGCACTGCAGAAACGGGGCAACCGTAGCAGCATCCTAAAAGTATTGTTGTACTGGACTTTCAGAGCATTGAAGGACTTCTGCGTAAAGCGAACCCACAGGCTGCAGGTGTAGAGAGTCTGGCAATAGGCTTTAAAGATGGATATGATAGATAGATGCGGATAATCCGCATTTACGGATGCGGATGCGTATATTCGTAACACCCCTGGTCTGTGCCCAGCATTGGGACGAGTATACGCTGATGATGATGGCACGATTAATGCTTGGTCTTCTTTATGCCAGTCCTCAGGGTCCGACGTGACGGTGGTCGCCTTCCTGATCTTCCCGACGCGCTGCAACAACTTCAACGTGGAGAGCCTCCGCGGCCACGCCGTCACCAAGGCGCTGCGTGACACCATCAGCGACATTCAGCAGAAGGTCGGCAAGCGGATGTACGACATATGCCTCAGGTCGGTGCATCTTCACTCCCCCCCTCCCCCTCCTCCACTCTCCCCCCTTCCCCTCCTCTCTGACATTCGCACACGCCCCCCTTCCCCCTCTCACATTCACCCCCTCCTCATCGACTCTCCCCCCTTCCCCCTCCTCTCTCACATTCACCCCCTACCCCCTCCTCCTCTCTCACATTTACCCCCTACCCCCTCCTCCTCTCACATTCACCCCCTACCCCACTTCCGCCCTCTCTCACTCCCTCCTCTTCCACTCTCCCCACTCAAAATCTAAATCAAAAAGTTACATACATACATAAATCACGTCTTTATCCCTTACGGGGTAGAGAGAGCTTAAGGTAACAAGACCTAAAGGCCACGTTTAGCATGATTGTGGGCGTATGGGTGGAAAGGGGGATCGAAACAGTGATGGGTTGCTAGCATCGCCTATAACATGATTCCTATTTTCGTCCGTTCCCTCGATGGGCTTTTACCATCTGCGCGGGAAGAGAAGCAACAGGTACATTCTATGTTTTTCCTATGCTCCCAGACCAGCGTGGAAGTTTATTTTGCAAATTGGCCGCCAAGGGCTCTTTTACATGTCTTTTTTTAAACTACCAGCGCATTCGGAAAGACCATCATTGCCAAGAAGAACGCGCCGCAAGAAACTTGGCAGAAAGTCATTTTTTAGAATAAAATAAGTTTACTGCAATACTTAAATTCTACTTAATTCATAATACACTAGCTGTTGCCCGCAACTTACGAATTACGTAATTTTCCGGGATAAAAAGTAGCCTATGTGTTATTCCAGACTGTATCTATCTATGTTCCAAATTTCATCCAGATCCTTCCAACCGTTCTGGCGTGAAAGAGTAACAAACATCCAAACATTCATAGTCACAAACTTTCGCATTTATAATATAAGTATAGGATAGCACGTTTTATAAAAGGGATGTATAAGGTCCCCAAGTTAAGTACGTACCTTAAATTATATTACCTAGTCTATAGCAGAGACGTATAAAGTCTCCACTGGTAAAAGTTAAACAAAATATAATGATAAGAAAGAAAAAAGAATAAAAAACTCACCCCTTCCCTCTCCCCCTCACATTTACCCCCTACCCCACTCCTCTCTCACAAATTCTCAACCCCTCTCCCCCCTCACCCTTCCCCCTACCCCTCTCAAGATTTTACTTGACTTGATTGCAATCTAAACAAAATCTAGGTTCGAATCTAAGTCAAATTCGACCCACTTCTAATGGTCAGATTGATTTGAAATTCGGTACACATAATGTAGGACCGATGACAATGCAAGTACAGACGACAAAATAATCAATTTTTTACTAGCTTTATTAATTTTTAACTTGCAACGTATGTATGTGTGTCCGGGTGGAATCTTGCGACTCAATTCTAAAGCAGATATCTTCATCCGATTGAGCTGAAATTTTGCATACTTTTTTGATTCTCTCGTCCCTGGTGAGCAGTAGATGTTGCACGGGAATTTGTAATTGTGTCGTACAGACACATCATTCAAACAGATGGCGCTTAGCGACAAAAATTCGCATAGTAACAAAGGTCACGTGACAGCTAGTAACAGGTAGAAAAATTCGAAGACCACCCACCTGCTATGGGTGGTGTTGGGGTAGCACGCGTCACGGAATGACGAGGATCCGGGTTCGATTCCCGGCCATAGCTTTACTTTTCGGATTTTTCTATGTGTTCTAATTTTCACTGACGTTTAGATTTTTTTTTATACTTGAGTAAGTCAAATGACAATACAATAATCTGGTAGCAGAGTTCTGGTGGTGCAGCCAGGACCGTCTCCGCAGGGAACTCTTCAACGGTTGGTCCGATTGACTTGGAATTTGGTACACATACGCAGGACGGATGACAGTGCAAGTACAGTCAGCAAAAAAGCTTGTATTAAAAAAAATCTTTTCACAGAAACTTATTTTCATTTTTGTAACAGTGGCCACCTTCCTGAGACTTCTGATCTTCTCCACAAGGATGACACGGTGCGTCTAAAGAGGTGTCTCTACGCACTCCAGAGGGACGGTCTACCGCCGGTCACCACACACAACGTGGTGAGTACAGTTGCGGCTGTCCATGAAGCATCCCAATTCATGAGAAAAAAAATGCCGCTACCTTACTCGGGTACAAAAAAACCGGGTGACTTCCCTGCTGGCCTATTTTAAGGCAGTTGGGTATTTTTACATTCATATATCACGTCTTTATCCCTTACGGGGTAGACAGAGCCCAAGGTAAAAAATCCTTAAGGCCACGTTTAGCATGATTAAGAGCGTATAGCTGGAAGGGGAGATCAAAATAGTGATGGGTTGCTAGCCGCATCGCCTGTAACATGATTCCTAAGACTTTCGCCCTTTCCCTCGATGGGCTTTTACCATCTGCGCGGGAAGAGAAGCAACCGGTACATTCTATGTTTTTTCACTCCCAGACCAGCATGGAAGATTTTTTTATTTGAAGGCATTTTTATTGTGCAGAATTAGAGAAAAAGCCAAGTGTCCAAGGTCTCCGAGGGATATCATTATCCGTTGGCTAAGAGCCCGACAGGGGAGTGGTTTTGACTAGAGATGTCACGAATATTCGGCTACTATTCGGTATTCGGCCTATTCGGCCCATTTTTTGGTATTCGGTATTCGGCCGAATAATACGTACTATTGGGCCGAATACCGAATTATGAAAAAAAGACACGTCATATTACTCAAGATTATATGTGTGCATTACCTAATTACAATACTTTAGTAAGTAAAATTGATCAGTGTTAAGTTGTGATGGATAAAAACAAGCTTTTTAGCATTTGTTGGTAGCAAACGATTATGCTTTTCGTCGCATACACGCTACTCCCAGGAGAAGAAAGATAAACTTTAGCAAATTTCGAGAGAATTGGGTATTGTTTTTCGTTTGCTGACCACCACTTGTAAGGATCAGCCTATAGACAAGCACGTATTTTATGCCGAATATTCGGCCGCCGAATATTCGGCGCTTCGGCCGACAGCGTTGCCGAATATTCGGTATTCGTGGCAACTCTAGTTTTGACCGTGTTCTACCGTACAACGTTGCCGACGTTTTTGTCACAATATTTTTGAATACTGTATTTATTACTTTGGCATTGGCGAAATCATCGCATCGATCGATGGGGCCATATTAACCCGTCAAGCGTCCAAGCGACTGCAGTAGTCCCTAACGTTTTCGGGCGGGAAATGTCCTAGGGACTGCATTATGCACTCACGCCACTGGCCAGGTCTTCCTCCCTTGGAAGAGCCAGCGTCAACTCGCTATATATGCTTCTCGCTCTCTCATTAAGTCTCCCGCCCGAAATAGTATTTTATACAATCGTTGCATAATGAAGGCTCTTAAAATCGAGTACCGTGTTTAGGCCACGAGGCTTAAGAGCTAATTATGTAACTTGTATAAAATACTTTTTCTACGAGTCATCATCATCATCGTCTATCGAGATACATACATAACCTTTTGTAAAGTACATTGGGTTAAGTTTGAAAATTGTACCTTCCACTTATGAATTAATAGTAGTTATCTCCTCTGGAGTAGCGGCGAAACTAATCTCGTCACTGTCACTCATGTTTAATTCGAATTAGGGATTATTTATTTAACACCATCGATTTCGCGTCAAATAACAAACAAAACTTTTAAATTTTCGTAGCACAAAAAATAACTAATGAGACGTCGTTATAAGACTGTTTCTGATTGGCCAATTACTTCAATTACTAACCAATCACGTAACAGAAGAAAAAAGTTTGTGTGTTCAAAATTTCAAATGGAAGCAAATTTGCCAGATATTTCCAACTTTACATTGGGTGCGTTCCACTAAGCGCTCACGGCGCTCAATCGAAGTAACTAAGTTCAAAATTTTGAAATTATTATAGTCGTCTAGAGCGTTGTATAATAATCATTATAGTCGAGTCCGAAGTGCCATAGACTATCCAAGATTAATAAAAAGTATGTGATTGCAATTTTGTCTATAAACACATAATTGACGGATTAAAATCAACGAGTAGAAAAAAGTTAGGGACTACTGTAGTCGCTTGGACGCTTGATGCGTTAAAAATGAAGTACAATCTAGTGTTACTGTGGTCAGTACTTGAAGTAACTTCACATACTAAGATAACCTGTGTTTTTTAGGTGGATGATTGGAGTGACCCGGTCCTAAATGCGGTCAGGAGATGTCAACTGTTAAACACTGTCCATGACAATGTCAAAGTAAGTGGCAAATGATTTGTTTGTATTATATATATTATAATGTATTGTCAGGGTGGTAGGGCCTTGTGCAATGTCTGTCCGGATCGCTACCACCATCTTACTCGCTAATCCTGCCGCTAAGTAGCAGTGCTTGCACTGCTGTGTTCCGGTGTGGAGAGTAAGACAGCCGGGGATATTACGGGCACAAGAGGCATTGCATCTTAGTCCTCTAGGTTGGCAACGCGTCTGCAATCCCTCCGGGGTTGCGGGTGTCTATGGGCAGTGGTGATCACTTACCATCAGGTGACCCACTTGCTAGTTTGCCTTCCTATTTATATAAAAATATATATATATAATTGTGTCGTGCAGACACATCATTCAAACAGGTGACGCTTGGCGACAAAAATTCGCATAGTGACAAGGTGACAGCTAGTAACAAATTCGTAGGCTTACCCACCTGCTATGGGTGGTGTAGGGGTAGCACGCGTCACGGAATGACGAGGATCCGGGTTCGATTCCCGGCCATAGCTTTACTTTTCGGATTTTTCTGTGTTCTAATTTTCGGTGTCATTTAGAATTTTAATATATGTAAACTAAAAAACCTAATCTAAATATATATAACTTAAAGGTGACTGACTGACTGACATAGTGATCTATCAACGCACAGCCCAAACCACTGGACGGATCGGGCTGAAATTTGGCATGCAGGTAGATGTTATGCCGTAGGCATCCGCTAAGAAAGGATTTTGATCAATTCTACCCCCAAGGGGATAAAATAGGGGATGAAAGTTTGTATGAAACTTTGTCAATTTCAAACCGATCGGGCTGAGCCTTTGCATGCATAAAGCTACTATGACGTAGGCATCCTCTAGGAACGGATTGCGTAATTTCTGCGGGATAGCGATAAACGAATTCTATGCAGACGAAGTTGCGGGCAACAGCTAGTAACTTAATAATTGTGATGACAGTAATGGTGTAAAATCTAAAAACACTGGTAGCTTGACGTCATATGCCTGTCATCGCCATAAAAGTTTCGCTACCTGGTTATTATCAGGGATGTTACGGATATATAATTTCGGATCCGGATATGGATATGGATATTGGTAAAATATAATATCGGTTTCGGTTACGGTTATGGATGTTAAATTATTTCGGATTATCCGATAGTTTCGGTTACGGATATTAAATTTTTAAGGAACTGTAAAATGAAATATAATACGACTAAACGCGCACGGCTGGTCTGCCGGCCGGGCAAACACAAAAACTTGTCACGACTTGTCATATTGAATACTAGCTTCTGCCCGCGACTTCGTCTGCGTAGAATTATACATAAAAACCTTCCTCTTGAATCACTCTATCTATTAAAAAAACCGCATCAAAATCCGTTGTGTAGTTTTGAAGATATAAGCATACATAGGGACATAGGGGCATAGGGACATAGGGACAGAGAACGCGACCTTGTTTTATACTATGTAGTGATAGTGAAGTAGTATTTAGTTAGATTCCGCCCTATCCGAAACTATCCAAAACTTTTACATCGGTTTCGGTTACGGTTACGGATATTTTTTTATTTCAGATATCCGATAGTTTCGGTTACGGATATGGATATCCATAACAACACTGGTTATTATTCACCAATTTTCAGGTCATATTCCACCCTGAGTTCCTGACTTCGACCAACCCTCTCTTCGGTCTGGAATACGAGGAGTTCGTGAGAGGCTGCCACCTGGGGGTGTTCCCTTCGTACTACGAGCCGTGGGGCTATACCCCCGCGGAGTGCACCGTCATGGGCATACCCAGCATCACGACGAACCTGTCAGGTCGGTTGGGAACAGACGAGTTGTCAGTCGTTTTGGTCATTTTAAAAATGGGGTGAAAAATCGGTCATTTTGGTAATTTTTATAAAGGGGAGGTTGTGGCGGTCATTTTTGTAATTTTTTTGAAAGAGATAAAAATGTTGGTCATTTTGGTCATTTCTGAATCATACTATGGGCGAAATCGGACGAAATTGACGCATATATGTCAATTGTTAAGTAAAAAAATTGACGAAAACGTCTTTTGCGTTCTTAGATAATATAAGTTTCAGTTACAAATTTCATTTTTAACACAAGTGTTTTTTATTGTTTGTACAGTCGCCGTCAGATATTTCGGAGCGGCCAATTTGATCAAAAATATCGAAACATGAACTCTAAAACCGAAGTAATAGAGTGAATGTGTCGATATTTTTGACCACATTGGCCGCTCGGAAATATCTGATGGCGACTGTACTTGCATTGTCGTCCATCCTACATATATATGTACCAAATTTCAAGGCAATCCAACCACTAGAAGTCAAATTGACTTGCAAGACTTGTCCCAACAAAAAACAGACACGTCAAGTTAAAAAAGAGCGTTTAAAAGCAGACGGAATATTGGTCATTTTGGTCATTTGAAAAAAAAAAAAACAAATGAGGGCCATTTTTGCCACAAAGTATATTTTATATTTATTTTCTATATATATATCTTAAAATTAAACCCTTTTTTCAGGCTTCGGTTGCTTCATGCAAGAACATATAGCTGATCCCATGTCATACGGTATATATGTCGTCGATAGAAGATATATATCGCTAGAAGGTTCAGTGCAACAGTTGGCACAATATATGTTCGATTTTACCAAGTAAGTTGTTAAATTAGCTAGAAACATATAACATACATCCTACTAATATTATAAACGCGAAAGTTTGTAAGTATGGATGGATGGATGTTTGTTATTTCACGCCAGAACGGCTGGACAGATCTGGATGAAATTTGGAACGTAGATTAAAGTCTGGAATAACGCATAGGCTACTTTTTATCCCGGAAAATTGCGTAATTTCTGCGGGATAGCGATATACGGATTCTATGCAGACGAAGTTGCAGGCAACAGCTAGTATATATTATAATCAAGTCTTTATCCATTAACAATTGTTTGATTAAAGCGTGGGGGACTTGTATTTTTTTATTTTAATGTTATTATATAGGAAAACATCGTGAGGAAACCTGCATACAACTGCGAAGCAATGCAATGGTGTGTGTGAAGTTCCCAATCCGCGCTGGGCCCGCGTGGGAACTATAGCCCAAGCCCTCTCGTTCTGAGAGGAGGCCTGTGCCCAGCAGTGGGACGTATATAGGCTGGAAATGGATTGAGATATATTTTTCTAGAATATATTAAATTATGTTTGTTTGTTTGTTATGCAGGATGTCCAGAAGGCAGCGTATTATTCAGAGGAATCGTACCGAGCGCCTGTCTGACATGATGGATTGGAGGAACCTTGGCATTGTAAGTTTATCCAGAAATTTACATACATACATACATGGGAGCGTTCAAGTATTACGTAAAGCAATTATTGAAGATTTTTGACCCCCCCTCCCCCCCTTGTAACGCGCCGTAACGATTTTCTGTACCCCCCCCCCCCTCCCCCTCTAAACGTTACGTAACACTCAAGTGACCATTTTTATCCAAAAGTGGTAAAATTGATGTTGCGCAAAGTACAAGAAAGTCGCTATAATATCCTTGTTATAGTTTTAATCGCCTTTACGGTAATAATACTAAATTAAACAAGTAATGATTAACCCGCAATACATGCGCAGTTTGATAACTTGGCAGTATATTTTTTTATTTAAAAAAAGAAAACGTTACGTAACGTGTTGTAAGAAAGACCCCCTCCCGCCCCTGTAACGCATCGTAACGTTTTACGATACCCATCGCCCATATTGCGTTACGTAATACATAACATCACCTCGATAGTTGGTGCTCCAACACCGTGCGATTCAAGCGGTCTTTCTTGCCCCGTACGTGCAAAATTTGGAATGGGCTGGCGGCTGGGGTTTTTCCAACTGGCTATGACATGGGTGCCTTTAAGAGGCGAGTGTACCATTTCTTGCAAGGCCGGCAACGCGCTAGCAGTCTCATTGGTGCTGTAGTTGTCCATTCTTGATTCATTTGATAGTAGGTACCTATCATTTGAAACACTGCGCTTAGATGTTCCACGGGAGTTTGTAATTGTGTCGTACAGACACATCATTCAAACATGACGCTTGGCGACAAGAATTCGCATAGTAACAAGGTCACGTGACAGCTAACAGATAGAAAATTCGAAGGCTTGCCCACCTGCTATGGGTGGTGTAGGGGTATAGCACGCGTCACGGAATGACGAGGATCCGGGTTCGATTCCCGGCCATAGCTTTACTTGCTTAATTTGTTTTTTTTTTCAGTACTACCGCCAGGCGCGTGCGCAGGCGCTCAAGATTGTGTACCCGGACTATGTAGATCACATGGATTTGGAGCTCGGAAAGAGATTTAACTATCCAAGACCAATTTCTGAACCTCCGAGCCCCACCCACTCTAGTAAGTATTATTACTGCTGGTTTTATCAGAACATTATACATACGTAAATCACGCCTTTATCTCTTATGGGGTAGACAGAACCTAAGGTAACAGGACCTGAAGACCACGTTTAGCATTATTGCGGGTGTATGGATGGAAAAAGAAATCAGAATAGTGATGGGTTGCTACCATCGCCTATAACATGATTCCTATTTTCGTCCATTCCCTCGATGCGCTTTTACCATCTGCGCGGTAAGAGAAGCAACTGGTACATTCGAAAATCATAGGAATCATGTTATAGGCGATGCTAGCAACCCATCACTATTTTGATTCCATTTTCAACCTGTACGCTCACAATCTTGCTAAACGTGGCCTGTAGCTCTTGTTATCCTAGGCTCTGTCTACCCCGTAAGGGATAAAGGCGTGATTTGTGTACGTATGTATTACTTTGATCTGGTTCGATTCCCCATATATGTTCTTTTTTATGAAATCTAAAATCGATGCCATGGTTCCTAAGAACAGTAGGCTTATTGTCTAACTCGCTCGCAATCGCCATCTTGTTTATTTTGACAGTTCATGTATGGGCTGACAATTGGCATCGGAATCAGCTAGCTGTCACATTCATAAAAGAACTGTAAAAATGAACACGATGGCGATTGCGAGCGAGTTAGACAATAAGCCTACTGGTCCCCCTATCCTACTAATATTATAAACGCGAAAGTTTGTAATTATGGATGGATGTTTGTTATTTCACGCCAGAACGGCTGGACAGATCTGGATGAAATTTGGAACGTAGATATTATAGTCTGGAATAACACATAGGCTTTTTATCCCGGAATATTGCGTAATTCCTGCGGGATAGCGATAAACGAATTCTATGCGGACGAACTCGCGGGCAACGGCTAGTCTCTTACAGTTTTTGACTTCTCCCAACTGACACATTCGGTTTGTTCACCCTGTCTTCAGTTGTAACGTTATATTGTTTTGCAGGCGTCTCGCAAAAGTTCATGTTTCCTAGTGGTAGGTGGCAATATATCTGTCATTTTAACATAGCATGTTTGTAATTAGAACATTGTCGAATAACCGATAGCCATATATTCGACGACCGGATAGCCTTGTGGTTAGTGACCCTGACTATGAAGCTAGAGGTCCTGGGTTCGAATCCCAGCAGGGGCAGGCAGTTGTATGATGAATACGAATGTTTGTGCCCGAGTCATGGATGTTGTATGTATTTATCTACATTATATAAGTATGTTTATCCGTTGCCTGGTACCCATAGCACAAGCTTTGCTTAGTTTGGGGCTGGGTCAATTGGTGTAACTTGTCCCAAGACATTTTATTTATTTATTTTTGTTTAGGGTTCCGTACCCAAAGGCTCAAAACTGGAACCTATTACAAAGAATTCACTGTCTGTCTATCTGTCACAGTTGTATCTCAGTAACCGTGATAGCTAGACAGTTGAAATTTTCACACATGATGTATTTCTGTTGCCGCTATAACAGCAAATACTGAAAACAGAATATTTTTATGTTTGACGGTCTATGTAAGTGACCAATATAAAATGACCTCGCGCTGCCTACATTTTGCTTAGGAAGCAGGGCTCTGTTTATACTGGATTTTATATCCACCTGCTGAATTTGTACGGAATGCTCGGCGCGCGAGCCCGACTCGCTCTTGGCCGTTTTTTGAATTAATAACATGTTTAATCCAGTGCGTCAACAATCGAGACCGACTTTCATAAAAGACACCAAAGAAACAGAAACCCAAACGTCTGTTACCCAACAATCTCTACAAGTAATACTTGACGTCAAGCAAGAATCCACGGGAGACGTCAACGAGAAGCAATTCAATGAGTCCGAGAATGAGAACTTTCGGACGCCCAATGAGAACTTTCGGTCGCCTAATGAGAACTTTCTGGAGCCGCTTGGCGACGCGGTGTCGGAGCAAATCGACGAGTTAATATCCAAGTTGAACGCTGTTGAAGACAAATAGGTTGCGTTATGTTTTGCGCACTGTAGTGGTGGATGAGGTTTCGTGGGGCTTTGCACGAAAAATTCCAGAACTAGGACTTTCGGACGTATTATAAGAAATTCCAATCGCGCAATGAGAATTTTCGGTCGTATAATGAGAACTTTCGGTCGCATAATGAGAATTTCGGTCGCACAATGAGAACTTTCGGCGTCACAATGTAAATTTTCGATCATATAATAAGTACTTTCAGTCCTATAATGAGAACTTTCGGTCGCCTAATGAGAACTTTCTGGAGCCGCTTGGCGACGCGGTGTCGGGGCAAATCGACGAGTTAATATCCAAGTTGAACGCTGTTGAAGACAAATAGGTTGCGTTATGTTTTGCGCACTGTAGTGGTGGATGAGGTTTCGTGGGGCTTTGCACGAAAAATTGCAGAACTCTAGGACTTTCGGACGTATTATAAGAAATTCCAATCGCGCAATGAGAATTTTCGGTCGCATAATGAGAATTTCGATCGCACAATGAGAACTTTCGGCGTCACAATGAAAATTTTCGATCATATAATAAGTACTTTCAGTCCTATAATGAGAACTTTCGGTCGCCTAATGAGAACTTTCTGGAGCCGCTTGGCGACGCGGTGTCGGAGCAAATCGACGAGTTAATATCCAAGTTGAACGCTGTTGAAGACAAATAGGTTGCGTTATGTTTTGCGCACTGTAGTGGTGGATGAGCTTTCGTGGGGCTTTGCACGAAAATTTGCAGAACTCTAGAACTTTCGGACGTATTATAAGAAATTCCAATCGCGCAATGAGAATTTTCGGTCGTATAATGAGAACTTTCGGTCGCATAATGAGAATTTCGGTCGCACAATGAGAACTTTCGGTGTCACAATGTAAATTTTCGATCATATAATAAGTACTTTCAGTCCTATAATGAGAACTTTCGGTCGCCTAATGAGAACTTTCTGGAGCCGCTTGGCGACGCGGTGTCGGAGCAAATCGACGAGTTAATATCCAAGTTGAACGCTGTTGAAGACAAATAGGTTGCGTTATGTTTTGCGCACTGTAGTGGTGGATGAGGTTTCCTGGGGCTTTGCATGAAAAATTCCAGAACTAGGACTTTCGGACGTATTATAAGAAATTCCAATCGCGCAATGAGAATTTTCGGTCGTATAATGAGAACTTTCGGTCGCATAATGAGAACTTTCGGTCGCATAATGAGAACTTTCGGTCGCACAATGAGAACTTTCGGTGTCACAATGAAAATTTTCGATCATATAATAAGTACTTTCAGTCCTATAATGAGAATTTTCGGTCGTATAATGAGAACTTTCGGTCGCATAATGAGAATTTTCGGTCGCATAATGAGATCGGTCAGTCACATATTGACGTTTCCGTTGCACTATGAGAACTTTTAGTCGCATAGTGAGAACTTTCGATCGCGTAGTGAGAACTAGAAATATATACTATATTATAATAGACTACACTACTGGTAGATTTTTAGTCACGACCAAAATTTCGATATTCGATATCGTTAATAAAATACTAAAGCTTGTATTAAAAATGAAATTTTTAATATTTCAACATGAAACTACCGTGAGACTTAATCATCATTACACATAAACGGATAACTCACGTATAAAAAGTCGAGTGATAGCTGATAGGTGAGTGTTGAGTGATAGCTGGCGCGCAGTGTTCGTGTCGCTGCCGCCGAAGCGAGCGCTCTTGGAAAAAGGACTACGAAATAGTCCGAAACATGTCGAGCATCACTCGACTTTTTATACGTGAGTTATCCGTTTATGTGTAATGATTTTTAATATTTTTTATTTAGATCGAGTGCACAGTAAAATATATAAAGTTTTTTTAATTGTTTGAGAGCGTTTTGGGAAAGGCAAAGTTCACCCCCATCCCCACCCCTTAGACCACAAACTATAGAAGGCTTCGTTTCACACACCAGTAGAGCGTTTTTTGCATTTTTTGTTGTTTTTTTCACCATTTTTCACTGTTTTCAAAAGATGTAATATAACTTAGAATGTTAATAATATCATGTTTGAATCATTGACTCACCTCTAGTCAAATCGACTTGACATCTATTATGCTTATATGTAGATTGTAGTGATGTAACGAATATTCGCATTCGCATTCGCGGATATTCGCATATTTTTGGACATTCGTATTTAAAAAATTTCTGCGAATGTTTTGCGAATATGAATATCAGAAAAAACAAACGATTTGAAGATAATGGTAGGTTATTAAAATCAAAAACCCATTCATATCTTATGTTTGTAATGCAAGAAAAAACTCTAACCTCAAAATTCACTTGTTTTGTTTACGAAAAGACCGGCGCGAGCGGAATGACAATTCAGTCGGATGAGTTCGTATCAACTCGGCTATTCTCGGAACAAAATACAAACGGAACGCACCTCGCAACTGCCAGCAAAGCCATAGACAATTGGCGCCAAATTTGAACACTTCTACATTCGCATTCGCATCCGCGAATGTCAGTAGCAGACATTTGCATTCGCATTCGCGAATGTTTAAAAAATGACATTCGTTACGTCACTAGTAGATTGGATGACAACGCATAAACAGTCCACAAAGTGTACAGATTTCGAAGTTTTTTTTCGCAATATCATTACTTAATTAATTATGATGATGATTATGATAAATATGATAATTATGAAAGTTATGTTAATATAATAAGAAAATTGTGATCATACTGATGAAATATCTTTTCTTCTACAGGAGCAACGACCCCTGCTGCATCAGTTCACGGGTCTGATGATGAAGACGAAGTAGACGAAGAGAAGGAGCTGGCGGAACTGAGGATAACCGACAATTAAAGACAAACATACATACAATCGGCTTCAAAATCGGCTGTCCTAATAAAGGTTTGGCATAATTATCGTTTCACATAATTATGCGAATGTTTCAGGTACTTAGTAATTTGTTATGAAGCTCATATAGCACAATAAATGTTACATTTTATTCGTCTGTGTCCGTGTCTATTAAACAATTACCCCACATTGCATACATTTTGCTTGGAATCGGGGCTCTTTTAACACTGGATTTTAATAGAGACAGTAGTGACACTTGCCGAGGAACAATTACCCCTCATTGCATACTTTTTGCTTGGAAGCAGGGCTCTTTTAACACTGGATTTTAATAGACAGTGGTGACACTTGCCGAGGTATTATGTCATTTTATACCTACAAATTTGCATGGAGCCCGACTCGCTCTTGGCTGGTTTTTTTATTATAATTTGTTCTCAAAACGGCCCTTATAGAAAATTCATACCGTCACGCCTCTTTCCCACAGGGGTAGGCAGAGACTACTTCGTTCCACTTGCTACGATCCTGACATACTTCTTTCGCTTCATCCACATTCATCTCTTCATACATGCACGATTCAAAAGATACGGCCGTAAAACAGACGTACAGACAGCAGAGCCATACCAATTGGGTCTCGTTCGTACTCTTTTGGGTCATCATCATCATATCAGTGTGACGCCCACTGTTGGGCATAAGCCTCCCCCATAGACCTAAAGTGACCTTAGTTGGGAGCGGCTTGCATACACCGTGAACCCGCGACTTCTTTTCGGTATAATTCCCTAATTATGCGAAACGATAGTTAGGCCAAACAATTTTATGCGAAACAAAATGCTCCCAGTAATTATATGAAAATTAACTGCTATGAATAGTGGGTGGATGGCGAATGCAATTGAAGACAAAATGACGTCAAACGATATGCTTGATATGGATATGACTACAATTGGTTTTTGCATTTTATTATTGCAGTAAATAATCATATGTCTTCTTTATTACATATTTTCAATGAATTCCTTTTATGGTTCACTGTCCATTTATATAGGGAAAGTGACTTCTATACATCTACAGATGTAAGAGGTATTCGTAAAGTGACACTTCACTATATGTATTAGAAAAACTGCATGTATTTTAATACATAAATATTAATCGATGTTAAATAAAAGTCTTATCCATCTAATTCTTTCGTCAGCATGTTGCATCCTTTAGCTAAGAAATAATTAAAAGTCTTATCCATGTTATTCTTTCGTCAGCATATTGCATCTAATGTCCATAATTAAATAAGTCTTTTCCTATACTCTTATCCTACTAATATTATAAACGCGAAAGTTTGTAAGTGTGGATGGATGGATGTTTATTACTCTTTCACGCCAGAACGGCTTAACGGATCTGGATGAGATTTGGAACAGTGATAGATTATGGTCTGGAATGCACATGAGCTACTTTTTATTCAGGAAAATTGTGTAGTTCCCGCGGGATGGCGATAAACGAGTTTTGCAGACGAAGTCGCGGGCAACAGCTAGTAATATTATAAATCAGCATCTCATACATACATTATTCCACCCGGACAAACATATAGGTACACATACATACATACACACGTTGCAAGTTAACATAAAGCTTGTGAAAATGGGAAAATTTAACGTGAAACTGCGATATTGTAAGTTTCGGCGAAACCGGAAGTTTCGGCGAAACCGGAAGTTTCGGCTGTTTTAAGGCCGAAAACGTAGCTTTGGCCGAAACCTGAATTATGTAGCAATATCAGTCTAAACACTGGCTGGAAATCTGCAGAGCTCCGATGACACAACAATAAAAAAAATGTTGCCGTCAAAAAATATTTTTGAAAATTGAAAAAAAAACACTTATAAATATTAGAAAAATATTTTTTATTTCGGTAAAAGGGTTTCTAATGTTATATTGGATTTTTAAAATTGTTAAAAGTTATATTTTTTATACTAAGTTAAGTGAAATTAAATTATGTATTTTGTTATATTTTAGATTTATTTAGTGTTTTAAATAGAATTGTTATTCGAGAACAAATTAAATGCCTGGAATGAAAAAGACAGTTTTCTGAGTTTTTCGGAATTTACGTGCGAAATTTCCCATGAGGTTTTTGGTGAAGGAAATCTCACACACGAATTTGCCGCTAGAGGCGCTAGTGTCGCGTGAGGTCCAACAACATTCACTTTTCACTGGTTTCGGCGGGCTTCGTGACGTAGATTATAATTTCTAACATTTACCTGTTGAAAAGTATACTTCGTGAAATCATCGCAAGTATGGATTATTTGGCGATGAATGTACGCTTTGAAAACGGTATTTTTTCCGAACATAACGGAACTGCACATTGCGGCACAGCTACTCGATATGATGATAGTTATTTGTCTATACTAATAATATTTTAAAGAGGAAAAATTTGATTGTTTGTTTGCATTGAATAGGCTCCGAAACTACTGGACCGATTTTAAAAATTCTTTTGCCGTTAGAAAGCTACATTATCACTGAGTGACAGGCTACTTTTTACCGCGGGAAAATACCTATTCCTACGGGAAAATTAATTTATCGCGGGCGAAGCTGCGGACGGAAGGCTAGTAATTAATGAACTTAATGAGATTCAAGATTTAAAACTTTGTTTCGCCGATCTTATAAAGTCACCTGTGACAGCTATACCTCTGGACCTTAGTCGACAGTGGCGCCAACTGGTGAGCAAAGAAACGATAGACCCCATTCAGTGGCGTGTGTGAAGTTCTCAAGCTCTCATTCTGAAGTCTTGTTGCTCAGACTCTGACGTTTAGTTTGTTCTTTGCATGGACAAAATAAGACAGGACTGCCCATCGCCATACAAAAGCGCCACGCGAACTTACAAAAGTTCCCGACAGATGTCGCTACAAGCATCAATCAACGAGGCGATGGTTTACGTAACTCTAGTTTTTAGACTTTTCGCGTAGCTGCCGCAATGTTGCGTCCTATCGAGAACGTAACATTGTAGAGTTATCGCTTCGCTTTTAACGCGTCGTGCAATAACAGCGCCATCTGTTGTCGAGTTTTGACAATGTTTCTGTGATCGCTTTTGTATGGCGACTGACACTCCTGGAGCCCGATTTTTGAAAGCGCATCACTCGAAAGTGGTATAAGTCTCTTATTAAATTTTTGACTAGTTCACAAGATTAATGAGGGCTGTGTTGTCTTCTATGCTACTCGTATTTCAAATTCTGCGCAATTTTTACCGCTTTCGAGTGGTATTTTCAAAAATCGGGGCCCTTTATTGTTTTGTCCGTGGTTCTTTGGATATATTCGTGTGACGGCTTGTGTTTTTTTGATACCTTAGTTGTTTTTAGGGTTGTTTTAGCTTGTCTGCAAGTCACCGATCACTAGAACTATGAAGGCTATGTAAACGCAATTTCATATGTCACATTGAAGACGCGGGTAAAACAAGTATCTAGTAACTCTTTATCTTTGTGGAGGAAAAAATGTTGTGGAATAACCTTTTCGAATTTAACGACCTATATACAGGGTATTTGGTAGCTAGATACAAAGCTTTAAGGGGATGATAGCCGAGGTATTTTTGAACATTTTTAGCCATATAATGTCTTAGCCGAAATTTGATAGATTTTTTTTTAATTGAAGACTTGGAAATTTTAGGAAAATACCCAGAATTTAATAGTCACGAGTCAATATTGCCCCAATGAGCGTTAATTTGGAAACAAAATCTTTTATTTCGGATAGTTTAATGTGTATTGGACCAAATGAAATAATTTTTAAGTGTCTTTCTTGCCACAAAAACAAAATGGAGGCATTTGAAATTACTAAAAATGTCTTAGGTTGGAACAGAGTCATTATTACCAAACACCCTGTATACGTCCATTACTTCAACGCAAAAGCAACCTTCGTCCAATTGGGTTTAAGTTCAATTAGGCATCGCAATAAAGAAGTCTGGAGTACGGATGTCGGCGAAAAGGTTAAATCCCAAATAGTTAGTGCAAATTAATATCTAAGGTATCAATGAATATGAGCTGTTTAATTTAGTCTTCATTACTGCCATTTTAGTTTAAGTGTACACACACATACGCGAATCACGTCTTTATCCCTTACGGGGTAGACGGCCTAAGACCTACAGGTACAGTGGCGTAACTATAACGTCGGGGGCCCGCGGCAAATTCGTCAGATGCTCCTTCCTCAATATAAAGAAGTGCAGCGTCCCTTCTGTGCTCTAAACCAAGCCAGTTGGCCCCGTAGAGCTAGGGGCCTCTGGCATTTTGCCACCCCTCCCACCCTATAGTTACGCCACTGAACAGGTACCTACAGGCCACGTTTAGCAAGATTGTGGGCGTATAGGTAGAAGATCATCGGCTATAACATGATTCCTATGTTCGCCCTCGATGGCCTTTTACCAGCGCGGATAGAGTAGCAACTGGTACATTCTATGTTTACTTTGCTCCAAGACCAGCGTGGGAGTATCATTGTTTTTATATTTTTTAGTCTAGATTTTAAGTCTTAGTTTCAATCATAGAATGGTAAAATGGATTTGGAAAGTTACTTTTACACGTCAACTGTAATTTGTTTAATGATCATAATTAAAGTAAAAGAAGATACTCCACGGCACCTCTGTGCTAGTACAGTTTGACAACAAAAATAATGCTGCACGATGTACCTGCGCAGTATACCAATTTTAGTAGTGCGGGAAACTCTGGCGCTGTTATTGGTCGATCGATTTCGTAACAACAATGGCAAAATCGTGTAAGCGGGACAGAGCTAAGATTGCAAAGCAAGCAATACTCTGCCAGTTGCGCTTGCAAATAAAGTTCAATACAGATTATTTACTCGTTCGGCTACCGTCGGAAACTGGTCTGCGCTTCTCTGCGCAAACGAATACTGCCGATGCGCATTATATTTGTTGTCAAACTGTACGAATGTCTGCAAAACAGATCACCCGTCTTTCTCTTACAGTACGCTCTAGACAGAGACAGGTAGCATCTCGCGCGCGATAGCTGACGCGCTTGTGTTAGCCGAGTAGTCTTACCAATGTGGGTGTGTCGGATCGTGCTACACGTTGCTTGAGAGCCAATGGCGTTGCGTTCTGTAGCTGTGTGCGTGGAGCGTAATGCTGATGTGAATGTAGTTGTGTCACGCGACATTTCTAAACTATGAAAATACCATAGTTAAAGGATTACAACAAATTGGTCATGCGAAAACGATGTCCGGGGTAGTTTAATATTGTTCCAGAATGTTCCAGCGGGATGGGATAGTATGACAAAATAGTCTAGGATTATTTCATCATAGATACAGTTTGACAACAAATATAATGCGCATCGGCAGTATTCGTTTGCGCAGAGAAGCGCAGACCAGTTTCCGATGGTAGCCGAACGTGTAAATAATCTATATTGGCATTGGCGCACGGCCCGGCCGCCATGTTGGTACGAAATCGATCGACCAATAACAGCGCCAGAGTTTAGCGCGCGTAGAATTCTATTTTATCATTGGTGTATCGTAATTTCCCGCGCTACTAAAATTGGTCTACTGCGCAGGTACATCGTGGAGCATTATTTTTGTTGTCAAACTGTAACAAGTTTCTATACATTGATTTGAGTTTTGACGACGTGGTTGGCTTTGTTGGTAGTGACCAGGGGTCCGATTTTTGAACAAATCTCTCGAAAGTGGTATAAATCAGCTTATATCTCCAAAACTACAGCTCTAATGAAACTTTTGACTAGTTCACAAGCAGTGGCGTAACTTTAACGTCTGGGGCCCGTGGCAAATTCGTCAGATGGGGCTCCTTCCTCAATATAAAGAAGCGCATCAGCGTCCCTTCTGTGCTCTAAACCAAGCCAGTTTGGGGCCCTGTAGAGCTAGGGGCCCCTGGCATTTTGCCACCCCTGCCACGCTGTAGTTACGCCACTGTTCACAAGATTAATGAGAGCTGTGATCGTCTTCTATGCTGTTCGTATTTCAAATTCAGCACAATTTTTCACCACTTTCGAGTTTCACACATGTGCTTTTAAAAATTGTTTCCCTGGTCCTGTTACTGTAATATTGACAGCAGAAGAGCTGGTATTACATTTTTTACAAAATTTTAACTCGTTGGTAATGTATGATTATATTTCTTAATACAGAAAAAAACGAACGCCTCATAGGGTAACTATCTTAAACGTATGAAATAACATATAATATATGCAAAAAACATGCTGTATTTTATGATACATACAGTTCTTTAAGTAACACACCTTTATATTAAGAGTATCAAGTGTTTTGTAGCATGTTTTTTTTTAATCCATGAATGCAGCTTTTTTTCAAATGTGAAAGAATGTTTTGTGTTCTTTTTAGACAATAAGTTATATCTAATATTTTAGATCTTTATGTGGTGTTCGTTTTTCGCCCTGTAAAGTTTCTAGGTACGATGTTTTGAATTTAAATTTTATCATGCGAAGATTCAAAATCGAATGCTTTTTTATTAAATACTTGAGACCTTTTTGATGTTCAGCTATTATCTAGGTCAAGATTAAGGTCAGCGACCTTTAGCTGTAATATTTTAATTAATTAATTAATAAGTAATTTAGTTTATTATATTGTTCATTAATCGTGCCATATCAGATCATGGTTTTAATAAAATCTGTTTTTAATTTTATTATAATTTGTTTTATTATTAGTTTTATTACAGTCCAAAATACACGCATTTATTAATACTATCTATAACTAATCGATTACAAGATTATGCAGCTTACGATAAAGACCATTTAACCTTTTAACCCTTTGGCCACCAGACTAGCCATGAAGTGGGCTCTGGACGCCACGAGAAAAATAGACGTTGCTTTTTAACCATTGTAGAATTAATTTCGAGTTGACATTGGCGTGCGAGCCTTGTCATTGGCTGTCACGGGATGACTAAGGCGGTCAATAGGTTAAAATATGAAGTACCGAGACATGTAGACTACAGGCCCACGTACAAAAAATGTGGGTCATATGAACCACCAGGTGTCGTATATAGGACGATATAAGAGCATAAAATAATAAGATTCAGCACTATGCCGTCACTTGTAAGCTGTCCAACTGGGTGCTGGTGAGAATTCAAAAGTGCAACCCTCGATTTTTTCCCCTTGTCGCATGATTTTTGTACGGCGTTGCGGAATAATGGATTAGAAGCTGTATTGAAACAGTATGAAACTGATGCCGTACAGAATCAAATGACCAAATTTACCCTGGAAATGGTCAGAAAATCAAAAAAAAATACCGACTTTGTGGCGCACCATTTGTACGGCATCAGTTTCATACTGTTTCAATACAGCTTCTAATCCATTATTCCGCAACGCCGTACAAAAATCATGCGACAAGGGGAAAAAATCGAGGGTTGCACTTTTGAATTCTCACCAGCACCCAGTTGGACAGCTTACAAGTGACGGCATAGTGCTGAATCTTATTATTTTATGCTCTTATATCGTCCTATATTGGGACCGTGCGCGACGACAGCGCCACGTGATAGGCGGCCATTATGGACAATATTGTCACCGCTGTCAAACAAGAAGTAAGTAAATATTGTGAAAAATATTAATGAAATCTTGTGTTATTTTACTATATTACACAATTTTGGACAATGGTAGTCAGTAACATTATTGCCAATAATATTAAAATTGTTGTTTTCAGTGAAATTTTAGAGGTTAGGTAACTTACTTTTTTTTTTTCTTACGGCAAATATCCACTTATTTCTTTGGTCTCGTTTCCACCATGGTCTTGGAAATTGGTAAAATTTACAGTCGCTATTCTTCTTGGTGTTATTACAATTTACAACAACACATCTTACCAGGACCATATTTTTATCTCAAAAACGATTAGAAAATGTTTACTGCAATATGGATTTGACAGCTCAAGTCAGCGACAAAAATGACAATTTTAGCCGTAGCGAGCGCTGTGATCGTTTAGGCTACCCCCTCCACCCGCTTTGCACTCTGCCAATACGACACCTGGTGGTTCATATGACCCACATTTTTTGTACGTGGGCCTGTAGTCTAATGGTGTTTTAAAATTTATCTGGAATATTTCACCAGGTGACTGGCTTAGTTGGAGTGAACGTGGTAGACAGAGGCTATACTAACAATACATACATATATCACGTCTTTAACCCTTACGAGGTAGACAGAGCCTAAGGTAAAACCTTAAGGCCACGTGTAGCATGATTAAGGGCCAGGTGGAAAGGGAAATCAGAATAGTGATGGGTGCTAGCATCGCCTATAACATGATTCGTAAGACTTTCGCCCGTTCCCTCGAGGGGTTTTTACCATGCGCGGGAAGAGAGGCAACTGGTGAATTCTATGTTTTTTCTTTACTCCCAGACCAGCACGGAAGAAAATCAACCACATGCTAAAACATTTCGGAATAATTTTAATACACTTTGTATACAAGTAAATTTAATGTTAAATTAACAACATAACATATTTATGACAGTGTGATAAGGGAACGTGCTGGTGTGAAAGAGGATATAGAGACTAGGATAGAAAAAAGTATGCTTAGTTGGTTTGGTCATGTAGAGCGGATGGATGAAAGTAGACTAACTAAACAGATCTATATGGGGAGTGTGAATGGTTGCGTTGGGAGGGGAAGGCCTAGACGGACGTTCCGAGACCAAATAGGAGACGTTTTGGAAAAAGGTCAGGTCAGGAGTACTCGAAACCGACGAGCTTGTGTGAAGAGATTGATGAGTGTGGATGAAGCGAAAGAAATATGCCAGGATCGTAGCAAGTGGAACAAAGTAGTCTCTGCCTACCCCTGTGGGAAAGAGGCGTGACGGTATGTATGTATGTATGTACATATTTATGAGAGACTATGAAAGACACCAGATAATTTCTACACTTAATTATAATAAAGGTGAGTAATCAGTTAATTAAGCTATCTATTCTAAATATACCAAACATCCAATCTATTATATTTCCAATTTTGTTGCCGTCGTATTCTCAATACCCGATTCACTCAAATCTGGCACTTCTCTCACATCTGCGATCTCCGTTGCATCCTCTTTCGCCTCGTCAGTCACTTTTTCTACCTCTTTGACATCAGCTTCTTTGTTTTCAGAAATTGGCTGTTCGGTTGTAACGTCTTCAACTTTCGGTACTTCCGTTCCATCGCCTCTGTCTTCGATGCCCGAAATTTCTGTGATTTCCGTAGTTGCCTCTAGCTCTGGGACCTCTGTGTTTACTGCAGCTTCTATATCCTCTATGTTCTCGCTGTTACCTCTACCCTCTTCTTTATTCTCAACTATGATATTAACTTTAGTATCGTTACCAGGCTCCAGTCCTTCAAGAATATCTTTCGCATTGGAATTAAATATAAAAACATTGGTTACTTTCTCATTGCCAACAGAATTGCCATAGATAGTGGTTGCGTCGACGCTATTGCCTTTGTTGCCTCTCCTCAGTTGATTTAAATGACCATTCACATCTTTACCGTCTATAGTGACTTTGCCATCTGTAATTATGGATTCTGAGTCTTCCGGTTTGTTTAAAGGACAGATGTCGCCTTGTCTTGATTTGCATATTTCTTGGACGGCGATTTTTCTTATATGCTGTGGGATAAAATTAGAATTATAAAGCTATTTATACACTGTTCATATTTTAATTGGTTGGTTACTACTATGTCGTTGTTCGTGGTCCAAAAGAAAGGTAATTATGAGCAAAAAAAAATTCAGAAATTTTCGAGTACTTTAAAAAAAAAAAAAACGCAACTCGCATATCTGTCAGCAACTTTGATGTTTCACTATTCGGTGTACCGCTGGCCTGTTTAGCACTTTAGTGTATTAAAAATATTAGGTACCTTCTCCATTAATTCCGTGTAGGACGCCATCCACTCGCCCAGCCATTGCCAAAATTGTTCCTGTAATTTAAAAAAATACAGTAATTGTTCCCGTCCGCAGTACATACACCAATCACGTCCTTATCCCTTACGGGGTAGACAGAGCCCAAGGTAACAGATACCTAAAGGCCACGTTTAGTTGCGTCGAGCAGCCGCGCGAACAGAGCGCTGGCGCGCAGTGTTCGTTTCGCTGCCGCCGGGGCGAGCGCTCCAGGAAGAAGGACTACGAAATAGTCCGAAACATGTCGAGCATCACTCGACTTTTTATACGTGAGTTATCCGTTTATGTGTAATTATGATTCAGTCTCATGGTAGTTTCATGTTGAAAGCGTAGGTGAAGTTTCCAATTGGCATTGGGCTAGTGTGGGGGCTGTAGTGCAAGGGCTCTCATTCTGAGATGCCTGTGCCCAGCAGTGAGAAGTATGTATGTATGTATGTATGTATGTAAACTCTTTATTGTGCAAAATAAACAAGACAAAATACAATTGACAAACACTGAGATACATGCACAAAGGCGGACTTATCCCTTTAAGGGATCTCTTCCAGTCTACCTTTGAGTGGATGAAAGGAGTATTATTATTAGGGATGGACGAGTGAGTTAAAAATTGCAAACACTGAGAGCCACAATACATAACTACCGAATATAATACATAAACTCCTAAAACCTACCAGTGAATAAACTACTTTATACTACCTATAATATATATCAATAAAATATACTACATAAAATAAATAAATAAAGAGCACAATAAACAAAGGAATATTTACCATTGATTTAAGAAGATGGTGCGAGCCACATCTTCTTCAAACCTTCCCTGAACGACACTATGGAGGGAGATTGCCTGATGGAGGTTGGTAAGCGATTCCACAGCTTAGTCGAGTGTACAGTAAAGGATTTGGAATAAGTTTTGGAAGAGGAAGAAGGACAGGCCAAAAGGAGATTAGAGTTGGACCAAAAGGAGATTAGAGTCGGAGATGATGGAGATGGAGAGATTAGAGAAGTGTGATAGACTGGAGATGATTATTTTATTATAATACTTACGCTCTTTAACAGTTCGCTCATTATATCAGGTTGTTCTTCCGGCTCCACCTGTAATCAAGTTGTAGGCAATTTAAAAAAAGCCGTGGTAGCCTAGTGGTTTGACCTGTGGTCTCTCAAGCAGAGGGCCGTGGGTTCGAAACCTGGTTTTTACCTCTGAGTTTTTCCGAATTTATGTGCGAAATTACATTTGAAGTTTGCCATGAGCTTTTCGGTGAAGAAAAACATCTGCGAAGCAATTCAATGGTGCGTGTGAAGTTCCCAATCCGCAGTGGGCCCGCGTGGGAACTATAGCCCAAACCCTCTAATAAATGGCGGAGGCCTATGGCATGAGGCACGCCGAATTAAGCGATAATTTATAAAAAAAAGACTACACAATTTACTGAAATTGTAGCGAAACGGCTTAAGAAGTGCTTATTAATTTAATTTAAGGGTTATTTATTTTATTAGCATTTGAAAGAAAGAGAGACAACATTGTTAACAAATATGGATAGCTGACGATACCCATGCATGGAATGTTGTGGATTTGGCTAAAGATGCCGATATAACGTTTCTAAAATTGCTAATGTACAGGAAAATTGACATAGGAAAATTACTTTTTTCTTGTGACATTTTTTCGAACGTTTCCAACGTTTTTGGTAATTTTCTGCGATTTCACATCTCTAGATCTGGCGGATCTCACGTGGTTAATATCGAGAATCGCTCGACGTGCTTCGGACTATCACGAAGCCCTTATTCAGGACTGTTTGCCGCAGCGGCAGCGACACGGACACGACAAGAAAGATTTCGTATTACTCTAAATATTCATATTACAAATTTAAGATTTCGTTGTTGAGACCCTTGGTCCGTGGGGTCCCAGCGCTATTAGCCTCTTCAAAGATATTTCGAAGAGGCTAATAGACGCTACGGGTGACCGCAGAGCTGGCAGCTTCCTTGGACAGCGTATTAGTATCGCTGTCCAAAGGGGGAATGCTGCCAGCGTCTGTGGAACTATGCCACGGGGGCCCCTCCTTTTTTAATTATTTTATTTTAAGATTAGTTTTAGTTTCGTTTTTAATTTAATAGTTTAATTTGTTTTAATTCCATTTTAGATTTCAACTCACGTGCAAAAATTTGAGAATTCTTAGAAATTTTCGTTAGTCAACTTTCCTGTAAATTTTGCAACTTGGCTAGCTTTGCAGCCAGTGGCGTAACAATAGGCTGGCAGGACTGGCAAAATGCCAGGGGCCCCCGACCCAAGAGGGCCCCAGCCCAAGAGGCCGCGAGCTCAAAAATATTAAAATTAAACTGAGTACAACATGACGATTTTTACTGATAGGGCCCCATCAAAAGAATTTGCCACGGGCCCCAGATGGTATAGTTACGCCACTGTTTGCAGCGGTACATCAGTAGCCAAATCAATTAGTACATGCGAGGGAAGCGTGCATAAACTAGTGTAGTAACTTACTTCGTCTCCGTCTCCAGGTTCTCCACTTCCTGTCTCCGGTTCCTCTGGATTTTCAGGATCCCCGGTATCCGTAACAGGCTCTACAGGCTCATCATTACCATCCGTTACATCTTCAACAGTGGATTCGGTAGTACTTATATCCGGAAGATCACCGTTAGTCGTTTCTTCATTAATCCACTCATTCGGCTCAGTTCCTGGATTCTCTATTATTGCAGGAAGCTCTGTGGTGAGTTTGTTTTCGTTATTTGCTTCTGTTTCAGTGCCAACGTCTGATATTCCAACTGTACTTGTAGTGTCTGGTTGCTCAGTAGCTTTTCCATCGACTGGTTCGTTTGTTGTAATTGCAGGTTCGGTTACCTCAGGGACTGGTGTTTCAGGATTAGCTGGTTCTTTCGCCTTCTCTGGTTCTTCAGGGTTTGCAGGTTCAATTGGTTGTTCGGCAGTTGTTGGTTCTTCAATGATGGCTGGTGATGGCGTTGTTTCTTTTGCTTCTGTTTCAGTCGCAATGTCTGATATTCCAACTGTACTTGTATCTGGTAGCTCAGTAGCTTTTTCATCGACTATCTCATTTTCAGGTATGTATGGTTCGTTTGTTGTAATTGCAGGTTCCGTTACCTCAGGGGCTGGTGTTTCAGGATTAGCTGGTTCTTTGGCCTTCTCTGGTTCTTCAGGGTTTGCAGGTTCAATTGGCTGCTCTGCGGCTGTTGTTGGTTCTTCAATGATGGCTGGTGATGTCGTTGTTTCTTTTGCTTCCTAGAAATGTAATAAGTTCTTGGACTTGTTTTCTACAGGGTGTCTCAAAATTGTTATGGAATATTTTAGCTGGCTGTTAGGTTGGTACATACCGTCGTGTTAGAACCAGAACCAACTAACTAGCTCAAAAAAGTCATATTATAAAATACCTTATGTCAAAAGCAAAAGCAACTTTAATAGAATAAACTTTTTGGGATAGTTAGTTGGTTTTGCTTCTAACACGACGATACATATATACACAAATCACGTGTTTATCCATTACGGAGTAGACAGAGCGTAAGGTGGCAAGACCTAAGCCACGATTAGCAAAATTGTCGGATTGTGGGAGTATATGGCAAAAAATGGAATCTATATAGTGATGGGTTGCTAGCATCGAATATAACATCGATAGGCTTTTACCACCAGCGCGAGAGAAGCAACTGGTACATTCTGTTTTTTCTTGGCTCCCAGACCAGCGTGGAAGTACGTGGAAGTTAGTAGGATTTATGATGACAATATTATTATTGTAGTGGATCGGGTACGGTACCTCCGGTTTGTTGCGTTCCGTGGTTCCAACTTCATAAGAAACGGGCGGATTCACCAGGTCCTGCAAATATTTGTTGCTTTTATATACACATACATAAATCACGTTTTATCCTTTAGGCAGACAGGACAGGTAACAATCACCATCGGGGGAGGGACGGCTTTCCCAAACCTGCATTGCACAGGTGCTGCGAAGAGGGAACCCCATCCTGGTGCCCGTGGGACACGGTGACAACCGAGTGCCGTAAGCCGTAACGCCTCGCATTCGACCGAATAGGGAATCAGGGTTTTTAGTGGGTGCCTGCCGTCGCGGGAGCCCCACATACCCGGTAACTTCGTACCGGGCGGATGCATAAGGCGCATTTTCCACACCAAAAGGCCACGTTTAGCATTATTTTAGGTGAACAGGTGGAAAGGGGAATCAAAATAATGATGGGTTACTAGCATCGCCTCTAACTGTTAAGAGTCTAACATGATTTTCGCCGGTTCCCTCGATGGGCTGTTACTACTGCGCGGGAAGAGAAGCAACTGGTACTTTCTATGTTTTTTCTCTGCTTCTAGACCAGCATGGAACACTGTCATGTTTATATATACTTACATTCCACACTTTTCCTCCACCTGACGTCAAATTCATGCCATAGGTCTTCGGAATGCCTTCCACTGGTTGAGCTGTAGCCAGGATATCTTCCAATTCCCGTTCTTCCGAGGTTGGCTGAGGATTTAGGAATGATGACGAAATAATCAACGACAGTAATTAAGAAACTACCCTAAAAAAGTTTGGATAAGAGTTAATTGAAACTGCTGGACCGATTTGACCAAATATGGCTGAGAACCACCGCAAGGCTTTCAAATGAAAAAAACCGCGCCCAAATAGGTCCATTCGCTTGAGTTAATTTAAGGCATTTTCGGGTCCAAATTGTTTATTTTTCATTTACGTAGGTAATTCGATTAATGCGTGCCTAATTTGTAACCATTTATTCTCTGACGATAATATCTCATTATCTATCCATAAAAATATTTCATATCCTGTGACGGAGCCCTGGGCACCGTATAACAGCTTCTTAAAAAAAGCTGCATCAAAATTAAATGAGAAATGGGCAAAGGCTCTCAAGTAATTTATTGGCTAAAAGTGACAGATCTCAGTTATAAGTGCAGTGTCCATAAGATTGAGAGCGTCAAGAAGTCACGTTAAAGCCCTTGGCTGCGAGGACGGAGCTGGGATTCTGAAAAGAATAGGGTGCTATTGCCACCATGTTATTATGTAATAACATGTAAAAATGTATATAATTCTGGTGCCCGATTTTTGCACACGTGTACCACTCGAAAGTGGTATAAATCTGTTCATATCTTCAAAACTATAGCTCTAATCAAATTTTTGACTAGTTCACAAGATTAATGAGAGCTTAAGTATCTTCTATGCTACTCGTATTTAAAATTCAGCTCAATTTTTCACCACTTTCGAGTGGCATTTTCACACATGTGCTTTCAAAAATCGGGCGCCTGAATTTGAAATTCGAGTAGCATAGAAGACAATCACAGCTCTCATTGATCTTTTGAACTAGTCAAAACTTTGATTAGAGCTTTGATTAGTTTTGGAGATATAAGGTGATTTATACCACTTTCGAGTGGTACTTTCAAGTGATATGCTTTCAAAAATCGGGCACCAGGACATCCTCAAACGAATGAATGAATTCATATCAGCGTTTCCGTCACTTTCATCCAGTCCAGTGTCTGTCACTGATGCAACTTGATGTAGCTTGCAATGCTCGTTTGTATAAGTTATCGCTGAGGTCACAAAGTCAATTCTATCCAAATACATAGTGTTATGTTATATTTTTTCTTACTATTCTCTCCGTGGATGATATAGCCTGCCTTACGTCATCAGGTAGATTGTCGTAGTTAAGAGGAGGAAGCGTGGGGGCCTCGGGCATCTCCTGAAACGCAATGAACCACACATTGCAAAACTGCTGCGTCTATGACACGTATATATTTTTATCTTGTCTTCCTTGTTTGTGAGATTTGTTCGTTTGCTGGGTACGGGGAAGGTATAACAATATGTCTGTGTTAGCATTTACGTTGCACCCTTGCGATGTCGGGTGGATAGCTAGTTGTAATGTAACTAAGATAGTTTTGTTACGTGTTAGCTTGTTCGTATAGGGCAGGGGTCGGCAACCTTTTGAGTCGGAAGAGCCAAAAATGACTATTTACAAAATTTCAAGTTTTTAAAGAGCCACAAAAAAAATTCTCGCCAACAATAAATAGCCTCAATACTTTCATAAAGTTTGTTGATAAAAAAAAGTAATCTATTTATTCGTGTTTTTCACAACAAATAATCACATGATAATGAATAAGATAAAAATGAAAACAATTAAACATTTACTTACTTACAACACTACTTAAAGCGAGTATAAGTAGCTGAGAGATAGAAATAATGCCAAAACCTCGTTAATCGCTTCAGAACATTTTTTTTTATAAAATAAATAATATTTGCGAATGGAACTAAAGAGCCGCAGCCTCACATCCAAAGAGCCGCATGTGGCTCGCGAGCCGCAGGTTGCCGACCCCTGGTATAGGGGATAAAGAAAAAAACTGCCTAGATCAATTAAACAGACTAGAACTTCTACGTTATTAGTTACAAAATGCCCACATGTAACCATTGTTAGATTGCTGCTCGAAATTTCTTACCTTAACTTTGTCTCCTTCAGGAATACCTGCTTCTCCAATACTCCTCCCTTCATCAGACACCACGGAACTGCTTTCAGATGGCACTTCTGTCACCGGCACAGCATCTCTAAGAACAGGCTCTTCTGGCTTTCCAATGTCATCACGAGCTTCATTAGCCTCAGTAGTTTCAATGGCTTCTTTTGGCTCATCAGACGCAGTTGCAACTGGTGGTTCAGCGTCATTTCCAATAACTGGAGCTGGAGGAATTTCAGTTGCCTTTGCTTGTTCACTCTCATTTTGGTTGGGTTCAGTTGGAACATCTGTTAGTTCTCTTGCTTCAGGAGCTGGATTTTCAGAAACTGCTTCATTTTCAGGAATGAGCTCCTCCTTTTCCAAAGGCTGTGCTGACGGTCTGTTGATGTTGACGTAGATGTCTTCGGAACTGTCGGAGTCAGAGTCTGGTGCTGGAGTTTGCTGTGGTGGGTTTGGGAACTGCAAAGGGTTGGAAGATAAAAAACTGGTGAATGACGCAGTATTTCTTAATCCGTGGTAAGCGGAGCCCTGGGGCTCCGCAAGTGTACTGTCAGCTGCAAAGACTGTCCCCCCCATATCTCCTGTAATAGCGGTTACCGTACTGAAGACCCCCCCCCTTTTTAATTACACATAAACGGATAACTCACGTATAAAAAGTCGAGTGATGCTCGACATGTTTCGGACTATTTCGTGGTCCTTCTTCGTGGCGGATGGTCGGTGCCCCCGAGTTGTAAAACTATTCTAAATATTGACCAAACGGTGAGTGTGAGCGAACCTTTACGGAGTGACGTGATCAGTGTTGTGTGCTGCCCTACATTTGACAGTAATAAATATAACGATGAAAACTAGGGTAGTTGTGCGCCGCTGTCAGTTGCGTCGAGCAGACGCGCGAACAGAGCGCTGGCGCGCAGTGTTCGTTTCGCTGCCGCCGGGGCGTGCGCTCCAGGAAGAAGGACTACGAAATAGTTCGAAACATGTCGAGCATCACTCGACTTTTTATACGTGAGTTATCCGTTTATGTGTAATTATGATTCAGTCTCACGGTAGTTTCATACTACAAGCTTCTTATTAACTTGCACCGTTTGTGTGTATGTATGTTTGTCCGGGTAAAATCTTGCGACTTAATTTTAAAGCAGATAACTTCAACCGATTGAGCTGAAATTTTGCATACTTGTGTAAGTCGGATGGCCATACATTTACTTTCGGATTTTTCTACGTTCCAAGAGGAAGGACTATGAACTGGTCCGAAACATGTTGAGCGTCACTCGACTTTATACGCGAGTCTCCGTCTATATAACTATGATTTTTCTGTGTATGATGATGATGACTTGTACTTACCGCATTCTCGTAACCATTGAAAGGTTGTCCAACTTCAAATAATGAGGGTTTGTTGATATTCTGAAAATAAAATAATAAATAAATAAATAAATATCTTGGGACAAATTACACCAATTGACCCAGCCCCAAACTAAGCAAAGCTTGTACTATGCGTACCAGGCAACGGATAAACATACTTATATAATGTAGATAAATACATACAACATCCATGACTCGGGCACAAACATTCGTATTCATCATACAACTGTCTGCCCCTACTGGAATACGAACCCAGGACCTCTAGCTTCATAGTCAGGGTCACTAACCACTAGGCTATCCGGTCGTCAATATACACATAATACAGATATTTCGTTGAATTTCCGGTTTTCAACTTTGTTGTCACGTTGTTAGTCGTGTATACATTGCAGCTGTCAGATTAAATTGTTTTAAATAAAATAAAAAAACAAAACATGCCGCGTGTGTCGTGCATGTGTGCGCGCGCACGTGTGTGTGTATATATGTGTGTACTCACGTTCCACATGTACCCGCCGCCTGGATTGAGGTTCATCCCATATGTGTTGGGAACGAAAGGCGCCTGGTATGAAGTATCTGAACTCAACCGCGGTGGCTCCGGATAAAACTGGAATAAAAAAGTAAGTAAGTGGATTGCACACCAAGGGGATAAAGCATTGTATTATGTCACGGGCGCGATATTGAGTCCTGAGCGCAGCGAAGGACTCCAGATTTAACCCACGAGCGTAGCGAGGGTGTTTTGAGCTAGTTCCAGAGCGTAACGTAATTAAGATTGAGGCCTGAGAGGAGCGAAGCATTTACGCGCACATTTATCTACAAACATATCCAAAAAAAAATACAATAGTCCTCCAGCACTTCGCACATTGATATGCCAGCCTGTTGTTTTTGAACAATATAGTTTTCTCTACCTTTTATTTTTTATTTATTGTAAAATATTTAATTATTTTTTTAGTTACACATAAGTCGAGTTTTATCTATTTATTGCTTTGTTTACGTAAAAGTTAATTTTAAGTCATGTTAAAGCTAAAGTTAATAGTATATTTTATCTGTGTATCGTTTCGTGAGTCACAGACGGTTCTGGCTGAAAATCAGTGCTGCAGGTGTCTAACACCTCAGCGTAATGCTGAGCCAGCGACCGTTTCACTTTTGCGAAGACACACAACGCTGATAATCTAGTTTTCATGTCTGTATTTTTTTCTTTTTTCTTTTCTATAAAATTGTGTATATTGTGGATTTGTGTGTCTCGCAAAAATGAGTAAATGTGTTCTTTCTTTCTTTCTTCTTTCTTTCTATATCATAAAGTGCTCTAAAATGGGTTCAGAAGCAGTAGAGAAATGACCAGCTTTATTACAACCAAATTATACTATTAGTACTTTCTTGTCTGTGGTAGGTAAAAATCTATAGGTACTTTAATGTTATTGAAGTATAGAATTTTAGAAGGTTATGGTAAAATCTATACTGTAATAAAATAACATTAACAGCGCGAGCGCTCCAAGACGATGAACTACGAACTAGTCCGAAACATGTCGACCTAACACGACTTTTAAACGATTTTATGAGACTGTAGATAAAACTTACCGGCTTCTCTGCCTGTCTCTTTTTCCTCTCTAAAAGATCAGGAGAAATCTGAAACAGATATACAAGCTATTATGTAAGTTATGCGACTCTAGCGCCATCTAGCCGTTGATCGCAAAACTGCTACGGCACATATATTAAATTTCTACGTAGCGCTATCGAAGTTTCTTAAAGCGAATGCAACCCAACTCCAACTCGTATGGAGAAATCTATCTATCTATAGGTACATATAGTAAATCAGTAGAAAGTTCGTGTCTGTACATTAAATAATTTTATCAAAAATAGAGTATGTACCTACATAAAGCAGTCCTAAAAATTTGTAAGCCTTTGACCCACTTCCAAGAGCCGAATTGACTTGAAATTTGGTATGGCAGGATCTATGATAATGCAAGTTAAAAAAAAAAACTAAACGACATTGAAAATGATAACACAGAAAAATCTGAAAAGTAAAGCTATGGCCGGGAATCGAACCCGAATCCTCATCATTCCGTGACGCGTGTTACCACACCGCCCACAGCAGGTGAGTCAGCTGTCACGTGACCTTGTTACTATGCGAATTTTGTCGCCAAGCGCCATCTGTTTGAATGATGTCTGTCCGACACAATTACAAACTCCCGTGGAACTACTGCTCACCAGGGACGAGAGATGGCGCTGTTCAAACGATAGGTACATGAATTAGGTAATGCAACAGTGGCGTAACTATAACGTCTGGGGCCCGCGACAAATTCGTCAGATAAGGCTCCTTCCTCAATATAAACAAGTGCATCAGCGTCCCTTCTGTGCTCTAAACCAAGCCAGTTCGGGGCGTAGAGCTAGGGGCCCCTGGCATTTTGCCACCCCTGCCACCCTATAGTTACGCTACTGTAATGCAAGTACATTCAACAATCGTACAGCCAGACGTTTAATAAATACAATATCGTTACCACATCGCTCCGCTGCCGCATTTGGTCAAAAAGGTAGCTTCTCGTCTTGTAAGCCTGAAATAGAAACAGGTGCTCAAACAGTGATGGCACGTGATGGGCCCGGCAGTTTATAACCAGCTGCCTGATACCATCATTTCGGCCTCGTCGTTAAGATGTTTTAAAATTAAACTCAGGAATTGGCTTCTCGAGCACACATTCTATACATTCGACGAACTCTTTTCCTGGCAGTCAAAGCCTACAGCTTTATGATTTAAAAAAAATGTTTTATTATTTTATTGGTGCTCCAGTTTTATTAAAATTGTAAATTAAAAATGACATGTAATAACTATAAGTATTACGAATAAACGAGTATGAGTATGAGTATGAGTTTGACCCAGGGCACAATTTACGCCGCCGAGAGAGAAGTCGAATGACAATACAATAATCTGGTAGTGGAGTGGTGAGCCAGCCAGGATCATCTCCGCAGGAGGGAACTCTTCAACGGTTGGTCCGATTGACTTGAAATTTGGTACACACACATTTGTATAATTCAAGTACAGTCAGCAAAAAAAAAGGCTTTTATGAAAAAATAAATTTCTTCTGCCCACGACTTCATCTGCGTAGAATTATACATTATAAACCTTTCTCACTCTATTAAAAGAACGCATAAAAATCCGTTGCGTAGTTTTAAAGATCTAAGCATACATAGGGACAGACAGACCACGGAAAGCGGCTTTGTTTTATACTATGTATTGAAGACGTGGATAGACGATATAAGCATATATATCATATAGATGATGATGATGATGGATAAAAATAACTTACTTCTTTAACAGCTTCATCAGTCAATGGTTTTGGTTCCGTCTCCTAAAAAAGCAAAGCAAAAATCACATATATAAAACTAGCGACCCGCCCTGGCTTCGCACGGGTTCTATCAGTGTTTCTCTACCATATACATACATACATACATACATAAATCACGTCTTTATCCCTTACGAGGTAGACAGAGCCTAAAGTAACAAAACCTTAAGGCCACGTTTAGCATGATTAAGGGCGTATAGGTGGAAAGGGAAATCAAAATAATGATGGGTTGCTAGCATCGCCTATAACATGATTCCTAAAACTTTCGCCCATTGTAATGTTATAATATTGTATTCGACTCTCATTTATGAAATAGTTTATTTTATAGTATAGTTTTATCTTTTTGTGACCTTATTATTGGACAATTTTCATTGAAATCCAATTAGTCGATTATTGTAAGTCTAGTTTCACATAATGTATATACAATTCATTTCTGATGTAACTTCGGCCTATCTCTTCCTCTCTAAAATGCTGCGCCCAGCTGGGCGCAATATTGCCATCTTTCTATTGTACCTGTGACATGTGAATTGCATTAAATTCTCTAATATATAAAATTTCCATGTCACAATGTTCGTTCCCGTACTCCTCCGAAACGGCTTTACCGATTCTTACCAAATTTTATATGCGTATTCAGTAGGTCTGAGAATCAGCTACTATCTATCTTGTAATATATAAAATTTCCATGTCACAATTTAACTATAGTCTTTCCAACCATTTATTTTCTCGATGACAGATGTAGTTTGATAGTTATAGTGTTGTGACCTAATAAGTGATCAGTAGATACGATATCGATCCAATTTTATACATACGAGTAGTTGAGAAGTATTCAGCTATGGAGCCAATAAAACAACCGACTTGAATGCTAATTTATTACTAACCGTGCGAAATGGCCAAATGACATTATTCCTGAGTAACATAGGCTATTTTTTATCCCGGTAAAAAATTACAACGTGTACAAAGTCGCAGGAACACATCTAGTTCAATATATACAATACCGATACAATATCAATATTTCAATCATAACATCACTATTAGCATTCCCATATAATGTAACTTTATTAAAACGTTTATTGTTTATCGTACTTTAAAAAGATATTACTGCATATCTGGACTCAATTTGTCTTAGATGCATATTATATGGGATCAAGGAACAAAATTAGGCAGTCGTCATATTTTTTATACCTCGCATTTAAAAGTTAATTTTTGTGTAAAAAGCGCAGTTACATTCTACGGGAGCTGTCATCGAGAAAATAAATGATTGGACAGACTATATAAATAATTTATAAGGCAAAACAACGTTTGCCGGGTCAGCTAGTAAATAAATAAATAAGCATCACTTGGGAACCTACCTCAAAGAGGTCGTTGCGTCTTTCCAGTTCGTCATTTTGTGTGTATTCATTATCCAGTTCCTCTAAGAACGGCACTCCATGGCTGTTGGTGAAAGCCCGCTCTGTGCTAACAGGGCCTCTATTCGGCGCTGACACGCCCAAGCTATGACCAACCATTTGCAGTGCCTAACGTTTAATTTGCTATTCGGGGTCGCCCAAATGTCAGTTTGCCGAACACAATCCGAAGAGAAAGCAATGCGTTTTTAGTAAGCTATTCGGGGCGCCTCGTCATTTTTGTTGGGGATTTTCAACAGCTGTCAAAGTGTGTCAGAAAAAAGAGGAGTTCTGACCGCATATCCTATCAAATCTATAACGAGTTATCTAATAATCATCTATTCAGTGCGATCACATCAAATTGATCAAAATTTAAGCCATAATTAAGAAAAACTAAAACCCCCGAATCCCCAAGTAATCCGAGCCTTTGCAACATAATCGCAGATCGCACAACGCATGGTCAGGCTAGCTGTCAATTTTGGAATTCGATGTGTCAAATCGCCCACTGTATGCCTCACTGATGGATGGAGCAAAGGTGGATGAAAAAGGTTCCAATATTACGTGCGGCTTACTCACGGCAAACATCATTTTTTTATTAATTCGATCGAAAGCTATCCCAAATTATTAAGCGTAAAAAAATATCGATTTTGAATCGAGGAAATATATCTGGAAAACTCAGATTGTTGTGTAATTCGGTAAATAAAAACGGTCTGTGCAAGGTGAGGTGAATCCGCGATCTCAGGGCAATTAATTTGTTTTCAATAATTCTATCGAAACCTATCCCCAATTAAAAAGCATAAAAAAATAGCGATTTTGAATCGAGACCATGAATGTGGAAAATTAAAATTGCTACGTAATTTGTGAAATAAAAACATGATGAGGTCATTGAACTCATGAGGTGTTAAGATCGGTCACCATTTTTAAGTTTTTTTATCAGTTCGTCCCTCAAAGCAAAGGAAAAAACACGTCTCCTATTTGGTCTCGAAACGTCCGTCTAGGCCTTCCCCTCCCAACTTTACCATTCACACTCCCCACATATGTACATAGATCATATTGTTTTGATAGGATTTATTAAAGTACATACAAAAAAACACTGCATTCCGATTTAATAAAGGATATATGTTAATTTTCCAAAAGTTTAGCTTATAATTAATAAAATTCTCATCAACTCAACATATTGAAGGTCTGATTTATAGAATTAATAGTCATCATTTCCATAAAGGATAATAAATCAAATAGTTATTGAAAGGAGAGTTCATTAGAGTAGAAACTGTGTCGGTATTATAGATCTTTAATTAGCACCATTTTTAGTGCATAGTTTTTCAGCAACATGATTCTTCATGAAGGATTATTTTGTTAGCTGGTGGCGTAAGGGTGGGAATAGGGGAAGGATGGAGTCCCACGCAGGGCCATTGTGGCCCCAGTACCGTCTGTAATACTGATACATTTCTAAGTAAGAATAGCCCAGTTAGGTGGCAAATTCATTAGCTATTTTTAGTGTTTTCAAATGTTAGTTTAATGTAATAGGAGGTAACAGGAAATAACTCTCAAAGAACTTTTATTAGCTATAGTAATGATTGATAATTCGCATATTTAATGTATAATGGAGAGCATGCCAAAATATTAATTTTATTTTGAAACAAGATAGTTGCATAAAGGCCGCAGGCAGACAACACAGGGAAAGCGGTGACAGTACAGATCTTGAGAACTTCACGGGTATGACAACTTTAAACTTCAAAACGTGTGATAGTAAACAGGCAAAATGGTTAATCAGATGATTCGAGTTTTAGAAAGTCAAACTATGCATTCAAGCGCAAATAAGTAAAGTATTTTCATGAATATCAAAACAAGAGATAAAGGGCAAACTATATCAAAAATCGGTTTAGCTTTTTGGAATGGCATTCTCTAAGCATGAACAAGCAGACATAGAAAATGTTAATAAAAGTCTGTCAGCAGTCATTTTGTCTTGGCAAGATGTTTTAATTCAAATATTTAAAAAAAAACTAGAAAAGAAAGGCATTTAAGTGTAACATAATTGTTTGATATCATTAATTTATCATAATAAAGTTATAAAGAATAATAACACAGACAAGATAAGTAGACAGATTCAGTAGGTTAAGTATAATAAGTTTAATGTAATAGGAGGTAACAGGAAATAACTCACAAATAAGTTTTATTAGTTATAGTAATGATTGTTAATTACATTAGTTCGCATACTAGCATGCCAAAATATTAATTTTATTTTGAAATAAGATAGTTGCATAAAGGCCGCAGGCAGACAACATTGGGAAAGCGGTGACAGTACAGATCTTGAGAACTTCATGTGTATATGGTCGTAACTTTTCGCCACTCCGTCTGTGCATTTAGCATCCAGGCATGTTTCAATGATTGAATTTAAAACCCGACAATACTGTTCGAACTTCCAGACAGTTGGAGTATCTGTAAACAAAATAAATGTTCATTTTGTTTATATACAACAGACAGACGATGTACAGAAAACAAATTCAGGTTATAGTGAGATTATTACATGAAGGAAATTACAGCCTAGATAATTGTTCATGAAAATTCTTAGAGTGAATAGGCTAGCAACACATTGGTTTTACAAATTTATACAGAGGAAAGTATTGTTTGTTTGTTTACATTGAATAGACTCCGAAACTGGACCTGGTATTGATCCAGTACTGGACCAATTTGAATAATTCTTTCACCATTAGAATCCTACATTATCCCTGTTAAAACATTGGCTATATTTGATTCCACACAGACAAAGTCGTAGGCAGAAGCTAGTTATACATATTTAACTACCCTTGAAGTCTGACAAGATAATCAATGAAATAGTAACAAACAACAATGAATAGAAATGATTTAAGTGATTATATATATATTGCAAGTGGGATGTATTGAAATACTAGTGTTAACATGCAACATTGTCAGCATACAAATTGGTTGTCATTCTTATATATGAGTATGTAAGTTCCTGGCATAAAAGTTTAGTCTATTTTAATTTAAACCTGCATGGTATTATAAGTGCTAAATTTCAACTTGGACAGAGTCATAAATATAATGAACAATCAGCGACTAGTAGTTCTTTAACTTATGTACATACCATCACACCTAAATTTCCGTAGGGGTAAACAGAAACTACTTTTGTACATGTCTGACATACTTTACCATGTTACAGAAAATATATTATATGACTATCAATAATAAAAATAAATTATTGGTTAAGGTAACTTACTTTAGGAGTTCAGTAGATTGGTCTACAGGTTTCATTTAAGTTCGGCTGTCAACCTAAGATCCGTAGTATTTTAACATAATGTGACACGGTTCAAGATGTGTGAAGGACAGTTGCATCCTTGTTATTCATGTAATAATTCACTTTGGCACATTTAGTACCTTGATTGCAATCTGGAAATAGAAACGTACAATTATTGATTAATAAGTCACAGGGACACCAGTAGTTAAATTTAGTCCTTTTCGAAACGAAATTAAGTTCCTTACCAAAAAGTATGTTTAGAAAATAAATAATAAAATAGATGAATAACCGGTACTAACCTGTAATACAACAAAGGATAGTTGTTGATTTAGTTCATGATGCCGACAATGATTCATAAAACATTTTGATTGAATATGAGATATATAATAGCATATTAATGTATACATTCTCATATTGGCTTTGTTCGAACGAAATATTTATCAATCAATAACGTACCTATACCATAATGCACGGAATGTCATAGACAGAAGATGACAGACAGATACGCTAGGATTAGAAACTTTTTTTAAATTATGACAGCTAGTCAGTTAGAAAAGCAAAGGGGTTTGTGGCCATACAGTAAAGTCGTAGGATAATTAAATGAATTTTATAATCATCAAAGGCGGTAGAAACATTTTATGACATGTTTTAGCGTTGTCTTAAATAAAATAGCGTTGACAAGTAGAGTGATCGTGCGTGACAGTTCAAACGGTTGATTGGCTAAGTAAAGTTTTTGGAAGAGGTGCAAATTATATTTTTTTTCGACAGTCGACGTCTTAATAATCGAGGAACTGCAACTCTTTTATTTTTATTTCCTATCATTAATTAGAAATATTTTTTTAAATGCTCGATATGACATTTGTGAGATTTAACGGCCGATAAGCTCTGTTGCCTAGAACTAGCTTGTAATAAAAAAAAACTACGTCAACTGTCACGTTTGACATTGTCAAAAAATAATACCGCGGTTCTGTTTATTTGCATTTGCGTGTAATCAGTGTTAGCAGTGTGTTTTTAATAATATTTCAACGACCTCAGCACAACCTCCTGCCTTTCGATATTGCCGCACTTCTCTTCGACCTTTGCACGATATTTGGACTACGATTTCAGCTACTATCGACGACTTAGGCACTTCTTCTTGGACAACGTTTTTCTGCTTTACGGCGACCCCCGCCTTGACTGTTGGACTGATTTTTTTAATACTGAGGCTTCGCTATTGATCACAAAATGAGCGAATTTGTACGAGCGGATTCAAGAAACTTGCCACACATGGATATGTTCATGATATTGGAATATTTCTACACAAACGATAAGCACAATGTTGCTGAAATAAGAGGTGTGAAGACACTCATGTACGTACTGACGAATTTCACAAACATTCTGATGCATATAATAATCATGATTACAAATATTTAACACATACATACATAGTGTATTGTTGTACATCAAATTAAATCAAAATCATTTAAATTTGGTTACAAATAAGCCTGTGCCCAGCAGTGGGACATAAATAGGCAGATGATGATGATGAAAGATCTTGTGTTATAATGTTTTCCATTGCATTTTAGGTCATCAAGAGGTGGTTATGTTGATAACGCAGTAGGTTATGTGGAAATTAAAAGAGGGAACACTGAATGCTTTGTCAGGGCCAAAGTTGTTCCGGAGCACAAAATAAGGATGAAATATTATCTTGTGACTATTCATTTAGAAGAGGCGAATAGTAATATAATTGATGCAACATGTGATGTTTGTTCTGCATCAGCTGGTAAATACTTACACTATAGAGTAAATATTTATGGTTATTGAAGATTATATTTTCATTGATTTGTTTTACTTTCAGGTGGATGTAAACACACATTGGTGGTGTTATATTGGTTACAAAAAAAATCTACAGAACCATAGCTAGTGAGGGAACACAGCCAATATCCTCCAAGGATATTTTTCCACCCAAGAAAAGAGGAATAGAACTAGGACCAAGAGATCCGGAGAAACTCAATGCATTTTATGAAGAATGTAAAAAAAGAAAAATTGAGGACTTTGATTTTGTCATTTTTACCGGATCATGATAATGGTTTAACAAAATGGTGTACATTTGACATGATACTTGATTTTACAACTAAAACTAATAATCACAGTTTTGAAAATTTTAAAAGCAATGTGTCTGTGACCCAATTTGAGATGGTGATTTTTTTCATAATCTATCACATCAGGTATCGTTGGATAGGTCTTTCAGAAATATTTTTGTTAACAAGTGTATATTTATAAAAATAAGGACTAATTTGTACATTTTAAAATAAAACAAACAAAAATTATTGTATTTTTATTATGTCACCTTGCAAATTGACTAAAGCACATTATAACTGCTTCGTCCACATATCAACCAAAAATATGTTTTAGGAAGACCAAGATACATTTTGAAGTTTCCTTAATAATTCTTAAGATATGTGTACGTCCTGACATATTATTCCCTTCCTTTTGTCTCCTTGGTTGAGCTTGACGATGAGGGGCTCTGGGTTCATATCACGTCGGTGTTGATGAACGACTTGCAGTTGAAGATGACAGCTTGCTTGGCATGATTTTTTCAGTAATATTAGCTGAACAGGCTACACATTTTACTGATGGTTTCACCAAAATCATATATTCAAACAAAGCCATTGTTTGAATATATGATTTGGGTCCGAGTCGAAAAATCACACTGGAAAAAAAGAATCAAATTAATTTTACAAACCAGACCTTTATAATAACTACTAGCTATTATATTGTTTTACACTAACAATTTTGTCAAAATTTTTACTATTTTGGGTTTTTGGTTCCTACCATAGAAAAATTGTTATCACTCAATCTGTCACTTAATTTTTCTTTTTATACAGGTACATAATTTTACCTCTGAATCTGGCACGGTCCCAGGGTAGGGGTATGTTGCAGTAACTGCTTTGAGCCAGATCTTTTGTGTTAGGCTGCTTTCATCATTCAACATTTCCTAAAAATAAGCACATAACGAAGTACATATCAGCGTCCAATTTACACTTAATTTTTTGCCTTAAGAAGAGAGGATTCACCAAAGAAAACAATAGGCGTAGCAATGAACTAAGGTGAATAAATTGTTCACATCTTTTTGTAGTTAACTGTACAATAATGGCAAGGGATAAATATCCTGTGTTTACATTCATAATAACACATTGAACATTTAAATAACCTTGTTAATTAATATAATGAAGAAAAATTACAAATTATAAAATAAGACACCTAGCTGACACTTACAATCTCATGGTATGCTTTGGTTAATATCAAGTTTGCAGTATTTTTTAGGTGTAATTAGCCAGATTTACTTTGGTAGCAATCTTCCTCAATCTGTAAATATAATAAAAGCATTTTACTAGATTCAATAATCTTAATTTCTTACAACAACATTAACTGCAATATACTCACATTGATATGTTCCTCACAGACATATGACTATATGAGTTCCGTTTCGGACAGTTCATTTCTAGAGCTTGGCACCAAGTCGCTTGTAAAGCCTTTGTTAAGCTCAAATATTTGGAAAATCCCGTCTATACTTCTTATATGACGGTACAAAGCATTGGAGTACATCCCTGTAATACTTAATTTCCTCTGCAGTGCTTTGGGGATCGTCCAAATCCATTACACTCGTGTGGAAGTACAAAAGTCCAAGAAGCAGTGCCTAAGTCGTGGAAAGTAGCTGAAATCGTAGTCCAAAATATCGTGCAAAGGTCGAAGAGAAGTGCGGCAATATCGAAAGGCCGGAGGTTGTGCTGAGGTCGTTGAAATATTATTAAAAACACACTGCTAACACTGATTACACGCAAACGCAAATAAACAGAACCGCGGTATTATTTTTTGACAATGTCAAACAGTTGACGTAGTTTTTTTTTTATTACAAGCTAGTTCTAGCCAACAGAGCTTATCGGCCGTTAAATCTCACAAATGTCATATCGAGCATTTAAAAAATTATTTCTAATTAATGATAGGGAATAAAAATAAAAGAGCTCCAGTTCCTCGATTATTAAGACGTCGACTGTCGAAAAAAAATATAATTTGCACCTCGTCCAAAAACTTTACTTAGCCAATTTTAGGGGCATTACATTTTATTCGGCTGGCAATTTCAGCGCAACGTTTGCCAAACAGAGGCTTTGTGTTTTCGACGCATGGATGCCAATCCTATGCCGTACCTATGACGAAGTGCGCCGTTACAGCGCCGAATAGAGGCCCAGGCTCCTTAAATCATACACATACATACATATATCACGTCTTTATCCCTTACGGGGTAGACAGAGCCTAAGGTAACAAAACCTTAAGGCCGTGTTTAGCATGATTAAGGCCGTATTGCTGGAAAGGGAAATCAAAATAGTGATGGGTTGCTAGCCGCATCACTTACAACATGATTCCTGAGACTTTCGCCCATTCCCTCGATTAATGCGTGGGGGATTTTTAAAATATTTAATTTAATTTTTTGTGTTTACTATTCTACATCAATGGGTGTCGTATGTATAGTATATTTTATTATTATTATTTGTTTCCATGCTGGTCTGGGAGCAAAGGAAAAACATAGAATATACCAGTTGCTTCTCTACCCGCGCAGATGGTAAAAGCCCATCGAGGGAATGGGCGAAAATCATTGGAATCATGTTATAGGCGATGAGGCTAGCAACCCATCACTATTTTGATTTCATTTTTCACCTATACGCCCACATTCTTGCTAAATGTGGCCTGTAGGTATCTGTTACCTTAGGCTCTGTCTACCCCGTAAGGGATAAAGACGTGATTTGTGTGTGTGTGTGTTTATATTAACTTGCAACGTATGTATGTAGGGTGCCGGCACCAGTGTTCGACACTTTAAGCTGATAGGCACCAGTAATGGACACTTAATTCAATTTAAAGATATTATGGTTATAAATTGACTGTTGGAAAATAAATGACTATGCCTTAGTGTCTTTTAAATAAGAGTTAATGTGCATTATTGGGTCCATGTCCATTACTGGCGCCGTCACCCTGTGTAAGCAGATATCTTCATCCGATTGAGCTGAAATTTTGCATACCTGTGTAAGTCAGATGACAATACAATAATCTGGTACAGTTTGACAACAAAAATAATGCTCCACGATGTACCTGCGCAGTATACCAATTTTAGTAGCGCGGGAAACTCTGGCGCTGTTATTGGTCGATCGATTTCGTACCAACAATGGCAAAATCGTGTAAGCGGGACAGAGCTAAGAATGCAAAGCAAGAAATACTCTGCCAGTTGCGCTTGCAAATAAAGTTCGATATAGATTATTTACACGTTCGGCTACCATTGGAAACTGGTCTGCGCTTCTCTGCGCAAACGAATACTGCCGATGCGCATTATATTTGTTGTCAAACTGTAGTAGAATTCTGGTGGTCCAGCCAGGACCGTCTCCGCAGGGAACTCTTCAACGGTTGCTCCGATTGACTTGAAATTTGGTTCACATGTAGGACAGACGACAACGCAAGTACAGTCAGCAAGATTGTTTCTAAAGTTATTTTACCTCTTTGCCGAAGAACCGTTGGATCAAGTCGTGATACAAGATGTCCTTCAACGTGGGTTTCTCAAACTTTGAGTTCACTATCACTGCACCTTTTAGGTTCGACCGTACCTCATAGACTGGGGCATCCTCCGTCTGCAACAATAGCTCACATCTGACATCGCACTTTAACATCGCACTTTTAATTAAATACTAGTTTTCGTTTTGACTATCCCACGGGAACTATTTAATCTCCTGGGGTTAAAAATATATATAATGATGACCAAAGATATAAGGGGGCGTTCAAGTATTACGTAAGCGCTTGAGGGGGGCGGGGGTCTTTGCTTTGCTTATTTTTGATGACATGGTGGGTGGGGGGGGGGGTCGTGGTGATTACTACAGCAGTTTCGATTCGAACTGCTGCTCACGAATCAATAAAAAACAGAATCCATTACCTAAAAGAAAAATGCATATAGGTACCAGTGATACGTAAGCATTTAGGAGGTTTGCTTACTTTTGCTGACAAGGGGGAGGAAATAATTGTAAAAAATCTGCTTTCGTATTACTTGAATGGCCCCTATGGTGCTGTGCACATTTTTATTTACATTGGTCCAACAGTTTCGGAGATTAGACCGTACAAACAGAAAGTAAACTGCGGTGTGGAACCGTATTGCGTAGAATTACGAATAGGAAGAATCGGGTTTAACGATAACATAATTCTGCAAGTATAGTCAGCAAAAAACGTGCTCGGAATGGAATTTAAAAATAACTTACCTCAACTTTGTAGATATAATGTCCAGAGTTCAGGCTCGCAGCTAGCACGAGCATCCAAGATATCTGAAATAGAAAGGAATTAATGAGACAAAAGAATAAAGGCGTGAATCTACGTACGCATGTATGGTCAAATAGTGGGCCTCCCCCATAGACCTGCTATGGGTGGTGTAGGGGTATGGCACGCGTCACGGAATGACGAGGACCGGGTACGTTTTTTTTTTTTTTATATGAATAGGAAGGCAAACGAGCAAGTGTGATGGTAAGTGATCACCACCGCCCATAGACACCCGCAACCCCGGAGGGATTGCAGATGCGTTGCCAACCTAGAGGACTAAGATGAAATGCCTCTTGTGCCCGTAATTTCCCCGGCTGTCTTACTCTCCACACCGGAACACAGCAGCGCAAGCACTGCTACTTAGCGGCAGGATTAGCGAGTAAGATGGTGGTAGCGATCCGGACGGACCTTGCACAAGGCCCTACCACCCGCAAAATATTCTTTCCCAGCCATAGCTTTACTTTTCGGATTTTTCTGTGTTCTAACTTTTAGTGTCGCTTAGAATAAAAAGAAACACAACACATCACTGTAGCTTCTAATTTATGCTGATTTTCGCACATCAAAAATCGGATGAAAGCCAAGAACGCATTTGTGCGTTCCCGGCGAATACGTCAGAGTTACTTACCAGTAATATCTTCATATTGACTTCTTGGTGATAACTGAGGCTTAACTGTGAGATAATTCCTAGACAGTGGTTTTATATATAACAGATATAATTGGATTTTTATTTGTCTACGTCCTTTATCGTAAATTACCGTTATATCGATATATCAATTAAAATAAAACCGTCCGTATTTTAGTTTTCTGACGCACATAGAGAGAGATAGAGAGAGAAACATTTATTTACACACATTCGATACACATAGACATAAAAGAAATACAATATACGTAAGAAAAAAAATCTAAATAACATTGAAAACACAGAAAAATCCGAAAAGTAAAGTTATGGCCGGGACTCGAACCCGGATCCTCGTCATTCCGTGAAGCGTGCTATACCCCTGCACCACCCACAGCAAGTAGGTAAGCCTTCCTAGCTGACACCGGACGACCGGATGGCCCAGTGGTTAGAGAACCTGACTATGAAGCTTGAGGTCCCGGGTTCGATCCCCGTTCGGGGTAGATATTTGTATGAAAAATACGAATGTTTGTTCTCGAGTCTTGGATGTTTAATATGTATTTAAGTATGTATTTATCTATGTAAGTATGTTTATCCGTTGTCTAGTGCCCATATTACAAGCTTTGCTTAGTTTGGGGCTAGGTCAATTGGTGTCAATTGTCCCAAGATATTATTATTATTATTACTTAAGAATAGTACCGATATGGTGTAAAATATTCCCGTTCAGCAAAATGTTTTCACGTCTTTATCCCTTACACACACACTTACATAAAGCATGAGGTAACAACACCTAAAGGCCACGTTTAGCATGATTGCGGGCGTATAGGTGGGAGGAATCAAAATAGTGATGGGTTGCTAGCATCGCCTATAACATGATTCCTAAGATCACCTTCCCTCGACAGGCTTTTGCGAGCGCGGGAAGAGAAATAGCTGGTACATTCTATGTATTTTCTTTGCTCCCAGTGGATAAGGATTTATATTTTTTTTATTTTAAGTACTTGTGTGACAGAGAGCGTACACTAAGCTTAAGAAAATGACTTTCTGCCAAGTTCCTTGCGGCGCATTCTTCTTGGCAATGATGGTCTTTCCGAATGCTTTGGGGCCCGATTTTTGAAAGCACATGTGTGAAAATACCACTCGAAACTGGTGAAAAATTGTGCTCAATTTGAAATACGAGTAGCTTAGAAGACTTATGGCTCTCATTAATCTTGTGAACTAGCCAAAACTTTGATAGGAGCTGTAGTTTAGAAGATATAAGCTGATTTATACCACTTTCGAGTTTGTATTCACATATGTGCTTTCAAAGCATCAGGCCCCTGGTAGTTTCAAAAAAGACATGTAAAAGAGTCCTTGGCGGCCAATTTGTAATTTTTTTCTTGCAGTACCTACCACATGAATTAAAATAAGCACACCCGTATGAAACCACTAGATCACAAAGTAATCGTAGATTCCCTGTCATACACCGTTGAGTCATCCAAATCATGAATGGCTGTGGTCTGCTAATGGAGAAAAAGGTATTTAGGAAAATTAGTCCGTCTCCTTTATTCTCAGAAGAGCTATGTGTCAATATACATACATGCATACATACAGTCACGCCTCTTTCCCATAGGGGTAGGCAGAGACTACTTCGTCCCACTTGCTACGATTCTGACATACCTCTTTCGCTTCAATATACATACACATACACATACACAAATCACGTCTTTGTCCCTTACGGGGTAGACAGAGCCTAAGGTAACAAGACCTACAGGCCACGTTTAGCAAGACACTGAGGGCGTAGAGGTGGAAAGTGGAATCAAAATAGTGCTGGGTTGCTAGCCACATCGCCTATAACATGATTCCTATGATTTTCGCCCATTACCTCGATGGGCTTTTACGTGCGCGGGAAGAGAAGCAATTGGTACATTCTATGTTTTTTCTTTGCTCCCAGACCAGCGTGGAAGTAGCGCTTCAATATGTATGTATATAAACTCTTTAGAGTGCAAGATAAACATAAAACAAATGAGACAACAGTGTTTCTTCCATGCTGGTCTGGGAGTAAAGAAAAAACGTAGAATTTACCAGTTGCTTCTCTTCCCGCGCAAATGGTAAAGGCCCATCGACGGACGATCTTAGGAATCATTTTATAGGCGATGCTAGCAACCCATCAGTATTTTGATTTCCCTTTCCACCTAATACGCCCTTAATCATGCTAAACGTGGCCTTAAGGTTTTGTTACCTTAGGCACTGTCTAGCCGTAAAGGATAAAGACGTTACATATGTATGTATGTGTGTAACAGTGTTTTAAAATTAGTCTTTCTTGCGGAGGGAGCATACCAGCAACTGTCGGCATCTCTTCCCGCGCAGATTGTAAAAGCCCATCGAGCGAATGAGCGATCTTAGGAATCATGTTTATAGGCGATGCTAATAATAATAAAATTCTTGTCCATGTCATAAATTTGCATAAAATTAAAGAACTTGGCTTAGGTCCGTGCGAAGTATTTCCTCCTAGGGAGAGATTTAGTTAAAAATAAGAATAATAATAATAATCATTTATTTCTGAGAATATGGTACAATACAGATTGGTTAGTGAAAGTGGTTCAACATATTCTGCCAGCATCGGCGTAGAAATATTTTAGTCTAGCAATAGTATTATCTTGGACATTATTATTAACAACTATAGATACCTAGGCACATTTTAATAGTTACATGTAATGTCAAAATAAATCATCAATTTCAAACGCACCATATCCATAGATGGTTAGTAGCCTTAAATATTACAACTATGTCAGTAGATTTAAATAATTCAATAATTCAATAGCATCAAACTCATCACTACTTTCATTCCCCTTTCGATGCTAAACGTGGCGTTTAGGTGTCGTTACTAGGCTCTGTCTACCCCGTAAGGGATACAGACGTGATTCATGTATGTAATTACTCAGAAAATTAATCGAATATGTCATTTATGGAATGTCAAATGTCTCATGACTAATCTTATTTCACAAAAGATAAGAACTAGAGATTTGTTTCTATGATTAATAAACAAAGAAATGCATTAATGTATTTATTATAGCTTTGATCATGATAATTTGTATATTAGCGTGAAAGTATTCTTCACAGTCGATTTCTCATACCTATACACCTAGGCGGGTTATCACGTCTTAATACGATTCAATTGCGATTCAGTTTAGGTTCGCTCGCTGTCAGATCCATACTGAAACTGATAGCTAAAACCTGAACTAGGGCCCGATTTTTGAAAGCACATCACTCGAAAGTGATATAAATCAGCTTATATCTCCTACAGCTCTAATCAAAGTTGTGACTAGTTCACAAGATTAATGAGAGCCGTGATTGTCTTCTATGCTACTCGTATTTCAAATTCAGCACAATTTTTCACCACTTTCGAGTGGTATTTTCACACATGTGAAGTACATACTGGGAAGTAGACAAGCGCTGGATGAGTAACTTATTTCAAAACACAAACCACAGGGTTGAGTGTTTTTAAAGTTACGAATCCAGCAATTGCTTTTCCAGCTGAGGGAGATAATGTTTTTCTAAAACATTGAGAGGAATTGAAAATAAATTTTATTTTGCACTATACTTCCTCGCTATTTTGGTGGTTTTCATGTTCCCGCCTTTTTTCTTAAGTTTTTTTTTATGTCAACTGTCACCGTAAGCTATTTGAGACATTGATAAAAACGTTAGACTGGAACAAGCGCACTTCTCGGCCATCGCCCTGGCTGTAGGACATTGTTGTTCATTATTCCATAGTCAAAGATGACTTAAAAAAAGTTAAAAACAAATGAAAAACAGTCCAGCAATCCGATTTATGGTTCGAAAATCGCGCCCTTCGTGTCTGTTACTTAGAATACAATGACAACATTTACCACAATGTTTGAGAAAAATAAATAAAACACTGGTACTTAACAAATTTTATTAGAAAATAACTTATTAAACCTAAATTAAATACTTAATGTTCATGTTACAGGATTTTAATCGAGGAAAAAACCGGAGGAGGATCTCAATTCCAAGTGTATAATTATTTTATTTTTTTATGTACGATCACTCATAACTTTTTACAGATTTTGATAGTTCTTTTTTATTTGGAAGATCGTCCCATATAAATTAAAAAAAATATTCTAACCCTAAGGATAGAAATACAGGCGATGATTCACTCACAGATTTAATGCCAAGTTGTGTACAAACAAAACTATTCAAAAAAGCTGTTTTTTCTAACAAAAACTAAGACCACCTTCAAAAATAACCGCTAAAAAGTGAAAAATGACAAAATTCATATCAAAATACATTTCGGTGTGTGCTACCTACTGATTTGATGTCGGTGCCTCTGATCTAATACCCAATACCCAATACGGGTGACCGCAGAGCTGGCAGCTTCCTTGGACTGCGTATTGGTATCGCTGTCCAAAGGGGGAACGCTCCCAGCATTTGTGGTACTATGCCACTGGGGCCCCTCCTTTTTTAATTATTTTATTTTAAGATTAGTTTTAGTTTAATTTGTAATTAGTTTTTAATTCCCCTTTTGTATTTTTTTCATTATTCAAGTATATGCACCGACTTCAAACATATTAATAGGGTAGTTTGCTATGAAATTTGTATGGTTATTTTTGACTTTCACTATGTTTTTTTTGATACCTACTTATATTGATGGTAATTGTTATTCAATCTACATTATGTACACCAATTTTCAAGGCAATCGGAAAACTGGAGTTCCTCTAAAAATGCTTTACAAGTTTAGCGTACATTTTATTAGCCTTCATTTACATGACCTTCGTCATGTTAAAAGTCTGTTTAGCCACGGGGGCATTGCTTTTATATCTGAACGGGTTAATATTCATATTGTTTTTCAATGCTTGAACATGTACATGTTCTACCACAGGTATAGGCATCCCTGGTAAACCTTGAGCGACCATGGGACTTTTATCGATCATCTTAAGTTGGTCATCTTTTTTAATACCCTCTTCACCCGGCTTATTGGGCGACGCGAACGATTTAAAATAATCTTCGTCAATAAAATATCTGGTGTTATCTTTTTGTATCAACGTTTCGAAATCGAAGTCTGTTTTGGGGTCTGTCGGTTGGTTTACGTGGACGACGTCGTTCTTGTGTATAGCTTTATGAGCGCCTTCGCTGTATACTATGCTGGCTACTGGTGCTTCTGATTTAACGGAAGGTCTGCAAGGCTTATACGCATATATAAAAGGCACGTCTGTGTTATTGTTTGGCTGTCTCAAAAACACTGGATGCGCCTTGACGTTAAGTTCATGTTCGTGTTCATGATTGTCTTCTTTTATTTGTTTATGTATTGCTTTTGTTAGTTCGGGTATGCCTTGTATTTTATCTGTGATTTTGGTCAAGAATGTCTGTAATATGTCCGTGTTTTGATCGATTTTGTTTAAAATGCGGCTGGTTAGGCGTTCGTTTTGAGATATTGCTGATAAAAGTTTCATTTTAAGCGCTTCTACTAGTTCTGGTTTTGCTGTTGTTGTTGTCATCAATGTTGTTGTGGTGGTTGTGGTTGTTGTAGTTGTTGGTTCTGTTGTAGTATCCTTTTCTTTTTCTTTAAGATGATTACATAGAATATCACTCATAGGATCTTTGTCTGCATTTAGAGTATCAAAATGTGAAGGCGCTAATATGTCCATCAGATCTTTTTTAGCTTCCACAGGAGCCTCTGTAGTCTTTGTTCGTGTCATTTTATGTATTTTATCTTTCAAGCTGTTGAAATGTTTGTCGATACTTTCTTTTTGTGCTTGCAACATGCGCGTCAGTTCTTCATTCTTAGTATCTACGACTGGTGTTGTCGCTACTTGAAAATGTATTTCGTTTTTATTATTGTTATTACGATGCTCAAAAGATTTCATTTCTTGGTATGGAAACCCGATTGTTTGCAAAGCGTTTATGAAACCACTCGGTGGATTGCCATCATCGGTGCTATTAGCTGATTCTATTTTGGATATTTCAGAAACATTAACTAGCGAGGAATAAAGTACACCGTTTTTGTTGAAAGTCTTGTTAATACTTGTATGGACTTCTTTGAATCCTGAACTGGTGTCATTATCATCCTTAGGTAGCAGTTTCACTGTGACTTTGTAGTTTGCTTTAGGGTACGGAACGAGGGCATGAACTAAATCTTGCACTTTAGGCATTCGTTCTTCCATCATACCATCTTGATCATTGAGTGTTTCTATTGCAGCTTTACGATTATTTGGTTTAACGAAAACCCTCCCTAATCCAGCGGGTATAGGAGTAGCAAAATCGTCTTCTGCATCTTCAACAAAAACGTGTGGGTATTTAGACATAAGATTGTTATGCCGTACTTTGTCTTCTAGAGCAAATATTTTTGGCTTAGCTTCTTCAAAAATTTGTGGATCGTAATCTGCAGTATCTTCTGCTTTATCTTCTTGGGACTCAGGCGCATCTGTGCGTCTTACCACAGCTCTATCAGCGTACATATTTTCATCAGATACTATGTAAATATTTTCATCAGAATCGCTGTGTCCTTTCATATCTTTGGCTATTATTCTTATTTTACCAATCTGTCTCTTATTCCGTTTGCTTTTAAGGAAAAACTTCTGTTTCGGCATAGCTTTAGTGTTTATGAATCTATTGAGGCGTATTTTAGTGTTCAGGTTCATAATTTTCTGCACGCTATGCGAGCGTTTTTTTCTATCCAAGAAACTTGCAAGATCGAATATTTCTGACGGCTTCAATTTTTGTTGGAAAATACTGTCCAAATCCGTGGTTTCATCTTTATTTTCTTTTGCTTCTGTGTTACTTTTTTTCCTCATCTGAAGTACTGGTAGCGAAACTTTCTTTTGTTTGTGTTCGTATATTTCTTGATAGTTGTCGTATGGCAGAAACTTGTCATCGAATATGATCTTATATTCGTTTGAATGGTAATCGGCACCTTTAATACCTTGATCTACTGAACGCTTATTAACAACATGCTTATCTTCACCTTCGTTTAGTTTCATATCACCAAGTTTGTTAATTTCAATGTCTCGCTTCTTCATTTCATGTTTTAACACAGTAATGCCTTGTCTCGCATAATCAGGGTTATTTTTATCATAAGTCTGATGGTAAGCGTTAACAAGACTTTCTATTCCTGTAAATAGTTTAATACTTTCAGGATCAGGTGCATGGTCGACGTACTGATTTAAACCAATGGAAAAACCGCTACCTTCTATGTCTTTGATCATAAACTGTAAGTTACCTAAATCGAGATACGCGTTAGGATTTTCTTCACTTAAGTTTGCATCTGTATTCAAAGGAACCTGTAATCTTTGAGGTATTCCAGATAGTTTCATTACTTTACTGAAATCAACATCTACTTGACTTAGTTCTGCTGAATTAATTGATTTGGACGTAGAAAAGAACTTAGGCCCAACTTCCCTCTTTCTCCAGTCTTGGCCATTTTCATCTGACACTCTTGGTAAAGGATTCGAAACAGGAGCTGCTTTGCTGATGGGAGCTTGTTCTCTATACATATTAAGATTATAAGAGAGCATGTTTTTACTATTTTTACTCATAAACTGAGGTTCAGTATCGTTTTTGTGTGCGAGAGAACTTTGCGTCCTCTTTCTGATATGCAATTCCTGACCTCGGTCTTTAACTGGTTTCTTTTGATCTATTATTTCTTGATTCGAATGTATGGCTTTTTGTATTTTCTCTATGAGCTGCCTTATTAACTCCTTCTTTTTCTTACCTTTCATGCCCTTGTCATCGAAATGTGTTTCAATTTCTACATAAAGTTCATCGTCATCCTTTTTCTTAATTGGCTTTTTGAATCTTTTTGTCTCTTTCATGTGGTGCAATTTAATATTTCTCTTGAGACGTTTCTCTGTGTATTTGATGGGCTGTTCCGTTATTTGATTTTTTTTCTTATATTTACTCAAGTATTCAATCAGTACCGAATTAACGTAAGACTTAGGTATATCTCTGCCTTCGAAGTTTTGTTTTAGTATGTCGGAAATTATTTCGACGTCGCTGTTTTCTGTGGTTGTGGTTGTAGTTGTGGTTTCTAACGTTGTCGGTTTAGTCACTGTTGTTGTTTCATCTTCATCCATGCTCCTAATTTTAATCGATTTACCATTGTATATCAATCTTATGATGCCTTTAATGTTTTCGTTAGAATTTCTGAAATAAAAATACCACGTCAGCATACAATACAATAGTTACAACAATACAATAACTATCACCACATATAACAACCAAAACAGAAAAAAGGTATACAGAATAGTACAAGGTAACAATAGGCGGCCTTATCGCTACAGAGCGATCTGATTCTGATTGTTATATCTATGAGTATGTTAAAATAAACACATTTCAACTTACTGATCAAATTCTTTGTCATTCTTTTGTATGTCTATCAATGTTTTTATGAAGAACTTAGGACCTGAAATATAAAAGTCAAGTTTCGCTTTATCACCTTCATCAAGCCTTATGGTATTTATTTATAATTCTATCAAAACGGTCTCATTTAAATGCATTACAGTATAGTGCATTGGGGTATCTTCGAAATTGGGGGAATTCGAAACTCGTGGATATCCACTAAACGGGGAACAATTACATAATCTAGCAACGCTTGCCTAAAAGCTCCAATGTCTTTAGCTTCTAGATAAGCCAGATTATGGAATTCTTCCCCTACAAATTAATATACTATTTAATATATTACTTACTAGTGTTATTGCGTTTTCTATTTCTAACAACTTCATTTGGTTTCTCTGCTAGAGTGGTAGCTTTCTCAGTGGAGCCTTCTGTTATCTGTTGCTGTAATTTCTTACATTTCACTATTTCTTCGAAGAATTGGTTTTCTTCATTGAGAGGCGTTGTAGTTTGTACAGCTCTAGGTTCGGTTGTTTCTTCGTTATTGTCTTCATTCGGTGATATAGCTATTACAGCATCATCTGTGACATTGATATTTTTGAAAATCGTTTCGAGAATTAAGATTATTTCATGCTTCTACGCTGGTCTGGGAGTAAAGAAAAAACATAGAATGTACCAGTTGCTTTTCTCCCCGCGGTAAAAGCCCATCGAGGGAATGGGCATAGGAATCATGTTACCTATAGACGATGCGATGTAGATACGCTGTATTTACTATTGCTAGTTACGTGGTTTTGCACTATGGGTGTTGTGTAGGTACGCAGTATTTACCAGTGATAGTTACGCGGTATTGCACTATGGGTGCTGTGTAGATACGCAGTATTTACCAGTGCTAGTTACGTGGTATTGCTCTGTGGGCGTTGAGTAGATACGCAGTATTAACCAGTGCTAGTTACGCGGTATTGCACTATCCCTGACATTATGATATTTTTGCCTTCAAATTTGTAATTCCCACTCACCTTTAACCGCCCTCTCTGTATGTTTGTAACTCCTCACCAGCGTATGCACTTTCTTGTACACCTCGTTCAAATCCATATGCCCTACGACACCCTTTAGCAAGATATTATGCATCGCCATATGGAGCATTTCTTCATTCTTCGTTTCATTAGCATCACCAGCCTCCTTCGCTTCCTTAGCTTTAGCATTGTCAGTTCTAACATATATGTCATTTTCGTCTTGAGCATGGTCTTTGTATTTTTTTAGCGCAGTGCTTTCTTCTTCGTCAAGTTCCTCTAAGAGGGTTGCTAGCCGGTGTGTGAGGATGCTCTTCATTTTAGGATTCTTTATGTGCAAGAGGAAGTCAGGAGTGTCTGGAATATGATGGATTTCATTAAGAAAAATAATGCCAACACCAATGAAATAATTAAGGTCTATTCTAGAGCATGAAAGAGACAACTGCAGCCCAGATTCATCGTTACCATAGAAAACTAATGAACGGCTTTTAGTAGTCCCCTTTTCCTCTTCCATTCCACTGAACCGATATTGTTGCTTTCAGGTTTAACAAGAAGGACTTTTGGCTATGCCATTATGTTACTCTTCTTTATTTTATTCGTTGAAATGATTTCATTAACATCTGAATTTTCATTTAATTTTAAAATTATATTTCTAAACGACCCTGGAAATTAGAACACAGAAAAATCCAAAAAGTAAAGCTATGACCGGGAATCGAACCCGGATCTTCGTCATTCCGTGACGCGTGCCCCTACACCACCCATAGCAGGTGGGTAGGCCTTCGAATTTTTCTGTCTGTTACTAGCTGTCACGTGACCTTGTTACTATGCGAATTATGGCATCGAAAATCGGCAAGTTTTGTGGCTTTCGAAGGTCTCTAGCTTTTTTAATAATTGAAATTGGAATATAAGCTACCCTAAAAATTTCATTTTAGATACAAGCTTTTTGGTGACTGTACTTGCATTGTCAGCCGTCCTACATAACATGTGAACCAAATTTCAAGTCTGACCAACCGTTGAATACTTCTCTGCGGAGACGGTCCTGACTGGTTCACCAGAACTCCACTACCAGATTATTGTATTGTCATCTGACTTACGCAAGTATGCAAAATTTCAGCTCAATCGGATGAAGATATTTGCTTCAAAATTGAGCCGCAAGATTCCACCCGGACAAACATACATACATAGCAAGTTAATAAAAGCTTGTAAAATAATAATAAGTTCTAATGTGATCATGGTTGCGGGAGGGGAAGGCCTAGGACGTTCCGAGACCAAATAGGAGACGTTTTGGAAAAAGGTCAGGTCAGGTACCCGAAACCGACGAGCATGTATGAAGAGATTGATGTGGATGAAGCGAAAGAAGTCAGGATCGTAGCAAGTGGAACAAAGTAGTCTCTGCCTACCCCTGTGGGAAAGAGGGGTGACGGTATGTAGGGGAGACCGAGGCGAGTTGAGACAGAGGTGAGTTGATACAAAGCCTTTTTCTCTGCACCTATGACAGTTAGCGAGGTCACAACTTCACACTAACTGTGGAGTGTAGAAAGAGCAACGAATTAGCGAAGTTACCAGCCCGATAAACTGTCACAGTTCAGAGAAATCGGCTTTGTATCAACTCACCTCTGTCTCAACTCTCCTCGGTCTCCCTATGTATTATCCAGGGAGGAAACAGAGGAATATGCTTGTATTGAAAGCCTATTCATCCTATTCCTTAACGTAGCTGCATACCAAGGGATCTTTTGTTCCTGTAAGCCTTGTTACCATAGTCTTTTCTGCCACCACCATAGTATTCCGGCACTTCTGATGTCGTCTCGTACGTGTCTATCACGTGACTTGGTCCCTCCGAGGATTCTAGAACGTAATAGTACATTGTGTGTTTAGGGCGGTAAGTAAGGAATTACGGCCGAGGCCGCGATAGAAGCCCGAAGTCGAAGCCCGTGAAGCATACAAAGTTTTTCATCACATTTGCGAGTAAATAAATATAATAAGGTATTAATAGCTCAACAACAAGTCAATATAACAATTTTACAAAGTTCGGGGGGCTGTTTTTCTTTAAGCGGTTTTTTTTTTATGTGAATAGGAAGGCAAACCAGCAAGTGGGTCACCTGATGGTAAGTGATCACCACTGCCCATAGACACCCGCAACCCCGGAGGGATTGCAGATGCGTTGCCAACCTAGAGGATTAAGATGAAATGCCTCTTGTGCCCGTAATTTCCCCGGCTGTCTTACTCTCCGCACCGGAACACAGCAGTGCAAGCACTGCTACTTAGCGGCAGGATTAGCGAGTAACATGGTGGTAGCGATGAGGACGGACCTTGCACAAGGTCCTACCACCCCCAAAAATGGATGGCGCGCTTTTACCCACAGATAATACAAATATTGCGTTCAAATTTTACAGCCATGGCGTATTATATAAAAAATCAACGTTTTATACAATAAACAAAAAAAAAAAACTGACTTCAGGAAACGAAACTATTCCAAAACAAACTAATACGCACTAAAAAGAAAAAATATGAATCTGAAGTACCTACATATGAGACAGCGCCGTTTAAATGAAACGGACGATTTGTCGCACACATACTTAATGCTAATTTTAGACTTATATGGTTTTCTCATGGGTGCCATTGTCAGAACTGGACCAAATTGAAATGGGACCACACGGGAAGCACCAGCTTTCAAATAAAAAAGAAACATTAAAATCGCTTCGCCCAGTCGAAAGTTAAGAGGTAACAAACATAAAAAAGAAATACAGGCGAATTGATAACCTCCTCCTTTTTTTGAAGTAGGTTAAAAAGTATTCAATTTTATCATAAATATTAAGTATTGTATTTATCAGCGAGATTTCAATTAAATTCGATTTTAGATAACTTAACGAGGAAGACGTAAAATTGTATTTACAACTCTGGCGATAAAGCCAGATTCAGTGTTTGTCAATTGTATTTGTCTTGTTTATTTTGTACAATAAAGAGTTTACATACATACATACATACATAAAGCCTTTGGCTCGTGCGGCAAGTTGCTGCGATCAGAGACATTATTTATTTCACCCTCGGAATGTAATTCACTATTACGTTGCTCCGGGCCGTAAGTAGCCATTTCCACTTCCTGGCCACAGGAAGACGTAAAATTGGGTTTACAGCACGTCTAGCACGAGAGCGCACAAGAGTCGCGTCGCGCGCGAGTTAGATTGCCCGTTCTTTTCTTACTGTACCAACAAGAAAGAGACGGGTAGTCCAACTCGCGCACGACGCGACTTTCGTGTGCTCTCGTGCTAGCGGGGCAGCTCTGGCAATAAAGAAAGCCCAAGGGGCCTGATTTTTGAAAGCACATCACTCGAAAGTGGTATAAATCTGTTTATATCTTCAAAACTACAGCTCTAATCAAATTTTTGACTAGTTCACAAGATTAATGAGAGCTGTGATTGTTTTCTATGCTACCTATTTGTATTTATCTAGCGAGATTTCAATTAAATTCGATTTTAGATAACTTAACGAGGAAGACGTAAAATTGTATTTACAGCTCTGGCAATAAAGCCTTTGGCTCGTGCGGCAAGTTGCTGCGATCAGAGACATTATTTATTTCACCATCGGAATATAATTCACTATTACGTTGCTCCGGGCCGTAAGTAGCTATTTCCACTTCCTGGCCACGGGAAGACGTAAAATTGGGTTTACAGCTCTGGCAATAAAGAAAGCCCAAGGGGCCCGATTTTTGAAAGCACATCACTCGAAAGTATCACTCGGAAGTGGTAAAAATCTGTTCATATCTTGAAAACTACAGCTCTAATCAAATTTTTGACTAGTTCACAAGATTAATGAGAGCTGTGATTGTCTTCTATGCTACTCGTATTTCAAAATCGAGTAGTATCTTCCGCTTGTTCCCCGTACGTAACTATGTTACATAACCAGGACGTTCTAATATAAAATAAAGAATATTTCTAAATTAAAACAAACATGTTCGCGGCTTAGGATTCAACCACCCCCGCCGCACCTTAACCTAAATTAATCCAAATTATCCTACATTGGTTTTACCAGTGCCGGTTACGTAACTTGGTTATGTACGGGGAACAAGCTGTATTTTCAACATGTGCTTTCAAAAAATCGGGCCCTAGATCTATATCACAGTATATATATAAGCTAAAGCAGTAAGGAACCTACGAACAAATCGGTTGAAACGAAACACGCACACAGGCGCGCGCTTTACACGGCCCCTAAGGGGACCTCGTCCACTCCGCTCAGGCTCAGGTCCGCTTAGGGGCCGTGTAAAGCGCGCGCCTGTGTGCGTGTTTCGTTTCAACCGATTTGTTCGTAGGTTCCTTACTGCTTTAGCTTACTGTGTCTATATCGCCTTCTCCTTTGGCTCTGGCTTCCTTCGATCTGAGACATTCTTTATCACTTTCAGGGTGTAGTGTTTGATTACCTCTCTCTTTCTTACTCAGCAATCCATCGATGTCAATGAACACGTTGGTGAGTATAACAGTGAATGTGAACGCAATGACGAGCAGCCCGACGCAGAACACCCTGTAGAAAACAACCTCGTTGTCGCATCGCGTCATTGGGCACCCTGTATCGCCCGCCGTCTGCAAATGAAAATGAAAATGAAAATGAAAATGAAAATTTATTTTTGCAAATTGGCCACCAAGGGCTCTTTTACATGCCTTTTTGAAACTAGCAGCGCAAAAATAAATACATACATAAATCACGTCTTTATCCCTTACGGGGTAGACAGAGCCTAAGGTAACAAGACATGAGAAGACATTAGCATGATTGTGGACGTATAGATGGAAAGGGGAATCAAAATAGTGATGGGTTGCAAGCATCGCCTATAACATGATTCCTAAGATTTTCGCTCATGCCTTAGATGGGTTTTACCATCTGCGCGGGAAGAGGAGCAACTGGTAAATTCTGTTTTTTCTTTACTCCCAGACCAGCGTGGAATAACATGGATGGTTAGTTTCATGCTTAAACAATAAACACTAAAATATAGGCCAATCCCAGCTCACCCCGTCGTGGGGGTCAGAAGGGATATGAACAAATAAAAAAAATGACGATAGCAAATTACCAGGAAAAAGAAGATATAACGTCTAAAAATATAACTAAACTACTGCAAGCTGAGCCAGATATTCTAAGTAGCAAAAAAACACCAAATATTAGTTCTATCCCTTCTCACCCCATTTTACGGTATTACTAATTACTCACTTGGCGGCAAATTCACAAACTGATACGCTAAATTAAAAACAACACGTATTCCTTATTCAAAGAGTGAAGTCTGTATGAATGCTGACCGGTAGGAAGTTTAAAAAACTTGAGAGATCGCAAAAAGTTGATAAGTGCGCGTTATTTTTGTCTTATTGCACCGTTTGTTCTCGGTGGCCCATTCGATCGTGTTGCACCAAGATCTGCGGACTGATTTAAGACATCATAGCTTAACTTAAAAAAAAAACATACACATACACACATTTACACACACACACACAGGTCCGTAACCCCGGCCCGTGGGCGCCGGGAACGTGCGCCGCTGTCTTTTTCAAGACGGAGGCCGCGAGGAGACAACCTCTATAAAAATCTAAGCGGCGCCAGCGGGGGAGGGCGGGAATTCCCAAACCTGCATTGCACAGGTACCGCGAAGAGGGAACCCCATCCTGGTGGTCGTGGGCGTCGTGGTGACACAGAGTGCTCCCGTGACGCCTCACCGAATAGGGAATCCGTGTGGTTTTTAGTGGGTATGCCTGCCGTCGCGGGAGAGCCCCACGTACCCCCGGTAACCCCGTACCGGGCGGAAGCATATAGCGCATTTTTCACACCATAAAAAAAGGCCACATTGCTCGTGGAACAGACAACCGTTGGGGGAGAAAAAATCTCGAGTGGCGACCACGAACCGGAAGACGCAGTGTTGGCAGGCCTCCCACTAGGTGGACCGACGACGGTGCCGCGAAGAGGGAACCCCGTCCCGGGGTGCTCGTGGGGCGCGGTGACACCGAGTGCCGTACCGCCTCACATATGACCGAATAGGGAATCCGTGTGGTTTTTAGTGGGTATGCCTGCCGTCGCGTGAGAGCCCCACATTTTCCACACCATAAAAAAAAAGGTGGAGCGACGTTATCGTGAAAGTTCGGGAAACCTGACGCAGGTGGCGAGTTGTCGTTTATTATGGTGTGCTAAGGGGGAGGCCTTTGTTCAATGGACGTCTTCTGGCTGAGATGTTAGTTATTTAGGGTAAGACAGGGCCTAAGGTAACAAGACCTAAAGGCCACGTTTAGGATGATTGTAGGCGTATAGGTGGAAAGGGCATAGGTCTATATAACCATACCTAAAAATTTAATTCTTGATACAAGCTTTTTCACTGACTGTACTTGCATTGTTATCCGTCCTACATGTGAACCAAATTTCAAGTCTGACCAACAGCAGAAGAGATTTTTTTTCTCGTTTTTCCCCATAGTGTGGGACAGGGCTGCCGTTGGAAAGGTCGTTCAAAAATAATGTGGGTGTGGGAAAACCATTTTTCGATTTAGGGACCCATTTATTATACTGAGAGGGGCCCATTTTACACCATATCGGCACTATTCTTAATTATATTGTATTTCTTCATCACTTCATCTTATATTATAAAATTCTCGTGTCACAATGTTCGTTCCCGTACTCCTCCGAAACGGCTTTACCGATTCTTACCAAATTTTTTATGCGTATTCAGTAGGTCTGAGAATCGGCTACTATCTATTTTTCATATTGAAATTTAGAAGAAAAAAAAACGGGAGCTAAGCCGCGGGCAACAGCTAGTCATAGTATAAAACAAAGTCGCTTTCCCTGTCCCTATATATCCCTATGTACCTATGCATATATCTTCAAAACTACACAACGGATTTTGATGCGGTTTTTTTGAATAGATAGAGTGATTCAAGAAGAAGGTTTTTATGTATAATTCGTAATATGAAATGTGTGTAAATAAATGTTTCTCTCTCTCTCTCTCTCTCTCTAAGTTCGCCTTTGTGCATAATATATTAATGTTATTTTTATTGTTTTGTGAATTGTATCTGTTTCTTTATATTTGTACAATAAAGCATTTACTTACTTACTTACTTTACTCTCTCTCTCTCTCTCTCTCTCTCTCTCTCTCTCTCTCTCTTTCATTTACGAAATATTAAGCCTTACTATTTTAATTATTGTTAGAGTCAAGTGTTGCCCTTGCCAGCTAAATGATTGTATTTGTATACATAGGTGAAAAAAAAAGTAGTGTATGTAGAGATGTTTGAAGGGAAACTATCACAGCTTCTTTACTTTCTTAACGATTTAACGAGTAATAGTCGACTAATTTATCAATCAAACATCATGGCTGGTTCAAAAGGTTGCCATTGCAGTTCAAAGAGGCAACGCGGCCAGCATAATGGGAACCTTTGAACCAGGCACGAAACAGGGGGGAATTTTTAGGTTAATTTTTAAACGGGTTTACCGGGGGTATGTGGGGCTCCCGCGACGGCAGGCATACCCACTAAAAAGCACACGGATTCCCTATTCGGCCGTGTGAGGCGTTACGGCACTCGGTGTCACCGCGACGCCCCACGACCACCCCGGGATGGGGTTCCCTCGTCGCGGCACCTGTGCAATGCAGGCTTGGGAAATTGAATGAACTATCCTAAATTTCTAAATGTCAGTGAAAATCAGAACACATAGAAAAATCCGAAAAGTAAAGCTATGGCCGGGAATCGAACCCGGATCCTCGTCATTCCGTGACGCGTGCTATACCCCCACACCACCCATAGCAGGTGGGTAGTCTCCGAATTTTTCTACCCGTTACTAACTGTCACGTGACCTTTTGTTACTATGCGAATTTTTGTCGCTAAGCGTCATCTGTTTGAATGATGTGTTTGTACGACACAATTACAAACCCCCATGGAACATCTACTGCTCACCAGGGACGAGAGAAGGAGCTGTTTTTCAAATGATAGGTACCTACTATCAAACGATAACGAACGAAACGATCCTAGTTTTAGTGTTCTTTATTGTTATTTAGAAACAAATAAGAAATAAGAAACGTTTATTGTATTATTAGTTCTTTCATACATAACATACATACACAAATCACGTCTTTATCCTAAGGGAAGGGTCTTTATCGTATCGGGTAGACAGAGCCTAAGGTAACAAAACCTTAAGGCCACGTTTAGCATGAGTAAACGCGTATAGGTGGAAAGGGAAATCAAAAAGTGATGGGTTGCTAGCCGCATCGCTTTTGACATGTTTTCTAAGACTTTCGCCCATTCCATCGATGGGCTTTTACCATCTGCGCGGGAAGAGAAGCAACTGGCAATTTCTGTTTTTTCTTTACTCCCGCAGCATGGAAGAAAATAATTTATGTTCATAATATCCACATATTATGAACATAAATTTCTTGATCGGGTGATTTCGTAAACCAGTATGAACTGGGATGTGTGCCTGGTGACAGCCACCTCCGTAACTGTGTAACTGGCATCACTGAAAATCAGCGTCACGATATTATCCTGGATATTATCGTGACGCAGCTGAGTGGCGGCCATTTGGCTGGTTGGAATAAGTATCCATATTATGTAATATTCTGTTTGTATCTATATCAGTCAATAAAGTTTTCTTATTCTTATTCTTATATTGTGACACTACGGAGCGCTGGCTGCGCTCACGTGGCCCGACACGCTCTTGGCCAGTGTAATTAAAAGACGAAATACCGTGTGATTAAAATATTTTATTACAAGCTACAACCATCACAATTGCATTTACACTTATAGATAATACTATCTTAAATTATCTTAAGAAAGGAAAGATACAGACGTCTTTGTCCTGGACAATTTCAACAGGGTTAGCTAGTACGTACATACATATATATATCACGTCTTTGGGGCCGTTTAAGTATTACGTAAGCAGATTTTGTACAATTATTTACCCTCCCCTTCCCGTTGTCAGCAAAAGTAAGCAAACCTCTTATTCCCCCCTCCCATGCTTACGTAATCATTGCTAACTATATGCATTTTTCTTTTAATGGCTTCTGTTTTTTATTGATTCGTGAGCAACAGTTCGAATCGAAACTGCTGACGTAATCACTATATCGACCCCCCCACCCACCATGTCATCAAAAATAAGCAAAGCAAAGACCTCCCCGCCCCCTCAAGCGCTTACGTAATACTTGAACGCCCCCTTTATCCCTTACGGGGTAGTCAGAGCCTAAGGTAACAAAACCATAAGGCCACGTTTAGCAAGATTGTGGGCTTATAGGTGGAAAGGGGAATCAAAATAGTGATGGGTTGCTAGCCGCATCGCTTATAACATGATTCCCAAGATATTCGCCTACTTGCCGATAAGAGAAGCAACTAGTACATTATATGCTTTTTCTTTACTCCCAGACTAGCATGAAAGCAACCTACCTAGCTAACTATGTTCATTCAGCGTCAAATAGTTCATGACACCCAAAGTAGTCAAATAGTTCGCAACACGCCTTTGTTACAGTAAGGTCACGTTGCTAACTTTTTGGCCACTTTGGGTGTCACTAACTATTTGACGCTGACTGTACCTATGTACCTGTGTTGTGAGAAAATAAAGTTTTTATCTGTCTATCTATCTCAATAGCCATGTAAAAGTTTCAGCATTTTTGAATCATAGTTGGAAGGTTCCATACATTCATCCATGTTCAAAGTGAAGCGTCAAGGGCGAAACTCAATTTTAAATGAAAATTTTTAATGAAAAATCTTTGTAGGAGTGTTCAGTCTAACCCAACGAGGCCCTTAATTCACCAACCCGACAATTGTCAGCGACAAGTGACAATTCGAAATGCAATTCGCATTCAATATGAGCCAACCGCCATCTCGTCGAGTTTGTAATATGAACAGAATTGTCAAATGTCGGCAACAATTCGCGTTGATGATATAGGGGCCTGCTGACATATTCCAAAATCCCTCCTTCCTTCCTTCTTCCTTCCTTCTTCCTTTCCTTCTTTTCTTTTTTTCCTTCTTTCTTCTTTTTCCTTTTTACATACATACACATACACAAATCACGTCTTTATCCCTAACGGGGTAGACAGAGCCTAAGGTAACAGATACCTACAGGCCACATTTAGCAAGATTGTGGGGGTATAGGTGAAAAATGAAATCAAAATAGTGATGGGTTGCTAGCCTCATCGCCTATAGCATGATTCCTTTTGTAACATGATTTTTCCTTTTTCATTTTTCTTTTTCCTTTTTTCTTTCCTTTTAGGGATAAGTTCGCCTTTGTGCATGCGTGTTGTCCTGTATTCATCTTTTTCTTGTGTTTTATGTACAATAAAGAGTTATACACATACATACATAATTATAAAAAACCGACTGAAACCGAAGCTTGAGTCCTACCTACTAAGTAATCTAGTTTCCTGCTTTAAGACAATTTAAGACGACACCTTCAGTAGGCTAACCTAACTCGCTCGCAATCGCCATCGTGTTTTGACAGTTCTTGTATGAATGTGACAGCTAGCTGATTCCGATGCCAATTGTCAGCCCATACGTGAACTGTCAAAATTAACAAGATGGCGATTGCGAGTGAGTTAGGTAAGCCTACATTCATTCTTAATTACTTAATATTTAAACAAACTCTCGTATTGTTCTGTCTTTGCCTCTGTCCTTTTCCCAGAGCCCCGTTTCTTTTGTAGCAAATTTTTCATTCTGAAACAATTAAAAAGAAAATCTTGAACAAAAAAAAGGTTATAACCTCCGAGGCCAAAATAAAGGGTAAAACGGATTCGATAACTATTTAGAAAAGGAACAGAAATGTGGGAGAGAAGTAAAAATCAAAGCAGCTGACGTTACAGTTATAATAAGACAGACAGACATCTTTGTCGCACGAGGAAAGAAATTGCGTTTAAAACGCACGGTACTAGACTGCCAACCATCAAGATGTTGAGGATGGAAGGAGAGACGGTTCCGCGAAGTACGGTAATGAAATTTAGCCGCAGGCAGCAATCCGAAGAGTTCATCGGAGCACTCCCCATGATAAATTCGGTACAATATGCAGAGGGAAGCTACATCCCTTCGCACAGCCAGAGAATCGAGCCGACCAGAGAGTGCCTGTTATCGACAAATCGAGCAGCTCTGCGTTGGATGCGGTCAAATGTAAGGATTTGGTACTTGGGTGCCCCAGCCCAGAGATGAGAACAGTAATCCATATGCGGCCTAACCTGCGCCTTATAGAGTTGAAGGCGATGGGCTGGCGAGAAGTATTGTCCCGCTCTATTGAGCACCCCCAATTTTTTAGAAGCTAATTTAGCTTTGCCTTCCAAATGACCACGGAACTGAACATCACTCGAAATGTCGACACCCAGGACCCCGATAGACAACTTGGCATCAAGGGGGGTACCTTCGAAACAAGGCGAAACAATAAAGGGATCCTTTTAGTGGAGAACGTGCATACCTGTGTCTTTTGGGAATTAAACTGTCTACCCCAATCCGAGACATGCTTCAGCATGATCTCAATTTGAGACACAAGTATGTTCCGGCTTTCAGTGACATGCTCCCTGGGTATGTTAGCGCTACCGGTATAAAGCGCATCCCCAGTACTGTCATCCGCATAGCAATGAATATTGGTGTCACCCAACATGTCATTGATATGCAGAAGAAATAACGTGGGGAACAGCACACAACCTTGTGGGACACCAGAATTCACAGGCTTTAAGTCGGAGCATGAGCCGTCAACTACGACTTTGATGCTCCGATCTGAAAGAAAACTGGCCACCCAAGAGCACAACTTCCCAGGTATTCCGTACGCAGGAAGCTTGGAGAGCAGAGCTCTATGCCAAACCCGGTCAAAGGCTTTCGCTATGTCTAAACTAACTGCCAGGGCTTCCCCTTTACTCTCAATTGCCATAGCCCATCGGTGCGTAAGATAAACTAAAAGATCACCAGCTGAGCGACCACGGCGAAAACCGTATTGATGGTCACTAATCAGCTGGTGCTCCTCTAGATACCCTAAGAGCTGGCTGTTGATAACGGACTCCATTACCTTGGCGAGCAAAGAGGTGATAGCAATCGGTCTGTAGTTGGACGGGTCCGAGCGATCGCCCTTTTTAGGGATCAGATGCACAAGAGCTGTCTTCCACGCGCATGGGACATGCTCCCATTTTCACACATGTGCTTTCGAAAATCGGTCCCAAGGTCACATGTTTGTCGCCCTCGCCTTTAACTGGTGTGAGAAGTACCTGAGAGACACCCTTGGGGTGTATGGACTATTACCTTCTAGCGGAGTACTGCCTCTTTGCCTGAAGCTGTATCGCTCGTGTGTCAATGTCAATCCTGGAGTTGCTGTCAAACTCAGGCAAGAAATCTGACACTGGGTCACTTTGGTCCTTTATAGCTGTGAAAGTAAATTATGTCAATTATTTAAAGAAAAAAATGTGTAGCATCTAACGTTCTTTCGTGTGTCACAATGAATGCCTTGTGAGGCAATGTCAATATCTGACACAAGTATATGACATAAATTTTGACATACTTGACATAATTTGTGTCACAAATACAAATGGCGTTGGGGTGCGAGTCGGGTTGCCTCCGCTTGTGGTCAAGAGCTGCGGTTCGTTTTTGAATCCGTCCGAGGGGAAGAGCAGTGCTTAGTCCGGTGAACCCTGGGCATCGGTTAATGATTTCCTGGCAGATTCTGAGGGACATCATTATCCGTTGGCTAAGAGCCCGACCGGTCTTTTGACCGTGTCCTACCGTACAACGTTGCCGACATTTTTGTCACAAGATTTTTGAATACTGTATTTATTACTTTGACATTGGCGAAATCATCGCATCGATCGATGGGGCCATATTAAAAAAAGAAGAAGACAATTGGCGTGCTCTATTTTTCATCATTTCCAGCCTTTATACGTCCCACTGCTCGCACAGGCATCCTCTCGGAATAAGAGGGCTTGGGCTACAGTTCCCACCCATGCACCATTGGACTGCTGCGGAGACGTGTGCTGGTGTTTCAAGATGTTTCCCTTCACCTAAGAGCTCATGGCAATTTTTTTTCAAATATACTGTCGCACATAAATTCCGAAAAACGCAGAGGTGCGCCGAGCTCGTACCCACCACGTTCTTGGGAGCCCACTAGGGTACCACGGCTTTTTAATTAATTCGGAAAAATTCGAAAAATTCGGAAAAATCCGAAAATTTGATATTGGCATCGCGTAAAGCGCTGCGGGTGTCTATGGACAATGGTGATCATTTACCATCAGGTGACCCACTAGTTCATTTGCCTGGCCTCTCTAACATAAAAAAAAAAACTTACGAATGTCGCTCTCGTGAAGACTGCCATCATAATAGTAGTTTCCATCTGTATCCCGAGTTAGATCTGTAAAAAAACATGTATTAAACCAATTTCTCAACTCACTGAAAATTAGAACAGAGAAAAATCCGAAAAGTAAAGCTATGGCCGGGAATCGAACCCGGATCCTCGTCATTCCGTGACTCGTGCTATACCGCTACACCCATAGCAGGTGGGTAAATGGACTTTTACATCTGCGCGGGAAGAGAAGCAACTGGTAAATTCTATGATTTTTTCCAGTATGGAAGAAAGAGAAATGGGAGAAATGGGTAAGGTACTTACCAAATTGTTTCAAATTTAATTCCAACTCGTCATTATCTGAAAATAGATATAAAATGTGACAAATGTGATCGAGCCTTTACTTTTGCCTATATTTAGTAAAATTGTAGTTACTTTGTTTCTTTTACATTACAAATAAGGTACCTAAACAAATAACTATATAGTATCACACTATTTCTTTATTCTGTTGTTTTTGATTTGACATTTTTGTAATATTCAATTGAGTTGTATTATTTAACTAGCTTTTCCCCGCGACTTCGTCCGCGCACATAACGTCAGAGTGACGACACACCCCATACATCCACTCATGTCTCCAATTATAAGGTTTGTATTGCCTATCCCGTGGGAAATTCGGAAAATCCCTTCTTAGAGCACCTACAGATCCTCTAGGAATATTCCTTTAGGCATCCAAAATCGTGTATTTTTAGTACCTACAAAGAAATTTTAAAATTTTTAGATTATTATCTTTAAATACAGGCATAAAAGGCGCGGGGACTTCGTTCGTTGCTTGGCAACGGCGAGTCAAGGTCACACTGCACGCCGCTTTTCGGTTTAAAAATCGCGCGTATGACGGATAAATAAATACACGTGATATCTTACTACACCCCCCCGCCCTCTTGTGATGTTTCGTGATTTTTGCCGAACCCCTCCCCCCCTTTCGGAGCCTGACGTGATTAATGGACGGCCCCTTACTCAGTGTATTTTTAAATGATTTTTTTTTATATGAATAGGAAGGCAAACGAGCAAGTGGATCACCTGATGGTAAGTGATCACCACTGCCCATAGACACCCGCAACCCCGGAGGGATTGCAGATGCGTTGCCAACCTAGAGGACTAAGATGAAATGCCTCTTGTGCCCGTAATTTCCCCGGCTGTCTTACTCTCCACACCGGAACACAGCAGTGCAAGCACTGCTACTTAGCGGCAGGATTAGCGAGTAAGATGGTGGTAGCGATCCGGACGGACCTTGCACAAGGCCCTACCACCCGATTTGCATGTTTTATGTTTTGAATCGAGTTAGAAATTTTGTTATTACTATTTTAATAATACTATAACCTGGGAAAAAGGCGTTGAAGGCAGCCATGACGTCGTTTTTGGCTTCTGTCGGTTTGTTCTGGGTTATTAGTAAGTTTGTGGTAAGAATAACTGGTAACGTGGATTTTGTGACGGCGGGAGCTGAAACAATAAAAAACAATAATGTAACAAAATTTCTAAGCGACATATTTTTTTTTTTGCGGGTGGTAGGGCCTTGTGCAAGGTCCATCCGGATCGCTACCACCATCTTACTCGCTAATCCTGCCGCTAATTAGCAGTGCGTGCACTGCTGTGTTCCGGTGTGGAGAGTAAGACAGCCGGGGAAATTACGGGCACAAGAGGCATTTCATCTTAGTCCTCTAGGTTGGCAACGCATCTGCAATCCCCCCGGGGTTGCGGGTGTCTATGGGCAGTGGTGATCACTTACCATCAGGTGACCCACTTGCTCGTTTGCCTTCCTATTCACATAAAAAAAAGAAAAAAAAAACATGGAAAAATCCAAAAAGTAAAGCTATGGCCGGGAATCGAACCCGGTACCTCGTCATTCCGTGACGCGTGCTATGCCGCTGCACCACTCATAGCAGGTGGGTAAGCCTTCGAATGTTTCTATCTGATACTAGATGTGACCTTTAATAAACTTGTACACGGCAATATAATCAAGTAAGCACCTACGCACGCTCGCGCCGTATCTATCCTGCTTACCGAATAGCTTTGCTGTGTGTACATTGCTAGTCAGTCGCTTCACAACATTGCTAGACGTGGGATTAAAAAAAAATAGTTTTTGTAGTTACCTTCAGTAACTATTGTTGTAGTACTTTTTTCTGTAACTACTTCATTTGTAGTGTAGGATGATTCTACAACAGTCAGCTGAGTTACGTCTTGTTTTGGCAACTGGGGTGGAGGGGGGTACCAATTTCATCTCTGAAAAAAAAAATATCTTGAGACAATTGACACAAATTCATCTAGTTCCAAATTAAACAAAGCTTTCCATGCTGGTCTGGGAGTAAAGAAAAACATAGATTGTAACAGTTGCTTCTCTTCCCGTGCAGATGATGAAAGCCCATCGAGGGAATGTAAATTATTACCTGACTCGCTCGCAATCGCCATCGTGTTCATTTTGACAGTTCCGGTATGGGCTGACAATTGGCATCGGAATCAGCTAGCTGTCACATTCATACAAGAACTGTCAAAATGAACACGATGGCGATTGCGAGAGTTAGGTAATAAACCTACAGGTTCTCCTCGATCTCCGGTACAACAGTGGGACGTGGGCTGGATAATGGATTACGGATAGACCCACACTTACCGATACCCTTCAATCTTCTCAGCGCTTTCTCCACGCACCAATCCAAGACCTGTTTCGTAGAATTCTGACCAATCCCATTGCAGAAACTCATCGCCATTGTCACAAAAGGATCAATGGTGACTGTGTCTTTCGGTAATTCAGTTGTTTCGTTGTTCTGTGTTTTGTCTTCATCAAGGTACAAAGGTTGTCGACTTGGCAGACCTTTACCACGTTGCTTCCTCCTGTGCTTCCTTCTTGAGTGATGGTTGATCCATCTTCTTTCTCTGTTTAGCGTTACCGGTTTGGTTTCGTTGTATACCGGTATCATTAAAGTTATATTTAGTTTCCCCATGTGATTAGCTCTGTGTTTATTCCGTTTTTGCTTCGCGTTTCTAGCTATAGCTACCTTGTCTCCAATGAAGATTCCTGACAGTATTTTATTCTTCATAATAGTGTCTATAAAAGTATTGTTGAAATAGTATTTGTAAATTAAATCATCTACTGGCTTCTCGTCTTTTTCTTTTAATATCATTTGATCTTGATTTTCGATGGGGTTGCTAGCAGGGATAGAAAATAGATTGATTTTTATTGATTCCGTCGTAGCTCTAGAAGTTGTGTCTTCTACTTTTTTCTCTTTAGTAACATTCGTATGAGGTTCTTTTTCTTTGTATTCGTATACTTCCTTAGGAGCAGCGACAGTGGTATTCATTTTGAGATATTTAGTGTCAATGTACAATTGTTTAGCTTTCTTTAGTACTCTGGCGAAATTGTTCTGTCTGTGCGATATTTCGTTCTGTGTTTTAGCTATGGTGTTCTGTCTCTGATTTATTTTCTCGTTCTGCGCCAGCATTAACTTTTGAATATTATAGAACTGCTGTTGCTGAGCTAGGAACTTCTTCTGCTGGCTTTCGAACTGTATCAAATTCTTCGACATCTGCTCCTCCTTTTTCTTGTAACTCTCTTCCTTGGTCTTCATCTTTTCTTGGACCGTTTTCATTTTCTCAACCATTTTTAGGAATAGTAAGTATTTTTCGTCGAAATCCTCGAGTTTCTTCTTGCTCTCTTCCATCCGTTTTGTGAATTCTTCGTCTACATTGATCATTTCGTCATGCATGGTTTTGATATCACTGTGTTGTTTCATTATCTTCCTAAACGTTTTCGTCAGCATGGACAACACTTTTATTAGCCCTCTTTCGCTCACTGGTTTCGGCATTTCAACTTCAACCTTGTGTTCATTGGGTACTATTTCATACGCCACATCCCTCGCTGGAGCAGATTGGCTCACCTTTTCATCTTTAACCATTTTCGTTGGTACGTCTTTACTTTTGTTTAAAACTTCAAGGAAACTAATTCTATCTATTTCTAGGCCATAGTTCATGCTTCTTTTAGGCACAGATACGTTACCCTCCGTTGTGTTGACTTTGTGGCTGATATGCTCAAACTTGGCTTCGTCTTTCTTGACGAAATGCTTCTTTCTATCTTTACTGGCAATAAGATTGATTTCGCTTATTTTTTTCGAATCTGTATCATTGGAGTCCCCGACTTTAGGTACTCTGATGTCGTATTTCGGATAAACATTGTAATCTATGTTTTTATTGTTGGGACTGTCATGTAATACTGCTACTTCGTAAGGATAATCGTTAAATAACGTTGAAGCTTTCGTATTTAGTTTAGTTTTGTCATTTAGACTCTTTCTGAACCGATGTTTGCTTTTGCCTGAAATTAAATAAACTGCAAGAATTGAATTAACTATAATATCGCTAATTACTAACATATTGTGCTGGCCGGTTTTGCCAAAAAAAAACACAGAAAAACCCGAAAGTAAAGCTTTGACTGGGAATCGAACCCAGACTAGATCCTCATCATTCCGTGATGCTATACTTACACCGCCCATAGCAGGCGGGTAAGCCTTCGAATTTGTCTATCTGTTACTAGCTGTCACGTGACCTTGTTACTATGCGAATTTTTGTCGCCAAGCGTCATCTGTTTGAATGATGTGTCTGTATTTGCTTGTGTCAAAAATTTACAAAGTGAAGTGGCCATTCAAGTTTGCTAAAACATATTCAAAGAGCTCTTAATCATTGAATGAATATGAATGTATGTATGAATTATCTCGTTAACAGTGTGTTTTTATGTAGCAGAGTTGTATTCCTAATTCTCTCCAAGAATATAAGCGATGAGACTAGCATCCCATCACTATTTTGATTTCATTTTTCACATATGCCCATGCACAATCTTGCTAAATGTGGCCTGTAGGTACCTGTTACCTTAGGCTATGTCTACCCCGTAAGGGATAAAGACGTGATATATGTATGTATGTAAAAGAGGTACTTACTTTGTGGTGACCTCTTGTTCCGTCCTGCATAACCATCGCTGGCCAGCAGAGCATCCTGCTTGGAGTAGAAGGGGTCAAAGGCGTTCTGCACGCTCTCAGCATCCAAGGAGTTGGCTCTGAAGATGAACTCTCCCTGGACTGGCTTCTCGAAGGGATCCCGTTTCTTATCCCTTAACCATACACCTGGATGAGCAATGCTTAAGTCAGTTTAATGGAACAGCTATGCAGCCTAGTAGAGACTTCATACATCTCTACTATAGACTAATATAATTTTCTCAAAAATGTCCGTTAAAGTCGTCATTGTTAACTACATATCAGAACAGGAAGTTAATTTTATTGTTGCCGGTCAGTACAAAATTTAAAAAAAAAAACATTACTGTCGCGCTAAACTCTCCCAAAAAAGCTAGTACGACAACGTGTTTATCTGTAAATTTCTAAATGTCAGTGAAAATTAGAAAACAGAAAAATCCGAAAAGTAAAGCTATGGCCGGGAATCGAACCCGGATCCTCGGCGTTCCGTGACGCGTGCTATACCCCTACACCACCCATAGCAGGTGGGTAGTCTTCGAATTTTTCTACCTGTTACTAGCTGTCACGTGACCTTTGTTACTATGCTAATTTTTGTCGCTAAGCGTCATCTGTTTGAATGATGTGTATGTACGACACAATTACAAACTCCCGTGGAACTACTGCTCACCAGGGACGAGAGAAGGCGCTGTTTTCCAAATGATAGGTTATTTATTTATTTATTTATTTAGCCTTTTTATTCCGAGTTCGCTACAATTTCATTTTTGTTGTTGTTGTTGTTGTTTCTTTTTTTTATTAAATTGTCGCGTAATTCGGCGTGCCTCATGGCAGAGGCCTCCTCCGTGTATTGGAGGGTTTGGGGCTATAGTTCCCACGCGCGCCCAGTGCGGATTGGGAACTTAACACACACCATTGAATTTCTTCGCAGATATACCATGAAATAGATAGATAGACTATGAAATGAATCAAGAATTTTTATTTCTTGATTTTTTATGTTTACTTTTACGGTTTTACGGGGGATTTTTCTCTGTTCTAATTTTCACTGGCATTAAGAAATTTAATTTCTAACGGTAAAACCGTAAAAATAAACATAAAAAATTAAGAAATAAAAAATTTTGATTCATTTGATATACGTAGTATAGGCATAAGTTCTAAAAGCTTCTCTCTCTCTCTCTCTCTCTCTCTCTCTCCAAATGGGTTAAAAATGTACTCACCTTTATTAATCTTGTTTTTTTCTAACCGCGGTTTGATCACGTTTGGATCTTCCAGAATAGTAGTACATCGAACAAAGCCCACCAAAAATGCGGCATGCACCAGCGGATAGAACATAATTACCAGTTAATTACAGAGTTAATTAAGTTTTATTAACATGTCTGTGGCGCACGATGACGGATCTACGTTTGAATTCGACTCATTCATGATTTGGGTAAGTTTGTAAACTTGGTTAGGGTTGTGATTCAGTCTTTATCGACATCGATGTTTTTTAAGGGAGCGGATCAGAATACATAAACTTTAAAATGTATAATGGGTTAATACATAATGGTTCAATAGTACATTATGATACAAGTGTGCTATGTTGGTAATTACACACGAGGCGTATTGTACGCGCGAGCGAAAGCGAGCGCGGGTAAGAGAGCCGAGATGTGTAATTACCAAAGCACACGCGTCGCATACGACGTTTTTCAACACATTTGCGAGGAAAAATAAATAAAATTTAGTTAATAAAAGGACTTTAAGAACTTTAGTTTACCTTTGTTACCAGACATTGCTTACCTGGAGCTGCTTTAGAACTTTACTTTATCATTTGGTAATTAACACCTTGGATTTCTTACTGATATAACTCTCCGAACATTGTCCGAACATATTTTAGTATTTCCAGCGACGGACACTACATTTCTTTATTACTTGAACTCGTAATTTTTAAAGTAATAAAATAACAAAGTCTGAATCAACAATATCAGTGAAAAATGGCGGTTGATATTATTTCTCCGCGCCAATCCGCGCGCAGCACTCGCGCATGCGCGCTGTGCCCTTAGCACGCGCGTGACGAAGACGCTGTCACAGACTGCTAAACAGCCTAATATTAAAATTATAATAAAAAATAATTAATCAATGCCTGAGATTGCAAATTATGTTCAGTTTTAGATAAAAATGAATAATTTGTCGAAATTAAATGTTTATTTATCATCTTTTCCCTAAAATAGTTTAATATTCACGAAAATATTCCTTGTTCCTATAGATAACTGAACTTTTTGCTGAGATTAAAAAATATATATATTACCGCATTCGTGCGGTAATATATTACAGCACTTGTGCGTAATAAGTTCAATTATGAGCTTAAATGCAGTGCAATAAGACTCAATTTACGAGCAAGTGTGTTGAAAAATATATAACGCAATTTTCTGTAAAACTATTAGCTAAATGAACTTTTTTGATATCGTAATCTATAGATTGGTTTAGGTTAGGTTAGGTTTGTTTTATAACAATCCTGTTAATTTGTAACTTTCTGAGAAAATCGCATTATATATTATTAACCATTATGGATTTTAACCCATTATACATTTTGAAGTTTATGTATTTTAATACGTACCAGTTTTTTAAAGTTGATTGCAATTTCTGGGTTTTGCGAACGCGCGATTTGTATCAGAAAACCGGCCAAGTATGAGTTCATCTCGCGCACCGAGGGTTGCGTCAAAAATCAGAAAGTGAATATAAAATGCAGTGTCAGAGCCCTGCTCTTAAACAAAATGTAAGCATCAATACATACATACACAAATCACGTCTTTATCCCTTACGGGGTTGACAGAGCCTAAGGTAACACGTACCTACAGGCTACGTAGCAAGATTGGCGTATAGGTGGAAAATGGAATCAAAATAGTGATGGGTTGCTAGCGTCATCGCCTATAACATGATTCCTATGATTAGCGCCCATTCCCTCGATGGGCTTTTACTATCTGCGCGGGTAGAGAAGCAACTGGTACATTCTATGTTTTTTCTTTGCTCCCAGACTAGCATGGACATCGATGTTTTTTATGGTCTTTTTTGCTACGAACTTGCAAAATCTGGAACGAGCTTCCCGCTGGGGTCTTCCCATCGAGTTACGACCTGGGTGCCTTTAAGAGGCGAGTGTACAATTTTCTGCAGGGCCGACAACGCACTGGCATCGCGTAAAGCGCTGCGGGTGTATATGGACAGTGGTGATCATTTAACATCAGGTGACCCACTAGTTCGTTTGTCTGGCCTCTCTAACATAAAAAAAAAGTTAATTGAAATTTCTGAGTTTTGCGAACGCGCGTTTGTATCAGAAAACCGGCCAAGTGCGAGTCCATCTCGCGCACCGAGGGTTTCGTAATACATCAGCAAGTAAATAAAAAAACATTGTCAAAGCCCTGCTCTTAAGCAAAATGTCATCAAGTCATTTTATATTAGTTATTTATGTAGGCAGCAGTGGCGTGGCGTCAAGTATATCAGAAGGCAAGCCGAAGGGCATTTAGCTAGCCTTTTCCTCTAATTCTACACAGTAAAAGTGCCCAACTGCCTTAAAATAGGCAAGCCGGTGGGAATCGAGTTTTACGGACGCCACGCCACTGGTAGGCAGACAGATATGTAAAAATATTGTCCTTAGTATTTGCTGTCATAGCGGAAACAGAAATAACTACATCGTGTCGTATCCAAATTTATAATTTAATGTCCCTTTGGATATGGAACTCTAAAAAATGGAGGTGTATGTAGAAACTGTCGTTATTTTTTTTTTTTTTATATGAATAGGAAGGCAAACCAGCAAGTGGGTCACCTGATGATAAGTGATCACCACTGCCCATAGACACCCGCGACCCCGGAGGGATTACAGATGCGTTGCCAACCTAGAGGACTAAGATGCAATGCCTCTTGTGCCCGTAATTTCCCCGGCTGTCTTACTCTCCACACCGGAACACAGCAGTGCAAGCACTGCTACTTAGCGGCAGGATTAGCGAGTAAGATGGTGGTAGCGATCCGGACGGACCTTGCACAAGGCCCTACCACCCGCCACTACCATTCTAGAATCGACTGTGTCACTAAGCACATGATTTAAACTTTGTCCTTGACGATTATCGATACTTTTTATCGACTCACGTCCCTCACTATCGATAAACCCGCAGTTTCCGTCGTCTGTTATTGTTTTTAAATTCGTGGGAATTTCTTTGCAAATTTGGCATACTTCATTTATTTGGGTCGCCATCTTGTTTTGGGAAAAATGACGAAAACATTCGACTTTTTAAGCTTTTATTTAACTTGTAATGTGTGTTTGTCTGCGTGGAATCTTGCAACTCAATTTTCCATACATTGCTCGATGTTCATAATGTAGGATCAGGTAACATAATTATTATTCTGTATATTTATTTTCATCTCTAGTTAAGTTTTTACAATGTTCATATAAAAAGTAATAAAAATATATTAATACAAAATATAAAAACATTATAAAAAACCTAACCTAGGGTGCCGCCGGCAGGGAGGCGGCTAAGCTACCGGTGGTCAGGGCGACAGAGAGAGGAACCTCCTGACTATCCGAGCCGTGTCCAGGAGTACCGCCTTCTGTATCTGGCCCTTGACCCAACCACCAATAATAATAATTATTATTATGTGTGAAACATATTAATATGTAGTTATGTTCTTCTTCGGCAACGGAGAGCTGCTACTTTTCCAAATCCACCGTCTTCGTATTTTCTGTATCAGTTTTTCTGAAAAAAAAAAATACATATAAATACTTCCATGCTGGTCTGGGAGTAAAGCGAAAACATAGAATTTACCAGTTGCTTCTCTTCCCGCGCAGGTAAAAGCCCATCGAGGGAATGGGCGAAAGTCTTAGGAATTTCCAGCTATGCGCCCTTAATCATGCTAAACGTGCCCTTTAGGTTTTCTTACCTTAGGCTCTGTCTACCCCGTAAGGGATAAAGACGTGATATATGTATGTATGTATATAAATATGCATGGGTGCAATAAAAACGCAAAAAGACAAAAATATTCTGTTTTTACAAGCTTTATATTAACTTGCATCGTATGTATGTATGTTTGTCCGGGTGTAATCTTGCAAATCATTGAAGCAGATATCTTCAACCGATTGAGCTGCAATTTTGCATACTTGAGTAAGTCGGATGACAATACAATAATCTGGTAGTAGAATTCTGATGATCCATCCAGAACCGTCTACTCCAGACGTGATATGTCGTATCTATGTACTCTATTACCTGGAACAGCATGGGAAATCCCAGAACCTCTGGTCCTTCCCGTAGTCCTCACCATCTTGTATGGTTTGCGGCATGGTCTTCCCCATGGACTCGGGTAGGAACAGGCAAAGCGTGCCCCCAAGTATGCCCAGGGTACCAAGTATGAGCAAGGGGATTTCCACGGCTATGGTGGCCTGAAGAAGAATACAAAAATCCAGGGTTAACAGAGCCTTGCTCGTATGCAAAATGTAGGATGTACGAGATATTAAAAAAAAAACATTTTTTTTTGCAAATTGGTCGCCAAGGGCTCTTTTACATGTCTTTTTCAAACTAGCAGCGCATTCGGAAAGACCATCATTGCCAAGAAGAATGCGCCGCAAGAAACTCGGCAGAAAGTCATTCTTTCAAAATAAAATACATTAAGCTACTCTACAATACTTAAATTCTACTTAAATTATATACATTTATGAAAGGGATGTATAAGATCCACAAGTCTCTACTAGTCAAATTATAACAAAGTATGAGAAGAAAGAAAGAGAAAAAAATAAAATAAAAATAATTTAAGTTCAGTGGAGGTGTAAAACGCCTCCACAGTCAAATAAATTAATTGGAGGTATCTCCAATGTCCAATATCTCCAATGGTAGGCTATGTTTACGTTGATTTTGTACATAGCATTTAGTTAATTAAAAAAAAACCGGTCAAGTGCGAGTCGGACTCGCGCACCGAGGGTTCCGTATCATTATCTATAAATATCTAAAACCAGTGTAAGCAGAGCCCTGTTCCAAAGCAAAATGTACGCAGTGTGGGGTTACTTTATATTGGTCACTGCTATATACAGACATACATACACATTTACGGTTTTCGCAATTATTCTTTAATCTGTGCTATAAGACCTACCTGCATACCAAATTTCAAGATTCTGCGTTCACGGGAACTACCTTGTAGGTTTTGATTCCCTTGAGAGTTGAAAATTTGCGGAAATTTGCGGCATAAACGGCTGTATCTTTTGATTGCGTTGGCTTAGAAAAGTTTGATTTTTTCACAGCTTCAAGGGACAGTAGACCTGAGTAATTGATATAAATTTCAGCTTCATACCTCCACGCGTTACTGAGAAAAAGGGTCTTGACAGACGGACGGACGGACGGACAGACGGACAACAAAGTGATCCTATAAGGGTTCCGTTTTTTCCTTTTGAGGTACGGAACCCTAAAAATTACAATTTTAATGAATTATTGTTTACTACATTATCTCATAAAAACTTACCATATAAACTATATAGGGCACCAATATCGTGGCGACATAGCCTGATATATGTACGAGAGCCAGACCCTGGCCTCGGACCACGGTCGGCAACAGCTCTGCAGCGTATTGCATGCCGATATTGTAAGAGATGTTCACGGCGAAGCGGCCGACAATGGCTAAGGAAGCTGTTGGTATGCCTGGAAACGAATGTATTTATTAATCTATATATATAAAAGAAAGTCGTGTTAGTTACACTATTTATAACTCGAGAACGGCTGAACCGATTTGGCTGAAAATTGGTGGGGAGGTAGCTTAGAACCAGGAGACGGACATAGGATTATTTTTATCCCGATTTTCCCACGGGATTGGAAAATTCCGAAATGTTGTACTAAAGCTAAAGACATTAAATTTAGCATGCCTACACATTATTCCTTGATTAGTATAAAGATGCACTTATAAAGGAATTTTTCAAATTTCCCACGCGATAAAAATACGACTATTTATAACTCAAGAACGGCTTAACCGATTTGGCTGAAAATTGGTAGAGAGGTAGCTTAGAACCAGGAAACGGACATAGGAGACTTTTTTCCCGATTTTCCCACGGGATTGGAAAATTCCGAAATGTTGTACTAGTAAAGCTACAGACATTAAATTTAGCATGCCTACACATTATTCCTTGATTAGTATAAAGATGCACTTACAAAGGAATTTTTCAAATTGAAGGCGAAACAAAGTTTGCCGGGTCAGCTAGTGAAACAATACAAATGGGAATTAAAAACATATTAAACTACTAGCTACTGCCCGCGACTTCGTCTGCAACGGATGTTGCACACGGAGTCCCGATTCGGTCGTATGTGAGGCGTTACGGGAGCACTCGGTGTCACCGCACCCCACGACCGCCCCGGGATGGGGTTCCCTCTTCGCGGCACCTTCTTACCTTGAGGTACGGTGGTGGCCAGAAGACTGAATATACCGCTGATAACCATGGATCCAAAAGCCAGCCAACGGCGGCCCAACCTGCAAATAATACTTCTTTAAAGCTTAGAAAGTGCATAAAGCACATAAAATACAAAAACCACGCGTTATAATCATCACCACTATCATCGTAACCATTATCACCACCACCATCATTGTCAAAAACATTACCACTATAATCATAACCATTATCATCATTGTAATTAACATTATCATTATAACCATTATCATCATCATTGTCATGAACATTATCATCATCACCATCATCACCACCGTCATCATCATATATATCATCATCTCCACCGCGACAGTAATAACAGCGACAGTTATCACCACCACCACCAGCATCAGCGTGACTCACACGTCGAGCGTGACGGTGAGCAATATGTCGGCCGGCAGCTCGGTGGCGGTGGCCACGGTGAACGTCAGGAACATGTCCAGCCCCAGCGAGCCCACGTTCCGCACGTGCCCGTCGAACACCATCGCCGTCGCCACCCAGATGCTGAGCAGCAGCGCGCTGTGCCGCCGCAAGCGAGGCGTCTTGAACAGATCCAGGACTGAGTAGTTCTTGTTCTCTTGCTCTGATTTTGCTATTTCTGTTGCTGCTTCCTGGAAATAGGACAAGATTGAGTTTAGTGGCTCTGTAATTGAACAGAGCTCGAATAATTTTAGTGTTTTTTTTTTATTTTTTTTTGTTCTCGAGTCTTGGATGTTTAATATGTATTTAATATTTATATTTATCTATACAGATTTGTTTAGTTTTATGACTTGACAAGAAATAATAACTGAGGGCCTTCATGAGAGCCTTGTCGTCCCGGCTGATAGAGACCTCAGGAGACCCCAGAGCTGGCGCTTACCTCTCCCAGCGAATTTCTCTGGCTGTACAGAGAGGCAATGCCGCCAGTGTGTTGGGGTCTATGCCGCAGGAGGGCCTTTTAGATGGTGTTTTCTTTTTATAGTTAGGTATATTTATTTAGTTTTAAGTTTTGTATATTTAGTTAACTTTTAGATTTTATCATACCTAGTTTAATTTTTTGTAATTCCCCTCTTATAAATTCTGTATTATTTTTTGTCAAGTCATAAAAGTGATTTATTTTCCATCTCCAGCCTATATATAAACGTCCCACTGCTAGGCACAGGCCTCCTCTCACAATGAGAGGGCGTTTCGAGGGATTCGAACACAACCCTCTGCTTGAGAAGACAAACCACTAATTTTTTCGTTTCTTATATGTGCCGCGGAGTGGGGATAAAGTGGCAGGCCAGACGAGGGCCGTCCATTAATCATGTGATGTTTTTTTAGCACTTTATACTATAATTTTTAGAATATCATCTTTAAATACAGGTATAAAAGGCGCGGGGACTTCGTTGCCTGGCAACGGCGAGCCAAGGTCACACTACACGCCGCTTTTCGGTTTAAAAATCGTGCGTTTGACGAATAAATAAATACACGTGATATCTTACTACACCCCCCCGCCCCTCTTGTGATATTTCGTGATTTTTGCCGAACCATTAATCATGAGATTAATGGACGGCCCCCAGGAGGCCTGTGCCCAGCAGTGGAACGTATATACAAGGGAGATGATAATGATCCCACTGGTGTTTTTTTAAAAGAACTCACCCTAAACTCTTTTATAATGTCATCAGGGATCTTCTTCCTGTTGATTCTCCCGCACTTTTCAACTATCTGAATCGACTCTTCTATTCTACCTTGTGAAATTAACCACCTGCAACAAACATATATATATATTTTTTTTTAGATATGAATAGGAAGGCAAACGAGCAAGTGGGTCACCTGATGGTAAGTGATCACCACTGCCCATAGACACCCGCAACCCCGGAGGGATTGCAGATGCGTTGCCAACCTAGAGGACTAAGATGCAATGCCTCTTGTGCCCGTAATTTCCCCGGCTGTCTTACTCTCCGCATCGGAACACAGCAGAAACGAAATTTACATAAACTCCAAATTACATCCTTTTGGAGTAAAATAAATAAATAAGCGATAACGATGACGATGATCTGGAAAAAGATAAAAATGGTGTCGCAAACGTAGACCCAGTTGATAGATACACACAAATCACATCTATATCGCTTACGGGGTAGACAGAGGCTGAGGTCACAGAGGTAGGTAGGAGGCCTTAAGGTTTTGTTACCTTAGACTCTGTCTAAAGGGATAAAGACGTGATATATGAATGTATTGTGCTGTATCTATGGCCTGCGGTGTCTTGCGTGGAGACTCTGACAGTGTCGATCTGGTGGCACAGCTAGCTTGCCTGCACGTTCAACTTCAAACTAAATTTAGCTTCAGACCACGTAACCAACATCTGATGGCGGTGCCCTCAGCGCGTACTGTTGCTCGCAGCCAATCGCCGCTAGTTCGCGCGTTGCGCTATAATAATGCCCTTCTCGCATCAGCTCCAGAGTGTGACGTATTTGCTGGTCGATGGCGGAGTGTGTGCGAGGAATGTTTGAGGTTTTGTGAGGTGATGGATGCTCGTCCGTCCTCTTGTATATAATTTTTCTATTTGTTTTTTTTTTATTTTTGTTTTTTTGCTATTTTGTCTTACTTAGTGCCATAGTCATTCTGTTATACTTTGTAAGTTTTTGTTAATAAATAAATAAATGTATGTATGTTGCAATGAATATGATGATACTGATGACTGAAACGACGGCGATGATGAATAAGATGATGGAGACATAGGTCCATCATAGGCTGGTAATGATAAATCTCACCTAGCGCTCTCCGGGACACAGCAAGGCGTGAACACAGCTAAAACCAGTGGTACACTCGTGATCAGTGTGTAGACGCGCCAGTCGGCCACACCGAGAGCGATCCATGGCAGCAGACAAGCCGCAAACGTGAAGTATACCGCTATGGACATGTTCGCGACGAATGTTCGCCACTTGAGGCCTACGTATTCTATAACTGGAATAAAAGGAGTAATAAAATAGTCTAAGCTTTTTATTGTGGCCGACGAAAGATGTCTGGCCGACGAAAGAAGTCTGGCCGACGAAAGAAGTCTTGGCCGAGGAATCTACGGGAGTGGACCAATGATATCGCGAGAAGCTTTTTATCATGGCCAATGAAAGAAGTTTCGCCGACGAAAGAAGTCTTGGCTGAGGAATCTTCTTGCGAAATCCGCATACCGTCACGCCTCTCTCCCACAGGGGTAGGCAGAGACTACTTTGTTCCACTTGCTACGATCCTGACATACTTCTTTCGCTTCATCCACATTCATCAATCTCTTCATACATGCTCGTCGGGGTCTCCTGACTTTACCTTTGTACAAAACGTCTCCTATTTGGTCTTGGAACGTCCGTCTAGGCCTTCCCCTCCCAACGCAACCATTCACACTCCCCATATAGATCTGTTTAGTTAGTCTACTTTCATCCATCCGCTCTACGTGACCAAACCAACTAAGCATGCGTCTTTCTATCCTAGTCGCTATATCCTCTTTCACACCCGCATGTTCCCTTATCACGCTATTCCTTATTCTATCTTTCAGTGATGCACCTTCCATACTTCTTAACGCTCTCATTTCTACTGCATTTATTCTACTTTCATGCTTTTACCATACCCAAGTTTCTCTACCGTACATTAATGTTGGAACAAGCACCCTACTGTAATAATATCAGATGTAATAATTCATATCAGAGCAGATATAACAGTGAACAAAATTTTTTTACCTTGCTACTCCGCTACTCACGTGCAAGATAACCAAGCCCGTGTGAAATATATATGTTTTTCATGCAAACCCTCCCTCCACTGCTGCCAATAAAACACATATAAATCCCACAAACTTAATTATCCCTTACACCACACAAACACTGACGCGTTTCGATCCCTCTACGGGATCATTATCAAAGTTTAATGAACACAACTGTTACACATGCAAACCAACGTCGTTCTGATCTGAAACCGTATTTATAAGCATAATGTACCTTCATTCATATTTTTCCCAAACTACCCTATTATTTATGTTTTTTAATATACACTAACAACTACCTTCAAAATTTTTTCCGACTACAGTAAAAACAAATAGGGTTATGTATTTTACAAAAATATTTTTTATTCGTCAAAATGAACACGCAATAAAGACCAGGATCAGGTGAACTTGGTTTCGTCGCCTTTATTGCGTGTTCATTTTGACGAATAAAAAATATTTTTGTAAAATACATAACCCTATTTGTTTTTACTGTTGTCGGAAAAAATTTGGTGTTGTGTGGTGTAAGGGATAATTAAGTTTGTGGGATTTAAATGTGTTTTATTGGCAGCAGTGGCGGGAGGGTTTGCATGAAAAACATATATATTTCACACAGGCTTGGTTATCTTGCACGTGAGTAGCGGAGTAGCAAGGTAAAAATTTTTTGTTCATTGAAATGGACCTCCGCAAAGTAACGCCTGATTCAATAAAACAGATATAACAGAATCAAACTGTACACTTACCGACGATGTACATAACCATGAAGCAGTTGTCGTAAGCCAGTCCAACCAGGAACCGGCAGAGGCAGAAAGACCAGAAGGAGCTGGTGAATGCGGTCCCCACGCCCGCCACGAAACCAGACATGTTTGCACCTGAAACAGCAACACAATGGGGAATATCGTTTCTTTGCTCACCAGTTGGCGCCACTGTTGACTAAGGTCCAGAGGTATAGCTGTCAAAGGCGACTTTATAAGATCGCCCCCAAAACAAAGTTTTAAATCTTGAATCTCTAAGTTTATTAATTATAAATAACTATCATCATACCGAGTAGCTATGCCGCAATGTTGTGCAGTTCCGTTTTGTTCGGAAAAAAATAATCCGCTATCAAAGCGTTCACAGTCATCGCCAAATAATCCATATTTGCGATAATTTCACGAAGGAGATCACTTTTCAACAGGTAAATGAAAGAAATTATAATTTATGTCACGAAACCCGCCAAAACCAGTGAAAAGTGGATGTTATTGGACCTCACGCGACACTAGCGCCTCTAGTGGCAAATTCACACGCGATAGCCCCCATTGGCATTGTTCATTTTTTTTAGTATGCTCCAATTCGAAAACCATTTCGAGGAAAACCATCAATTATCCGATTTATCTTGTCCGATTTCAAAAATACTTTTTGATTGCAGATATTTTTGTAAAAGTACTTTGAACCTTTGTTTGACCGAACGACCGGGTTTTTAGACAGAATCCAGCATCGAATGTTTGCCACAAAAATTTAAAAAAAAGTTTGGCTACGGCAACTGTCACATGTCACTGTCAAATCTACAAAACCATAGACAAAGCCGTTTTTTTTTATAGCCAGCCGAACGAAGGCGATTGGGATTCTGTCTAAATTCACGAATTATCAAACAGCGAAAAAATATTTATTATTAATTAACAAAGCTACGTAAAAGCATAATATTCAAATTAGTTGCTTGAAATAGTCCATTTTATCAAATAAAGGTGTTAAAAGCACAGCTTAAAAAAAATGAACAATGCCAATTAACCCTTTGCTTTGACGTGGGTAAAAAGAGTGTAGCGTAGCGACCCAGCACCATCTAGGCTTCGACTAGATGAACTAAAAGCTAGCTAAATGCTAGCGATGACGTCATAATGCTCTACATCTCGCCAGCGAAGTTTCTTAACGCGGATGCATAAATACAACTTTTAATAATTAAAGGTACCAGTGTAGATAATTTTGAAAGTCAAATTAACATAGCGTTACAAAATTTTGGTAAATTGGCTAGAATTTAATAAATCACGTCTTTATCCCTTAAGGGGTAGACAGAGCCTAAGGTAACAATGCCTAAAGGCAAAAGGAATCACAATCATATAGGCGGAAGGAATCATAATGGTGATGGGTTGCTAGCATCGCCTGTAACATGATTCCTAAGATCGCCTTCCCTCGATGTGCTTTTACGAGCCCGGGAAGCAGAGCTGGTACATTCTATGTTTTTTTTTCTGATTGTAACTGATGAAGTATTTAAAGCAAAGGCAATCCCACCAAAAACATTCTGTAAAAAACTAGCCAAGTCTCGATGGAGCTGCTTGTTTAACTCTAAAAAGTAAATTTCTAAATGTCAGTGAAAATTAGAACACATAGAAAAATCCGAAAAGTAAAGCTATGGCCGGGAATCGAACCCGGGTCCTCGTCATTCCGTGACGCGTGCTATACCCCTACACCACCCATAGCAGGTGGGTAGTCTCCGAATTTTTCTACCTGTTACTAACTGTCACGTGACCTTTTTTGTTACTATGCGAATTTTTGTCGCTAAGCATCATCTGTTTGAATGATGTGTCTGTACGACACAATTACAAAAAAAAAAAAAAAAAGTAATGAAATCTAGACAAAGTCGTTCCAAGTCTAAGGTTGCTTACTGCGATTTCTTTATAATTATAGTTAATGTTGTGTGACTTGACCGTTGAAGGGTACACAAGGGATCAAATAGAGGCCTGAAAATGCGGCGAAATGGTTCCAGTAAAGGATGGTACGGCAGTGTTTGCTTCGCGTTCGACTTGGCGGGGGCACTGCCGTGCCCCCATATCTTTATTCTTACCAACTAGAGCAGGTATGCGGCCATATTTGTCAGCTATCCATCCGAATAACAAGCCTCCGACTATGGCGCCGCAGAAGAAAAGAGACTGAGCTGTGGCCGGATAGTTGTCTCTGTCACACACCCAGTTCAGCTGCAACGCGAAAGAGCTAAATATATTTACGTTGAATTCGATTAAATATTTTTTTTACAATTTGGTTTTGACACCTTAGCTTTTTGGGTCTGGGTAATTCTTTTAATGCTAAGACCTAATATAGGGATAATTCGTTAGGGGGCGTCCATTAATTACGTGAGGTATTTAGAGGGGGGGGGGAGTGGGTCGAGCCGAATCTTACTAAATCTCACTTGGGGGAGAGGGGGTCTTGGCAAATACCACGTTATTTTTTTTTAGCAGAAAATGGTGTGCGTGAAAATTAAGTAAAATTAAAGTTTAATTAATACTTAAAGATTACAGCAATATTCGCAAATACTAGTCCTTGCTAATCTTAAATAAAAGTAATTAAACAAATTGTGTTATGTTTTTTAATAAATCCAATACTTTTATACCCAAAGTACAAGTTTTGAAAAATCTCACGTGAGATTGGGATAGGGGGGCCCTGGTCGAGAAAAATCTTACGACATCTCACCAAGGGGGGAGGGGGGGTCAAAAAATCCTTAAAAAGGCCTCACGTAATTAATGGACGCCCCTTATCGTGCTTTTGATCGTAGAACAGCATGTCAAATCGAGCCACTAGTGCCCTAAAAATATAAATACTATGGACTACACATGGTCAACAAGACCTATTATAAACAAGACAAAGGAAGTTAAAATATTTCTAGACCGTAAACTTCAATCTTACTTGCGTAGCGATAGTTTCGTAAGGCACGTCCGTAAAGTTGAACTCCCACTGCGTTTGACATTTCTTGGTCGGCCATTTTGTGTCGGGTGAGGAGACGCCATCTTGTAATACCTTCGTCCAGTTGACATCGTACACTTGACACCGATCATGATTGCCGTCTACAAATGGTATAGAAAGATGACGTCTGAAAAAAAAAACATCACTACATAGTATAAAACAAAGTCGCTTTCCGCTGTCTGTCCCTATGTATGCTTCATCATCATGTCAGCCGAAAGACGTCCACTGCTGAAGATAGGCCTCCCCTAAGGCTCGCCAAATAGATCGGCCCTGCGCCATCCGCATCCAATGCGTTCCGTATGCGTGCGTATGTATGCTTAGATCTTTAAAACTACGCAACGGATTTTAATGTGTTTTTTTTAATAGATAGAGTGATTTAAAAGGAAGGTTTTAATGTATAATTTTAAGCAGATGAAGTCGCGGCAGAAGCTGGTTTTAAGTATGAATTCCATGCTAGTCTAGAAGCAAAGAAAAAACATAGAATGTACCAGTTGCTTCTCTTCCCGCGCAGTTGGCAGAAGTCCATCGATGGAATAGGCGAAAATGGGAATGGGAGGATTTAACTCGCGTTTAATGGAGGAGGATGGCATGGAAGGCAATTGCTATAAAAAAAAAAAAATCTTATCTCCTCACCGTTCCTCGACAGTCAGGTTGGCCAGCTCTTCCACATAGCACCAATGCTCCTCCGGCACGAGGGTCATGAAGATCTGGGCGAAGTAGACGAAGGCGAAGTAGAAGGCATACGGTATCATCATCAGGAACAGCAGACGCTGGTACCACCCGAACTCCCCCATGTAGGGGAGCAGGTCGTCGAAGTCTTTCACCCTTTTCTTGGGTTCTGTAAAGATAACACCGTAAACCGTGACTTTGATTTACGGGGTGACCTTAAAAAGCAGTTGATTCCGTGGAGGAACGGGCCGCATATGGACCATATCGATTTTATAGCAATTTAAAAACGATCAAAGTATCCCCAAAATTATCAAAGTCACCCCGGGTAACGGTAGTAGTTTGTGACTGTTTCATAACGATAGGCATTATTACGTGACGGTTTATGAAACGAACCGAAGATGAGTTTCGTAACAAGATCACATTAGTGTTTTTGAACGCACTTAAGTATATAGCTTACGATGCTACTGGACATTTTAGAAGCTTTTGTTTTACTTGTAATGTTTTTTTACCAATTGAAATGAGAATACATAGACCACAAAAAAACAGGGCTGGACCAGCGTATATGTCAGGGAGTCAAAGTTTTTTCAGTGTTGTCCGTATTAGCTAGGGGGTCAATTCCTTACCGTCATTTTCCAGGGTAGCTATGATGTCACAGTCTATCCATCATTGTCCTAGGTAGCTAGGGTGTCGGGGTGCTATGTCGGAAACCTCCCCGAGAGCTCTAGCGTTACAGTTCCCTTCTATCAGGGGCTTTGGCCCCATGGGGGGGGAAGGGTAACGCTTAGGCCGGTGCACCCTGGGCAACAACGGCTGATTAAGCCCCTCGTGGATTAGTTAGCTGGTGGCAAATATCCGACCTTTAGGGCGGGGCGAAGTATTATATTTATGTATATATATTTTGGCGAGGGCCGGGGCGAAAGCCCCTTTTTATCAAGGGAGGGAATAAGTTTAGGAGGGGAAAGGCGGGCGGTAGCTGCCGGGAAGCTGCTTTGCATCTGCGGCCACCACTGGTGCCCGCCCTGGGGCGGGGACGAGTGGTGCGTTGACCGTAGCTCTGCACCAAACCTGGAGGCACCAAACGCCTCGTACGGGGAGGGACGGGGGTGAGTCCAACCTTGTACCTGCTGTTCGCCCCGGGCGGGGAACGGAAGGGCGAGCCTCATGCTGGCGGCGGGCGAAAGCCTGCCGTCGAAGCGGTGCGTTCCGCAAGGGACGCGATCGCGGAGCGGAGTGACTTCGGTCACTTTCGGTCGGCACGTAACCTGGGCCGTAGGGCCGGGACCGTGGGCCGCCTCGTCTTTTTCAAGATAAGGGGGCCGCGAGGAGAAAACCTCTATAAAAATCCGGAGGAGCGACGTGACCTCGGTCACGGTCGGACGCCACGTAAACCCGGTCTGTAAGGCCGGGACCGTGGGCCGCCTCGTCTTTTTCAAGATAGGGGGGCCGCGAGGAGTAAACCTCTATAAAAAACAACAGGGCGGCGTGATCTCGGTCACGTCGGTCGTCACGTAACCCCGGCCCGAAGCGCTGGGAACGTGGGCCGCTGAGGGGGCTGCGAGGAGTTAACCTAATTTCTAAATGTCTGTGAAAATCAGAACACATAGAAAAATCCGAAAAGTAAAGCTATGGCCGGGAATCGAACCCGGATCCTCGTCATTCCGTGACGCGTGCTATACCACTACACCACCCATAGCAGGTGGGTAGTCTCCGAATTTTTCTACCTGTTACCGACCGTCACGTGACCTTTGTTACTATGCGAATTTTTTGTCGCTAAGCGTCATCTGTTTGAATGATGTGTCTGTACGACACAATTACAAACTCCCGTGGAACATCTACTGCTCACCAGGGACGAGAGAAGGCGCTGTTTTTCAAATGATAGGTACTATCAAATGAATCAAGAAATTTTTATTTCTTGATTTTTATGTTTTACTTTTACGGTTTTACCGTTAGAAATTTAATTTCTAAATGTCTGTGAAAATCACAAACCTAACCTCTTTAAAAAACCAGACGGTCACCGGCGGGGGAGGGCGGGGAATCCGGAACCCGCATTCAACGGTGCCGTTGCCACCTGCCTCATCCCGGGGCGGCCAGTGGGCGTCGCGGTGGTCACCGCAGTGCGCCCGCGGCGCCTGCAGTTCAAGGCCTGGAGGGAACGTGTGTGTTTTTAGACGGTAGGCCTTCTCCCCTCCTTCCGCAGGGAAGGCAGCGGCGAGTCGGAGAGCCCGTCATACCTCCGTTCGTATGCTGCCCCGAGCGCGGAGATGCATAAGGCGCATTTTCCACACGTTAAAATAAAAAAAAAAAAAAAAAAAAGGTAGCTAGGGTGTCAAAGTCTAACCATCACTGTCCAGGGTAGGTAGGATGTCAATCTTACTGGCATTGTCCAGGGTAGCTAACGTAAGATCTAACCAGTATGGTCCATAATAGCTAAAGTGTTAAAGTCTCACCCAATTCAGGGTAGCTAGGGTGTCAAGTCCTTACCAGCGGTATATAGGGCAGCTACAGCTAAGATGTCAGTCTTGCTTTCATCGTCCATAACAGCTAGGGTGTCAATGTCTTACCATCATTATCCAGGGTAGCTAGGGTTTCAAGTCCTTTCCAGCGGTATATAGGGTAGCTAGTATGTCAGTCTTACCTTCATCGTCCATAACAGCTAGGGCGTCAATCTCTTACCATCATTATCCAGGGTAGCTAGGGTGTCAAACCCGACCCCGTCTGCTTTCTCATGTGATTCCATCCTCTAACTCGGCTTTTCCCTTAAAAGACACTTTTTGCGACGTTTTTACCGATTACGGAGACGAAGATTAAATGTGTAGAGCTGAAACGAGATTAAGATAAGACTTAAAAATATATAAGAGGTTCATTTTCTGATTACTTGTCGACTTTTAAAATAATGATCTATTATAGAAAACGGCGTGAAAAAAATGTTCAGTAGTTTTTGAGTTTATCACGAACATACATACATATATAAAGTCCTTATCCCTTACGGGGTAGACAGCCTAAGGTAACAAAACCTTAAGGCCACGTTTAGCATGGTTAAGGGCGTATATCTGGAAAGGGAAATCAAAATGGTGATGGGTTGCTAGCCGCGTCGCAAAACATGATTCCTAAGACTTTCGCCCATTCCCTCGATGGGCTTTTACCATCTGCGCGGGAAGAGAAGCAATTGGTAAATTCTATGCTTAGGATTCGCGAAAATTATTTCAAATACATTGTGCAAGTTAAATTTTATAGAAGCCTAGAATATACGACTGGAAAACTTAAAATAATTACTTACCAGTTATCCGTAGTTGGGTAAATCTAGAAAAGTATGCTTACAATTAATTAAAATATTTTTTAGTTACTGACTACTAACTGAGAGAGTTTGAGATGTAATAAGAAGACAGAGCGCTTTGTGTAGTTTATGAAGACTCGTGTTCACAGAGGGCACGGCAGTGCGGCGCCAAGTTGCGAAATATACACCGAATTTAAAATTATCACTTCCATGCTGGTCAGGGAGCAAAGAAAAAACATATTATGTACCAGTTGCTTCTCTTCCCGGGCAGGTAAAAGCCCAAGCGAATCGGCGAAAATCATAGGAATCATGTCATAGGCGATGCGGCTAGCCACCCATTACTATTTTGATTCCATTTTCCATCTTTACCTAGCCCCACAATCTTAAACGTGGCCTTTAGGTCTTGTCACCTTAGGCTCTGTCTACCCCGTATGGATACAGACGTGATTTGTGTATGTATGTATATGTTAGTTTTTTTTTTCTACGAAGTGACCAGTGAGTTAGTGGTTTGTTTTCTGGATCTTTTAAATCGTGTTTCACAAAATGTTCCCGTGCATTCAATGTTTAAGATGAATGCTGAATTTCTAAACAAAACTGAAAATTAGAACACAGAAAAGTAAAGCTATGACCTGCTATGGGTGGTGTAGCGGTAAAGCACTCATTATTTTTAAACATACACAAATCATGTCTTTATCCCTTACAGGGTAGACAGTGCCGAGAGGTGGAAAGTGGAATCAAAATAGTCATGGGTTGCTAGCATCGCCTATAATATGATTCCTAACATTTTCGCCCATTCCTTCGATGGGCTTTTACCATTTGCGCGGGAAAAGAAGCAACTGGTGCATTTTATGTTCTTTCTTTACTCCCAGACCAGCATGGAAGAAACTACCGACAGATTGTACAAATCATACAACAAAATTGTCCCCGGTTGCGGTAAGTTTTTAATTATAATTTACCCATGTTTTAATTTAAAGGAAAATCTATAAAATATTTTTGCAGTTGGGTTTTTACTTTTGTTGGCAGCTCATGATAATAAAATTAGAACTTGGCCTACATTTTATAGATGTCATAAACGTATTTGCTACTTAATGTCAAACAATTGATAACAGTAAGTACGTCACACTTTATATAACCAGTTAATACCGGTATTAGTTGTAATTTTAATTACCTACTTAATTATATGTTTCATTAAAATTCAGACAGTCTGTATAGATTACGCGGTAGACAGAGCCTAGAGTAACAACACCCAAAGGCCATAGCTGTGGGCGTGTACATGGAAAGGGGAATCAAAATAGTGATGGATTGCCAGCATTGCCTATAACATGATTTCTAAAATTTTTAAACTAACTAAACTTAAACGAAATTAAAAAGATAGTTAAAAAAAATGACACCAACAAATTACCGGAAAAAAGGAGATACAAAATGTCTAATAAGTCTAAAAATATAATTAAACTACTTTTAGAGCAAATTTCTAAACGGCACCGAAAATTAACACAGAAAAATCCGAAAAGTAAAGCTATGGCCGGGAATCGAACCCGGATCCTCGTCATTCCGTGACGCCTGCTACCCCTACACCAGCCATAGCAGGTGGGTAAGCCTTCGAATTGTTCTGCTACTCGCTGTCACGTGACCTTGTTACTATGCGATTTTTGTCGCCAAACGTCATCTGTTTGAATGTGTCTGCACGACACAATTACAAACTCCCGTGGAACATCTCCTGCTCACCAGGGACGAGAGAAGGCGTTGTTTTTCAAATGACACTGACGATACTCTTAGAGAACATAAAACATAGTTGTTGGCGATGTAAATAGGTCTTTTATATTTCTCTTATTGTCTTTTATTCCTTTATTTGAAGTTGCTTTTTTAATATGTTTTTTCTAAAGTCACTGTCTGCCTTCTTAATACATTTTGTCACATCAGCTGCTTTGGTTTACTTTTCTGCTCCCAAAAGCCTAAAAGCTATCGAATCCGTTATAATAGTTCTATCCCATCTCCCCCCGGAAATTCCTTTTCATCCCATTTTACGATAGTCTGTAAAATGTTTCTTCCACGCTGGTCTGGGAGTAAAGAAAAAACATAGAATTTAGCAGTTGCTTCTCTTCCCGCGCACATTGATAAACCCCTTCGAGAGAATGGGCGAAAGTCTTAGGAATCATGTTATAGGCGATGCTAGCAACCCATCACTATCTTGATTTCCTTTTCCACCTATACGCCCTTAATCATGCTAAACGTGGACTTAAGGTTTCGGTACTCGGGCTCTGTCTCCGTAGGCGCTGAGAACGTGGGCCGCTGTCTTTTTCAAGATGGAGGCCACGAGGAGACAACCTCTATAAAAAATCCAAGCAGCACCAGCGGGGGAGGGCGGGTCTCCAAGCCTGCATTGCACCCCATCCCGGTGTGGTCGTGGGGCGTCGCGGTGACACCGAGTGCCGTAACGCCTCACACGACCGAATAGGGAATCCGTGTGCTTTTTAGTGGGTGCCTGCCGTCGCGGGAGCCACATACCCCCGGTATCCGAACCGGGCGGATGCATAAATAGTGTAAGATCCGATTATAACGTCGACCTGCACCGAGCTGATAATAGAATGAAACATATTTTATAATAAATTTAGTATATTAGAAAACATATAAAAAATGGGTTGGCTAAAAAAATCCTGGACAGACTATTTTTTGTTCATAATAATTATAATTATAATATATTTATTTGCAGTAAATGTAGTGAAGTGAAGGCATGGTTATTATTTACATTATCATATTTTGAGTTACTAATTTTTTCTATTATATATATTCTTATATACAGTATTATTATATAAGTCAATAAATATATATTTAAATATATTTATTGCACTGATGTTCTATTGTTTAATATGATAGTATTACATTAAACTTTTTTATTATAGATATTATTATATTTATAAATCAATAGACATACAAATATATTATATATGTAATATATTTAAATAGTCCGTCCAGAATTTTTTTAGCCAACCCATTTTTATTATATTTTCTAATGTACTAAATCTATACATATAAAATTCAAAGTCCTGACTGACTGACTGACTGACTGACTGACTGACTTAACTATATATCAACGCACAGCCCAAACCACTGGACTTAGAGACTTGAAATTTTGCACATAGATACCTTATATAATGTAGGCATCCACTAAGGAAGGATTTTTGGAAATTCCCACGGGATAAGGAAAAAACGGGAATTTTATATTCGACTCCGAGTGACGCTATCTCAGTAACTATAATAACTAGACTCTTCAATTTTGATACAAATGTAGGTGATTACAAAACAAAGAAACTAATTTCAGGATTTTTGGAAATTCCCACGGGATAAGGAAAAAAACGGGATTTATATATTCATTTTAACGAAATCCTATGAACTATAATTACTAGACTCTTCAAATTTGTCATAGAAGTAGGTGATTATAATAGTAAAATAATATTTTAATGATTTTTGGAAATTCCCACGGGATAAGGAAAAAACGGGATTTATATATTCAGTTCTACGGGATCGATTTTTCGTTTTACTGGTTGTATAAAACTGAAATTTGGCCTTCAGGTTCCTTTGGGGAGTGTAGGGGAGCACTAAAAAAAGGATTTCCCAAAATTCCCACGGGAACGGGAAAAACGGGACTTTTCATTTTACTGGTTGCAGAAAGCTGAAATTCGGCATGTAGATTGCTTCGGGAGTGTAAATGAGCATTTAAGATAGTACTTTCCAAAATTCCCACGGGAACGGGAAAAATATTTGTTTACAAAGGAATACTGCGGTAGGCATAATATGGCTAGAAACTTGAAATTTGGCTTACATATACCTTGAGTATCCTAGAGGTGCACTAAGAAGGTATTTTTCGAAGTTCCCACGGGAACGGGAAAAACGGGACTTTTCATTTTACTGGTGGCAGAAAGCTGAAATTCGGCATGTAAATTGCTTCGGGAGTGTAAATGAGCATTTAAGATAGTACTTCCCAAAATTCCCACGGGAACGGGAAAAATATTTGTTTACAAAGAAATACTGCGGTAGGCATAAAATGGCTAGAAACTTGAAATTTGGCACACATATACCTTGAGTATCCTAGAGGTGCACTAAGAAGGTATTTTTCGAAGTTCCCACGGGAACGGGAAAAACGGGACTTTTCATTTTACTGGTGGCAGAAAGCTGAAATTCGGCATGTAAATTGCTTCGGGAGTGTAAATGAGCATTTAAGATAGTACTTCCCAAAATTCCCACGGGAACGGGAAAAATATTTGTTTACAAAGAAATACTGCGGTAGGCATAATATGGCTAGAAACTTGAAATTTGGCACACATATACCTTGAGTATCCTAGAGGTGCACTAAGAAGGTATTTTTCGAAGTTCCCACGGGAACGGGAAAAACGGGACTTTTCATTTTACTGGTGGCAGAAAGCTGAAATTCGGCATGTAGATTGCTTCGGGAGTGTAAATGAGCATTTAAGATAGTACTTTCCAAAATTCCCACGGGAACGGGAAAAATATTTGTTTACAAAGAAATACTGCGGTAGGCATAATATGGCTAGAAACTTGAAATTTGGCACACATATACCTTGAGTATCCTAGAGGTGCACTAAGAAGGTATTTTTCGAAGTTCCCACGGGAATGGGAAAAACGGGACTTTTCGTTTTACTGGTTGCAGAAAGCTGAAATTCGGCATGTAGGTTGCTTCGGAAGTGCAGAGGAGCATTAAGAGAGTACTTTCCAAAATTCCCACGGGAACGGGAAAAATATTTGTTTACAAAGAAATACTGCAGTAGGCATAATATGGCTAGAAACTTGAAATTTGGCACACATATACCTTGAGTATCCTAGAGGTGCACTAAGAAGGTATTTTTCGAAATTCCCACGGGATAGGGAAAAACGGGATTTTTCGTTTTACTGGTCGTAGGAAGATGAAATTTAGCATTTAGCTTCCTTAGGGAGTGTAAGGGAGCATTAACAAAGGATTTCTTAACATTTTTACGGGAACGGGAAAAACCGGGATTTTACGTTTTACCTACTGGACACAAAAAGTTGAAATTTGTCACGTAGGTTTATTCGGGAGTGTAGGGGAACACTAAAACGGGAAAAAACGGGATTTTACGTTTCCAGACGAAACAGCGGAAGAAAGAGACTTAACATTTATAACGTGTCTTTCTTTAAAGGCTTTAAGTGTACCTACTCCGAAAGCACTCCCCAAAATTTTCACGGGAACGGGAAAAAACTTATTTTTTCGTTTTACATCTTAGCGCGTAACTACGAAGTCGCGGGCCAAAGTTATTTGGGGTAGGTATATTTTAGGACAGCCCTATAGGTTAGGTTAGGTTTGTTTTATAAAAATCCTGCAATATTTACAGTTTCAGAAAAATTAAGGCAGCGGGGCAATGCGGGGGCTTGCTTGCATGCTTGCTTGAGTCCTTGCTTTGCATGCTTGATTGCATACTTGCTTTCATGCATGCATGCATGCTTGCTTGCTTGCATGCATGCATGCTTGCGTGCTTACTTGCATGCATGCTTGCTTGCACGCTCGCTTGCATGCATGCTTGCTTGCACGCTTGCTTGCATGCTTGCTTGCCTGCTTGCTTGCCTGCTTGCATGCCTGCTTGCATGCCTGCTTGCATGCCTGCTTGCATACTTACATGCTTGCAGGTTTGGGTGCTCGCTTGCTTGATTGCTACCTTCTTTGAAATGCTCATGGTTCACGCGTGCGAAGCCGCGGGCAAAAGCTAGTTTATTATAAAATATGTTTCATTCTATTATCAGCTCGGTGCATGTCGACGTTATATTCGGATCTTAGACAAAAAGCTCATTACCCACACCATAAAAAAGGCTCTTTCTGTATGTATGACCAAAGTTTCGCATCCTTGAGTTTATAAGGTTTTAACTACCAACAGCATAGTAACTAGATCTTAATAAAACAACAATGACTCAATGATTCACGCACTTCGCGCCTCTTATTATCGCAAAGAAATAACGTTAATGATGCTGTTTTGGGTAACGCCATGTTAAATCAAGGATATGTTTGAACCAGTTCGTCTGAAACAAAACGGAGTTTGATTTTACATGCTTTTATTTATATACAACACACAAATCAAGTCAATATGCCTTACGGGGGAGACCGAGCCTTTTTTTTAACGGAGAGGAAATCTTTATGGATGCCTAGGGTTATGTGGGACTCCCGAAGGGGTATACCCGAACTAAAAACTCTCCGGCGTTGCCTCAATCCGGTGTGACGGGGACGCAGTGGGATGCCACTAGGGTTTCACCACAAACGCCCCCCCGGTGGCCCCGGCGCCCGCCAGGACCGCGGCAAGGGGAGGGCCCGTACGCTGGGCCCGTCTTCCCTTAGACAATGAGACCGTGCAATGCAGGTAGATAATGCAGGGGAGAACGAGCCTTTTTTTTATTTTTGTGGTGTGGAAAATGCGCCTTATGCATCCGGCCCACGGGGTTACCGAGGGTATCTGGGGCTCTCCCGAGGCATCAGGCATACCCAGTAAAAAACACACGGATTCCCTAATTTGGCACTATTGTAGGACACCACGGGAGAACTTTCGTGAACCGCGATGCCCTACGGGCCCACCCCGGGATGGGGCTACCTCCCTGCGACACCTGTGCAATGCAGGATTGGGAATTCCCGCCCTCCCCCGCAGGTGCCGCTGGATTTTTTATAGAGGTTTTCTCCTCACAGTCACTGCAGTAACCCGCGGCCTCAGCATTCGGAACGCCAAGGTTACGCGTAGCCACGACAGGCACCCTAAGGCGCCCCCGTCACAAAGGGGTTGTTCTCCAGGACGGAAACTGTCCCTTCGAGCAGCCCCTGTCCTCTCAAAGTCCCGAGAATCCCTCACAGGGGAGAACGAGCCTAAGGTAACAAGACCTAAAGGCCTCGTTTAGCATGACTGTGGGAGTATAAGGTGGAGAGAATCAAAGTAGTGATGGGTTGCTAGCATCGCCTATAACATAATTCCTATGCCCATTCTCTCGATGGGCTTTTACCATCTGCGCGGGAAGAGAAGCAACCGGTACATTCTACGTTTTTTCTTTACTCCCAGACCAGCATGGAAGCAATAACATACACACATACACATACACAAATCACGTCTTTATCCCTTACGGGGTAGACAGAGCCTGAGGTAACATACCTATAGGCCACATTTAGCAAGATTGCGGGCGTATAGGTGAAAAATGAAACCAAAATAGTGATGGGTTGCTAGCCTCATCGCCTAATAACATGATTCCTATGATATGATGGAAGCAATAAAATGTTAAATTATTAAAACTTACCTGTTTTCTCTAGTTTTTCTCTATGGGCACAATGTAATTTTATTGATTACTTAAATACTGGATCTCACGTGCGCGTGCGACTGTTTTATTGAGCAAAGTGCGGTTATGATTGGCAGGGACAAATAATAATCTGTGTTCATTATGAAACGTCAGTTTGGAAGGTGTAGAAAAGACATACATACACAAATCACGTCTTTATCCCTTACGGGATAGACAGAGCCTTTTTTTCTGGATGCCCTAGGCAGGGGGATGCCTAGGGTTATATGGGACTCCCCCCGAAGGGGTATACCCGAACTAAAAACTCTACGGCGTTGCCTCAATCCGGTGCGATATATGTATATAATTGCTCGTATAAAATTATTAGATATTATATAAAGATTAGATTTCATATATTTACCCTGCGCAGGCGCTTGAAGGCGTATTGGCTCGATGGATCCTCTTAAATTAATGTGATGTGTTTTGTAACTTGTAAGTAAGTAAGTAAGTAAATGCTTTATTGTACAAATATAAAGAAGCAGACTTGTAAGTAAGTAAGTAAGTAAGTAAATGCTTTATTGTACAAATATAAAGATACAATTTACAAAAAAAAATAAAAATAACATTAATTAGTAGATGAGAGGAGCATTAAACGAGGGACCGACAAAATGAGAGTTTAAAATTCCAGATAGTGAAAGCCACAATAGAGCGTACATATCTAAGTACAATAAACAAAACATAAAATACTACTAAATATCATTACACACATGCATACATACAAAATACAATAAGAGTACACACACAATATCTAAGAAGATGGTGTGAGCCACATCTTCCTCAAGCCTTCCTTGAACGACGCCACGGAGGCAGACTGCCTAATGGAGGTCGGTAACCGATTCCACAGCCTAGCAGAGTCAACTGTGAAGGATTTGGAGTAAGTTTTGGAAGATGAAGGAGGACAGGCCAAAAGAAGATTAACATTCGACCGTAGCCGATGCTGGCTACCGGCAGCCAAAAAGCTGAATCGCTCGAAAAGGTACATAGGAGCAGAAGGATTGAAAAGAATGTTGAAAAGTAATGACAGAACATGGATATTCCTGCGATCTCTGACAGGTAACCACTCAAGCTGAGTGCGGAAGTGAGACACGTGGTCATACTTACGGAGTCCAAAAATGTATCGAATACATACATTTTGAAGACGATCAAGTCTGTCAAGTAGCCCCTCAGTGAGATCCAGATAGGCAATATCGCCGTAATCAAGAAGTGGGAGCAAAAGAGATTGAGCTAGTGATATTTTTGTTTGGATAGGCAGAAAGTTCTGCAAACGCCTGAGCGAGTGAAACTTGACTTGTGTGTGTATGTATATATTTATTTACTATGTAGTATATTTTATTTATTGTGTTTATCGTATTTATCTATTATGTGTAGTTTATTATTATACATTATTTAAAATTTAGACATTTAGGATTATTTTAGGTTTCGATCGGTTCTTTTACTTTTTCTGTGTGTCTACTCTTGATGTCCAGTTAATCGTTCAAAGGTTAACAGGAAGAGATCCCTTTTAGGGATAAGTTCGCTTTTGTGCATGTGTGTTGTCCTGTATTCATCTTTTTCTTGTGTTTTATGTACAATAAAGAGTTATACATACATACATACATACATTTTGCCGGGTCTGTCTGTCATGATGTCTTCCCTGGCAATCGGCGCGCGCGCATGCTTCAATCATAGCTAATGATCAAACGGTCGCCGCTTACTGCATACTGCTCGATCGTGCTTGTTTGATACCAACATAGATGAATTAACCAACAGAGAGCTTGCGGGTGGTAGGGCCTTGTGCAAGGTCCGTCCGGATCGCTACCACCATCTTACTCGCTAATCCTGCCGCTAAGTAGCAGTGCTCGCACTGCTGTGTTCCGGTGCGGAGAGTAAGACAGCCGGGGAAATTACGGGCACAAGAGGCATTTCATCTTAGTCCTCTAGGTTGGCAACGCATCTGCAATCCCTCCGGGGTTGCGGGTGTCTATGGGCAGTGGTGATCACTTACCATCAGGTGACCCACTTGCTCGTTTGCCTTCCTATTCATATAAAAAAAAAAAAAAAAAAAAAAAAAAAAGAGTGCAGGTGCTAGTCCTGCTATGGACTTTTAGGGCCATGGTAACAAGGCCACGTTCAGCGTGATTGTGGGGAAAGGGGAATCAAAATAGTGATGGGTTGCTAGCATCGCCTATAACATGATTCCTAAGATCGCCTTCCCTCGATGGCCTTTTACGATCAGGGGGCCGATTTTTCATAGTATACACACACATACATACACAAATCGCGTTTTAATCAATTACGGGATAGACAGAGCCTAAGGTGGCAAGACCTACAAGCCACGTTTAGCAAGATTGTGGGCGTAAAGGTGGAAAAAGGAATCAAAATAGTGATGGGTTGCTAGCATCGCCTATAACATGATACCTATGATTTTCGCCCATTCCCTCGATGGGCTATTCAGAGAAGCAACTGGTACATTCTATGTTTTTTCTTTGCTCCCAGATCAGCATGGATGAATAGCCCGATTTTTGAGAGCACTGTGTGATAATACCACTAGAAAGTGGTGAAAATTTGTGCTGAATTTGAAATACGAGTAGCAGAAGACAATCACAGCTCTCATTAATCTTGTGAACTAGTCACAACTTTGATTAGAGCTGTAGTTTTGGAGCTATAAGCTGATTTATACCGCTTTCGAGTGATGTGCTTTCAAAAATCGGGCCTCAGCGCGGGAAGAAGGATTGATTATAAAAACACAAAATAGCTTGGTAACTTTGTATTAATACATTATCACAGTTTTAATTACACCAAAAATCACAATTTTGCACAAAAATTTAAATTATGATGGCATCATACAAAAAATACTGCTAATTTTGTCCATATTCAAAATGTACATCTTATTTTTAATATTTTAACTTTTTCACAAAAAAAAATCGTGTCAAATGTTTTTCAATTTAGAAAAATAATCATTGGAGATTATTTTCATTGTTTTATTCATTATCATACACTTTTTTAAGATATTGGAGAATGGGAGATAAAAATATAAAGATAAAGATAAAATAGCGGAAAATGGTCAAGAAGACCAAGACCCATAAAGCGATGTATCGCGCGGGAGAGTGAGAGAGACAGATATTTTTAACTATGTTATTACCTGGTTACATTCAACTGGTTTTTTGTTGTCGAACAGTTAAAATATTAACTTTTAAAGTAAGACAGGCTTTGCTTAAAATCTAACTTTTAAATTAGAATAAAAAATAACTTAATATGTGGGTTAAATATTCAAATTTTCGAAAAACATGTCTGAAATATTATTGCACTTTTTTACAGTTTTTTTGAACCAATTTTAACATGTCATATTTTTGGTTTGTTTCAAATACTTGCGTGTATTTTTTACTTTTATTTCCAGTAGCAATATTGATTTTGAATTTTATACTGTGTTTTTAACTCCATCAAAAAACTTGTATTTTTAAAAAATGCATTCTAAATTTTGTAAAACAAAAATCTTTTTTTGTGTGCTTTCAGGGCACAAGTAGATCATCATTACCTGTGAACTGTCTTGCAATAAAAATAGTAAACTAATAAACTTTAATATGGAAATTATAACCCTATACATGAAGTATACCTTTTTGTTCTAACTTTGATGGTAATTTAATCACATTATACATATTTTCTACGGGATATAGACCAATTATTTTAGATAAACGTCCTATGCTTTAGCGCGGTTGGTTGGATCAACTGTTTCTGGTTGTTATTCTGTACAGAGAAGGACAAAAGTAGTACACTTTGTTAGAAGAAATGTTGTACATACATACTTAGATAACCAATAGGGAATATTCATGATTCTTTTCATGGCTTTCATTAAAAGCTCATTTATGTAATAATAAAAAAAAATACTTTTGAAATAACTATAAAAGATTTGACTCTATCTTTTTCTAGAAAACCTGAATTTTAATTTGGAGTTTATATGGGCGTTGCGAAAAATGACGTCACGTTATATCGGATCTCTCTTTCTAAACGTTGACCAATTAGAAGTTTAAAACGTTTATTATTTTCTGTATTTTTTGACCGACGTTATTTTTATTGTATTATATTTTATTATTTTTTTAAAATGCATATTCCCTATTGTGGAAGGGGCTCAAAACTACTAAAAAAGTTAGTTAGTCCTATAAAGTTACGGTTTAACCTTTTCGACGTCAACGACACATGTATCAGCACCGCAGGTCGTCAATTACTTCAATGCAAAAGCAACCTTCGTTCAGTTGGGTTTAGGTTCAACTTAAGGCATCGCAATAAAGAAGTCTGACGTATGGACGTCACTTGTATTTGACGTGGTGACGAAAAGGTTAAAGAGTGACTGGACGTAACCATAGCAACGACTGACAAGAAATATCTGATCAAACTAAATTTGTCTCAAACATGGCTAACATCTCGTAGAAAAAAGTCTGGATTTAAAAATAACTTAAGTACACAATATTTAAATAAAATTACAAATACATTTAAACTGACTCCGAATCACAAATGATAATAATTTTATACATTTTTAAACTAAATCTTATTTACATTATTAATAGTAAAACTTAAGTTTTATAATAACTTACTATTACTATTTGAGAGCGTTGGTCCAACCAATTGAAAAAAAACCGTGACAATAATTAATTGAAAATAATAACGTTCTTCGAATTTTGTTTTAAATTTTTTTTTCGTTCTCATCTTTAAATTTTGAAAAAATATCCACACTAAAATTAATGTATCTCATTTATCATAAGCAGTATCCATTGGCGTGAATTTTTTTTTCATTAACTTCATTTGACAACCGTTTATTTTCTGCTAATTAGCAAAATTTTAAAAAGACTGCGTCGCTTATTTTAGTGTATTTTTTCATTATCTTATCCAAGTCAATTTAGTTATTATTTTCGGAATTTTGACTTTAATCAAAACACGATTTTTTTATTTTAATTGAATTATTGTCACAATTTACACACACATTCTTCAATAATTAGACCAAATGAAGGACACTCTATGGTACCACAGAATTATCACATTTTTATTACTAATCACTGTTTTTTAACTTTTAGGAACTAATTGAACTGAGGCTTAGCTTTCTTTAAAAAAAAAGAAATACAGACGAATTGAGAACCTCCTCCTTTTTTTGAACTGTTAAAAATATCTTAAGAAATTACTACACTTTTGTGCATACCAAACGAAATAAAACTTTACCAATCGCCATACAAGAGCGCGGCACAGAAACATTGTCAAAACTCGAACAGAGATGGCGCTGTTATTGCACGACGCGTTAAAAGCGAAGCGATAACTCTACAATGTTACGTTCTCGATAGGACGCAACATTGCGGCAGCTACGCGAAAAGTCTCAAAACTAGAGTTACGTAAACCATACATACATATTATCACGTTTTCATCCCTTACAGAGGTAACAAAACCTCAAGGCGCCTGATTTTTGAAAGCACATACGTGAAAATACCACTCGAAAGTGGTGAAAAATTGAGCTGAATTTTAAAAACGAGTAGCATAGAAGATACTTACGGCTCTCATTAATCTTGTGAACTAGCCAAAACTTTGATTAGAGCTGTGGTTTTGGAGATATAAGTTGATTTATACTGATTTATGTGTAGACATACAAGTAAAATAATTTAAAGCAACAACACTCAGTTCAATAATTTCAACCAGTGACTTTAAATCACTAACATAAGGCAAGATTCTCTAAGCGCCTACAAAAATATAATAGCAACCATTGCTACATACACATTTCTCGTACATTCATTCATTCGTTCATTCATATTGTATGTAGTACGTATGATGTATGCATGTGTGTAATGATATTTATTACTTTATTTATGAATTGTTTGTTGTATTTTGACATGTACGCTCTATTGTGGCTTTCACTATATGGATATTTTAAACTCGTTCTTTGTCGGTCTCTCGCTTAATGCTCCCCTCATTTACTCAAAGGTTAACTGGTAGAGATCCCTTTTAGGGATAAGTTCGCCTTCGTGCATATATTTAATGTCTTTTTTTGTGATTTGTCTCTGTTTCTTTATATTTGTACAAAGCATTTACATACATACATACATAAATCACGTCAATATCCCTTAAGGGGTAACAGGACCTAAAGGCCGCGTTAATTGATGGTGAGCGATTCAAAATAGTGATGGTCTGCTAACCGCATCGCCTGTAACATTTCAAATCCCAAGATTTTCGTGCATTCCCTCGATAGGCTATTACCATCTGCGCGGGAAGAGAAGCAGCTGGTATATTCTATGTTTTTGCTCCCAGACCAGCATGGAATCGTGCTGCATGCCATCTCTGTTTCCCTTACAGAATCCATCATGTTATGTAGTATTCTCAGACTCCGTTCTCTTGCCTCTGTCTTGCACTCCTCATGGATGCTCTGATGGAGGCCCGCATAGAAGCCCTGGAACCTATTGAAGGTAGCGCTCTAACGAACTCTTGGGGTTGGGACACTGAATGCCGCTTCGTGTACCGTTCTTGCGATTCCACTTCGTCTTCCACTGTTTTTCTGGAAGGACCAAAAATAATTTCTTAATATCTACTAAACTCATATGAGTATCTGTTAAAAAATCACATAGCTTTTGGTTCACATACATACACGAATATATCAATCAAATCACTTGTTTATGCCTCACGGGGTGGACAGAGCCCAGGGTAGCAAGACCAACAGGCCACGTTTAGCGCGATTGTGATGGTATAGGTGAAAAGGGGAATCAAAATAATGATGGGTTGCTAGCATCGCCTGTAACATGATTCCTAAGATCACCCATTCCCTTGATGGAGTTTTACAATCTGCGCGGGATAGGAAGTAAATGGTACATTCTGATTTTCTTTTCTCTCAGACCAGCGTGAAAGAACTTTTGGTTTATTAAAAGAAATCTATTACTTACTTCCTTGTACAAGGATTATCCCAGAACCTCTGGTCTTTTCCAAAGTCCTCTCCATCTTGAAGAGTCTGCGGCATCTCTGTGTCCATGGTCTCAGGCAGGAACAGGCACAGCAGGCCTCCAACGATGCCCAGGGCTCCGAGAATTAGGAGCGGCAACTCCTGGGAAACTGTGGCCTGTAAGAAGGATCACAGTTACGTAGTTACAGGCTGTGTACCGTGTTACAGTCAGTGTCACATAGATGTCGGATTTACGATTAACAATACAATACAATACAAATACTCTTTATTGAACACCACAAATCAGTACAAAACAATATAGAATCAAAGAAAAAAGTAGACAATAGGCGGTCTTATCGCTTAATAGCGATCTCTACCAGACAACCAATAAGACAGAAATAAGTTGGAGACAGTTTAAGTAGGTGGCGGAAACAATGAAAAAATAGTGATGGGTTCCTAACCTCATCGCCTATAACATGATTCCTATGATTTCCGCCTATGTTTGAAAAAATATTTTATCTGCCTCAGCTGGAAGGGCAATTGCTGGTTGCGTAACTTTAAAAAACACTCACCTGCGGTTCGTGTTACAAGTTACTCTTCCAGCAATTGGCTACTTCCCAGGCCTCGGCATTATTCTATTCTTGTCTTTACACCAGGGACGTTACGGAGCTTCGACTCCGGTTCCGTTAAGTCGGAACTTCCGATTATTATTACACGTTCGGTTACGACTTCGGCTCCGACACTTTTAAATCGAAGGCTTCAATCGGAGGTCGAAGCATAACATAGCGGCGGCGGCCTGTGTCGACTGTTATGAACAGGTTCATACATGTCGCGCGAGGAATCCCCCGACCTACCTACACTCTATCCTACGTGCACTCTATCGTCAATTATCCGACCCTGCCTCCGACTCCGATTCCGACTCCGATAAAGCAAATTTAAAAACTCCGACTCCGCCTTCGGTTCCGATAAAACTACCTCCGTTACATTACATCCCTGCTTTACATCGGTCACTTTCAAATGAAATGGTGTAACGGATGTGACGCCGATTTTACAAGCTGCTTACCAAGTAAACGACAAATGGCGCAACGATGCTAGCAACGTAGCCCATGATGTGGATGAGGGCGACGCCCTGCGCGCGCACCACGGTCGGCAACAGCTCTGCTGCATATTGCAGGCCGATGTTGTAAGATATGTTCACGGCGAAGCGTCCCAGGATGGCGAGGGATGCCGACGGGCCGCCTAGAAGAATAAACATAGTTTTTAGAGTTCTGTACCCATCGATCTCTTATTTAAAGCAATATTATCGGTATCTATAGCATTGTAAGTAAGTAAGTAAATGCTTTATACATACATACAGTCACGCCTCTTTCCCACGGGGGTAGGCAGAGACTACTTTGCTCCACTTGCTACGATCCTGACATACTTCTTTCGCTTCGTCCACATTCATCAATCTCTTCATACATGCTCGTCGGTTTCGGGTAGGTACTCCTGACCTGACCTTTTTCCAAAACGTCTCGGAACGTCCGTCTAGTCTTTCCCCTCCCAACGCAACCATTCACACTCCCCAGATAGATCTTTCTGAATTCTTTATTGTACAAATATTAAAGAAACAGACACAAATCATTAAATATATATTATGCACAAAGGCGAACGTATCCCTATAAGAGATCTCTACCAGTTAACCTTTGAGTAGATGAGAGGAGCATTAAACGAGGGACCGACAAAGAGTGAGTTAAAATTCCAAATAGCAAAAGCCACAATAGAGCGTATATCTCTAAATACAACCAACAATTCATAAAATAAACTAATAAACATCATTACACACATGGTTACATACAGAAGGAGATGGTGTGTGTCACATCTTCCTCAAGCCCTGTATGTATGTATGTATCGATAATATTATAATAGTCTACCAAAACTCGATACTTTTGTTTTTGCTCAAACTATCGATATCCTATCAAAACATTATCGATAGCTGCAACACTATGAAAATTGGACTTACCAACAGGAACAGCTGTGGCCAGCAAACTGAAGATGCCACTGATGACCATGGAGCCGCAGGCCAGCCATCTCCTGCCCCATCTGGTGACAAAGTCATCATCATCATCCCTGGTCTGTTACAGTCTCCAAGGTCGTCTATGTCACTACGTCACTAGGCTTCACATTCTCTGTGTAATTTACTTGTTAGCTTTAGTATAAGTTAAAGCAGGACTTCCCTACCAGGGGTGCAACGCCCCCCTAGGGGGGCATAAAGAAATGTCAAGGGGGCTGTAATAGGCACGTTTGCTTTTCCAAAAAAAAAAACAATCTATAAAAGCAATTTACTTGTTGCCTTTAGTATTAGCTAAAGCACGAGTTCCTAACCAGGGGTGCAACGCCCCCCTGGGGGGCATGAAGAAATGTCTAGATAAATTGACTGTTTCAAATTGTCATTGTACAAAAAAGAAAGTGTTTCTTATTTTTGTTGAACTTAAGTCATGAAAACAAAGTATTTAGGTACAAATAAAACCATAAACATGACACTTTAAAAACTATTGATACATATAAATGTACAAGAATTATTAAAATAAGTCCAAAAAAAGTACTCCCCCGGAGCATTGAGCCAATGCTGGCAGCATTTCCCCGCTGTATCGCAATACTGATTCGCTGTGCGAGGAAGCTGCCAGCTCTTTGGTCTTCGTTTCTTTGATCAACATATCAGGAGCGATCAGGTCACCCACTTACTAGTTCGCCTTCCTTGTTATATAAAAACCATATCACACCACTCACCTATCCAACACGGCAGTCAAGAACGTGTCAGCGGGCAACTCAGTAGCAGAAGCCACTGTGAACGTCAGGAACACGTCCAAGCCCAGCGAACCGACGTTCCTGACGTGACCGTCGAAGACCAGGGATATGGCCATCCAGATGACGATGAGGAGCACCGCGTTCCGACGTAACCGGGGTGTCCTGAAGAGATCCAAGACGGAGTAGGTGCGGTTCTCAGCTTCGTTCTCCTTGATGGTTTTTAGGGAGGATTCCTGCAAGATTCAACGGGTCTTGGTGAGGCATTAGAAGATCTAGGGCTTGTTTCAACACTCTTTGTTAAGGTCCAGTTATGTTGTGTCAGTTATCTATGATTCCGTCTCTATTTATTACTAAGAAACTGACAGCGACGGATCTTAAAAGAGAGAGGTGAAAAATACACATATATACACATACACAATTCACGTCTTTATCCCTTACGGGGTAGACAGAGCCTAAGGTAACAGTTACCTACAGGCCACATTTAGCAAGATTGTGGGCGTATAGGTGGAAAATGGAATCAAAATAGTGATGGGTTATTAGCCTCATCGCCTATAACTAGATTCCTATTATTTTCAACCGTTCCCTCGATGGGATTTTACCATCTGCGCGGGTAGAGAAGCAACTGGTACATTCTATGTTTTTTCTTTGCTCCCAGACCAGCATGGAAGCTAGTTTCTGGTACAGTGCGATAGGATATAAATAGACTAGACTTTTGGGTCTGTTTTTTTTATGTTAGAGAGGCCAGACAAACGAACTAGTGGGTCACCTGATGTTAAATGATCACCACTGTCCATAGACACTCGCAGCGCTTTACGCGATGCCAGTGCGTTGTCGGCCCTGCAGAAAATTGTACACTCGCCTTTTAAAGGCACCCAATTCGTAACTCGATGGGAAGACCCCAGCGGGAAGCTCGTTCCAGATTTTGCAAGTTCGTGGCAAAAAAGACCGATTAAACCGCACCGTCGAAGACTGCCATTCATCAACATGATGTCGATGGAATGAGCGCTTACGACGGGTGGATTTGTAATGGAACCCCGCAGCTGGAATGAGGTCAAAGAGTTCCTCAGAGCATTCCCCGTTGTAGATCCTATAGAACACGCAAGTTTTGCTTTCTCAATCTAATGTGTTTGATCACCTGATGGTATCAGAATCCCGAATGTCGTTGTTTATGATTTGTGACGTCCCAAGTAGATAAGACAGGTGACAAAACCCAAAGGTCTTTAGCGTGATTGTAGGCGTATAGGTGGAAAGGGGAATCAAAGTAGCGATGACATAGTCTATAAAATGATTCTTAAGATTCTTTTACGAGCGCGGTTAGAAAAGCAGCTACATTCTAGGTATGTGTTTGCTGGGTGTCGGGTCGGAGGAGCAGGCGGCAGTCGCCGCTGCCCTCCGTAGTGGTGCCTGCTGGCGGGGGATGGGGATCCCCTGCCAGCCTGTAGAGGCCCACGAGTCTGGGGGGGGGGGCAAGTATTCCCGGCCCCCCTCTCTTGGTGCGGGAACCCCGGCGCTTGCGCTGGGACGGCCGGAGGGGCGTGCGTGGTGACACCTTTATGCTCCCACGGCGCCCCCCCAAATGGCCGAGAGGGAATACCGGTGAGTTATTAATGGGTAGGCCCTCCTAGGGCCGGCTAGGAGGGGAGAGTCCCATACACCCCCCGCGTCGTTCCCCCAAGTTCAGTGAGGGGACATTCCCCAAGGCGCGGGGACCGTGCGTAATGCATTTTCTCATCGAACCAAAAAAAAAAGATATGTGTTTGCTGCCAGCATGGAATGGAGAACGGAATGGTACTTACCGTGAAATCGCTGAGAACCTTTTCAGGTATCTTGGTTTTGTTTATTTTCTCAAACTTCTTCATGATGACGAGCGCTTTCTCTATTTTACCTTGCGATACCAACCACCTGGAAAACAGTTAATAATTATTGCAGAATATGCTATCTACATCAGTTCTTAAGTCTAGTTCTACGCGGACGAAGTCGCGAGCAGAAGCTACTTTAAATAAAACTAAATACCTGGCACTTTCTGGTACAACCCACGGCGTGGCCGCCGCCATGATGAAAGGCAGGCTTGTCCCTAGCGCGAACATCCTCCAGTCATCCGCCCAGAGCGCTATCCAGGGCAGGAGAGACGCAGCGAGAGTGAAGAAGAGAGCAATTGACATGTTCGCCACAAATGTCCGCCATTTTGGACCGACGTACTCTAGAACTGTGGAAAAAAAAATTACACATTGTAGTACCCGATAATCCTCCTTGGCTTCGCCGTAGTCGGTTAAAAACGATGATATTTAGCTTCTGGTGTAGTTTTGACCACCCACCACGAAGCACAATCCTAATTATTATAAATTCGAAGTTTGGTATAATTATATCACTATCAAACACACACATACACACACAAATCATGTCTTTATCCCTTACGGCATGACAGAGCCTAATAGACTACAGGCCCATGACCAAAAAATGTGGGTCATATGAACCACCAGGTGACGTATATAGGACGATATAAGAGCATAAAATAATAAGATTCAGCACTATGCCGTCACTTGTAAGCTGTCCAACTGGGTGCTGGTGAGAATTCAAAAGTGCAACCCTCGATTTTTTCCCCTTGTCGCATGATTTTTGTACGGCGTTGCAGAATAATGGATTAGAAGCTGCATTGAAACAGTATGAAACTGATGCCACCTGGTGGTTCATATGACCCACATTTTTTGGTCATGGGCCTGTAGTCTATAATGTAACAAGACCTAAAGGCCACGTAGCATGATTGTCGACGTATAGGTGGAAAGGGGAATCAAAACTGTGATGGGTTTGCTAGCCGCGCCTATAACATTAGGAACCTATGGATCCAAATTTATTTTAATTTTAATTTTTAACCTAAGTTTGATTTGATTTGATTTAGTGAAGGGAGGGATTGCGTGAAAAACATATATATATTTCACGCAAGCTTATCTTGTACGTGAGTAGCGGAGTAGCAAGGTCAAATACAAATACAAATACAAATACTCTTTATTGAACACCATAAATTAGTACAAAACAATACAGAAACAAAGAACAAAGTAGACAATAGGCGGTCTTATCGCTTAATAACGATCTCTTCCAGACAACCAATGAAAGAAATAAGTTGGAGACAGTTTAAGTAGGTGGCGGAAACAAATAGACAGGATAAACGCAGGGATAACAATAACAACAATATCAACATAAATATAATACATAGCTAAATAAATAAAATAAAATGATACATACATATACACATAACATAATACTTAAGATAAAATAAATGTGAGAAGCAATGAAAAATAAGAAGGCAATACAACAGAAAAGGATTTGATCAGAAGCAAAAAGAAAAGATAAGGTACTAAAGACAGGGAGTGGAATTTTTTTGTTCATTGAAATGGACCTCCGCAAAGTAACGCCTGACTCAATAAAATAGTTAAGTCATGACTTAGTATAAAGAGACACCTTTATCCGTCACACGAACAAACCTTGAGCCAGTTATTACACTTTATTACTTGTAAATACGTGCTCGAATGTAATCTTAACAAAAACATTAACTTTAATCTGACGGTCAAGCTTTAAACACTCAGTAAATGCATCAGAGTCATTTTTACTTGTTAAAACTTAAGTCAACCACAAATCTATTTCGCAAAAGTAACAAGACCTACAGGCGCCCGATTTTTGGAAGCACAAATGTGAAAATACCACTCGAAAGTGGTATAAACCAGCTTATATCTCCAAAGCTACAGCTCTAATCAAAGTTTTGACTAGTTCACAAGATTAATGAGTCGTAATTACCTTCTAAGCTACTCGTATTTCAAATTCAGCATAATTTTTCACCACTTTCGAGTGGTATTTTCACACATGTGCTTTCAAAAATCGGGCCGCTGAATTTGAAATAGGTTACGAGTAGCATAGAAAATAGCTACGGCTCTCATTAATCTTGTGAACTAGTCAAAACTTTGATTAGAGCTATAGTTTTGGAGATTAAAGCTGATTTATACCACTTTCGAGTGGTGTGCTTTCAAAAATAGGGCCCCTGGACACTTTGAGCAACACTGGGCGTATAAGCCGAAAGTGGAATCAACATCGCCTATAACATGATTCCTAAGATCGCCTTCCCTCGATGGGCTTTTACCATCTGCGCGGGAAGAGAAGCAGCAGGCACGAAACACCCAAAAGCCGTTTAGTACCTAATTGTTATAATTATTAAAAAAAAAACCTGACTGCGCCTATTTTTATAATTTTGATGTACCCAGAGTCACTCTTACGAGTCAGACGAATCTGATAATACCTCCCAAGCTCAAATGCGACAAGTTTAAGCTCTAGAGCGTGCCAAAGAAATCCACATCCAAACATACATAACCTTCCCTCTGGCGCAGTCGGGTAAAAACAAAATGGCGCACTAACCCAGTATGTACATCATGGTGAAGCAGTTGTCGAACGCGAGACCGACGAGGAACCTGCAGATTGAGAACGTCCAGAAACTGTGGCTGAAGGCAGTCGCCACGCCGGCCGCGAAACCCACCAGGTTCGTGCCTGGAAGAAACACCAAACGTCATCATCATCCATCATCAGCCAAAAGACGTCCACAGCTGTAGGCTTATTACCTAACTCGCTCGTAATCGCCATTGTATTCATTTTGACAGTTCATGTATGGGCTGACAGTTGGCATCGGAATCAGCTAGCTGTCACATTCATGCAAGAACTGTCAAATTAACACGATGGCGATTGCGAGCGCGTTAGGTAATAAGGCTACTGAACATAGAACAACTCTTACCTAGAAGCTCCAAATTGGCTTCTAGATAAGCGTTGCCAGATTATGGAATTGTTCCCCGTTTAGTGGATAGCCACGATTTTCGAAATTCCCCCAATTTTGAATTTACCCCAATGCAGCTTACTCCTTATTTTGGCCCAACGCGCTGGCCCAACGCACTGGCCCAACGCGCTGGCCCAACGCGCTGGCCCATCACGCTGGCCCAACACGCTGGCCCAACTGTACAGCGGCCTTTATCCGTCGATGCTACTTACCCACTAAGGCGGGTATTCGGCCATATTTGTCAGCAATCCAGCCAAATAATAACCCCCCTACGATAGCACCGCAGAAGAAGATAGCCTGAGACGTCGCAGCCAGGTTGTCCTTTTCGCACACCCAATCCAGCTGTTGACAGATAAATTACTATATTACGATCATCTATACCTTTAAAAGAGTAAGACTGATTGACAGACAACGTACAGCCTAAACCACTAAGGGCATGAACCACTCTGTTAAGTTCAAGTTATCTTAAGTGTCAGTTACCTATGATTCAGTCTCTATTAATTACTACGAAACTGACAGAGACGCCATCATTTATAACTGATGCTTAAGATAACTGGAACTTAACAAAGAGTGGTGGAACAGGGACCCAATTTTCGAAAGCAAATGTGTGAAAATACCACTCGGAAGTGGTGAAAAATTGTGCTGAATTTGAAATACGAGTAGCATAGAAAATACTTAGGGGGCGTCCATTTACGTGAGGCATTTTTAAGGATTTTTTGACCCCCCCTCCCGCCTTAGTGAGATGTTGTATAATAGTTAGGGAGCTGACCCCCTCCCCCCTACTCCAATCTCACGTGAGATTTTTCAATACGTATACTTTGGGTATAAAAGTATTGGATTTATTAAAAAACATAATTCGGACAAATATGACAAATATAATTGTGTCAGATCTTGTCATATTTTATTCAAGATACGTTATTTATTTTCATTCAACTTTAATTTAACTTAATTTTCACGCAGTTTTACACCATTTTCTGCTATAAAAAAATTACGTGATATTTGCCAAGACCCCCTCCCCCAAGTGAGATTTAATAAGATTCGGCTGGACCCCCCCCCCCCCCCCCCCCCTAAATACTTCACGTAATTAATGGATGCCCCTTTACGGCTCTCATTTAATCTTGTGAACTAGTCAAAACTTTCATTAGAGCTGTAGTTTTGAAGATATAAACAGATTTATACCACTTTCGAGTGATGTGCTTTTCTATCTATCTTCTAAGCTACTCGTATTTAAAATTCAGCACAATTTTTCACCATTTTCGAATGATTTCACACATGTGCTTTCAAAAATCAGGGCCCAGTACCAGTAACTAAAGTTTTCTCAGCTTGACATTGATAACAGTGCCATCTAGCGGCAAACCTCGGAACTTCTAACCCACCTGGCTAGCCACCGTTTCGTACGGCACGTCGCTCCTGTTGTACTCCCAGCGTACGCAGGGTACAATTGGCCACTCGTCGTCCGGCGTCGTCCGGCCAGCGGCCAGAGCGTCCGTCCAATTGGTCTTATACATGTGGCAACGGTCGTGGGCGAAGGGACCGTCCATTTTGGGGGGGATGGCAAGGGCTCGTCTGAAAAAAAAAGTTACATCTCTTTATATAAACTAATATCATAAAGAGGAAAAATTTGTTTGTTTGTTTTCATTGAATAGGCTCCGAAACTACTGGACCGATTTCAAAAATTCTTTAGCCGTTAGAAAACTACATTATCACTGAGTGACATAGGCTACTTTTTACCGCGGGAAAATACCTATTCCTACGGGAAAATTAATTTATCACGGGCGAAGCTGCGGACGGAAGGCTAGTTATTGTATATGTATATAAAAGAAAGTCGTGTTAGTTACACTATTTATAACTCGAGGGCAGCTGAACCGATGTTGCTGAAAATTGGTAGGGAGGTAGCTTAGAACCAGGAGACGGACATAGGATTTTATCCCGATTTTCCCACGGGATTGGAAAATTCCGAAATGTACTAATAAAGCTACAGACATTAAATTTAGCATGCCTACACATTATTCCTTGATTAGTATAAAGATGCACTTACAAAGGAATTTTTCAAATTTAACGCGGAACAAAGTTCGCCGGGTCAGCTAGTTATTTAATAAATTCCGAAATACTCAGAGGTGCGAGCCTGGGGACCGATTTTCGAAAGCACATGTGTGAAAAAAGCCTAGTAGTTTGACCTGTGGCCTCCAGCCTCGATTTTTGAAAGCACATCACCCGAAAGTACCACTCGAAAGTGGTATAAATCTGTTTAAATCTTCGAAACTACAGCTCTAATCAAAATTTTGACTAGTTCACAAGATTAATGAGAGCAATTGTCTTCTAAGCTACTCGTATTTCGAATTCAGCACAATTTTTCACCACTTTCGAGTGGTATTTTCACACATGTGCTTTCAAAAAACGGCCCCTGCATGGAAGACCATAATCATACATAATCTTATTTATAAATAATACTATATAAGCATGAAAGTAGAATAAATGCAGTAGAAATGAGAGCGTTAAGGAGTATGGAAGGTGTATCACTGAAAGATAGAATCAGGAACAGTGTGATAAGGGAACGTGCTGGTGTGAAAGAGGATTATAGTGACTAGGATAGAAAAAAGTATGCTTAGTTGGTTTGGGCATGTAGAGCGGATGGATGAAAGTAGACTAACTAAACAGGGGAGTGTGAATGGTTACGTTGGGAGGGGAAGGCCTAGACGAACGTTCCGAGACCAAATAGGAGACGTTTTGGAAAAAGGTCAGGTCAGGAGCAACCGAAACCGACGAGCATGTATGAAGAGATTGATGACTGTGGATGAAGCGAAAGAAATATGTCAGGATCGTAGCAAGTGGAATAAAGTAGTCTCTGCCTACACCTGTGGGAAAGAGGCGTGACGGTATGTATGTATGTAAATAATACTAGGTAAATGCATTATTAATCAGTCAACAATGATAATTACAGATCGGCATTTTATAAACGTATTTTTAATAGTTTTGTAACAGGAAAAAAATCATAAAAAACTACAATTAAAAATAAACAGCGTTTACAAAATTATTTCATAAATACTTGATTGATGTATTTATGCGTTTTCACGTGTCTTGTACGATACTAGCTGATGCCCGCGACTTCGCCCGCCAATTTCAAATTTAACCACCTTAATAATAATAATCAAGTGCATAAATATTTATTTCAATAAATTGATATAAACTTAGGCTACTTTAAAATAACTTAGTAAAATAAAACTTATGTTAAAAATTAGAATAAATTTGGACCCTTAGGTAGGGTCCCCATCACGCAGGCAGCATTCCCGCGTTGTATCGCAATTGCGAGTCTTTGTGCGAGAAAGCTGCCGGCGCGAGGGTCGTCTGTTGCCTCCCTCAGGCGTTTGCTGAGGTCTTTGTAGAGCCCACGTGCGCCCTTGCCCCACGGACCAAGTGTCTCGACGCCAAATGCGACAAATTCGTATTGGGCGCCGAGACACTGGTATTTTGTCATCTTTACCCGCTCCCGGGTGTCCGCCGCCGCGCCGGCATGCCTGCACGTCATTGGAAGGTAGGACGCATAATAATTAATTCTCTCTACAACTGGCGTTATCCCTAAAACACTACGCAAGCCTCCGGGCCCTCGATATACCTCCGCACACACTCCTACAAAAAGCTGTCATCCTCAACACATACATACCCACCATCTAGCGAGAGCCTTTTAAGGTGATGGTCAAGGCTTATTACTATTTTCTTGTTTTTAAGTAAATCTCTCCAAGAGGAAATATTTGAGGTTGGAAAGGAGTGTGAACTGATGCAGACCATCAAAAGAAGAAAAGTTGCTTATCTGGGACATGTGCTTAGGCACACAAGATACGAGCTTTTACAGCTTATAATCATGGGCAAAGTGGCTGGAAAAAGAGCTGTTGGGCGCAGGAAGAAATCTTGGCTGCGAAATATCCGGGAATGGACTGGAATCACAAGTGCAGCGAAGCTATTCAACCTGGCCAGGGACCGTGTAAAGTATGCGGAGCTGACTGCCAACCTTCACTAGCTGGAGAGGCACCATAAGAAGAAGAGGAAATACTTCGCACGGACCTGTCCAAGCCAAGTTCTTTAATTTTATGCTGACTTATGACACGGACAAGAGTTTTCTTACTATAGGGCATGTGTTTCATGCTGGTCTGGGAGTGAAGAAAAAACATAGAATTTACCAGTTGCTTCTCTTCCCGCGCACGGTAAAAGCCCATCGGGGGAATGGGCGAGTCTTAGGAATGTTATAGGCGATGCATCCCATCACTATTTCGATTCCCCTTTCCAGCTATACGCCCTTAATGCTAAACGTGGCCTTAAGGTTTTGTTAACTTAGGCGCTGTCTGCCCCGTAAGGGAAAAAGACGTGATTTATGTACGTATGTATGTATAAATCAAACTATAGTGATTAAAAAAACATATTCAGTGCAACAAAGATGAAAAAACGGAATTAATCACAGGAATCGTATAATTAAATTATGAACGTGTTAAGTTAAATACGGTTAAGTTGTTCGTGAGTTTTTTCGTTCGGAAACACAGCAAGGCCAAATAACGTTATCAGTAAAAAAACTAGACGTAACAAAACGTGGCTACTACGTGCTAGAAACAGTAGCGATGCTCGATATACATCGATGCATCGAAAACATCGATATTTACCATTTGATACATCGGATCCGTTCGATACATCGATAATATTCGATGTTTTACGATGCATCGATGTATTTAATTCAATACATCGAAGTCATTGACAATTGAATTTTTATTATTTAGAATAATATAATAATATCACATCACGTAATAATAAAATAATTTGCACAGACAAGGCTGTATATGACTTTATTCCTTTGCTTGCCAGACAATGTAAAATGTGAAACAAAATATAAGTATAGATTGACCAAGATATTTAGCCGTGTGGTGGAAAATGGAACTAACGCTTTTTCTATAAAGACGTCCTGTCAGTCCAAACAAAAACGTCAAATATGCTAGCGCCATCACTCGCACGTCAAAATATCTTGGTGTAACGTGTGACTATACTTAAATAATCTGTACATTTTGATAAATTTTGATAAATCGAGGGACACTACACTGTTACATCTGAATCCGTACTCAATATTATTGTTCCTTTATATTTTAAGCGATGCATCGAAAACATCGATGTTTCAATCCGATATATCGAAAAACATCGATGCATCCTTTCCGATTGATGCATCGCAAAAAATATCGATGTATTTTTTAAATGAACACCCCTAAGAAACAGTAATTTCCCAGACAATGGGTTAAAATCCATTTTCAATATATATATTTTTTATATGAATAGGAAGGCAAACGAGCAAGTGGGTCACCTGATGGTAAGTGATCACCACTGCCCATAGACACCCGCAACCCCGGAGGAATTGCAGATGCGTTGCCAACCTAGAGGACTAAGATGAAATGCCTCTTGTGCCCGTAATTTCCCCGGCTGTCTTACTCTCCGCACCGGAACACAGCAGTGCGAGCACTGCTACTTAGCGGCAGGATTAGCGAGTAAGATGGTGGTAGCGATCCGGACGGACCTTGCACAAGGCCCTACCACCCGCAAGCTTTTTTGCTCAGTGTACTTGTATTGTCATCCGTCCTACATAATAATATACATACATACATATACCACGTCTTTATCCCTTTCGGGGTAGACAGAGCCTAAGGTAACAAGAGCTACAGGCCACGTTTAGCAAGACTTTGCGTATAGGTGGAAATCGCCTATAACAATGAGACATCAATCATTTATGAAATAATTTTATAAAGACTGTTTATTTTTAATTGTAGTTTTTTACGATTTTTTTCCTGTTACAAAACTATTAAAAAGACATTTATAATCTGCCAGGAAATCATTAACCGATGCCCAGGGTGCACGAGACCAAGCACTGTTCTTCCCCTCGGACGGGTCCGAAAACGAACCGCAGCTCTTGACCACACGCGGAGGTCAAGGAACCCTAAATATTGATATGAATCTGACGTATACCTACCTACCAGAACTGCGTGTGTGGGTCTTTAATTACAAAGTCAGCATGAATCTATCGGATTAATTCAACAGAGAATGCAGTAAACACGCTAGAACCATTCAACACATGTCACGATCGATCAAAAAAGACTTAAATATCATTATATTTCATAATTTTGTTTTATATATTTTTTTTTCCTGCGACATTGGAGACATCTCCAATTAATTTATTTGACGGTAGAGGCGTTTTACACCTCCACTGAACTTATTGTTATTATTTTCTTTTCTTTGTTTTTTATTTTTGACTAGTAGAGACTTTATACATCTCTACTATTTATAGATTAATATAATTTAAGGCTCGGGGACCTTATACATCCCTTTTATAAATGTATTTAATTTAAGTAGAACTTAAGTATTTTTACTGTATTTTATTTTGAAAAAATGACTTTCTGCCAAGTTTCTTGCGGCGCATTCTTCTTGGCAGTGATGGTCTTTCCGAATGTGCTGGTAGTTTCAAAAAGACATGTAAAAGAGCCCCTGGCGGCCAATTTGCAAAAATAAATTTTCATTTTCATTTTCATTTCATTTTCATTTTCATTTTCATTTCATTTTCATTTTCATTCATTAACATGGTTTCTAAATGTCAGTGAAATTACAACACACAGAAAAATCTGAAAATTAAAGCTATGGCCGGGAATCGACCCCGGATCCTCGATCCTCGTCATTCCGTGACGCGTGCTATACCCTGACGCCACCCATAGCAGGTGGGTAGTCTTCGAATTTTTCTATCTGTTACTAGCGGTCACGTGACCTTTGTTACTATGCGATTTTTTGTCGCTAAGCGTCATCTGTTTGAATGATGTGTCTGTACGACACAATTGCAATGAATATGGTGTTCGTTTCGCTGCCGCCGTCGCAAGCGCTTCAAGAGGAAGGACCACGAACTAGTTCGAAACATGTCGAGCATCGAGTGACTTTTATATATGACTTATGTCTGTGTAACTATTTGCGATATTTATCAACCAGCTGTTACCCCACGCTGGTCTGGGAGCAAATAACAAAGTATTAACATAGAATGTACCAGTTGCTTCTCTTCCCGCGCTCGTAAAAGCACATCGAGGGAAGGCAATTTTAGGAATCATGTTATAGGCGATGCTAGCAACCCATCACTATATTGATTCCCCTGTCCAAATATACGCCCACAATCATACTAAGCGTGGCTTTTAGGCCTTGTTAACTTAGGCTCTGTCTACCCCGTAAGGAATAAAGACGTGATATATGCATCAAAGTTTAATGAGCACAACTGTTACACATGCAAACCAACGTCGTACTCATTAGTGGTAATGATCCCGTAGAGGGATCGAAACGCCAGTGTTTGTGTGGTGTAAGGGATAGTTAAGTTTGTGGGATTTATGTGTGTTTTATTGGCAGTAGTGGAGGGAGAAATATATATATTTCACACAGGCTTGGTTATCTTGCACGTGAGTAGCGGAGTAGCAGGGTATTTTTTTTGTTTATTGAGTACTAACTGCCCGCGACTTCGTCTGCATAGAATTATACATAAAAACCTTCCTCTTGAATCACTCTATCTATTTAAAAAAATCGCATCAAAATCCTTTGTGTAGTTTTGAAGATATAAGCATACATAGGGATATAGGGACAGAGAAAGCGATTTTGTTTTATACTATGTAGTGAAGTAGGGGAGACCGAGGCGAGTTGAGACAGAGGTGAGTTGATACAAAGCCGATTTACCTGAACTGTGACAGTTTATCGGGCTGGTAATTTCGCTAATTCGTTGCTCTTTCTACACTCCACAGTTTGTGTGAAGTTGTGACCTCGCTAACTGTCATAGGTGCAGAGAAAAAGGCTTTGTATCAACTCACCTCTGTCTCAACTTGCCTCGGTCTCCCCTATAGCACAGTATATATATAAGCTAAAGCAGTAAGGAAACTACGAACAAATCGGTTGAAACGAAACACGCACACAGGCGCGCGCTTTACACGGCCCCTAAGCGGACCTGGGCCTGAGCGGAGTGGACGAGGTCCGCTTAGGGGCCGTGTAAAGCGCGCGCCTGTGTGCGTGTTTCGTTTCAACCGATTTGTTCGTAGTTTCCTTACTGCTTTAGCTTATATATATACTGTGCCTATAGTTAGGTATTATTATAGTACTAGGTACCAGGCGTTACCTAAAATTTGTCTACACCACGGCCTTATTCTGAGGTCGCACAAAAGGTTAGTTCCGAGGTCACCTCTAATCGATTGGCTAACTCGTGTGCGCGGAAATGCTTGCAAACTGTTCGTTGTGCTGTTCATAGTTAACTGTAGGTCAAGGAAGTTCGTTTGCAGTTAGTTACGTCATTGTAACCACGTTACTTCATACACAAATCACGTCTATCCCTTACGGGGTAGACAGAGCTTAAGGTAATTTGGGGTTTGGTTACTTGGCGCGAACACAAACACCCGTTGATTTTCACACTTTTTATTGGAGCGTCCACAATTATGAGCTACCGTTTTATTCATATGTACAAATCGAGATAGTGAAGTAGCAACCGCGATCTCAAGACGCAGCATGAGTCGTGACGGTTCTTCTAGGTTAGCGGTAAAGAACCTAGTCTTGGCAAAACTTGAAGTTTGCTTTTTATCGGTCCTGTAACCGGCCAATCAGCGATGATCGCCGCGCGTCGTTCGCGGCTGCTGATTGGTCGGTTTGGAGCCGGGCACAGCTTAAATAATTTAGTGGCGGAGTGATGCGGCGCGTAGCCAGTCGCTAGTGGCGCCACAGTAACAAGAGCTACAGGCTACGTTTAGCAAGACTGGGCAGGTGGAAAGTGGAATCAAAATAGTGGGTTGCTAGCATCGCCTATGACATGGGTCCTAAGATTTTCGCCCATTCCCTCGATGGGCTTTTAACAAATGCGCGGGACGAGAAGCAACTGGTACATTCTGTGTTTTTTCTTTGCTCCGTAATTATTGACGCAAATTATGTATTACTAGCAGTTGCCCGCAACTTCGTCTGCGTAGAATTCGTTTATCGCTATCCCGCGGGAATCACGCAATTTTCCGGGATAAAAAGTAGCCTATGTGTTATTCCAGACTTTAATCTATCTATGTTCCAAATTTCATCCAGATCGGCCCAGTACTTTTTGAGCCTATTCATTACAAACATACAAAAATAGGTACAAATCTTTCCTCTTTATAATATTAGTATAGATGGAGTGTCGAAAGTTTTCTAGTTGGGGGTATGTTCTATGTGGACTTAGAGCACATGTATCAGGTTTAACCACGCAACCTTATAATCTACCTCTGTCCCAAATATGATCAAGCAACAGTAACTTCACTACGTGTATAAAACCTCCCGCTGTCTGTCTGCCCCTATGTAAATGCTTAGATATTTAAAACTACGCAACGGATTTTGAGAGAAAGAGAGAGAGAGAACTGTTTATTTGCTTAGAACACGTACAAAAGGATGTTAATTTAGCGCTGGAAGCAGTATTCAGCCGATACATCAGCATGCAAATTATAATAATACAATAAATCTGATAAAATGACACAAATTAAAAACTAAAATTAACTAATCATTGCCTAATTTACATTAAATTAAATTAATTACATTTTGAAAAATCCATGAATTCCTTAACACTATAGAAACATTGTTCTTGCAACCAAATCGTCAATTTATTTTTAAAATCATGACCATGATGTAGTGCCCGCAAATCCCCCGGAAGATTATTAAAAATTTCAATAGCCATGTTAAAGGCATTCCTTTTGTAAACGCCTGCACGACATTGTTTAAAATATGTTTCCGGTATCTCAGAACTATCATTCAACTACAGTCTGCAAATCAGACATATTGCTATGATGCAGTTCGGTAAAATTCTTTGACAATTTTGAAAATTCGGTCAGATCAAACGCTACGCGGAAAATGTCTGATATTGGTATTTTCGAGTTCAGGATAATCGTATCTATCGATTTGATGCGGTTTTGGCCGTATTGCTATGAGACAAAAATTTTGGTCGTGGGCTCTCGTACTATTGCGGATGATGCAGAAGATCCCTGTACTGCGCTCTTTGATGCCTATCAGAAACATCTGATCGCCACTGGAAAAAGTGTGGCTGATATGGTTGATATGGTTTTGAAGTGATAACTTCTTATGGGAGGGTAACTCGCTTCGTAACGTAACGCGTTACGGCGCCAGTCTGTTTTAGGGAATGCAATCTCGTTCTCGCGAGATCTCGTTTTTGCGAGATCTCGGCCTTTTTTAGCGAGACTGATCTCGATCGAAAAATTGGCGAGATCTCGCGAGTTTAACGAGATTGCGCTCGAGCATAAAAACGTCTTATTTGAAGCGCGACAGCGCGCGAACTGACACAGTTCTTAACTTAATTAATATTTAATTTCTAATAGATCTCTGAGTAGGTATAGTTTTCATTAATTTTTAATAATATTTCAATTTTGGTCAACTCAACCACAGAATATTTAATAATCAACTTAGTTACTGAGATTCATTTTTCATTTTAGTTTTTGACTTGTTGTTGTCAATTATTAAAAGACTTTTGTTTTATGTTAGAAGAGAAGACTGGTTGTTTATTTTATTTCTTATTTGATTAGACACATGATAATTGATAATGATACACCAAAGTTTAATACTTGAAAGTTTATTGAAAAATGATAGATTATTATTAGCTACGTCATTACGTAAAAGTTTATAAAAATAATACGTTAAAATAAATGTTTATTTTATAACATCTCAAATCCTTTTTTTTTCTCCTAATGTATTTAAGTATTGTGATGTGATCACAATTTGTGATTATTGCAAGAACAAACATACAAAACTGCCAATCTCGCGAGATCTCGAACTTGGCGAGATCTCGCGGTATTCATATTCACAATCTCGCGAGATCTCGCCTGAACCCCAATCTCGCGAGATTGCATTCTCTAGTCTGTTTGGCTTCCCCTTCTCTGACGCATACGGCAGCGGTAGGCAGGCTATTCCTCTCTCACTCTAACCGACAGTGTTAGTTATTTCGGCAGGCGCTTCCCCCTCTCTTGCTCTTCTTCTTTTTTAATATGGCCCCATCGATCGATGCGATGATTTCACCAATATCAAAGTAATAAATACAGCATTCAAAAATCTTGTGACAAAAATGTCGGCAACGTTGTACGGTAGAACACGGTCAAAAGACCCCCCTGTCGGGCTCTTAGCCAACGGATAATGATATCCCTCGGAGACCGCCAGGAAATCATTAACCGGTGCCCAGGGTGCACCGGAGCACTGCACTTCCCCTCGGACGGATCCAACAACGAACCGCAGCTCTTGATCACACGCCACAAAACAACACAACACACAACACAGGGCCGACAACGCACTCTCATCGCGGAAAGCGCTGCGGGTGTCTATGGACAGTGGTGATCATTTACCATCAGGTGACCCACTAGTTCGTTTGTCTGGCCTCTCTAACATAACGCGAGGTAACCCGACTCGCAATCCCTCCCCCCCCCCCCCCCCCCTCTCTTACTCAATGTTTAGTGTGCGATTGACATACTGTTAGTAACTTAGGTTAGTTTAAGTTATCACTTGTCGGGCGTCCCGAGACGTACACTTTTTTTTATAGAGTGACTAGCTTCTGCCCGCGACTTCGTCTGCGTAGAATTATACATAAAAACCTTCCTCTTGAATCACTCTATCTATTAAAAAAAACCGCATCAAAATCCGTTGTGTAGTTTTGAAGATATAAGCATACATAAGGGACATAGGAACATAGGGACAGAAAGCGACTTTGTTTTATACTATGTAGTGATTCACTGATTTATTGAGTGAGAGGAAGGTTGGTTCTCGTCCCGCGCAGATGGTAAAAGCCCATCGAGGGAATGGGCGAGTCTTAGGAATCATGTTATAGGCGATGCGGCTAGCAACCCATCACTATTTTGATTTCCCTTTCCACCTATACGCCTACAATCATGCTAAACGTGGTCTTTAGGTCTTGTTACCTCAGGCTCTGTCTACCCCGTATGGGATATAGACGTGATTTGTGTGTGTGTGTGGTGTGTGAGGAAGGTTTAAACGTACAATTTTACGCAAAGTCGCGGGCAGAAGCTAGTAATTTAAAATGACCTCTAAACAGTACAAATAAGTCATTAACTCGCTTTCGCAACTATTGTACCAATTATTAAATTGGTCCAAAATCAATAAGTACCGCTTCTGTAGTGAAGGCTGACCGGAATGGCCAAGGCGCGTCCGGGAGAATGGACAGACATCCAGTCAGCTTTATAAAAAAAAACAATAACATCATTGTTTTAAATTTTTTCTTGTCAATAATAAGCTTTAAGTAAAAAATGTTAATTTAATAGGATTTTTTATATATAAGAGGGGACAAACGAGCAGACGGGTCACCTGATGGAAAGCAATCACCGTCGCCCAGGGACACCTGCAAGACCCGAGGAATCACAAGTGCGTTGCCGGCCCTTTGAGGAACAGGAAAGCTCGCTTTTTAAAGATCCCTAAATTGTACCGCTCAGGGAATGTTGCAGCAGGAAGTTGGTTCCAGATCAGGAAGATGCAAAATGGTATTAAAACAAATTAAACTATTAAATTGAAAACGAATTAAAAACTAAACTAAAACTAATCATAAGATAAAATAATTTAAAAAAGGAGGGGCCCCCGTGGCATAGTTCCGCAGACGCTGGCAGCATTCCCCCTTTGGACAGCGATACTAATACGCTGTCCAAGGAAGCTGCCAGCTCTGCGGTCACCCGTAGCGTCTATTAGCCTCTTCGAAATATCTTTGAAGAGGCTAATAGCGCTAGGACCCTCAGCTTTTATATAAATTAGGGTAGTTGTTTGTTCTCCAGTTTCTTGCGGCGCATTCTTGGCAATGATGGTCTTCCCGAATGCGCTGGTAGTTTCAAAAAGACATGTAAAAGAGCCCTTGGCGGCCAATTTGCAAAATAAAATTTTCATTTTCATTTTCAGTCCATTATGGTTGCCTGGCAGAGATCACTGTAGCGATAAGGCTGCCTATTGTTACCTTACAATATTCTGTATACCTTTTTTCTGTTTTGGTTGTTATATGAGGTGTTCAATAAAGAGTTATTGTATTGTAGGGAGACAGAGCCTAAGGTAACAAGACCTAAAGGCCACGTTTAGCATGATTGTGGGCGTATAGGTGGAAAGGGGAATAAAAATAGTGATGGGTTGCCAGCACCGCCTATATCATGATTCTTAAGATTTTCGCTCACTCGATTTTCCCTCGATGGACTTTTACCATCTGCGTGGGAAGAGCAACTGGTACATTCTATGGTTTTTTGTTACTCCCAGACCAGCATGGAAGAGATATACATCCCAAACATAGTTATTATAAATTTCTTGCATAAATTAGTACTTAATTAGAGTTTAATTTGGGTACGTATTAAAATACATAAAGTTAAAAATGTATAATGAGTTATAATACATAATGGTTTATAATATATAATGCGATTTTCTCAGAAAGTTACAAATTAACAGGATTGTTATAAAACAAACCTAACCTAACCTAAACCAATCTATAGATTACGATATCAAAAAAGTTCATTTAGCTAATAGTTTTACAGAAAATTGCGTTATATATTTTGAACCATTATGTATTTTAACCCATTATACATTTTAAACTTTATGTATTCTGATCCGCTTCCTTTAATTTTTGTCAATTTATTTGTTTTTAAAAAAAACCGGTCAAGTGCGAGTCGGACTCGCGCACCGAGGGTTCCGTATCATTATCTATAAATATCTTTAAACCAGTGTAAGCAGAGCCCTGCTCCAAAGCAAAATGTACGCAGTGTGGGGTTACTTTATATTGGTCACTGCTATATACAGACATACATACACATTTACGGCTTTCGCAATTATTCTTTAATCTGTGCTATAAGACCTACCTTCATACCAAATTTCAAGATTCTGCGTTCACGGGAAGTACCTTGTAGGTTTTGATTCCCTTGAGAGTTGAAAATTTGCGGAAATTTGCGGCATAAACGGCTGTATCTTTTGATTGCGTTGGCTTAGAAGTTTGATTTTTTCACAGCTTCAAGGGACAGTAGACCTGAGTAATTGATATAAATTTCAGCTTCATACCTCCACGCGTTCCTGAGAAAAAGGGTCTTGACAGACGGACGGACGGACGGACAGACAGACGGACAACAAAGTGATCCTATAAGGGTTCCGTTTTTTCCTTTTGAGGTACGGAACCCTAAAAATGACTTTCTGTCAAGTTTCTTGTGGCGCTTTCTTCTTGGCAATGACGGTCGTTCCGAATGCGCTGATATTTAAAAAAAGCCACGAAAAAGAGCGCATAGCGGCCTATTTGCCGATTCCTAACATTGTTCCTCCGTTCCCTCGATGAGTGTTCACTAACTACGCGGGGAGACAACTGTACGTTCTACGTTTTCTCTTTGCTCCCAGACCAGCATGGCAGACCAGCAGAAATAGGTTACGTAGTGCGCACAGTTTCTTTCGCTGTACAACCACACGGAACCGCCGTGAGCTGCAGGCTTATTACGTAACTCGCTCGCAATCAGCATCGTCTTCATTTTTGACAGTTGATTCCGAGATTGGTTTCAAAATGAAAACAATCGTTCCACGTAACTCGATCGGCTTCACATCGCATTCGAAAGCGATTGCGAGCCATTATTGAAAGCATTGACGTGCCAAAAAGTCCTTCCACGTAACAAAAATTTGTGTTTTTGGTTATTAATGACAATTTTTTGTTATTTGGATGTTAATATTTCAATTAACCAAAACCACGTATCTAATTTAGTTATTTAAGAGAATAAAAACGCTACAATTAGGGCCAATTAATTTAAAACCATTCGTCACTAAAGATGTTTGCAAAAACAAAACTTTTCGGTCCATTCAATTGCTTTCGTTTTCAAGGCGCTTGGAATCGTGATCACAATCAACTTCGACGGCGAATACGATCGCGAGCGAGTTACGTAGCAGAAATAGATACGCAGTGCGCACGTTTCTTTCGCTGCACAACCGCACGGAACCGCCGTGAGCTGGTCGCTGGATCTATTCCGGTTTTCGCGAACTAGTATCGCTATAAATTAACAAATATACAGCTTCCGGATCTCTTCCGGACACGAATTAGTTGCTCGATTGAGCAAGGCCTCGCAGTCGCCCTTGTAACGAGAAATTATTTTATTATATTAAAGATAACAAATAATAAGCGCGATAATAAGAGTGTTAAGAAGTACGGAAGGTGTGTTACTGAAAGATAGAATAAGGAATAGTGTGATAAGGGTACGTGCTGGTGTGAAAAAGGATTATAGTGACTAGGATAGAAAGAAAGCTTAGTTAGTTTGGTCACGTAGAGCGGATGGATGAAAGTAGACTAACTAAACAGATCTATATGGGGAGTGTGAATGGTTGCGGGAGGAGAAGGCCTAGACGGACGTTCCGAGACCGAATAGGAGACGTTTTGGAAAAAGGTCAGAGGAGTACCCAACCGACGAGCATGTATGAAGAGATGAGTGTGGATGAAGCGAAAGAAGTGTCAGGATCAGTGGCGTAACTACAGGGTGGCAGGGGTGGCAAAAAGCCAGGGGCCCCTAGCTCTACGGGGCCAACTGGCTTGGTTTAGAGCACAGAAGAGACGCTGATGCACTTCTTTATATTGAGGAAGGAGCCCTGACGAATTTGACGCGGGCCCCAGACGTTATAGTTACGCCACTGGTCAGGATCGTAGCCAGTGGAGCAAAGTAGTCCCTGCCTACCCCTGTGGGATAGAAGCGTGACGGTATGTATGTATGTATAACAAATAATATGGCACGTGAAATAAACGCTTTTTCCCCGAACATAACTATTTTACAGCTGTTACAGTTTGACAACAAATATAATGCGCATCGGCAGTATTCGTTTGCGCAGAGAAGCGCAGACCAGTTTCCGATGGTAGCCGAACGTGTAAATAATCTATATTGAACTTTATTTGCAAGCGCAACTGGCAGAGTATTGCTTGCTTTGCATTCTTAGCTCTGTCCCGCTTACACGATTTTGCCATTGTTGGTACGAAATCGATCGACCAATAACAGCGCCAGAGTTTCCCGCGCTACTAAAATTGGTCTACTGCGCAGGTACATCGTGGAGCATTATTTTTGTTGTCAAACTGTACCCGCTTCGCCCCCGTACCAGTTTTTTTTTCAAAGTATTGTTACGTAAGAACCTTCTGACAATAACAAACATAACAAAAAATAATCAGCGAGATCGGTCCAGCCGACGCGTGATGCCGTGACCCAAGGAAATAGGCATTCATTTTCACTACATAGTATAAAACAAAGTCGCTTTCCGCTGTCTGTCCCTATGTATGCTTAGATCTTTAAAACTACGCAACGGATTTTGATGCGGTTTTTTTAAATAGATAGAGTAATTCACGAGGAAGGTTTATATATACATGTGATAATACATGTATAATACATGTGTACATTAGTGGTGAAATCCTAGTGGCATCCCACTGCGTACCCATCACACCGGATTGAGGTAACGCCGGAGAGTTTTTAGTTCGGGTATACCCCTTCGGAGAGAGTCCCACATAACCCTAGACATCCCCGTGCCTAGGGCATCCATAACGATTTCCTCTCCGTTAAAAAAGGCTCTGTTTACCCCGTAAGGGATAGTGATTTATGTGTGTGTGTGAGTACTTATACAAACCGCGAACATGATTCTCTAACCACATACTTCATTGGAATATATTCGCTTTTTGCACTGACCAAAGGCAAGAAAAGACGCGTAACAAATAGCCAAGCGCGAGTCGGACTTACGCCCTGAGGGTTGCGAACAATATTAGGCAAGGGTTCGGCAAGTGTCACACAAAAATTCGAAGGCTTACCCACCTGCTATGGGTGGTGTGGTATAGCACGCGTCACGGAATGCCGAGGATCCGAGTTCGATTCCAGCTTAGCTTTACTTTTCGGATTTTTCTGTGTTCTAATTTTCAATGTCGTTTAGATCTTTTTTTTCATACATACACACGTTTCTATCCCTTACGGCAGACAGGGCCTTAGCACAGTAGATATATAAGCTAAAGCAGTAAGGAAACTACGAACAAGTCGGTTGAAACGAAACACGCACACAGGCGCGCGCTTTACACGGCCCCTAAGCGGACCTGAGCCTGAGCGGAGTGGACGAGGTCCGCTTAGGGGCCGTGTAAAGCGCGCGCCTGTGTGCGTGTTTCGTTTCAACCGATTTGTTCGTAGTTTCCTTACTGCTTTAGCTTATATATCTACTGTGGCCTTAGGTAACAAGACCTAAAGGCCACGTTTAGCATGATTGCGGGCGTATAGGAAGGAATCAAATAGTGATGGGTTGCTAGCTTCACCTATAACATGATTCCAACGCCCTCGATGGGCTGTTAGCATCTGCGCGGGAAGAGAAGTAACTGGTACATTCTAATGAACAAAAAATCGACTTTCGACGTTGGTTTGCATGTGTAACAGTTGTGCTTTGATAATGATCCCGTACATACACACATACCGTCACGCCTCTTTCCCACAGGGGTAGGCAGAGACTACTTTATTCAACTTGCTACGATCCTGACATATTTCTTTCGCTTCATCGACACTCATCAATCTCTTCATACATGCTCGTCGGTTTCGGGTACTGACCTGACCTTTTTCCAAAACGTCTCCTATTTGGTCTCGGAACGCAACCATTCGCACTCCCCATATAGATCTGTCTAGTTAGTCTACTTTCATCCATCCGCTCTACGTGACCAAACCAACTAAGCATACTTTTTTCTATCCTAGTCACTATATCCTCTTTCACACCAGCACGTCAACACGTTGATCCCGTAGAGGGATCAAAATGCGTCAGTGTTTGTGTGGTGTAAGGGATTAAGTTTGTGGGATTTATGTGTTTTATTGGCAGTAGTGGAGGGAGGGCATGAAAAACATATAATTTCACACAGGCTTGGTTATCTTGCACGTGAGTAGCGGAGTAGCAAGGTAAATTTTTTGTTCATCGAAATGGACGGCAAATTAACGCCTGATTCAATAAAATAAAATGGCGGCTGTTATTTCTTTACTCCCAGACCAGCATGGAAACAAAAGGCATGCGTGGAAGTTTGTTCTATGTTTTAGTATTATCCGTGTCGCATTGTTATTTTGTTTTCATTATTACAACAGTGTTGTTAAAAGTACTCTCACAAAGGTGTTAAAACAACAACAAGACCGAGACAAATTTAAGACTTTACATACATTTCGGTTCGCTTACCCCTTTGTTTCTTATTCGTCACACGAAACACAAAAATTGCCTACTACAAAGTATTTCTTTAGCAGCCTAAAGTTCAATGTTATATGACTTTATCCTACTAATATTATAAACACGAAAGCTTGTAAGTATGGATGGATGTTTGTTACTCTTTCACGCCAGAACGGTTGGACAGATCTGGATGAAATTTGGAACATAGATAGATTATAATCTGGATAAGACATAAGCTACTTTTATCCCGGAAAATTGCGTAATTCCTGCGGGATAGCAATAAACAAATTCTATGCAGATGAAGTACATATAATAAATCAGTAGACAGTGCGTGTATGTACATTCAATAAATTCATCAAAAAAAGACTGCTAACGATTAGGGAAGAGTTTACAACACAATACTTTTGATACTTTTAATCCCGGAAAATTAAAGAGTTGCCGGTGGATACTTAGAAAACTATAACTTATGCAGCTTAGCATTAACACTTTATACGCTGACACCTTATACGCCCACAATCTTGCTAAACGTGGCCTGTAGATCTTGTCACCTTAGGCTCTGTCTACCCCGTAAGGGATAAAGACGTGATTTGTGTATTGTATTGAATTGAACTATTTTGTAGGTGGTGGAAACAAACAAGAGTTTCCGTTTTCCTCATAAGGTGGAACCCTAAAAATATGCTAAGCGTCAGCTCAAAGAAATCGTGACTTATATTATAAGCGGATATACCACAGTATAATCTCTTAATGCAAAAAATGCAAGATTCCCAACCAAATAGATATTCATCTGAACAGTCATGGCTTTTAAATTGTAAAAAAACTTCCAAGAAAAATCTCCTTCAATATCCGATTTATACGAGTCATCGTCAACATTTTGCAGCAATAACATCTGCCGCGACGTCGTCCACGTAGAATTCCATTTCAAAAACTGATGTTAATAGTTTAATCAGCAATAAGTATTTACCTAAGCACCTACCCGCAACTATGCAATTTTCCGGGATAAAAAGTAGCCTATGTTTTGATCGAGGGTACCAGCTATCATCGTTCCAAATTTTATCCAAATCCGTTCAGTCGTTTCAGCGTGAAGAAACAAACATACACACTCACATCTTCACAATCTTACGCATTTGTAATATTAGTAGATTATTCTTATATCTTCCATGCTGGTCTGGGAGCAAAGAAAAAACATAGAATGTACCGGTTACTTCTTCCCGCGCTCGTAAAAGCCCATCGAGGGAAGGTGATCTTAGGTATCATGGTATAGGCGATGCTAGCAACCCATCACTGTTTTGATTCCCCTTTCCACCCTTACGCCCACAATCGTGCTAAACTCCCGTAAGGGATAAAATCGTGATTTATGTAGGTATGTTAGACGTCTACTAGACTAAATACTCTTTATGGAACACCACAAATCAGTACAAAACAATACAGAAACAAAGAACAAAGTAGACAATAGACAAACCAACAAGACAGAGAAATAAGTTGGAGACAGTTTAAGTAGGTGGCGGAAACAAATACAGGATAAACGCAGGGATAATAGAAACAATACCAATAAATATAACACAGAGCTAAATAAATAAAATAATACATACATACACGCATAACATAACTGTATAATTAAGATAAAATAAATGTGAGAAAGTAACAATGAAAAATAAGAAGGCCATGTAACAGAAAACGATTTGATCAGAAGCAAAAAGAAAAGATAAGGTACTAAAGACAGGGAGTGGATTAAATTAGTGATAAATAGTGAGATTTGAGTTGGTTTTTAAAAATAGGTAGAGTTTTAGCTCGTCGTTGGTCTACAGGAAGGGAATTCCACAGACGGATAGAGGTCATAGTAAAGGAGTCACGATAGAACTTAGAGGAAGAAGCAGGAACAGTAAGGAGGGGATTTTTGTGTACATACATTGGTCATAAAATAAATAAAATAAAATAAAAAAATTAAATAAAAATAGCCTTTATTCACTGATTATTACATTTTGTTGAAACTTAACCTAATTGACACCCGCCTCATTCGCATCAGGTTGCCCGTTTTGGACATAGGCCTCCTCCAGTTGCCGCCATTTCTCCCTGTCCCTAGCAAATCTGCGAAAGCCTTTAGGTAGGTCATCCTCCCACCTCTTGTGTTGCCTTCCTTTAAATCTCTTAACGGTATGTAATTGATCGAAGTATATTGCATCGAAAAATCTGCACTGGCGATTACCTAACTGGGTTTAATGTAAGAGATCTCATCAAAAATCTGCGAACAGCAACAGTTGTTGGCATTGAAGAGCGTGCCATGCTTGGCCGGCCACGGCGGCCAAGTCGGCATCCGCAGCAAAAACTTGCCTAAGAACTGAGAAACATTTAACTTATATAATGTAACGTAATTTTTCTTTGTGTTCTCGCAATACGAGTTCAAATTGCTCGAGTTTCAAGTTCGACGTTAATCCATAGACCGACCAGGCTTTTTTCCGGGAAAGCCAAAGGGTTTTAGCCCATGCAACCACGTTAATTGCATCTTCATTTGTAATTAATTTCGACCTCATCATCTCCAGTCTTTATAAGTCCCACTGGCCACAGGCCTCCTTTCAGGATGAGAGGGCTTAGGCTAAAGTTCGTGTTATTGTAAAGAGCGGATTTCATTTCTATCATTGCCAGCCTCGGGTATTATTAGCCTATCAGTCTCTACGTAGCGAAACTTGGGCACGGCATAAGAAGCATGGAAAGTAGAAATGAGAGCGTTAAGAAGTATGGAAGGTGACACCGAAAGATAGAATAAGGAATAGTGCGATAAGGGAACGTGCTGCTGTTAAGAAGATTATAGTGACTAGAATAGAAAGAAAACTTAGTTGGTTTGGTCACGTAGACCGGATGGATGAAAGTAGACTAACTAAACAGATCTATATGGGGAGTGTGAGGTGCGTTGGGAGGGGAAGGCCTAGACGGACGTTCCGAGACCAAATAGGAGACGTATTGGAAAAAGATCAGGTCAGGAGTACCCGAAACCGACGAGCATGTATGAAGAGATTGATGAGTGTGGATGAAGCGAAGGTATATCAGGGTCGTAGCAAGTGGAAGTAGTCTCTGCCTACCCCTGTGGGAAAGAGGCGTGACGGTATGTATGTAGTATACAAGTGAGCCTAGTGAATCATACGATATTTTTTTTGAGATAGACACGTATTTATCCGGTTTTTTACATATATTATGTTTTAAAATGGAGCGAACAAAAAATGGCCTAATTATTCAAGAAGCCAGGAACTTATTTGCAATCTTTTTATCACTCATTTGCGAGTCAAAAATAAGTCGTTGCTCAATCAATTATGTTGTCAAAGTGTTAGAAGCACTTCCGTATTTCTATAAGCTTTAATATTAACTTGCAACGTATGTACGTAAGTCAGGGATGTAACGGAGGTAGTTTTATCGGAACCGAAGGCGGAGTCGGAGTTTTTTAATTTGCTTTATGGGAGTCGGAGTCGGAGTCGGAATCGGAGTCAGAGGCAGGGTCGGATAATTGACGATAGAGTGCACGTAGTGGGAGTCGGGAGGACTCCCTGCGCGACATGTATGAACGTGTTCATAACAGTCGACACAGGCCGCCGCCGCCGCTATGTTGTGCTTCGATCTCCGATTAAAACCTTCGATTTAAAAGTGTCGGAGCCGAAGTCGGAACCGAAGGTGTAATATAATCGGAAGTTCCGACTTAACGGAACCGGAGTCGAAGCTCCGTAACATCTCTAATGTACGTATGTGTGTCCGGGTGGAATCTTGCGACTCAATTTTGAAGCATCCGATTGAGCTGAAGTTTTGCATAATGTAGGTCAGATGACAATACAATAATCTGGTAGTAGAGTGCTGGTGGGCCAGCCAGGACCGTCTCCGCAGGAGGGAACTCTTCAACGGTTGGTCCGATTGACTTGAAATTTTGTTCACATGACATGTGTAGGAAGGATGAAAATGCAAGTACAATCAGCAAAAAAGCTTGTATCTAAAATGTTTTCTTTGGTCAGGTTATTTGAACGCTTTTAGGGTTCTAATACCTCTCTCATACCTCTAAAGGGGAAAAGAATTCGAATATTTCTATGTTACTTCCACGCTGGTCTGGAAGCAAAGAAAAAACATAGAATGTACCAGTTGCTTCTCTACCCGCGCAGATGGTAAACACCCATGGGCGAAAACCATAGGAATCATGTTGTATGCGATGCGGCTAGCAACCCATCACTATTTTGATTCCACTTTCCACCTATACGCCCACAGTGTCTTGCTAAACGTGGCCTGTAGGTCTTGTTACCTTAGGCTCTGTCTACCCCGTAAGGGATAAAGATGTGATTTGTGTATGTGTATGTGTATGTATTTCGAAATTTTATTTTGCACTGGGTTCGGAGACTCATGGTCTGTTACACCACTCTCTGTTAAGTTCCAGTTATCTTAACGTCAGTTATCTATGATTCCGTCTCTGTCTGTTTCGTTGTAATAAATAGAGACGGCATCATAGATAACTTAATAATAATCTGTAGTAATTTATGAATTACTAGCCGTTGCCCGCAACTTCGTTTGCATAGAATTCGTTTATCGCTATCCCGCGGGAATCACGCAATTTTCCGGGATAAAAAGTAGCCTATGTGTTATTCCAGACTATAATCTATCTATGTTCCAAATTTCATCCAGATCGGCCCAGTACTTTTTGAGCCTATTCATTACAAACATTCAAACATACAAAAATAGGTACAAATCTTTCCTCTTTATAATATTAGTATAGATGTGTATTTTAATTGACTAAGTAATATATTTTAGCTGGGGCTTTATTGGAAGCAAAGAGAAAACATAGAATGTACCAGTTGCTTCTCTTACCGCGCAGATGGTAAAAACCCATCGAGGCAATGGGCGAAAATCTTAGGAATCATGTCATAGGCGATGCTAGCAACTCATCACTATTATGATTCTCCTTTCCACCTATACCTTTTCTGGTTGCCTGGTAGAGATCGCTCTGTAGCGATAAGGCCGCCTATTGTTACCTTGTAATATTCTGTATACCTTTTTTCTGTTTTGGTTGTTATATATGGTGTTCAATAAAGAGTTATTGTATTGTATTGTACACCACCATCGCCCACAATCATCCTAAACCTGGCCTTTAGGTCTTGTTACCTTAGGCTCTGTCTATCCCGTAAGGGATAAAGACGTGATTTGTGTGTGTGTTTTATGAAGTCATAAAGCACCGAAATTGTTTTAACACGTTCATATCAAGTTTCGTGACTCATAGTCACTTTTGAAGGGAGAATTAATTTAAAATGTCCATTAAAAGACAGAATTGAGGTCACCGCTAAGTATTTCACTTTAACGTGACTTCCTTCTTTCGAAACGTGTTTCCTATTAAAGTTGTTAAAGTATAGTCACCATGCTAAGCGTGTTTACTCTTGTTACCTTAGGCTCTGTCTACCCCGTACGGGATAAAGACGTGATTTATTTATGTATGAAAAAAAGTCAGGTCAGGAGTACCCGAAACCGACGAGCATGTATGAAGAGATTGATGAATGTGGATGATTGGACGGAAGTATGTCAGGATCGTAGCAAGTGGGACAAAGTAGTCTCCGTCTTGTTGGTTGTCTGGTAGAGATCGCTATTAAGCGATAAGCCCGCCTATTTGTTTTGTACTGATTTGTGGTGTTCTATAAAGAGTATTTGTATTGTATTGTAGTCTCTGCCTACCCCTGTGGGAAAGAGGCGTGACGGTATGTATGTATGTATTATTTATGTATAATTTGCAATCATGGTGGGACTGTCAACCGCTGGTCATAAGTTTCTTGAAGTGAAACTTTGTTTAGCGGCGTTGTGCTCTTTTTGCAATGGGTAAAAAATGTTAAACTCGCGTCAGGGCACGTGACCTGATCGAAAATTCGTAAGACGGAGGGAGAGTAGACCGGCGCGATGTAGGAGAGGAAGGAATATCCCCCTCTAGTCCATAGGCCAGTACGGGAAGTAAATTGAACTCACAAAACTCACAAGTGCGCAATTTTTTGTAGACAGTTATAATTTACTGAGTATTACTGGTAAAAAAAATAACAGATTTTGACATTGCGTTATTTGTGTAATTTTTCTGTACTAGATGAATTGCATTTAAGTATAAGTACATCACCTGTAGTATTCTAACAGTTTTGTCAAGCCATAATTAGAAACTCTAAAAAAATATATAAATCTCTAAAAAAAACTTACAAGGGAATGTTGGCTGATGTGGTGACAAAGAAACTATTCCAAAACAAACTAATACGCAGTAAAAAGAAAAAAAAATGTATATTCTTCTACAACTTATAATCAACTAACTTTTTCTACTTATCAATATGTAGGTACGATCTATCTAATGTTGTTACAATTATTGTTATTTTTGGATGTATTTTCTTACCTTTCTTCAACAGTCAAGTTGGCCAACTCGGGCACCCAGCACCAATGCTGCTCAGGCACGAGAGTCATGAAAATTTGGGAAAAATACACGAACGCCACAAAAAAGGCGAACGGTATCATCAGTAAAAACAACAGCTTCTGGTAAAGACCGAACTCTCCAACGTATGGCAGTAGGTCATCGAAATCCGTTGCCTTTTTTTCCTTTTCTTTTTCTTTTTGAGGACTGGCAACATCGGCGCCGTCAGTGCGGTAGCCTTTGTTCACGAAACCGTTCAAGTCTATGTTTGACAGGTTGTCTATGGCATGGTTTTGGCGGGAATCCTCCTCGCAGCATGAAGTTCGTTCTTGTGGCGCCATCTTGCGTTCCGTTTAACGCATGCCTTAGTTACTGTGTATCTGTAACAATGAAAAGCAATTTTATTGTGAGGAAAGGATCGATGACGGTTTTCTAGCACGAGCCGTAGGTGAGTGCTTATTTCGGACATGAAACTTGTGTTTGTTATTAATACATAATACAAACATCGGCGACCGGATGGCGTAGTGGTTAGAGAACCTGACTATGAAGCTTGAGCTCCCAGGTTCGATCCTCGGTCGGGGCAGACATTTGTATGAAAACTAATGAATGTTTATTCTCGAGTCTTGGATGTCTTGGATGTTTAATATCTATTTAAGTATTTATATTTATTTACATAAGTGTGTTAATCCGTTGTCTAGTACCCATATTACAAGCTTTGCTTAGTTTGGGACTAGGTCAATTGGTTTCAATTATATTTATTTTATTCATACATAAATCACGTCTTTAGCCCTTACGGGGTAGACAGAGCCTAAGGTAGCAAGACCTAAAAGCCACGCTTAGCATGATTGTGGGCGTATAGGTGGAAAGGGGAATCAAAATAGTGGTGGGTTGCCAGCATCGCCTATAATAAGTTTTCCTAAATTTTTTCGCCTAAATTTTGGTCTAATTCATCGATGGGCTTTTACCATAAGCAACTGGTACATTCTATGTTTTTTCTTTGCTCCCAGACCAGCATGGTAGCACGCTATATTAGACAAAACTAAATCCTAACTCGAATAAAATAGTTTGCCTTGAAAATGTTGCAACGCGCCTCGGCCGTAATGTCGTTTGAATTTTAAGTGTGTGATATATCTATTTAACGGTACATTGACCTAGAAAAGTCTAGGATTTGTATGAAATAAGGTGGTAAACGAGCAAGTGGATCACTTGATGGTAAGTTAGGATCGAGGATTAACTTTCGTATGATAACAAACGCTTAAAACCGGATTATTCTTTTGATATCAATTCTACATACATACATCACGTCTTTATCCCTTACGGGGTAGACAGAGCCTAAGATAAACTTTAAGGCCAGGTTTAGTATGATTGCGGGCGTTTAGGAGGAAGGAGTCAAAATAGTGATGGGTTGCTAGCTTAGCCTATAACAAGATTCCAAAGCTTTTCGCCCATTACTTTAGTTCCTTCCTCTTTTTCTAACATGGCCCCCATCGATGCGATGGTTTCGCCAATGTCAAAATAATAAATATAGTATTCAAAAATCTTGTGACAAAAATGTCGGCAACGTTGTGCGGTAGAACGCGGTCAAAAGACCCCCCTGTCGGGCTCTTAGCCAACGGATAATATCCCTCAGAATCTGCCAGGAATTAACCGATGCCCAGGGTGCACCGGACCAAGCACTGGTCTTCCCGGACGGATCCAAAAACGAACCGCAGCTCTTGACCGCACGCGGAGGTAACCCGACTCGCACCTCTTACGTATAAGCCTCGTATTCATGGTAAACATTTGTTTAGCAACAAACAAAGTTGAATCAACGTGTTACGGAGTTGCTGTCAACATGTTGCTGGCAACACTGCGTGTTGTAGAGGTGATAGCGCCATGTTGACAAGCTCTCGCCCGACAAGCGTAAACATTGATTCAACTTTGTTGCTAAACAGATGTTTACCATGAATACGGGGCTTTAGTTAAAAAAAAGGGTACCTCCCATTTGTTCTATGGAACTGTGACGTCATAGAACTGTTAACATTTTTCTTTCCCAGCAGTTCCATGGTAGAACTATTGACACAAAAAATGTGCTATTTGTCTATAGAACTAAAAGCACCTCAAGTTTCCCATCACAAATTTGAGGTGCTTTTAGTTCTATAGAACAAATAACACATTTTTTGTTTCAATAGTTCTACCATGGAACTGCTGGGAAAGAAAAATGTTAACAGTTCTATGACGTCACAGTTCCATAGAACAAATGGGAGGTACCCAAAAAAAATGTTGCAAGTCGGCAACTTGACATTTGCAATTTTGCAAACATTAAAAATTACCTAACGATGACATGTGTCAAAATAACGTCATGACAGTGAGTAATTATTGTCGTTCCACGTTGACAGTTGCTTATTATAGTTTTAAATTATGTAATGGTGCGGTCAAGAGCTGGCGGAAGAGCAGTGGTCCGGTGCACGACAGGGGAGTCATTTGATCGTGTTCTACCGCACAACGTTGCCGACATTTTTGGCACAAGATTTTTGGATACTGTATTTATTACTTTGACATTGGCGAAATCATCGCGTCGATCGATGGGGGCCATATTGAAAAAGAAGAAGAATTGGCATTGTTCATTTTTTTTAAGCTGTGCTTTTAACACCTTTATTTGATAAAATGGACTATTTCAAGCAACTAATTTGAATATTATGCTTTTACGTAGCTTTGTTAATTAATAATAATTATTTTTTCGCTGTTTGATAATTCGTGAATTTAGATAGAATCTATGGTTTTGTAGATTTGACAGTGACACGTGACAGTTGCCGTAGTCAAACTTTTTTTTTTCATTTTTGTGGCAAACATTCGATGCTGGATTCTGTCTAAAAACCCGGTCGTTCGGTCAAACAAAGGTTCAAAGTACTTTTACAAAAATATCTGCAATCATAAAGTATTTTTGAAATCGGACAAGATAAATCGGATAATTGATGGTTTTCCTCGAAATGGTTTTCGAATTGGAGCATACTAAAAAAAATGAACAATGCCAATTGTGTAATTATTAAGTAACTAATGTAAATAAATAGTATTCCGTACCACTCATTTTAACGTTTTTGTAAATAAGTTCCAAGTTCATACAAAATTCAAATATAATAATGAGGGCCGTCTTAAACTAGGCTAGGGGCCTCGGGCACACAAGAATTTGGGGCCCTTTTGGAAAGTAGAAAAAGCGAATTATAATAACATTTTTTTACTAAGTATGACCATTATAGAAATTGTTGGTCCTTCGGAGCCCCCTGAGAAGGGGGGCCCTGAGCACGGGCCCCATGTGCCCGTATGCTGAAGACGGTATAGATAATAAGCATAGTGTACTTTCATCCATGCTGGTCAGGGAGTAAAGAAAAAACATAGAATGTACCATTTGCTTCTCTTCCCGCGCGTTCTGGTAAATCGAGTGAGCGAAAATCTTAAGAATCATGTTATAGACGATGCTAGCAACCCATCACTATTTTGATTCCTTCCACCTATACGCCCACAATCTTATATTATAAAATTCTCGTGTCACAATGTTCGTTCCCGTACTCCTCCGAAACGGCTTTACCGATTCTTACCAAATTTTATATGCGTATTCAGTAGATCTGAGAATCGGCTACTATCTATTTTTCACCTTGAAATTTAGAAGAAAAAAAAACGGGAGCGAAGCCGCGGGCAACAGCTAGTCTATAAATAGATCTATGTGTAAATAGATCAATGATCAATGATCTACGTTCTAGGGTGTGCCTGTCCGTGATCTAGTTGAACCAAATACGGTATAATATAGCATAGTTACCAGTTTTAGTTTCGCAACTCCCAAGAATAGGATCTAAGAATAGTAGGTCAGTATAATATAGTTAAATGTCTTTCTGCCAAGTGTCTTGCGGCGCATTCTTCTTGGCAATAATACATACACAAATCACGTCTATATCCCTTACGGGGTAGACAGAGTCTAAGGTAACAAGACCTAAAGGCCACGTTTAGCAAGATTGTGGGCGTGTGGAAAATGGAATCAAAGTAGTGATGGGTAGCCACATCGCCTATAACGAGATTCCTAATAATTTCGCCCATTCCCTCAATGGGCTTTTACCATCTGCGCGGGAGCAACTGGTAAATTCTATGTTTTTTCTTTACTCCTAGACCAGCATGGAGAATTTTGATGCGGTTTTTTGAAATAGAGTGAGTCAAGAGGAAGGTTTTTGTATAATTCTACGCAGACGAAGTCGCGGGCAGAAGCTAGTATCTACATAAATACCAGTAGATGAGATTTATTTCCAACCACGTCCGAAGAATTACGACCAAAACGTGCAAGTAATTAATTCGTCATATATATCTAATAAAACCGTGTTTTAGTATTAATATATAAATTACATTGACTTAAAGACCTATTGTTCCCATGAAAAGCATGATATTATGTTTACGTACGGCTTATTTTATGGTTATAAACAATTATTTCCCTTGTTTTTCGTACATAACCAAGTTACGTTACCAGAACATTCATAAAATAAAGACTATTTCTAAATTAAAACAAATACATACACACAAAAATCACGTCTATATCCCTTACGGGGTAGACAGAGCGTGAGATAACAAGACCTAAAGGACACGTTTAGCATGGTTGTAGATTGGTGGAAAGTGGAATCGAAATGTGATAGCCTATAGCATGATTCACAAGGATTTCGCCCATTCCCTCGATGGCTTTACCATCTGCGCAGGACGAGAAGCCACTGGTGCATGCTATGTTTTTCCTTTGCTCTCAGGCCAAATTAATCATCAAACGTTAGTTTAACCAAGTTATATTACCAGTAATGTAACTTGGTTACGTTCGAAGAACAAGCCGACTTTTTATTTACGTACATACATACTTAGGTGCACTATGGGGAAAGTTGTTTTAACCGCCGACGCAAAATGATGGGTGTTCAAAGTTTGATGTCAATGTCTGTGTGCCTGTGGCATTGTAGCTCTGAAACTCGCAGTTTTTTAATTCGAAAGCCAGTTTCCTTCCGGTGTTTTTAGCCATCGGTCTGATGAATGAATGAACTGCTGGCAGTTCATTCATTCATTCAGCAGCGAGTTATTTTTGGCAAAGAACGTTTTTTTTATTTAATGTTTGATTATTATAATATTACTAGCAGCCCGCAACTTCGTCTGCATAGAATTCGTTTATCGCTATCCCGCAGAAATTACGCAATCCGTTCTTAGAGGATGCCTACGTCATAGTTATGCATGCAAAGTCTCAGCCCGATCGGTTTAAAACTGACAAAGTTTCATACAAACTTTCATCCCCTATTTTATCCCCTTGGGGGTAGAATTGATCAAAATCTTAGCGGATGCCTACGTCGTAACATCTACCTGCATGCCAAATTTCAGCCCGATCCGTCCAGTGGTTTGGGCTGTGCGTTGATAGATCACTATGTCAGTCAGTCAGTCACCTTTGAGTTATATATATTTAGTTTGTTATGGTTATTTGTTATATCAAATAGGAGAGGTTTTGGAAAAAAAATTCAGGTCAGGAGTACCCGCGTACCCGAAACCGACGAGCATGTATGAAGAGATTAATGAGAGTGGATGAAGCGAAATAAGTGTCAGGATCGTAGCGAGTGGAACAATGTAGTCTCTGCCTACCCCTGTGGAAAAGAGGCGTGGTGGTATGTATGTATGTATTATTCTATTTTAATGCGTTGGGGTTTTTTTAATTTTTTAATTTTCTTATGTTATTAAGAAAAAGTTTTTGTTACATAATATATATATTTTTTATTGGATAATAATATAATTGAAAACGAACCAATCAATTATTAAAATAAAAAATGTTTGTTAAAACTAATTAAATTAACTAATTATTTCAAATAAACACGAACCTATTTTAAAACAATTTTAAATTTAAATACTCCATTGTATGTAAACTTAACTTTTTAATAACATCTCTGCAACTTTAACTCGTGCATCCAAAACAATCTTTCATACCTCGCAATAAGGCACACATTCATTCAACTGACCAACCGACGCTGTTCGCATACAAACAATTACAACTTTACATTTGCATTTGCTTTAATCAACTCAAACTCTTAAATCTACAACGCTAAGGCTGAATACCCAACAACTTTCACGTGTTAACATGTTTTCCGTTTTATTGCCGTCTTGACAATTACCATGTTAATTTGGACGCTAGTCAAATGTGCAGTAACTCCTATTCTGTGAAACGTTGGATTGATTTTAGCGTGACTATTGAAACTGCTACGGTAAATAGCCGTAGTGGCAATGACCTCATTGGTTTCTTGATCACCAAGTATGTACTTCACGGTAATTGTTTGTTCGTTTTTTAAAAAAATGCGCGAATTAAAAAATGACATCTGTCAATATTTGGTTCATTACTTCTTCTTTTTCTAATATGGCCCCATCGATCGATGCGATGATTTCGCCAATGTCAAAGAAATAAATACAGTATTCAAAAATCTTGTGACAAAAATGTCGGCAACGTTGTACGGTAGAACACGGTCAAAAGACCCCCCGTCGGGCTCTCAGCCAACGGATAGTGATATCCCTCGGATACCGCCGGGAATTCATTAACCGATGCCCAGGGTGCACCGGACCAAGCGCTGCTCTTCCCCTCGGACGTATCCAAAGACGAACCGTAGCTTCGCCCGCGATAAATTAATTTTCCCGTAGAAATAGCTATTTTCCCGCGGTAAAAAGTAGCCCATGTCACTCAGTGATAATGTAGTTTTCTAACGGCAAAAGAATTTTTAAAATCGGTCCAGTAGTTTCGGAGCCTATTCAATGCAAACAAACAAACAAACAAATTTTTCCTCTTTATAATATTAGTATAGATAAATGTGTGTATATTCTCTTATATTTGTGTGTCTTGCAATAAGGAATAAATAATGTCTTCTTTCTTTCTTTCTTTAATTGTTCCCCGTTTAGTGGATTATCCAAGATTTCGAAATTGCGAAATTAAATTCGAAACTAATGGCGAATGGATGAAACTACTGCTTAAATAAATGGACGTAGAAGGTAACAACATGGTCAGGACCGCGTAACAAACGAAAAAGAGGAAGAAAGATGGTTGCCTGGTAGAGATCGCTCTGTAGCGATAAGGCCGCCTATTGTTACCTTGTAATATTCTGTATACCTTTTTCTGTTTTGGTTGTTATATGTGGTGTTCAATAATGAGTTATTGTATTGTATTGTATTGTAAGACCAAGAGACAGATGGATAGACGAAATAAACAAAATAGCAAGTAAAGATTGGATTACAAAAGCAAACGTACATCCTTCCATGCTGGTCTGGGAGTAAAGAAAAAACATAGAATTTACCAGTTGCTTCTCTTCCCGCGCAGATGGTAAAAGGAGAATCGAGTGAGCAAAAATCTTAGGAATCGTGTTATAGGCGATGCTAGCAACCCATCACTATTTTGATTACCCTTCCACCTATACGGCCACAATCATGCTAAACGTGGCCTTTAGGTCTTGTTACCTTAGGCTCTGTCTACCCCGTAAGGCATATAGACGTGATTTATGAATGAATGGATGAATGATAGATGCATGGATAAATGTGGAGGAGGCCTTTATTCGTTACCGTTCGTTTCAGTCCCAGGGACGGATATAGGATAGTTTTTATCCCATAAATGGACATAGTTCCCGCGGGATAGCGATAAGCGAATACATATATATATAATGTGATAATTTGATTTATAATATGCACGGTACAATTTAAAAGCAAGGCTGCACAAAAGTGTCTACTTAAAAATAAGTTTTTTAATATATATGCTAAACACCAGGAAATACAACACGTGATAAAAACAACATATATAGTATAATTCCAAGTTTAATATGGTTATTAACCCATTTAATTATGTAACCTAAAGTGTTCTATTTTAATTGTTTTCCTATAAAAAAAACTAATTTAATTCTGATTATGTATAACTCTTTATTGTACCTAAAACAATAGAAAAAGATGAATACAGGACATAACATACGTACGGCGAACTTATACCTAAAAGGGATCTCTTCCAGTTAACGAACGATTGACAGGACATAAGCATTAAGCAAGAGTAGATACACAGAAAAAGTAAAAGAACCGATCGAAACCGAAAATAATTGTAAATGCCTAAATTTTAAATAATGTAAAACATAATAAATTACACGTGATAGATAAATACGATAAACTAATACACAATAAATAAAATATACTACGTAATATATAAATATATACATACCTTCACTTACTTCCATGCTGGTCTGGGAGCAAAGAAAAAACATAGAATGTACCAGCTGCTTCTCTTCCCGCGCAGATGGTAAAAGCCCATCGAGGGATTAAGCGAAAATCTTAGGGATCATGTTATATTGGCGATGCGGCTAGCAACCCATCACTGTTTTGACTCCCCTTTCCATCCATACGCCCATAATCCAAGTTACAAAACACATCACATTCATTTAAGAGGATCCATCGAGCTAATACGCCTTCAAGCGCCTGCGCAGGGCTGTGTAGTTATAAAGACAACAGTAAAACACCTGCAATGGGTGGTGTAGGGGTAGCACGCGTCACGGAATGACGAGAATCCGGGTTCGATTCCCGGCCATAGCTTTACTTTTCGGATCTCAACGCTATTATGATCCTCTTTCCACCTTTATGCCCACAATTATGCTAACCGTGGCCTTTAGGTCTTGTTACCATAGGCTCTGCCTACCCACGGGCCCAGCGTACGGGCCCTCCCCTTGGCGCGGTCCTGGCGGGCGCCGGGGCCACCGGGGGGCGTCTGTGGTGCAACCCTAGTGGCATCCCACTGCGTCCCCATCACACCGGATTGAGGCAACGCCGGAGAGTTTTTAGTTCGGGTATACCCCTTCGGGAGTCCCACATAACCCTAGGGCCTAGGCATCCATAAAGATTTCTTCTTCGTTAAAAAAAAAAGGCTCTGTCTACCCCGTAAGGGGTGATATGTGTATGTATTGTATGTATGTATGTATGTAAACTCTTTATTGTGCAAAATAAACAAGAGAAATACAATTGACAAACACTGAGATACATGCACAAAGGCGGACTTATCCCTTTAAGGGATCTCTTCCAGTCAACCTTTGAGTGGATGAAAGGAGTATTATATTAGGGATGGACGTGTGAGTTTAAAAATTGCAAACACTGAGAGCCACAAATAACTTTACCGAATATAATACATAAACTCCTAAAACCTACCAGTCAATAAACTACTTTATACTACCTATACTACCTATAATATATATCATTAAAATATACTACATAAAGTAAATAAATAAAGAGCGCAATAGCGCTGTATTCATAATTATTACTTTTTACTTTAGATGTGAACATGGATATTTTGAAGCTTATGCCCACAATAACTACAGGATCATACCATGACGTCTTAAAGCGGTTCAATTGCGATTCAGTTTAGGTTTGCTCGCTATCAGATCCATATTTAAAAATAACAGCTAAAACCTGAACTGAGTCTGAAATGAATCGCATTGCGACGTCAGGTAAGACCCCTGTACTCATTCCTTTTAAACACCTAACTACAAATTCCTGTAGAAATATTTCGTTTTCAATTTGAAATTTTCGAATCAACCGCGTCTCAAAGTCGCCAGTATCCTTTCCTTTTGACCTACTTTATTCCTTTAAAATATATTTTGTTTTCAATTTCAAATTTCGAATCAACCGCATTTCAAAGTCGCCAGTATCAATTCCTTTCAACCTACTTATTCCTGTAAAAAACTTTTGTTTTCAATTTCAAATTTGGAATCAAACGCGTCTCAAAGTCGCCAGTACCCATTCCTTTTAACTTACTTATTCCTTTAAAAAAAATGTTTTCAGTTTCAAATTTTCAAAATTCGAATCAACCGCGTCTAAGTCGCCAGCACCCATTTCTTTTAATTTAACCACACACTCCTGTAAAAACATAGTTTTTCCAATTTCAAATTCCGAAGGGACCAGGTGACCGATTTTTGAAAGCACATCACTCTGAAGTACCACTCGAAAGTGGTATAAATCAGCTTATATCTCCAAAACTACAGCTCTAATCAAAGTTGTGACTAGTTCACAAGATTAATGAGAGCTGTGACTGTCTTCTATGCTACTCGTATTTCAAATTCAGCACAATTTTTCACCACTTTCGAGTGGTTTCACACATGTGTTTTCAAAAATCTGGGCCCAGTCGCCAGTCGTTTAAAAAAAACAAACCTTTTCGTCCTCTTACTGGAGCACACAAACACTTCACAGTGATATCTCAAAGTCCGAGACTATCTAAATACCACTTTTAGTACTAAACCGAGGTTCAATTACTAAACGAACGGTGCGCCTGCCTCGGCTAAACCGACTGCGCCGGCGCAAGGTTACTTTGCCTATTTAAACGCATGCCCCCACTTCATAATCGATAATTTAAAAACAGCATAAGTTCCATAAGTTCTGGGAGCAAAAAAAACACCACTTAAAAGAAAACAGGATAAGTACAACTCTTTATTGAACACTATAAATCAGTACAGAACTATAATGAAACAAAGAACAAGGTAGACAACAGGCGGTCTTACCGCTTAATAAATCTCTACCAGACAACCAATAAGACAGAAATAAGTTGGAGACAGTTTAAGTACGTGGCGGAAACAAATAGACAGGATAAACGCAGGGATAATAAAAACAAGAACACTAACATAAATATAATACATAGCTAAGTAAATAATATAAAATAAGACGTACATAACATTATTGTATAATGCTTAAGAGAAAATAAATATGAGAATGTTATAACAAAAAAATATATAAGAAGGCCATATAACAGAAAAGGATCAGACGTAAAAAGAAAAAAAAGTGACTAAAGACAGGAAGTGGATTCATACATACACATACACGAATCGCGCCTTTATCCCTTACGTGGTAGACAGAGCCCAAGGTGGCAAGACCTACAGACCCATTTAGCAAGATTGTGGGCGTATAAATGACATAAAAATGGAACCAAAGTAGTGGGTTGCTAGCCGCATCGCCTATGAACATGAGGCTTATGATTTTCGCCCATTCCCTCGATGGGATTTTACCATCTGCGCGGGAGAAGCAACTGGTACATTCTATGTTAAATGGCAATGCTAATGTGTCTTATGTCAATTAGTGATAAATAGTGAGATTAGAGTTGGTGTTTAAAAATAGGTAGAGTTTTAGCTCGTCTTAGGTCTACTGGAAGGGAATTCTACAGACGGATAAAAGTCATAGTAGACTACAAGCCCATGGAAAAAAAAACATGTGAAATGAACCAGCGTGAATGAAGCTTAGAAAGCTGTTACTATATCATAAAATAACTCTGAGCGCTATGCCGTCATTTCTGAGCGGTAAAGATTTTTACTCATACATTGAAAAAAAAATGCACTAACTTTCGGCACCGACATTTATTTTTAATCATCTTTAAGCTATAAAAACGCCCTAAATTAATAATTAGTCGTAATTCCTCACTTGTACCTGAGAAATCCCATACCTGTACCGATCAGAAATGACGGCATAGCGCTCAGAGTTATTTTATGATATAGTACAAGTCACATGTTTTTGTTTCGTGGGCTTGTAGTCTATAGTAAAAGAGTCATGATAGAACTTGGAGGAAGACGCAGGAACAGCAAGGAGGAGAATTTGCGCAGACCGGAGAGAAGTCAGTAATTAAGATCCATTATTATCTGCATACATACACAAATCACGTCTTTATCCCTTACGGGATAGACAGAGCCTAAGGCAACAAAACCTCAAGGCCACGTTTAGCATGATTAAGGGCGTATAGATGGAAGGGGAAATCAAAATAGTGATGGGTTGCTAACCGCATCGCCTATACCCCTACCGAGCTCTCCAAATAAGTCATCCATGCTGGTCTGGGAGCAAAGAAAACAAATAGAACATAACTGCTTCTTTTCCCGCGCAGGTGGTAAAAGCCCATCGAGGGAATGGGTGATTTTAGGAATCATATAAGCTACTAGCGACCCGCCCCGGCTTCGCACGGTATATTGTGCATGTACTATACATATAAACCTTCCTCTTGAATCACTCTATCTATTTAAAAAACTGCATCAAAATCCTTTGTGTAGTTTTGAAGATATAAGCATACATCGGGACATGGGGACAGAAAAAGTGACTTTGTTTTATAATATGTAGTGATAGTGAAGTGATAGTGATAGTGAAGTGATGATAGTCATGATGATGATATAATATGTAGTGATAGTGATGATAGTGATGCTAGCAAAGCATTTCCTTCCACCTATACGCCCACAATCATGCTAAACGTGGCCTTTAGCTCTTGTTATCTTAGGCTCTGTCTACCCAGAATTCCCACACCTGCTTTGCACAGGTGCCGCGAAGAGGGAACCCCATCCCGGGGTGGTCGTGGGGCGTCGCGGTGATACCGAGTGCCGTAACGCCTCACATACGACCGAATAGGGAATCTGTGTGGTTTTTAGTGGGTATGCCTGCCGTCGCGGGAGAGCCCCACATACCCCCGGTAACCCCGTACCGGGCGGATGCATAAGGCGCATTTTCTACACCATAAAAAAAGCTTCGATGCTGGTTTGTGAGCAAAGAAAAAAAAATGTCAGTCGCTTCTCTTCCCGCGCAGATGGTGAAAGTCCATCGAGGGAACTAATCAAAACTTTGATTAGTTTCACTCGAACTAGTCAAAACTTTGATTAGAGCTGTAGTTTTGGAGATACGAGTATAAATAAGCTGACTTATACCACTTTCGAGTGGTACTTTTGAGCAGGGATGTTACGGAGCTTCGACTCCGGTTCCGTGAAGTCGGAACTTCCGATTGTTATTACACCTTCGGTTCCGATTTCGGCTCCGACACTTTTAAATCGAAGGTTTTAATCGGAGGTCGAAGCATAACATAGCGGCGGCGGCCTGTGTCGACTGTTATGAACAGGTTCATACATGTCGCGCGGGGAATCCCCCCGACTCCCACTACGTGCACTCTATCGTCAATTATCCCTGCCTCCGACTCCGATTCCGACTCCGATAAAGCAAATTTAAAAACTCCGACTCCGCCTTCGGTTCCGTTAAAACTACCTCCGTTACATCCCTGCTTTTGAGTGACGTGCTTTCAAAAATCGGTCCCCTGCTCAAAGTTAAATGTCATAACTATTAGCTTGATATGTTTGCGTCAACAATTTATTACCCTTTTAACTGAAGGTGACATGAAACGTCATACACATACTCGTACATACATAATGTTACATTCAAAGAAAAAGTCTTCCGTAAGTTACGCTAGCTACTTCATTTACTCAATAACATACATAAAACATACATACACAAGTCACGTCTTTATCCCTTACGAGGTAGACAGGGCCTAAGGTGACAAGACCTACAGGCCACGTTTGGCAAGACACTGAGGGCGTAGAGGTGGAAAGTGGAGTCAAAATAGTGATGGTAGCCGCATCGCCTATAACATGATTCCTATGATTTCCGCCCCATTCCCTCAATGGGCTTTTACCATTTGCGCGGGAAGAGATGCAACTGGTACATTCTATGTTTTTTCTTTGCTCCCAGACCAGTATGGAAGTACCTCTCGAATCACTATTAAAAAAACCGCATCAAAATCCGTTGCGTAGTTTTAAAGATCTAAACATACATAGGGACAGACAGCGGAAAGCGACTTTGTTTTATACTATGTAGTGGCGATTAAAATTGTCCTGTTTTGGCCCTGTGGCCCGATTTTTGAAAGCACATGTGTGAAATACCACTCGAAAGTGGTGAAAAATTGAGCTGAGTTTGAAATACGAGTAGCTTAGGGGGCGTCCATTAATTACGAGAGGCATTTTAAAGGATTTTTGACCCCCCCATCCCTCCCCCTTTGGTGAGATGTCGTAAGATTTTTCTCGACCCCCTCCCCCTACCCCAATCTCACGTGAGATTTTTCAAAACTTGTACTTCAATACATAGTATAAAATAAAGTCGCTTTTTCTGTCCCCGTGTCCCTATGTATGCTTATATCTTCAAAACCACACAACGGATTTGGATGCGGTTTTTTTTAATAGATAGAATGATTCAAGAGGAAGGTTTATTAGTATAAAACCGTGCAAAGCCGGGGCGGGTCGCTAGTTGGGTATAAAAGTATTGGATTTATAGACAAATATAATTGTGTCTGATTTTGTCATATTTTATTCAAGATGCGTATTTTATTTTCATTCTACTTTAATTTAACTTAATTTTCAAGAAGTTTTACACCATTTTCTGCTAAAAAAAATTACGTGATATTTGCCAAGACCCCCCCCCCCCCCCCCCTCCTGCAAGTGAGATTTAGTAAGATTCGGCTCGACCCCCTCTCCTCCCTAAATACCTCACGTAATTAATGGACGCTTCCTTAGAAGATACTTACGGCTCTCGTTAATCTTGTGAACTAGTCAAAACTTTGATTAGAGCTGTAGTTTTGGAGATATAAGCTGATTTATACCACTTTCGAGTGTTGTGCTTTCAAAAATTATAATGGCACGCAACGCTGAAAGAAAAAACAAAAACAAGCAGTCGTGTCATTGCTCTTGTCAGCGCTGCGTGTTGAATTTTCAGTATAATTTAACTGTTTATCTGGCAGTGCTTGTTCCGGTGCACCCTGGGCACCGGTTAATGATTTCCTGGCGGTCTCCGAGGGATATCATTATCCGTTGGCTAAGAGCCCGACAGGGGGGGATGGGGGGTATTTGACCATTACCGTACAACGTTGCCGACATTTTGTCACAAGATTTTTGAATTATATTTTTACCGCACTGACATTGGCCCAAGCCTTACGGCCGCCATTAAGGAGAGAAGAAGAAGAACTGTTTATCTGGGCTTACATTTTGATGAATTTGATGTGATCGCACTGAATAAATAACTATTAGATAGCTTGTTATAGATTTGATAGGATATGCGGCCAGAACTCTTCTTTTTTCTGTCACACTTCGACAGCTGTTGAAAATCCCCAACACAAATGACGAAGCGCCCCGAATAGCTTACTAAGAACTCAGCGTTCTCATCGGAGGCCATGTTGTGTGCTGTCATAATATATTAGCTTACAGTAAGCTGTAAGACACGAGCCAAGAGGGATGAGCTGTGTAGAGTTTGGGGTTTTACTCTTTTGGATGTGGGTGTTATTCAGTCAATATTGGCGAAACCTTTTTCTGAGCCGGCTAAATTTGTATACAGATTTTTTTTATAAACTAGCCGACCCGGCGAACTTCGTACCGCCTAACAGTCGATTATTTTTTTTTATTTTTTCTCTCCTTAAGAACCATCCCCATACTTCAAGGAATTATTCTAAAAAAAGATATTTTTTTTTAATATGAGAGGGGGCAAACGAGCAGACGGGTCACCTGATGGAAAGCAATCACCATCGCCCAGGGACACCTGCAAGACCTGAGGAATCACAAGTGCGTTGCCGGCCCTTTGAGGAACAGGAAGGCTCGCTTTTTAAAGATCCCTAAATTGTACCGCTCAGGGAATGCTGCAGCAGGAAGTTGGTTCCAGATCTTTACCGTTCGAGGAAAGAAATTGCGTTTAAAACGCACGGTGCTTGACTGCCAACCATCAAGATGTTGAGGATGGAAGGACAGACGGTTCCGCGAAGTACGGTAATAAGATACGGATACGGTAAAAAGAATTAGCGAAATCGGTTAAGCTGCTCTCGAGATTTGCGCTTAGCAACACATTCTTCGATTCATTTTTATATTATATAGTTAGTTATGCAATTCTGTCGTTTTTAAGTTAAAACTACTAGTACTAGCTCTTTGTGGTTGTTGTGCTTTTTACAATAGGCCTTTGGAGCGGCATGTTCATTCTTAAATGATCCAAGCTTATAAATAAAGATTTAAAAAAAGCTTACCTACTGTAGACTGTAAACTATTTTCATCTTATTCATTATCATATTGTACGTCGATTAGTTGTTGAAACCTTGTGCACCCTCATTGCAGATAGTAAGTGGTAGTTATATTAATGTACGGTAGCGAAACTTGGGTATGGCAAAAGAAGCATGAAAGTAGAATAAATGCAGTAGAAATGAGAGCGTTAAGGAGTATGGAAGGTGTATCACTGAAAGATAGAATAAGGAATAGTGTGATATAAGGGAACGTGCTGGTGTGAAAGAGGATATAGTGACTAGGATAGAAAAAAGTATGCTTAGTTGGTTTGGTCACGTAGAGCGGATGGATGAAAGTAGACTAACTAAACAGATCTATATGGTGAGTGTGAATGGTTGCGTTGGGAGGGGAAGGCCTAGACGGACGTTCCGAGACCAAATGGAGACGTTTTGGAAAAAGGTCAGGTCAGGAGTACCCGAAACCGACGAGCATGTATGAAGAGATTGATGACTGTGGATGAAGCGAAAGAAATATGTCAGGATCGTAGCAAGTGGAATGAAGTAGTCTCTGCCTACCCCTGTGGGAAAGAGGCGTGACGGTATGTATGTATGTATGTATGTATGTATGTATAAGTGGTATTAAACCACCGAGAACTGGCAGATTGTCGAACAAGACGTCCACCATGCCGTGTCTTACCCAACCTCGACATTGGCAGAATCATCAAAAAGTTGATGTAGCCACTTTTTCCTAAATTTGAATTGAATTGAATTGTTTTATTTTATTAGTTTCTGCATACCGTTACAGTCTTTAGTAACAGAAGAAATACGAAAGAAATAACTTTAGAAATAAGAAAAAGCAATGGATTCTATCATCACTATCACTACATAGTATAAAATAAAGTCGCTTTCTCTGTCCCTGTGTCCCTATGTATGCTTATATCTTCAAACTACACAACGGATTTTGATGCGGTTTTTTTTAATAAATAGAGTGATTCAAGAGGAAGGGTTTTATGTATAATTCTACGCAGACGAAGTCGCGGGCAGAAGCTAGTATTGAATATAATTGATATATATTTTATCTTAATTGCTTTCTAAATAAGTACCTACCACCATTATTTAGTCCTGGACGATGGAATGGTTTTTGACCATAGCCTGTCTGAATGGACAAATTAAAAAAAACTCATTGGCAGTAAAAGTTTTACCTATGTAACGATGGAGCACTTTTAGAGCCATAAGCCAACAAGTGCTTTAAGAGGGAATAGACAATATAGACTTATCCAAAGTAAGTGGTAGGGCCTTGTGCAAGGTCCGTCCGGATCGCTACCACCATCTTACTCGCTAATCCTGCCGCTAAGTAGCAGTGCTTGCACTGCTGTGTTCCGGTGTGGAGAGTAAGACAGCCGGGGAAATTACGGGCACAAGAGGCATTTCATCTTAGTCCTCTAGGTTGGCAACGCATCTGCAATCTGCAATACCTCCAGGGTTGCGGGTGCGGGTGTCTATGGGCAGTGGTGATCACTTACCATCAGGTGACCCACTTGCTCGTTTGCCTTCCTATTCATATAAAAAAAAAAAAAAAAAAAAAGTGTTCTTATAGTGGTGCTCGTGATAACATAAATCACAGATAATACTTTTTTTCTTTTTATTTATTTTTGCGCGAGTGTGCGTTTGTGTAGCTTTGACTTCTGCTGGCACTGCCTCAGTGCAACCCGTGCTTTGTTTTCACAGCAGCACCGCAAAGTCTGGTAAAAATACGCCATTGGGAACTATAAAACCACGTGTAAGCTTACGCGCGACCTCGGCAAACAAATGTCGAGTCAATCAATTAAAATGGAAAAACACTGCACAATTCTAAAAATACTTAACCTGTTTTGTCGCGAAATATAAAAATATAACATAATAACACTGTTCAGCTTGTATAATGTATAGGACGGTGCAGCTATGCGCCGATAGATGGCGCTATACTAGTTTTAAACTTCGTATCGAAGTGTCGTTCTACAAAGCATATATATTATGTGCGATCAGTTTTATTTGTATTGTGAGAATTTAATAGCATGTCAGAGGAGAGTAACTGTTTTGGAAGTGAATACAGAGTTTGGTTTTAAGTTCGATTTTCATTCAGATACCCTTAGTCCATTCTCAAACAAACACCAAAGTCATTCCTGTGAATTCACACAGCGAACATGAGCAAAAGTCTTTTCAGCTACCAAGATACAAGAGATTTCATTCAAGATATAAGGCTCGCGTAAGACGAGCCTTATTTAGGAGATTAGTCCGAAAATATGCATCAACAAATACATACCGTCACGCCTCTTTCCCACAGGGGTAGGCGGAGACTACTTTATTCCACTTGCTACGATCCCGACATATTTCTTTCGCTTCATCCACAGTCATCAATCTCTTCATACATGCTCATCGGTTTCGGGTACTCCTGACCTGACCTTTTTCCAAAACCTCTCCTATTTGGTCATTTTTTTTTATTTGGTCAGTTGCATCAACAAAAATATATTAAAATGTCTCTATATAAACAAAGGTCGTTTGGCTATAAAATCAATTGAGTGCCATTTCCTGGTTTCATCAGATACCTTTTATTGGCATAAAAACAAGCCTTCATAGTTTGACGAGTACTTTTTTTGACCTGTGCACCGACCCGTGGCACAACTGATTGTTTAGTCTTATTTTTAGTACTGTTTAGGGATCCCTTTTGGCCTTTTTAACCCCCATAAAGAAGTTTGACGTCAATGACCGCTCCCCCCTTGCATTATGGGGGCTGTCGCGTGTGAATTTGCCACTAGAGGCGCTAGTGTCGCGTGAGCTCCAATAACACTCACTTTTCACTGGTTTCGGCGGGCTTCGTGACATCTATACTAATACTAGCTGTTGCCCGCGGCTTCGCTCCCGTTTTTTTTCTCTTCTAAATTTCAATATGAAAAATAGATAGTAGCCGATTCTCAGACCTACTGAATACGCATATAAAATTTGGTAAGAATCGGTAAAGCCGTTACGGAGGAGTATGGCAACTAAAACTGTGACACGAGAATTTTATATATTAGATAAGATTATAAAGAGGAAAAATTTGAATGTTTGTTTGTTTGTTTGTTTGTTTGCATTGAATAGGCTCCGAAACTACTGGACCGATTTTAAAAATTCTTTTGCCGTTAGAAAACTACATTATCACCGAGTGACATAGGCTACTTTTTACCGCGGGAAAATACCTATTCCTACGGGAAAATTAATTTATCGCGGGAGAAGCTGCGGACGGAAGGCTAGTAAATTATAATTTCTTTCATTTACCTGTTGAAAAGTGATCTCTCAAAAATTATCGCAAATGTAATTTGGCTTTGAAAGCGGATTTTATCCGAACAAAACGGAACTGCTCATTGCGGCATAGCTACTCGATATGATGATACACACACACACACACACACACACAAATCACACATTTATCCCTTACGGGGTAGACAGAGCCTAAGGTAACAAGACCTACAGGCCACGTTTAGCAAGACACTGAGGGCGTAGAGGTGGAAAGTGGAATCAAAACAGTGATGGGTTGCTAGCCGCATCGCCTATGATTTTCGCCCATTCCCTCGATGGGTTTTTACCATTTGCGCGGGAAGAGAAGCAACTGGTACATTCTATGTTTTTTCTTTGCTCCCAGACCAGCATGGAAGAAACAGCATGGGAGGATGGGATATTAATATGATGATAGTTATTTATAATTAATAAACTTAATGAGATTGAAGATTTTTGTGATTATTACACATAAACGGATAACTCACGTATAAAAAGTCGAGTGATGCTCGACATGTTTCGGACAGCCGCGGGAGCAGAGAGCTGGCGCGCAGTGTTCGTGTCGCTGCCGCCGGGGCGAGCGCTCTTGGAAAAAGGACTACGAAATAGTCCGAAACATGTCGAGCATCACTCGACTTTTTATACGTGAGTTATCCGTTTATGTGTAATAATGATTAAGTCTCACGGTAGTTTCATGTTGATTTTTGTGATTTTTTTTATTTTGACTTAAATTAGGAAACCTGTACGGAACCCTTCCGAAAAATTACCTAATTCAGCTCAACTAATTAGTCTTAAGTCTTATTAGATTAATGTCTAGAATTAATTGGCGTTTTTATAACCTTCGAGGGAAGGTGACGTTTTTGCGCGGTGACATCGCATTCTGTCATTTTTACTGCAACGAAGCTCAGGAGGGTTATGTGTTTGCCGCATATGTTTGTCCGTTCCTATGTCCGTTATGACACAATTGTCTTGGTACAGTCAGCAACAGAGTATGAATTAGCTTAAACAATTATGGCAAATGTGACAGCCACGGAGTTTATTTCTTTACAAATTTTATTCGAACAAACATATTTACAAGTTAAAAGTTGATACGAAAAAACCTTAAACTACCTTAATCTAATCCTAAATACCTATATTTACAAATATCGCCCGGATCGTTGCCATGGGGCAGGGTGCCCATAATGCTCGGGAGACGGGGATCTCCTGCTCGCATGCATTGCACGATCCCTTACGCCTGGGACGGGGGGTCGAAGCAATTTTTGCTGCGACTGCCTCTTCTGCCTCTTCCTTGATGCGGGTGGCCCTGGTTAAAGCCGGGGCAGCCGGGGGGCGCCGTCGGCTGGAATCTCCGGGATCCCACGGCGCCTTCCCAAACCAGGCAAGCGGGCTTTGCCGGAGTGTTTTTAGTGGGTATGCTCCCCCCGCCCCTTTCCGTGCGGAAAGAAGCCGGGGGAGAGAGTCCCACATAACCATCCGGGCCTCCCCGGACCCGGTGGTACTCGTAACGAGTTTTCACTCAGTTAAAAAAAAACAAAAAAAGGTGCCCATAATGCTGGCTACGGTCACCTGTGGATTTAGATAAAAAAAAATTAAGGTTTTAAAAAAAATTTTTGCTTCGGGTCCCCACGTTCCCAGGGTCTCCACAGCAAAAGCCGCAAATACGAAACTGTCAGCCAAGTTAACGTATTTGCGGCGTAAAACTAACTTAGCTTGTTCCATTTTTTTTTAGCTTTTTTAAAAGATATTTTTCGTAAAATGTTTAGTAATTAAGGTAGGTGTTTTTTCTTTGCTCCCAGACCAGCACGGAGACTGCAACAATCTCAGATTCAATGTTATTTTTAAACCTTTAATAATCAAAGAATCGATAATTGCGGGCTCCAATTTTTGAAAGCACATGTGTGAAAACACCACTCGAGAGTGGCGAAAAATTGCGCTGAATTCGAAATACGAGTAGTGTATAAGACAATCACAGCTCTCGTTAATCTTGTGAACTAGTCACAACTTTGATTAGAGCTGTAGTTTTGGAGATATAAGATGATTTATGCCACTTTCGAGTGATGCGCTTTCAAAAATCGGGGCCCTGATCATTATTTTGTAGGTATTAAGTCGAATAATTGTGATACCAAGGTCTAGTACAACACGACTTGGCTAAATATATATTGAAGTCTAATTTATTCGGTTTTTCTGATCGAATCGGTACTTACCTCAGCATTTTTTGCTTATTTTAGCAATTATTACTAACTGGCTTCTGCCCGCGACTTCGTCTGCGTAGAATTATACATAAAAACCTTCCTCTTGAATCACTCTATCTATTAAAAAAACCGCATCAAAATCCGTTGTGTAGTTTTGAAGATATAAGCATACATAGGGACATGGGGACAGAGAAAGCGACTTTGTTTTATACTATGTAGTGGTATCTATCTTGAAAACGTATTTGACTGCTGCCAAGTCCTGTTTCAAAGTTAAACTCAAACCCCCTTACTCATAAACGCTTCTCCTTCTTATTTGTGGCGTATCAAGTCGTTATAGCGACGACAACTTTGCCAATGTCAAAGTACCTAACAAAAATATAATTATAAAGTCTTGTGACAAAATGTCGGCAACGTTGTACGGTAATGGTCAAAGACGTCCCCCCCTGTCGGGCTCTTAGCGAACGGTCAATGAGATCGATTGAAAGCAGTGAATGCAAATAAAAATAATTTAGTTTCTTATTATAACTTACTTCTGATTTTTGTAACTATAATGTTCCTACTAGGGAGTTTATTAATGGAAAAGAAAAAGAAAACATGATAAAAACAATCAAAACTTAAAAATAACTTAAACCTAGCTAAAACTATTATAAAATTAAAGAAAAAAAATCTCCCAAATCGCCGCCAATGGGGAGGGTTGCCACGTTGTATGGCAATGCTTATTCGCTGAGCGAAATATTGGCCAGCCCTCTGGTCACAGGAGGCCTCTATAAGGCGCGCCGAGATATCTTTATACACACGGCGCGCTTGGCCCCATGGCCCTAGAGTTTCGACTCCAAACGCCTCAAATATCTAGCTGCCTCCAAGCGAGCTATACTTTCGGCGTTTGAAGTCCTCCGCTGAGGCCGCAGCAGAGCCAGCAACAGCAGGGTCCTTGAAAGATGGTTCGGAGCAAGAGTATCAACACACGTTGCATCCCAAACTAAGGGCCTACCCATCCGCCAAGGAACCAGTGTCAGACTGCCAGGCCTCTTGCCATCATCTCTTGCGAAGCCGTTAGGTTCTAGAACGGCTGGCACTTTAATGCTGACGAGGGCCCTATGGATGATATCAACATGCGGGATGCAACGTGCGTAGACACACTAGCCTCGTCTCACCTTCGCGGAGCCACGAGTAGAGTAGGCGCGGCTGCAGAAGCGGCCGAATCAGGCAAGATAAATAAATATAGGGGTCTCAGCACCGAATACAACTTTGTCCCTTTCGGTGTTGAGACCCTTGGTCCGTGGGGTCCTAGCGCTATTTCAAAGATATTTCGAAGAGGCTAATAGACGCTACGGGTGACCGCAGAGCTGGCAGCTTCCTTGGATAGCGTGTTAGTGTCGCTGTCCAAAGGGGGAATGCTGCCAGCGTCTGTGGAAATATGCCACGGGGGTCCCTCCTTTTTTAATTATTTTATTTTAAGATAAGTTTTAGTTTAGTTTTTAATTTAATAGTTTAATTTGTATTAATTCCATTTATGTAAATTTTTATTGAATGAAAAAACATAGAATCTACAGGTGCTTCTCTTCCCGCGCAGATGGTAAAAGCCCATCGAGGGAAGGGCCAAAATTTTAGGAAACATGCTATGGGCGATGTGGCTTGCAACCCATCACTATTTTGATTCCCCCTTTCCATCTATATGTCCACAGTCTAAACGTGGCCTTTGGGTGTTGTTACCTTGGGCTCTGTCTACCCCATTAGGGATAGAGACGTGATTTGTGTATGTATGTATGTATGTATTGAATGAATAAACAGATGATATTGTCTCAGCGTAAATCAAAGTCTCCCCGTTTACGGCACACAATATAGGAAACATGGATATTGAGCTAAAGAACCATACACTTTTTATACACAAAAGCAATTATTGTACAATTGGTCACGCCTAAATATATAATGGAACATCGTTGTTACACAGTAGTTATATAATAGTTTATAATGCACCATATCTAGGGCAAGGTCGTCGAACTCTGTCAATTGTTGAATGAATACGAGTTTACTATGTTACAGGTTTTTGTTTGTTATGATTTTGTTGCCATACCTTGCAGTGGCGTAAAGTACAGCAGAAGGCAAGCCGAAGGGAAAATACAGTGGCGTAACTATAGGGTGGCAGGGGTGGCAAAATGCCAGGGCCCCCGAGCTCAACGGGGCCCCGAACTGGCTTGGTTTAGAGCACAGAAGGGACGCTAATGCACTTCTTTATATTGAGGAAGGAGCATTACAATTATCTGGTAGTAGAATTCTGGTGGGCCAGTCCGCAGACACCTCTACAACGGATGGTCATATTGACTTGAAATTCGGTACGGATAACAAATCAAGTTACAATACAAAAAATATTTCTAATACAAGCTTTTTTGCTGACTGTACTAGCATTGACATTCGTCCATATGTGTACCGAATTTCAAGTCAATTGGACCAACCGTTGAAGAGTTCTCTGCGGAGACGATCCTGGCTGGTCACCAGAACTCTACTACCAGATTATTGTATTGTCATCTGACTTACTCAAGTATGCAAAATTTCAGCTCAATCGGTTGAAGATATCTGCTTCAAAATTGAGTCGCAAGATTCCACCCGGACATACATACTTAGGTACATACAAATACATCTTCTATATAAATAAAAATGAATTGCTGTTCGTTAGTCTCTAGCTCTAAAACACGAGAACGGCTGAACCGATTTGTCTAATTTTAGTCTTGAAATATTCTTGGAAGCCCAGGGAAGGTTTAAACGGTGAGAAAATATTGAAATTTAGAAGAAATAAAAACGGGAGCGAAGCCGCGGGTAACAGCTAGTATTAAATAAAATTTCTAAACGGCAGTGGCAATTAGAACACATAGAAAAATCCGAAAACTAAAGCCATGGCCGGGAATCGAACCCGGATCCTCGTCATTCCATGACGCGTGCCCCTACACCCATATCAGGTGGGTAAGCTTTCTAATTTTTCTATCTGTTACTAGCTGTCGCGTGACCTTGTCACTATGCGAATTTTTGTCGCCAAGAGTCTGTTTGAATGATGTGTCTGTACACAATTACAAACTCCCGTGGTACTACTGCTCACCAGGGACGAGAGATGGCGCTGTTCAAATGATAGCTACTATCAAATGAATCAAAATCAAAATGAACAATCCCAGTTAGTACGGGCAATTAGGCAGCGCCACTAGCGGAAGTAAACGGCAACAAATAGTCTTCATAGTACTTGGCATTTGACGTAAACGCGTTGGAGACGTATTTTGTGGCAGCTAACACTAACTATACAGAAGGTTTATGCGTGGATGGACTACAAGTAAAAATGGCGATGTATAAAAATGTCTACCTGTAAAACATAAATTTGTCTGAGTATTAGAAAGCCAATACTTCAGAACGTCTTATCAAGTCGGAATATAAAAATGACTACTTTCTTTACATAGGTCCAGGATTATAATAATTAAGTAATAATTATTTTTTTAAATACATCGTCATATTTTCGTTTAGTCTATTGTCGCAACATATTTATATTTGGTCTAATATACATGTGTACATTTTTATACTTTGGCAAAATTATATACGCATGAACTTATGCAAGTGGTCATTTTTATACATCGCCATTTTTACTTGTAGTCAAATCACGCATAAACCATACAGAGTTGTGGATCAAGTCGCTGCCGCTAGCCAGTGCAGCCGCAGCCTAATTGCTCGCGCATGCGTATTAGTTAATAACTTAAACTTATTTCACGCGTGTCACTTACCGGACTCCATTGAAGGTTAATGACCGTGGGCGTCGGTTTGGCTGGAACGTGCTATAGTTCGTTAAAACATGTGACAAGGAAGGTTGCAACGGATTTATGTCAGGTGAGATTAAACATGTTTTTAAAATCCACACTGGTCTGTTTTTGTGGTCTGTTAGTTGCTTCTCTTCCGGGCAGATGGTAAAAGCCCATCGAGGGAAGCCAAAGGGTTGGAATTAAGATCGTAAAGCATCTATTAAGGGGCCGTTCATTAATCACGTGAGGCTCCGAAAGGGGGGGAGGGTTTCGGCAAAAATCACGAAATATCACAAGAGGGGGGTGTAGTAAGATATCACGTGTATTTATTTATTCGTCAAACGCGCGATTTTTAAACCGTAAAGCGGCGTGTAGTGTGACCTTGACTCGCCGTTTTTAAAATTCTTTGTAGCTACTAAAAACACTGGTGATTTTGGATGGGGAAGGGGGGTAGTTTTAAACCTCACCATGTATCACCAAGGGGGAGGGGGGGGGGGGGTAAAAGTGCTAAAAACATCACATGATTAATGGACGGCCACTAAGCTTTTCTCCTAATTGCACTCTGTAAATGAATATCATAGAACGTATAAATTAAAATATAAATAAATAAATATCTTGGGACAAATTACACCAATTGAGCCAGCCCCAAACTAAGCAAAGCTTGTGCTATGCGTACCAGGCAACGGATAAACATACTTATAATAATGTAGATAAATACATACTTAAATCTTCCATGCTTGTCTGGGAGTATAAAAAAAACATAGAATGTACCCGTTGCTTCTCTACCCGCGCAGATGGTAAAAGCCCATCGAGGGAATGGGCGAGTCTTAGGAATCATGTCATAAACGATGAGGCTAGCAACCCATCACTATTTTGATTCGATTTTCCACCTATACGCCCACAATGTTGCTAAATGTAGCCCTTAGGTCTTGTTACCTCAGGCTCTGTCTACCCCGTAAGGGATATAGACATGATTTATATGTATGATTTTATATGTAGAACGTATACATCAAAGTATGAAGGAATTCGTTGTCAGACCCGCATGGATGAATACTGTACCTAATACAAATTAAAATATCTACTAAACATAGCCACATTACACTAATATTAAAGGTGAAAGTTTGTGTGTGTGTTTGTTCCTTCGCGTTGAAACGACTGGACGGATTTGTATAAAATTTGGAATAGAGCTGTTACCCTAGATCAGGGGTGGCGAACCTTTTTTGGTGGACGTGCCATTTTTTCACAAATAAGTAAGTATGTAAGTAAATAAGTAAATGCTTTATTGTAAAAATATAAAGAAACAGATACAATAAAGTGATATTTAGCTCCGACCTGTCATCAAAGTCCCTGTTGTCTTAAAAGTGTGTTGTTATTTTACCATCATATGACCACATTGCCCGTTTTCCGCCCTAGCACTTCACTTCATCACTATCACTACATAGTATAAAACAAAGTCGCTTTCTCTGTCCCTATGCCCCTATGTATGCTTATATCTTCAAAACTACATTTTTTGATGCGGTTTTTTTTAATAGATAGAGTGATTCAAGAGGAAGGTTTTTATGTATAACTAGCTGTTGCCCGCAACTTCGTCTGCGTGGAGTTCGTTTTTCGCTGTCCCGTGGGAGTTGCGCAATTTTCCGGGGTAAAGAGTGGCCTATGTGTTATTCCAGACTATAATCTATCTATGTTCCAAATTTCATCCTGATCTGTCCAGCCGTTTTTGCGTGAGAGAGTAACAAACATCCAAACATTCTCACAAACTTTCACATTTATAATATTAGTAGGAAGTAGGATTGTAATTCCTGCGGGATAGCGATAAACGAATTCTATGCAGACGAAGTCGCGGGTAGCGGCTAGTCTCTATATATAAAAGAAAGTCGTGTTAGTTACACTATTTATAACTCGAGAACGGCTGAACCAATTCGGCTGAAAATTGGTGGGGAGGTAGCTTAGAACCAGGAGACGGATATAGGATACTTTTTATCCCGATTTTCCCGCGGGATTGGAAATTCCCGAAATGTTGTACCAATAAAGCTACATTACATTTGGCACTTACATATTATTCCTTGATTAACTAGTATAAAGGTGCACTACAAAGGATTTTTTCAAATTTCCCGCGGGATAAAAACACGAGGTAAATAATTAAGACTATAATTAGTACATAATATTCCTAGAGGATTTGTAGGTGCTCTAAGATGGGTTTTTCCGAATTTTCCACGGGATAGGAAATAAAAACCTTATAATTGGAGACATGAGTGGATGTATGGGGTGTGTCGTCACTCTGACGTTATCTGCGCGGACGAAGTCGCGGGCAAAAGCTAGTAAATAATAAAATAATAATATGTTGTTCTTAACCACTGGACGTGACATAACGAGAGCAGTTCGAACGAGTAAGGAACAAGGTTAACTGCTTAGTTACAAGCCGCATACAAGCGTTCGTTCACGGCTTTGCTTGCTTCATTTAACTTAAACAAAACATACATTCATTACGTATACATCCTTACTAATATTATAAATGCGAAAGTAACTCTGTCTGTCTGTCTGTCTGTTACCTTTTCACGCTTAAACCGCTGGGCCCATTTAGTTGAAATTTGGTATTCAGATAGTTTGAGTCCCGGGAAAGGACATATGATAGTTTTTATCCCGGAAAATTGCATAGTTCCCGCGCATAGCACAGCCCAAACCACTGGACTTAGAGACTTGAAATTTTGCACATAGATACCTTATTTTTGGAAATTCCCACGGGATAAGGAAAAAACGGGAATTATATATTCGATTCCGATTGACGCTTTTGATTTTGAAAATTCTTTTGCCAATAGAAAGCCACAGTATTTGTGAGTATCATCATCATAGGCTATATTTATAATAATTCTGCGTGGACGAAGTCGCGGGCAACAGCTAGTACGTACATAAATAACGTCTTTATCCCGGGGTAGACAGAACCTAAGGTATCTAAAGGCCACGTTTAGTGTGATTATGGGCGTATAGGAAGGAATCAAAATGGTGATGGGTTGCTAGCATCGCCTGTGACATGATTTCTAAGATTTTGGCACTTCCCTGCTGGTGGAGCAAAGAAAAAACATAGAATGTACCAGTTGCTTCTCTCCCGCGGAAATGGTATAAACCCATCATTATTTTGATTCCATTTTTTGCCATCTATACGCCCGCAATCTTGCTAAACGTGGCCTAGGCTCTCGCTACCTTAGGCTCTGTCTACCCCGTAAGGGATAAAGACGTGTGATTTATGTGTGCGTGTATGTGTGTGTGTGTGTACGAGATGCTCGGTGATCGAGTCAGCATCGCACTTGACCGTTTTTTCAATGACCGTTGTCATTAAAAAATTTAATGCAATGCTTATCAGACAATCGGACATATTTTTTACCCATACGTATAAATAACAAACAAATCAGAAGCTAATTATGCTGCGAATAATTCGACTATCTTTAGTTTAATAACATTTTAAAAAGACGCCATATTTGTTTCTCTTTCGACACAACTTGCTGAACCAACCACTTTAATTAAGAACGCCTGAAGAACCATTTCACAATGCGCAAAATTGAAACTGTGCTACGCTTACTAGAGCTAGTAGCTAAATTTATTGTGAAACAGTTCTACGCAGGGGTTTGGTGAGTCACCTGTAATTATTTGCAGTTATTTTTATGAGTCCTTTGTTTTTTTGACGTTCCATATTTGGAACAGCACAAAGTGATTTTAAATTTGTATGATTTTTTTAAATTGTTTGGGGTTACGTATTAGGAATTCCAAAAAAAATGCGCGTTAAAATGAAAGCTCCTTTTTTTCTATCATTTGAAAAACAGCGCCTTCTCTCGTCCCTGGTGAGCAGTAGATGTTCCATGGGAGTTTGTAATTGTGTCGTACAGACACATCATTCAAACAGATGACGCTTAGCGACAAAAATTCGCATAGTAACAAAGAAGGTCACGTGACAGTTAGTAACAGGTAGAAAAATTCGGTGGTGTAGGGGTACAGCACGCGTCACGGAATGACGAGGATCCGGGTTCGATTCCCGGCCATAGCTTTACTTTTCGGATTTTTCTACGTGTTCTAATTTACACTGACATTTAGAAATCTCCTTTTTTTCGTTGATTAAAAATATACTTGAGCGTTTTCCAAAATAAAGTTCAAATGATATTTTTTTCCAGAATTTAACTATTTAGGAATTTTCTTACTTAGAATCGTTTACCCTATCGATTCTCATCCAAGAAAAAATGTGACCCAAATTTTACAATGGATTTTTTTTCCTATTCGTCACGTTCCATACATAACTATATGAAAAAAGTGACGAACTGGAATGTAAATTTTGGGACACACTTTTTCTTGTATAAGGATCGATAGGGTAAACGACTCTGAGTAAGAAAAACCCAAAATAGTTAAACTCTGGAAAAGACTCTTTTTTTTGGAAAACGCTCACTTATTTATTTTACTTACTCAGCTAATATTGCCGCCAAGCAGCAATGCTTGCGCTATGCTCCGGAGTGTAGAGAAAAATTCATATATAAAAAAAAAAACAGCCGACGAAATTACTAGCACAAGAGATATTCTACCTTAGCCCTCTACGCTGGTAACGCATCAGCAATCCTCTAGAATTGCGTGTGTCCATGTCTCATAAAAAAATTATCCTGCATACGCAAAGCCATTAAAGTTATTTCCTATGATTTGATATACATACTTAATACCCATAACGACTTCATTATAACCTAACCTAAAAAAAATACATACACGTCCATATCCCTTACGGGGTAGACAGAGCCTCAGGTAACAAAACCTAAAGGCCACGTTTAGCATGATTGTAGGCGTATAGGTGGAAAAAGGAATCAAAATAGTGATGGGTTACTAGCATCGCCTATAACATGATTCCTATTTTCGCCCATTCCCTCGATGGGCTTTTACCATTGCGCGGGACGAGAAGCAACTGGTACATTCTATTTCGTTAGCTCCCAGACCAGCATGGAAGTAACCTTGTACATGCGAAGCAATTCAATGGTGTGTGAGGTTCCCAATCCGCACTGCACCTGCATGGTAACCAGTGGCGCAACTATAGGGTGGCAGGGGTGGCAAAATGCCACGGTCCCCTAACTCTACGGGGCCCCGAACTGGCTTGGTTTAGAGCACAGAAGGGACGGTAATGCACTTCTTTATATTGAGGAGCCTCATCTGACGAATTTGCCACGGGCCCAGTGGCGTAACTATAGGGTGGGAGGGTGGCAAAATGCCACGGGCCCGTAGCTCTACGGGGCCCCGAACTGGCTTGGTTTAGAGCACAGAAGGGACGGTAATGCACTTCTTTATATTGGGGAAGGAGCCTCATTTGCCGAATTTGCCACGGGCCCAGTGGCGTAACTATAGGGTGGCAGGGGTGGCAAAATGCCACGGGCCCCTAACTCTACGGGGCCCCGAACTAGCTTGGTTTAGAGCACAGAAGGGACGGTAATGCACTTCTTTATATTGAGGAAGGAGCCTCATCTGACGAATTTGTCACGGGCCCCAGACGTTATAGTTACGCCACTGATGGTAACTGTAGCCCAAGCCCTCTCATTCTGTGAGGAGGCTTGTGCGCATCAGTAGGAGCAAGGTCCAAGCATATGTTACTACACAGTTAGCTTGAAAATTTGAAAAAAGTAATTAGTACAAATTTAATATCAGATAGTGATCTAAGGATGTTTTTTCGTAACATACACGTCGGCTTATCTGTTCTGACCTAAAAACTCAAGAATATCGGGTTCTGTTTATTTTAATTGTACATTTACATAATTTAGAGGCTCAATTGGAAATGAACTTTAATTTTTATCGCTTTTCAATATAATTACAGCTAGGCAATGTCGTCTATTCGTTGCCGCATTCTATAGTTTACATAGTACATACAATACATTGTCATCAGTCTTACATATGTGTACCAAATTTCAAGTCAATCGGACCAACCGTTGAAGAGTTCCCTGCGGAGACGATCCTGTAGGCTTATTGTGTAACTCGCTCGCAATCGCCATCGTGTTCATTTTGACAGTTCACGTATGGGCTGACACTTGGCATCGGAATCAGCTAGCTGTCACATTCATACAAGAACTGTCAAATGTCGATGGCGATTGCGAGCGAGTTAGACAATAAGCCTACTTCAAAGCTGAGTCGTAAGGTTTCACCCGGACAAACATACTTACATAAGTACATACATTGCAAGTTAAAAATAAAAGCTTTTATTTTGCTGCTCTTTTACAGTAGCTGGCTCTTATTACTCGTTTTTTTTTTAATTTCCTATTTAAAGAAAATTGAGGTTGTATTTGATATTTCTTTGGGATTTGGAGAATTTTAAATACACACATTGTTAGAGAAAAAAAAAACTAAACTAGACTGCGTTTAAATTTAATTTGAGTCAAAATGGCGTATACGACAATTGGGCCCCAAGGTATCAATGTATTTTTCGAACGTGGGGCCCACTTTTTGAAAGCACAATGTGTGAAAATACCTCTCGAAAGTGGTGAAAAATTGTGCTGAATTTGAAATACGAGTAGCTTAGAAGATACTTACGGCTCTCGTTAATATTGTGAGCTAGTCAAAAATTTGATTAGAGCTGTAGTTTTCAATATACAAACAGATTTATACCACTTTCGAGTGGTATTTTCACACATGTGCTTTCAAAAATCGGGCCCAGTTTCGGAGAGACCATCATTGCCCATAAGAACGCGCCGCAAGAAACTTAGAAAAAACATTAGTGCCGTGTATCAATTCGTGTAATTATACTGTAAATTAGTCGGTAAATGTACGACCCTGCGAATTCGCGAGCCTACAATACGTTCATTAAACACTCTCCCACGGTACAACCTTGGACCGGCCGGACTGTCCTGCGGGCAATCTAGACCGACAAGTCAGCAAACTGTACAACTAGCTAGATTGAGACCGCGGCTTTGCTCTGTAAAGAACTTGGCGTAGCTAGGTGCAAATAAAAAAATGGGGCCCCACTACTATCTAAACTGGTTACGTTTTAATAATAATTCGATCGAGATTTTCTGGTAAGGGTTCGAGGGCCCTCTGAACTTGAGGGCTCCGGGGCACTGCCCCGCCTAGTCCCTAGGTAGCTACGCCACTCAGAACTAGTTAAGTTCCTCAAAAAAAAACGAAATCACAAAATCTCAAGAATTATGTTATAGGCGCTAGCAACCCATCACTGTTTTGATTCCGCTTTCCACCTAACCGATTTTTAAAAGGACAATTATGAAAATACCATTCGAAAGTGGTGAAAACTTGTGCTGAATTTGAAATACGAGTAGCGAAGACAATCACAGCTCTCATTAATCTTGTGAACTAGTCAAAACTTTGATTATAGAGCTGTAGTTTTGGAGATATGTATAAGCTGATTTATACCACTTTGGAGTGGTACTTTCTAGTGATGTGCTTTTAAAAATCGGACTCCTGGTCTTGTTAACTTAGGCTCTGTCTACCCCGTAAGGGATAAACATGTGATTTATGTATGTGTGCAATGTACTCAAAACAAACAGCCCACATTTTGAATTAATCCACGACAAATGTAAATCGTTACTGACGATCGAGAACAACAAACAATTTTATGCCAAAAATGCTTTGCACTTGGCAGGTTTTTTACGTTTACTGCATATTTATTGAAACAAACATATTTACAAGTTAAAAGTTGATACGCAAAAACCTTAAACTATCTTAATCTAATCCTAAATACCTATATTTACAAATATCGGCCAGATCGTTGCCATGGGGCAAGGTGCCCATGATGCTGGCTACGTTTCCTCGTTGGATAGCAATGCCCATGCATTGCCCGAGGAAAGAGCCAGCTCTATGGTCACCTGTGGATTTAGATATATATTTTTTTAAGTTTAAAAGAAAGCGGTATAGCACGCATCACGGAATCAGGGTCTGGGTTCGGTTCCCGGCCCTAGCTTTACTTTTCGGATTTTTCTGATCTAATTTTCAGTCTAGTTTAGATTTTTTTTCCTACTTTGTAAAGAGCTAGAAGAGTTCTCTGACCAATCACCGCCCATGGACCTTGCAACACCAGAAATGACTTGCGCGTCGCCCACCCTCCAAGAGCGTGACATTGAAAACCAATATCGGTGTAATCAAGTGATACATTGTTTTTAGGGTTCCGTATACAAAGGGTAAAAACCCTATTACTAAACTAAGACTTCGCTGAACAAAAAATAATTGATTAACGATCAGGTGGACTCGGTTTTTCATCGCCTTTATTTCGTGTCCATTTTGATGAATAGAAAAAATGTTTTTGTTGCTGTAGTCGGATTTTTTTTAAGGTAGTTGTTTCTGTACAATAAAAATCATAAATAAAATGGTAGTTTGGGAAAATATATGAATGTAGGTACATTATGCTTATTTGTACGATTTCGAATCAGTACGACGTTGGTCTGCATGTTTAACAGTTGTGCTCATTAAACTTTGATAATGATCCCGTAGAGGGATTGAAACGCGTCAGTGTTTGTGTGGTGTAAGGGATAATAGAATGTACCAGCTGCTTCTCGTCCCGCGCAGATAGTAAAAGCCCATCGAGGGAATGGGCATAAGAATCATACAGGCGATGCGGTTAGCTACCCATCACTTTTGATTCCCCCTTCCACCTATACGCCCATAATCATGCTAAGCGTGGCCTTTGGGTCTTGTTACCTTAGGCTCTGTCTACCCCGTAAAGGAGAAAGACGTGATTTATGTACACACAGCAAAGCTATTCGGTAAGCAGGATAGATACGGCGCGAGCGTGCGTAGGTGCTTACCTGATTATATTGCCGTGTGAACGTAGTATGTACGGATAAATAATTTAAATATAAACCAATATAAAGAGACCCCGCGCTGCGTTTATTTTGCTTTGGAGCAAGGCTCTGCTTACACTGGTTTATACATATTAAAGATAATGGAAGGGAACCCTTTGTACGCATGTCCCACTCGCACTTGACTGGTTTTTATATTAACGTGTTTTTAAAAACCACATTACGATCCTGTCAATCTGACTTTGTAAATTAAACAGATTTGCGGTTTTTGTGAAATGCGGTTTGTTTGAGTAGAACCATTTCATTTTGAATTGTGGCGTAAAAGATGATGAAAAAACATAGAATGTACCGGTTGCGACTCTTCCCGCGCAGATGGTAAAGCCCATCGAGGGAATCGGCGAAAATTGTGTTATCGCACACCATTTAATTCCTTCGCATGTACAAGGTTACTCCATGCTGGTCTGGGAGCAAACGAAATAGAATGTACCAGTTGCTTCTCGTCCCGCGCGGATGGTAAAAGCCCATCGAGGAAATGGGCGAAATTCTTAGGAATCATGTTATAGGCGATGCTAGCAACCCATCACTATGTTGATTCCTCTTTCCACCTATACGCCCACAATCATGCTAAACGAGTCCTTTAACTCTTATTATCTTAGGCTCTGTCTACCCCGTAAGGGATAAAGACGTGATTTATGTATGTATGTTCTAAGAGCGTTTTTTTTCAAAAGTAAATGATGAAAAAACGTAGAATGTACCAGTTACTTCTCTTCCCGCGCAGATGGTAAAAGCTCATCGTGAGAATGGACGCAAATCTTAGGAATCATATTATAGGCGATGCTAGCAACCCATCACTATTTTGATTCCTTCCACCTGTACACCCACAATCATGCTAAACGTGGCCTTTAGCTCTTGTTTCCTTAGATTCTGTCTATCCATACACAAATCACGTCTTTATCCCTTACGGGGTAGACAGCGCCTAAGGTAAGCCGTAAGGGATTTATGTATGTTTTATGTATGTATAGCTTTTGCCCGCGACTTCGTCCGCGCAGATAACGTCAGAGTGACGACATAAAAAATATTTTTTTAATAAAAAGTATCCTATGTTACTTCTAATACCTCCAAGAAAATGTGTACAAAATTTCATGATGATCGGTTGAGTAGTTTTCGCGTGAAACCGTAACAAACAAACTTACATTCGCATTTATAATATTAGTAGGATGTAATCTCCCCCTTAACTATTCATCGGGCGCTCTTAATTCCACTCTCGCGCACAAACCTTGGCTGTGGTTTACAACTTGTTACGTAACTAGTCATACAAGCAATTATACTCATACATACATGCATAAATCACGTCTGTATCCCTTACGGGGTAGACAGAGCGTTTTTAAACGGAGAGGAAATCTTTATAGATGCCCTAGGCACGGGGATGCTTAGGGTAATGTGGGACTCCCCCCCCCCCCCCCCCGAAGGGGTATAACCAAACCAGTGGCGTAACTATAACGTCTGGGGCCCGCGGCAAATTCGTCAGATGGGGCTCCTTCCTCAATATAAAGAAGTGCATCAGCGTCCCTTATGTGCTCTAAACCAAGCCAGTTCGGGGCCCCGTAGAGCTAGGGGCCCCTGGCATTTTGCCACCCCTGCCACCCTATAGTTACGCCACTGGGCCCGTGGCAAATTCGTCAGATGGGGCGGGGCTCCTTCCTCAATATAAAGAAGTGCATCAGCGTCCCTTCTGTGCTCTAAACCAAGCCAGTTCGGGGCCCCGTAGAGCTAGGGGCCCCTGGCATTTTGCCACCCCTGCCACCCTATAGTTACGCCACTGACCCAAACGAAAAATCTCCGGCGTTGCTTCAATCCGGTGTGATGCCACTAGGGTTTCACCACAAACGCCAGGACCGCGCAGAAGGTGAGGGATTGTACGCTGGGCCCGTCTTCCCTTAAACGATGAGACTGCGCAATTCAGGTAGGTAATGGAGGTAAACAGAGCCTAAGGTAACAAGACCTAAAGGCCACGTTTAGCGTATATGTAGGGTATAGGTGGAAACGAGAATTAAAGGGTGCTAAAAGTTGCTAGCATCGCCTGTAACATGATTCCTAAGATCGCACATTTCGGTGGGCTTTTAACACGTGCGCGGGAAAAGAAGCATACATACATACATACCGTCACGACTCTTTCCCACAGGGGTAGGCAGAGACTACTTTGTTCCACTTGCTACGATCCTGACATGCTTCTTTCGCTTCATCCACATTCATCAATCAGTTTCGGCTACTCCTGACCTGACCTTTTTCCAAAACGTCTCCTATTTGGTCTCGGCACGTTCGCCTTTGCCTTCCCCCCCAAACGCAACCATTCACACTCCCCAGAGAGATCTGTTTAGTTAGTCTACTTTCATCCATCCGCTCTACGTGACCAAACCAACTAAGCATACTTTTTTCTAACCTAGTCACTATATCCTCTTTCACACCCGCACGTTCCGTTATCAAACTATTCCTTATTCTATCCTTCAGTGATACAACTTCCATACTTCTTAACCAGTGGCGTAACTATAGGGTGGCAGGGGTAGCAAAATGCCAGGGGCCCCTAGCTCTACGGGGCCCGAACTGGCTTGGTTTAGAGCACAGAAGGGACGCTGATGCACTTCTTTATATTGAGGAAGGAGCGCCATCTGACGAATTTGCCGCGGTCCCCAGACGTTATAGTTACGCCATTGTTCTTAACCCTCTTATTTCTACTGCAGAAGCATCTGGCGCATTTTCTTCTTTGCTCCCAGACCAGCATGGTAGGAAGCTGGTATATTTTTCGTGGTGACTGTACCAGGTAATTCCGATGGTGGGCTTGTTTAATGTTTTAAGTTGAACATGATTCATTGTGTACACGGTACGGGAACCCGTGTGACGTCGGTTCAAACAGGCATGGTTAGGGCAAGTTCACATTGCCCATTTAACAGGGAAATTCATTTATAGTTACAAAACAATTACAATATATAATACATCCAACGCAGAGCTGCTCGATTTGTCGATAACCAGGCACTTTCTGGTCGGCTCGATTCTCTGGCTGTGCGGTATTTATCATGGGGAGTGATCCGATGAACTCTTCGGATTTCTGCGGCTAAATTCCACTACCGTACTTCGCGGAACCGTCTGTCCTTCCATCCTCAACATCTTGATGGTTGGCAGTCAATTACCGTGCGTTTTAAACGCAATTTCTTTCCTCGTACGACAAAGATCTGGAACCAACTTCCTGCTGCAACATTCCCTGAGCGGTACAATTTAGGGATCTTTAAAAAGCGAGCCTTCCTGTTCCTCAAAGGGCCGGCAAGGCACCTGTGATTCCCCAAGTCTTGCAGGTGTCCCTGGGCGACGGTGATTGCTTTCCATCAGGTGACCCGTCTGCTCGTTTGCCTCCTCTGATATATAAATAAATGCAGATAATAAAACTAAAACTACTACTAATTATAAAACAAATTGTCATAAAGCTATAAATAAAAAAGTTGTCCTAACTCACTGCCCGGTGGCATGGTGCCCAGAAGGCTGGCAGCATTGCCGCGTTGCATGGTAATGCTTACCCTTTGTGCTAAAAAAAAACCGGTCAAGTGCGAGTCGGACTCGCGCACCGAGGGTTCCGTATCATTATCTATAAATATCTAAAACCAGTGTAAGCAGAGCCCTGTTCCAAAGCAAAATGTACGCAGTGTGGGGTTACTTTATATTGGTCACTGCTATATACAGACATACATACACATTTACGGTTTTCGCAATTATTCTTTAATCTGTGCTATAAGACCTACCTTCATACCAAATTTCAAGATTCTGCGTTCACGGGAACTACCTTGTAGGTTTTGATTCCCTTGAGAGTTGAAAATTTGCGGAAATTTGCGGCATAAACGGCTGTATCTTTTGATTGCGTTGGCTTAGAATTTTGATTTTTTCACAGTTCCAAGGGGCAATAGACCTGAGTATTTGATATAAATTTCAGCTTCATACCTCCACGCGTTCCTGAGAAAAAGGGTCTTGACAGACGGACGGACGGACGGACAGACGGACAACAAAGTGATCCTATAAGGGTTCCGTTTTTTCCTTTTGAGGTACGGAACCCTAAAAACAGCCCTCTGGTCACCCGAAAGTGACAGTACAACTTTAACAGGGCACACATATTTTATTTATTTCAAAATCAAATCAAAAATCAAAAATGTTTATTTGGTTTTTACATTTGTAGTTTATTTTTAACTAGCTTTTGCCCGCGACTTCGTCCGCGCAGTATAACGTCAGAGTGACGACATGCCCCATACATCCACTCATGTCTCCAAGTACAAGGTTTTTATTTCCTATCCCGTGGGAAATTCGGAAAATCCCTTCTTAGAGCACCTACGTGATCCTCTAGGAATATTATCTACTAATTATAGTCTTAATTATTTACCTCGTGTTTTTATCCCGTGGGAAATTTTAAAAATTCCTTTGTAGTGCACTGTTATACTAATCAAGGAATATTATGTAGGTGCCAAATGTAATGTAGCTTTATTGGTACACCATTTCGGGATTTTCCAATCCCGCGAGAAAATCGGGATAAAAAGTATCCTATATCCGTTTCCTGGTTCTAAGCTACCTCACCACCAATTTTCAGCTAAATCGGTTCAGCCGTTCTCGAGTTATAAATAGTGTAACTAACACGACTTTTTATTTTACAAATATAAGAAAAGAGATCGGCGTTTATGTTTAGACATATTGCGTTGCGTTAGTTCATGAGCGAAGTAGACGAATTGAGATTTAGGTTTTGTGCGTATTAGCTCAAGGGCGAGGCAGGTATAAAGCTCATGAGCGAAGTAGGCGAATTGCGAGCCTATTCGCAGTATTCAATTCCATATTTGTATACCAAGAAACATGTCGGTTATGTTAAGTATTCATTGGTCCGAAGGACCAAAAACAAGCAGAAATAGAAACAGTGTACAAATACAGTGTCGACGGAGCTCCTTTTTTTGCGTGCTTTTGGCCCTTCGGGCCGATAAAAACTTAACATAACCTAAACCTAGTACCTTATGTTTCCTTTGTCTAGACCTATTGCGACACAGTCGTATCGTTAAATGGGCAATACGAGGATTAGACCTTTTTTTTTTTTTTAACGTGTGGAAAATGCGCCTTATGCATCTCCGCGCTCGGGGCAGCATACGAACGGAGGTATGACGGGCTCTCCAGCTCGCCGCTGCCTTCCCTATGGAAGGAGGGGAGCGGCCTACCGTCTAAAAACACACACGTTCCCTCCAGGCCTTGAACTGCGGGCGTTGCGGGCGCACTCGGTGACCACCGCAACGTCCACTGGCCGCCCCGGGATGGGTCAGGTGGCAACGGCACCGTTGAATGCGGGTTCCGGATTCCCCGCCCTCCCCCGCCGGTGACCGTCTGTTTTTTTAAAGAGGTTAACTCCTCGCAGCCCCCTCAGCGGCCCACGTTCCCAGCGCTTGCGGGCCGGGGTTACGTGACGACCGACATGACCGAAATCACGCCGCCCTGTTGATTTTTATAGAGGTTTACTCCTCGCGGCCCCCCTATCTTGAAAAAGACGAGGCGGCCCACGGTCCCGGCGCCTGCGGGCCGGGGTTACATGACGTCCGACCGTGACCGAGGTCACGTCGCTCCTCTGGATTTTTATAGAGGTTTACTCCTCGCGGCCCCCTTATCTTGAAAAAGACGAGGCGGCCCACGGTCCCGGCCCCACGGACCAGGTTACGTGCCGACCGGAAATGACCGAGGTCATTCCGCTCCGCGATCGCATCCCTTGCGGGATGCACCGCTTCGACGGCAGGCTTTCGCCCGCCGCCAGCATGAGGCTCGCTCTTCCGTTCCCTGCCGGGGCGAACCGCAGGTACAAGGTTGAGCTCACCCCCTTCCCTCCCCGTACGAGGCGTTTGGCGCCTCCAGGTTTGTTGCAGAGCTACGGTCAACGCACCACTCGTGCCCGCCCAGGAGCGGGCACCAGTGATGGCCGCAGATGCAGAGCAGCTCCCCGGCAGCTACCGCACACCCCGTCCCCCCCTAGTCTCCCCCCCCCTCAGAGAACGCAGGGCCTGCCGGTAACCGCAAAGCGTCACCTACCTTTCGCCAGCTCCAGGCCGAGTCCCCAGCTCGGCGGGAGGGGCTACTCGGTAGGGGCTCAGTTCAGCCAGGCAGCACCCCACGCTTCTGTCCCTCGTCGCCCCAAGGCTCCCCTTCCCCCCCAAAAGGCGTTTGGCGCCTCCAGGTTTGTTGCAGAGCTACGGTCAACGCACCATTCGTGCCCGCCCTGGAGCGGGCACCAGTGGTGGCCGCAGATGCAGAGCAGCTTCCCGGCAGCTACCGCCCGCCTTTCCCCTCCTAAACTTATTCCCTCCCTTGATAAAAAGGGGCTTTCGCCCCGGCCCTCGCCAAAATATATATACATAAATATAATACTTCGCCCCGCCCTACCAAGGTCGGATATTTGCCACCAGCTAACTAATCCCCGAGGGGTTTAATCAGCCGTTGTTGCCCAGGGTGCACCGGCCTAAGCGTTACACGAGGATTAGACCTATTGCGACATAGTCATATCTCTAAATGAATAATAATCACATTATTAAATAATTAATCGCATTACTAGGTTGTTATGTCGCAGTGCCCTGCTACAGGGATTCATGTTGGGAAATTTATTAAGCTTGTAAGATCCAATGTACACATGAAAGCGACGAATAAATGACTTGTGACTTATGACAATACGAGGATTAGACCTATGCGACATAGACAAAAACGTACTTAGTGAAACTTTGTCTAACGCGAAATTGGCAGACTGCGTTTTAGGTACTCAGCTAATAGTTAGGGAGCTGGCGAGCAAAATTTCTATATGATCAGCACACAAGGCAGACGTTATTAATAGTGATATTTATGCCCTAAGAAACATCAAGGACCTAGTCTGCCACCATGTTTCAAAGATGTAAAAAAAAAAAGTGTGCTATATTATGCGCACACGTCTGCCTCTGGGGCTGATGATCACAGTCATCCTGGAAACACAAAAAATCGAAAAGGCAGATCGCCAGCTCCCTAACTATAAAGGTTACAAAAGTCTCCAAGTCAGTGTGAATGCGGTCTTACTCCAAACAACCTCAAATTACATTCCGCGACCACACCTCATTGTTCATTATACGCAAACCCACCATCAACCTATCAACTAAACTATATATCCTAATATTCCATTTAATTGGGATTATTAATTTTGATGTTTACTTTAATCGCAAAATGCACAAACCTTTATTTACTTTACTAATTGTTTTTATAAAAGAATGTCACGTTTTGTCGGTGAAGAAGATCGAATGCGGATATAAGGTAAGCTCAAAAAATAGCCCATCGAGGGAATGGGCGATTATAATAGGAATCATGTTATAGGCGATGAGGCAGCAACCCATCACTATTTTGATTCCATTTTCCACCTATACGCCCACAATCTTGCTAAATGTGGCCTGTAGCCTGTAGGTACCTGTTACCTTAGGCTCTATCTACCCCGTAAGGGATGAAGACGTGATTTGCGTGTAAAAAACATATTTCTAAGCGACACTGAAAATTAGAACACAGACAAATCCAAAAAGATCTCGTCATTCCGTGACGCGTGCTACCCCTACACCACCCATAGCAGGTGGGTAGGCCTTCGAATTTTTCTATCTGTTACTAGCTGTCACGTGATTTTGTTACTATGCCAATTTTTATCGCCAAGCGTCATCTGTTGGAATGACGTGTCTGTCTGGAACATCTACTGCTCGCCAGGGAGAGAAGATAAGGGATAAGGTAAGGTGTTACAATTGATGCTGTGACCAGGATCGAAGTACAGGGTGTCTCAATTTTTTTCTGGAATATTCTAGCAGGTGGTTGGGTTAGACTGGACACCCCTACATTAATATGTGTTGAATAATTTAAATTGTTGGTACTATAGAACTGATAAATGATGAAATTGTATGCATAATTCTTATAGCAGCTGTAAGCAGCTGGTACATTCTATGTTTTTTCTTTACTCCCAGACCAGACCAGCATGGTGCCTTTATTTTTATTTATTTTTTGAAAATTATTTTTTTTCTATGTTTGTCTGTCTAGCAATGCCCCCAGACTCGCGATGGAGCGCTTAACGTGCACCTCATCCCTCACTCACACATGGACGCCGGCTGGGTTAAAACCTTTGACGAGTATTACTTCGGTTGTAAGTACATCTTCATCATACTTTTTTATCTTCTTGCCTTTTTGTTCTGGTGAGCAGTAGATGTTCCATGGGAGTTTGTAATTGTGTCGTACAGACACATCATTTAAACAGGTGACGCTTAGCGACAAAAAATTCGCATAGTAACAAAAGATCACGTGACAGTTAGTAACGGGTTGAAAAATTCGGAGACTACCCACCTGCTATGGGTGGTGTAGGGGTATAGCACGCGTCACGGAATGACGAGGATCCGGGTTCGATTCCCGGCCATAGCTTTGCTTTTCCGATTTTTCTGTTCTGATTTTCACTGAAATTTAGAATTTTTTTTTGTTCTTCTTTGTTCTCTACATCTTTCAGTATATCTAGTTTCAGAAGCCCAATTTTTGGAATGACATCTTTGAAACCTTTGATAATCATTAGAATTTTTGGGATTCAAAATAAGTTTTCGTTCAAAAATCCATTTTGAATCATCAGTCTTACATGTGTACCAAATTTCAAGTCAATCGGACCAACCGTTGAAGAGTTCCCTGCGGAGACGGTCCTGGCCGGACCACTAGAATTCTACTACAAGAATATTGTATTGTCATCCGACTTCGTCTGTTTCTTGGCCGAAACCGAAACTTTCGGGTGGTAGGGCCTTGTGCAAGGTCCGTCCGGATCGCTACCACCATCTTACTCGCTAATCCTGCCGCTAAGTAGCAGTGCTTGCACTGCTGTGTTCCGGTGTGGAGAGTAAGACAGCCGGGGAAATTACGGGCACAAGAGGCATTTCATCTTAGTCCTCTAGGTTGGCAACGCATCTGCAATCCCTCCGGGGTTGCGGGTGTCTATGGGCAGTGGTGATCACTTACCATCAGGTGACCCACTTGCTCGTTTGCCTTCCTATTCATATATAAAAAAAAAAAGTCGCTCGGACACTATTAAAATTAAGCAAATACAAATATTATATTAATTTTCAGCCAAAACCACCATCAGTACGGCGAATGTGCAACTTATTTTTCATTCCGTACTCTCCGAGCTACTGCATGACAAACGAAGAAAGTAAGTACACCTCCAGCCTAAGCGTCCCACTGCTGGCAGTGGCGTGCACAGAATTTTGAGACAGATTAGACAAAAAAAAGTAACTACCTAACTCACCTAAAAGGCTGCTGTTGATTTTGTTGTCAAGTCGGTTAATTATTATTAATGGTAAAAACCCATCGTGGAACGCAAAACATTGGAATCATATTATAGGCGATACGTCTAGCAACCCACTATTTTGATTCCACTTTCCACCTATACGCCCTCAGTGTCTTGGTAAAGGTGGCCTTTAAATCTTAGGCTCTGTCAACCCCGTGAGGGATAAAGACGTTTGTATGTATGTCGGTTAATTATGACGTAAGTGATTAACCACCTCTGTGTCTTTTTGTCTTTATGAAGTGCACGCGGCTGACCGCTGGACGTAACCTCCTCTCAGGATGTGAGTTTAAAGATTATGTGCGAAATTGTTCGGTGAAGTAAAACATATTGGAAACCAATCCTTCCAATAGGAGGTGGATCCTTAGCTCTCTCATCGTCGCCGACGCCGCGACAAAACCGAAAATAGGTCTTACAGCTCACCATCGGTGCATCGGTCTGCAGTATTTAGAGATTCGGCTCGAAGGACCAAAATGATAGCTACTGGTAATGAAATGTATAAAGAGTAAATGGAGGATGATGGAAACACCTAAACGTATAAGTATTTAATTATTTAAAGGTATGGAAATTGGGAATTTCTTGTTTCGAATTCTACTTTGCTACAGGTTCACCTTCTCCGAAGCTGGCTACTTCTGGCGCTGGTGGAAGGAACAGCGGCCAGCGACCCGCGCCACCTTCCGGTCCTTGGTCCAGGAGGGCAGGATCGAGTTCGCAGGCGGCGGCTGGGTCCAGAACGACGAGGCTACTGCAGATTACCTCATGCTTCTGGACCAGTACACCTGGGGGCTTAGGTGCGTACGCAAGCATCTAGTATCGAGTAGGAGAACTGTTAAGTTGACAGAAGAGGTACGCCTGGTAATGTCAAATGATAAGTACTACCAAATTAATCAAGCATTTTACTTCTAAAACTACTATTAAATTAAAATAACTAAATAACTAAATAAACTTTAAAATTAATTATATAAGAGAGCTGGGCCTCTTGGCAGGGTGCCCATCACGCAGGCAGCATTCCCGCGCTGAACTGCGATTGCGATTCTTTGCGCGAGAAAGCTGCCGGCGCGAGGGTCGCCTGTTGCCTCTCTCAATCTCTTGCTGAGCTCTTTGTGTAGCTCCAGCGCACCTTTACCCCAAGGACCTAGAGTCTCGACACCAAAAGCAAAGAAATGATATTGGGCGCCGAGACAGCTGTATTTTGAGACCTTGAGGCGTTCCCGGGCGTCCGCCGCCGCCCCCGCACGTTTGGTAGTTGCGGGTAGGTAGGACGCCGCCACGGTGTCAGTACAAGTGGCGTCCCACACCAGCGCACGGCCCGTCTTCCAGGGTATCAAAGACATTCCGTCCGGGCGCTTGCCGTCGCTCCGCACAATCTGGGGCTCCAGAGCAGCGGGCACGTTGGCACTGACGAGCGCCCTTCGAAGAATGAATTTTTTACTTCTTGATTTTTATATTCTTATGGGAGTTTGTAATTGTGTCGTACAGACACATCATTCAAACAGATGGCGCTTGGCGACGAAAAATCGCACAGTAACAAAGTCACGTGACAGCTAGTAACAGATAGAAAAAATCGAAGACTTACCTACCTGCTATGGGTGGTGTAGGGGTATAGCACGCGTCATGGAATGACGAGGATTAGGGTTCGAATCCCGGCCATAGCTTTACTTTTTGAATTTTCCTATGTGTTTTATTCTCAGTGTCGTTTAGAAATTTGACGTACCCTTATTTGAAAAGCATTTCGAAGTATACGGGTTGCGAACTGTTTTATCTTACTGGCGTTCAAAAATACTCAACGATGACGTTACGATGTTAATTATAACACGGAAGCGAGTTGGTACCTGAACGACGGAACCACAGTATATATATAAGCTAAAGCAGTAAGGAAACTAAGAACAAAACGGTTGAAAAACGAACGCACACATAGACGCGCGCTTTTACACGGCCCCTAAGCGGACCTCGCGGTGCCGTTAGTCGCGAGCGCCGCGTTGAGACGAGCGGCCGTCTGCTGCGTGCGTCCAGACAGTCCGCGATATTTTCATTTTAAACATGCCAAGAGCGTATTGCGCAGTGTCCATGTTTCCCAATAGTTTATTTAAGAAAGCTATTCATTCGGATGAAAATTTTTCATACCTACCATAAAATTTTATAATACAGCTTTCCGAACGTGTCGTAGCAGGCGAAAGTATTTTTCAGTAAGTAATATATCATACTTACCTAACTGGCGATTAAAAAAATCTTAAATTTTTGAAGTTTTTTTAAATACCCTATTTTATTTATAAACGAGTTAATTTATTCGATTATTTATTTATTATAGAACCCAAATAAACGTTTCTTTCTTTTTACAGAAATTAAGGGTGCCAACCCTAATACTCTTAATTAAGTGTAGCTAGTTACTCTAAAACAGGCCTTACTAGCTGAGATAGCGCTAACTAAACAACAAGCTTTTCAATTTAGCTCTATTGGAGCGTAGGTATTTATTTCAAAAAATAAGTCTAGTTTCCATACTGCTTGCTCTATATATTTACTGAGACGGAACTGAGTTCATACTAGTTTTCTGAGTGCATACCGCCCAGAGCTGCCCGCCACGCTACACGCTCCGCCCAACGCCCCGCTTCGAGCGTCTTCAAGTTCTTACCCTAACTGTTTCTTGTCGCAGGAAGATGAACGACACGCTGGGACCCTGTGGCAAGCCGAAGGCAGCGTGGCAGATCGACTCGTATGGTCATACGAGGGAGCACGCCTCTCTGCTGGCTCAGATGGGCTACGACGGCCTGTTCATTGGTAAACTAGCGCCACCTAGTCGTCAACTACTGTAACTACTACGCTCGTGAAGCTAGCGGCGGTTACGTCACTTGTTCCTATTCTATACAATACCATACAATAACTCTTGAACACAAAATATAAAAACACAGAAAAAATGTATACAAAATATTACAAGGTAACAATAGGCGGCCTTATCGCTACAGAACGATGTCTACCAGGCAATCATAGTGGACTGGAGAACAGAACAGATCTGAGCAGGTGGTGCAATTTAGAATATATATTAATATACTAAGTACTGAAAAAACATAATATTTTATACATGAAACACACATCACTATCACTACATAGTATAAATTAAAGTCGCTTTTTCTGTCCTCATGTCCCGATGTATGCTTATATCTTCAAAAGTACACAACGGATTTTCATGCGGTTTTTTCTAATAGATATAGTGATTCAAGAGGAAGGTTTATATGTATAATACATGCATAATATACCGTGCGAAGCCGGGGCGGGTCGCTAGTTTATAATAAATAGACACATACACACATACCTAAAAAAGCTAGCTAAAAGATTCATGCACAAGATGACAGATAGTGCTCCTTCAACATAGATTTAAATATAGGTAAAGATTTAGCGCGCCTTATGATTATAGGCAAGGAATTCCACAACCGTAAAGCCTGAACAGTATAAGAATATACATAGAATTTGGAATTAGAAAGAGGTACAGTAAGGAGAAAAATTTGAGAACATCTTACTATTTCCTATATAACGTCCCATATAAAGTGTTGATATATTTCTTCGTTTCAGGCCGAGTGGACCACAAGGAAAGAGAGGCCATGTTAGAGGAGGACAGAATGGAGTTCATGTGGAGGGGGAGTGATATTCTTGGTATGTAGTGTTACTGTAAAAACACGCATCCTACTGTTTGACCTGTGGCTTCTCTAGCAGAGGTTCGTGGGTTCGATTCCCGGCCATAGCTTTACTTATCGGATTTTTCAATGTGTTCTAATTTTTAACTGACATTTTAATTTTTTTAATTTTTTTATTTTTGAATGATGTGTGTGAAGTTCTCGCACCGCACTGGGCCAGTGTGGGAACAGCCCGAGGTCTAAGTCCCAGAGTTTAGGATGGAGCTGACTTTCTGTTTTCCAGGCAAAATGTCGGATATAATGACGCACACCCTCTACAACCTGTACAACGCCCCCGACGGCTTCTGCTTCGACTTCCTCTGCAGCGAAGAACCCATTGTCGACGATCCTGACAACCGAGTCTACAATGCTGAGAAACGGGTGAGATCATTTTGAACACAGGAGTTAAAATTGACTGCCGCGAAGAGGAAACCCCATCCCGGGGTGGTCGTGGGGCGTCGCGGTGACACAGAGTGCTCCCGTAACGCCCCACATACGACCGAATAGGGAATCTGTGTGGTTTTTAGTGGGTATGCCTCCCCCACCTCCTTCCACTCAGGAAGGGAGCCGGGGAGGAGAGCCCCACATAACTTCCGCGCCGTGCACGTCGCGGTGGTATGCGTAACGCAATTTGCCACCGAAGGCAAAAGAAGCTCTGTCTACCCAGCAAGGGATAACGACGTGAATTATGTATGTACATACATACATACCGTCACACCTCTTTCCCACAGGGGTAGGCAGAGACTACTTTGTTCCACTTGCTACGATCCTGACATACTTCTTTCGCTTCATCCACACTCATCTCTTCATACATGCTCGTAGGTTTCGGGTACTCCGGACCTGACCTTTTTCCAAAACGTCTCCTATTTGGTCTCGGAACGTCCGTCTAGGCCTTCCCCTCCCAACGCAACCATTCACACTCCCCATATAGATCTGTTTAGTTAGTCTACTTTCATCCATCCGCTCTACGTGACCAAACCATCTAAGCATACTTCTTTCTATCCAAATCACTATACCCTCTTTCACACCCGCACGTTCTCTTATCACACTATTCCTTATTCTTTCAGTGATACACCTTCCATACTTCTTAATGCTCTAATTTCTACTGCATTTATTTTACTTTCATGCTTCTTGCATTTATGTCATCATCACTACATAGTTTAAAACAAAGTCGCTTTCTCTGTCCCTATGTCCCTATGTCCCTATGTATGCTTATATCTTCAAAACTACACAACGGATTTCGATGCGGTTTTTTTTAATAGATAGAGTGATTCAAGAGGAAGGTTTTTATGTATAATTCTACGCAGACGAAGTCGCGGGCAGAAGCTAGTTAAGAATATGACTTTCCCACAGGTAAACGACTTTATATCCCAAATCGAGCGGCAGGCGAAGTACTACGAGCACGACAACATCATGGTGACGATGGGAGGCGACTTCACCTACCAGAGCGCTGCCAACTGGTTCATGAACATGGACAAACTCATCAAGCAAGTATATTTACATTGATGACATGGTTGGCCTAGTCGGTGGTGATAGTAATATTAGATAATTGGTCCACCAACACCAAGTTCCTTGTGCTTTATTTTATTACCCTGAATTAAATAAAGTAGGCCTATACATAGCATTGCTCTAGGGTACCTATAATATCTAAAAAACCAAGGGCGCAGTTATAGAAGCTCACACAGGGCGCAGAAAAGGCTATTTACGGCACTGCGCTCTCGTAACCAGCGTCCCACGTCTTTAAAAATTGCCTTGGCCTCGGAGCACCAAGACCCTGTCTCGACCGCCAGCGGAATAAATTTGTTAGGGCCGAATATTTTTCCCGTTTTTTGTGGGGCTCCCCTTCAGCAGCCGCTCGCGCTGTCAGTGGCGTAACTATAGGGTGGCAGGGTTGTCAAAATGCCAGGGGCCCCTAGCTCTAGGGAGCCCCGAACTGGCTTGGTTTAGAGCACAGAAGGGACGCTGATGCACTTCTTTATATTGAGGAAGGAGCGCCATCTGACGAATTTGCCGCGGGCCCCGGACGTTATAGTTACGCCACTGCCCGCTGTCTAGGTATATCTGATTCGTCATACAACTCACTCTACCTTCGACTTCAATATCTACCGTCGTATAATCTAGTATTTTTACTTCTCACCCCCCCCCCCCCCTTGCACCAGAACTAAAAATTAAAGTTTCTTTGCAGCCACGTAACCACACATCCAGCCAACATGTCGGACATAAACATATTCTACTCGACGCCTTCTTGCTATCTGAAAGCACTGTACCTGTACGGAAGAAGAGATAAAGCTATTTACACTGAGAGGGTAAGAAAGACAGCTAGCATACAGCTATACTTCCTACATAAACTAGCCATACTACATTAATTAGATTATGTATGTGTTTGTATGTCTCCATCGTGAACCTACGTCTTTAACCAGGTCATCCATCCGTTATTGGACATCCTACGCTGCGCTTGCCGATTTGTGGTCTCCACTAGAGTTGCCACGAATAGTGATTTGGCCGAATACCGAATATTCGGCAACGCTGTCGGCCGAAGCGCCGAATATTCGGCACAAAATACGTGCTTGTCTATAGGCTGATCCTTACAAGTGGTGGTCAGCAAACGAAAAACAATACCCAATTCTCTCGAAATTTGCTAAAGTTTATCTTTCTTCTCCTGGGAGTAGCGTCTATGCGACGAAAAGCATAATCGTTTGCTACCAACAAATGCTAAAAAGCTTGTTTTTATCCATCACAACTTAACACTGAGCAATTTTACTTACTAAAGTATTGTAATTTGGTAATGCACACATATAATCTTGAGTAATATCGTCGTCCCCGGAGAATAAAATGGTAATAGGAAAAAGTAAACTTTTCAGGAGAAATAAAAAACCGTTTCGGCTTTATATCTTGCGTTCTACCAGGAATTAACCAACGTGTAATATATCAAATGAATGGTGATTTTAAGGGTTTTTGCATGTTTTAGTTCATTTATTTTTAGTAGGCCTAATTTATTTGTTATACGCCGAAATTCACATTACCGATAATATGCGCTTAAATATAATTTGTATTGCATGATTACCATCTTATTCGTTGAAATCACGAACAACTAAGGCTATCGTAATGTGACTTTGTGATTCTGTTCAGTGACTTTGGCAACAACTGTCTTGTGTAGTAATAAATCATTACGATTTTATTCTCGTTTATTTTTCCTTTGATTGTAACGTTACAAGCACAGTGCAATTTTGTTCAGGGAAAAAACTAATGTGGTTATAATGGTTACAGACGATTATAAAAAAAATATGAAAGCAAAAAAGTACCTAGTAATATTTTATTTATTCAAAATAAGTCTTAGGTTACCATAGGACATCAAAATTAACCATTTATTTACTCGTCTTATCTATAATCTTTACTTATAGCTTTAAATCACAGTACAGATTTGTAAAATTAACAATTTAACGCAGAATCAGAATAAACGAGATAAAACATAATAAGAAAGTATAGTATTTTTTTTTCTATGTAATCTGCTATCAGTCCGAAAAGACTATGATCAGATGTGTTGCAGGCTTCTTCGCGTTTCAGGGTGTGCTCTCCAGTGAGACGCAATCACCCATTTGAGGTAACCGAAACTAGAATCATGACTTTAGTTCCTGGATGGTATGTATTTTGAGTCGCCTCTGATAGTCGATCATTGTTAGCTGCCGGGCCAAGCCGTTCGGATGGTATTCAAGTCGTGTTTGATATTTTTCAGCTGACATGCGTATTTCCTCTTTTACTATAAGGATTTTTAGATGCTGATGTATCTCTTTATTTGTTGTGTACCATGGCACATTAGCAATTGACCTTAGTATTTTGTTTTGCAAACGCTGTAGGGTCATTATGTTAGATTCGCTGGCGCTGCCCCAGAGCTCAATGCCATACATCCACACCGGCCTGAGTATGGCCTTATAATATTAAAAGTTTATTGTCTATAGAGTTTTGAGTTTCTTCCCAGCATCCAATTTGGGTTCTGTGTTTGAGAGCTATTTCGTCCCTTTTAGCTTTGATGTGTGCTTTCCAGGTAAGTCGTCTATCCAGATGAACTCCAAGGTATCTCACATGGTCGCTATGCGGCAGAGTTGTGCTGCCTAGTTTCACTGGTGGGCAGTTGCCCTGTTTGAGTGAGAACGTTACGTGCACTGATTTACTTACGCTAGCTGTTATTCTCCACTTATCAAGCCATTTTTGTGTCGCTTCTAGGCCCTTCTGAAGCACAGTCGATGCAGTATTTGGGTTTTCATGTCTCGCAAGGATTGCAGTATCATCAGCATAAGTTGCAGTGACAACTCCTGGTTCGTCCGGGAGGTCCGACGTGAACATGTTATACAATATAGGGCCCCCCAGCCTTAATTGGATAGAACTTTCATGTGGCATCAGCCTCCTTTACAAAGAACATTCTATCACCAAGGTACGAGTTGAAGAGCAAGTAAAATGAATGTGGTAAAGTCTTTTTGATCTTGAATAGCAACCCTTTGTGCCAGGCCCTGTCAAAAGCTGGTTGTATATCGAGAAATGCCGAAGAGCAGTACTCTTTTTGTTAAGGAGCTTTTCTAATGCATTGATATACCCTGTGAACCTGCTCTATTATGATATGTTGTTTTCTGAAGCCGAATTGGTGATCCGGTATTATGTTTCGTTCCATCAGCAGTGGCATTAGTCGACTGAGTAGGATTCTCTCAAACAGTTTCGATAGTGTTGGAAGAAGACTTATCGGTCTGTAGGATGTCTTTTCATTAACTGGCTTACCCGGTTTGTAGATCATGGTAATTTGTGAGATCTTCCATGAATCAGGGAATTGAACAAAACAGTAATGAAGACGATTGCGGTCTTGGGTAGTTCTCTCAGAATTCTTTTGTTAGCAGATCATACCCCGGTACTTTTTTACTGTCCAGATTTCTTATGCACCTTTGCAGTTCCTTAGGGGTGACTGGTTTAATTGGAAGGTCTAGTTGGAGATCCTCTTGCAGTACTTGCTCCACATGCTTCTCTGTGTCATTTGCTGTTGCAGCGTTTGGTGTGAATACCTGAGCGAGACGTTCAGCAAACACATTAGCTTTTTCTTGGTTTGTTCTAGCCCATTTTTCTAAACCATATCTGATAGGGGCCTTGTGTGTTTGTGGTCTATCGTAGGACTTTGCAGCCTTCCATAGCGAGTAGTTGGTCGCTCTGGTTGCTGTTAGTGATTCCAATGTGGCTTGCAGTTTGTCATCTTTAATTGTTTTAACCAGGTTTTTTTAGCTCTTTTATGGCGCTGTTAAGCGCAGTTTTATCAGTTGGGCGTCTAATAAGTTGCCATACACGCCGTAGCCTCCTTTTCTCGGATAATTTGTTTCTTATATACATAGAGATATTGGTTGACTTTTCCGTATGTGAGACAGTGGGAGTGGTTTTCCAGCAGGCATTTTGGATTACTGTAGTAATTCTTTGAGTTGCTAGCTCAATATCGTCTGTCGTTTTAAGATTGACTTTTAGATTGATGTTTTCAGTTATGTAGTCGCGAAATGCGTTCCAGTCTGTTCGAGAGTTGTATAGATACATAGGTTTTTCCCATTCTATAACAGTAGTAACTGGCTGTTAGGATAACTGGAGTGTGATCGGAAGAGCGGCAATAATATGGTACAGAATTTAAACAAATACTTTTTAACAGTTACAGCACTTACTCGAAGTGCCACTATCAAGTTTCACCCGAATAAAATGGTAAAGGTTATTACGAAAAACCGCGAATCATTTTGTAACAATGATAAGTATCGCCACCATGTTTTGCCGAATTTCGGTTTATAGTTTGCCAATCTAAAGTATTGTTACGGTATTAATGGCGAAAACAAATGAGACGAAATTTCCAACGAATAAAAATTTAATAAACAATAACTTCGTAAAAACTCTCAGGAAAAATATGGAAAAAAATCACAAGATGCATTACGTCACGGAGAAGCCAAAAATGCAAAAACAATAAAACTATCGTAACATAGTATTACGGTTTTATTCTCCGGGGGCGACGATATGACGTGTCTTTTTTCATAATTCGGTATTCGGTATTCGGCCGAATAGTACGTATTATTCGGCCGAATACCGAATACCAAAAAATGGGCCGAATAGGGCGAATACCGAATAGTAGCCGAATATTCGTGACATCTCAAGTCTCCACGCGAGCACCTTTCGGCCCCAACGAGCTGTAGGCTTATAACCTAACTCGCTCGCAATCGCCATCGTGTTCATTTCCTGTTTTTTTTTTGTTTACTTTTACGGTTTTACCGTTAGAAATTAAATTTCTAAATGACAGTGAAAATTAGAACACATAGAAAAATCCGGAAAGTATAATAATCAAAGGAATCAAATCCGTATAGGCCATAGCTTTACTTTTTGGTTTTTTCTATGTGTTCTAATTTTCACTGACATTTAGAAATAACTACATAGTTTAAAACAAAGTCACTTTCTCTGTCCCTATGTCCCTATGTATAATTATATCTTCAAAACTACACAACGGATTTTGATGTGGTTTTTTTTAATAGATAGAGTGATTCAAGAGGAAGGTTTTTATGTATAATTCTACGCAGACAGTCGCGGGCAGAAGCTAGTTTACAATAATTAAAATTTGTAAGATAGATCTTGGTTCTTCCCCGTCGATAGCTCTCTGTAACTCGCTGAGCATCACTGGCAACACACGTTGGTTAAAGACTAACAAGCAAGCCGCTTCCGAGGCAACTGATGGTCTACGGGGAAGGCCTATGGCCAACAGTGGATGTCCTATGGCTGTGGCCAACTTCACCATGACCACATAAAGTAATTTTATTCTTATCGGCTAATGCAATGTTTGTATGAGGAACAATCACTGGTGAAATTTACTTTACATTTATACCGCTATCGATGAGGATAGATAAGTACGAATTTCAAGACACAAGACACAAGATACTCAGGGATATTTAGGGATACTTAGACACTTGGATACAGCTCTCGGGAGATTGCGGCCTGTGAATTACTGATGATTATATTTCACTTTCATATTACTTGAAACAACTACACATAAGCACTTGTGAGAAAACTTTTACATATTTCTATTAGGCGCTAACTGTGACCACAGACAATGGGGGCTATCGCGTGTGAATTTGCCACTAGAGGCGCTAGTGTCGCGTGAGGTCCAATAACATTCACTTTTCACTGGTTTTGGCAGGCTTCGTGAGATAAATTACAATTTCTTTCATTTACCAGTTGAAAAGTGAACTCCTTCGGGAAATTATCGCAAATATTGATTATTTGGCGATTAATGTGAACGCTTTGAAAGCGGATTTATTTTTTCCGAACAAAACGGAACTGCACTACATCGCAGTATAGTCGATATGATGATAGTTATTTATAATTAATAAACTTAATGAGATTCAAGATTTAAAACTTCGGCGCCGATCTTATATTCGCCTTTGACAGCTATACCTCTGGACCTTAGTCAACAGTGGCGCCAACTGGTGAGCAACGAAACGATAGTCCCCATTGTCATAGACAAAGAATACTAGAGATAAGAAATTGAATCTACTTTAGTGTTGCTACAGATAATAAACTATTAATCTTCAAGCATTTACCTTTCGTGAGTCGGAACTCACGACAATGGCTGGATATGATGATGCATGCTGATTTGCAGGGCGAGCATTTGCCGTACGGTAGCGACGCCAGCACTTACTGGACCGGGTTCTACACCTCACGACCTGGTACGAAGTACTTGGCTCAACATGCCCACGTCTACCTACAGGTTTGTCATTTGTTCTGACCGTTTTGACGTGACAACGTCTTATAAATTGGTTTGCCGGGTGACACTTCAAGAAACTGCGTTACGCTCCGCTCACGTTATGCGCTCACAATGAGAGCGAGTGAGAGGCATGGTTAGCCCGCCTAAGAGCGAGAGAGACAGACATAAAAAGTGAAAGGCACGCGTCCCTTCCACTCGAGCACAGTTAGCCCGCCTAAGAGCGAGAGAGGCAGAGCGAGAGAGAGAGAGTGAGAGAGATAGGCATACACACCGGTTCATTTCATGTCTTGCGCTTCTTCCTACTATACGAATGAATATTCACATTAAAATTATTTTACCACTCAAAGTCGTTGTCACGTAAAACTTTCGCCCGTATACCGACTTTACAGGCAACCGGTTTTATACTTGACTTGTTGACAAAGTGTTGTGATTACTTTTATTTATAGTTACAAAATACTTATAAACTTAATGTGTACTTAACCGACTGCGTCCAGGGCGTAATGGATGAATCTAGCCGCTTCTGTAAGAAGTAATTAAATCACAACACTTTGTTAACAAATGTTACTAACATTAAACTTGACTTTAACATTACTGTTAATTAACCAAACAAAATAAAATTCACTTAACCTACAAAATTTCTTTTCCGCTCAAGTTCTACGGGCAGACTCCCAGTCTACCCAGACTGCTTTAACCACCCAGCGCCGCCATGACAGTCTGCTTTACCGACTCTACCCAGGCGCATCAACCGCTCAACAATAGTTTAGAACTAGGCCAACAGATGGCGTTGAAGCTACAACTCATTGAACAGATAGTATTACTTGTAATACAATACAATACAATAACTCTTTATCGCTACAGAGCGATCTCTACCAGGCAACCATAATGGACTGGAGAACAGAACAGATCTGAGCAGGTGGTGCAGTTTAGAGTATATATTAATATGTAGTGAAAATACATAATACATTATACATGAAACACACATTTATAATAAATGGAGATATAAATAGACACATAGACATTTATCTAAAAAAGCCAGCTACAAGATTCATGCACAAGATGACAGATAGTGCTCCTTCAACATTGTTTTAAATATGGGTAAAGATTTAGCGCGCCTTGTGTAATGTCAAAACAATAAAATTATCTCGACTTCAGTTAATCTTCGACACATATTTTGCATGCGACCCTCCCTCCACTACTATGCCACATAAAACACACATAAATCCCACAAACTTAACTAGGTATCCCCTACACCACACAAACACTGACGCGTTTCGATCCCTCTACGGGATCATTCTCAGCACAACGTTATACATGCAAAGCAACAGCCGGATTCATTAAAACACATATGCGATTCAATTCTATGGTGCGTGGAGGCCTGTGCCCAGTTGTGGGAGGTAGCTGGAAATGATGATGATTATGGTTTCCAGGTGGTAAAACAGCTGACTGTGATAGCCCGCATGGGGGACTCCTACGAGCTGCATCTGTTACGGCACGCCATAGCCCTGATGATGCATCATGACGCCATCACAGGTAAGGATGACAGCCTAGTGGCACAGTAAATAGAGCAGTATGGAAACCAGGCTTATTTTTTGAAATAAATACCTAGGTACGCAATTAGAGCCTTAGGGTTTTCGATTTAATAAAGCTAAATTTGGTATTTTTTATAATATCTCAAACCATTTATTGAATGATAATTAATTTCGAACGAACCTACTTAAACACGCTCCAAGGTCAAATGACTTTCCCCACAAGTGGAAGGTTGGCAACGCATCTGCGATCCCTCCGGGGTTGCGGGTGTCTATGGGCAGTGGTGATCACTTACCATCAGGTGACCCACTTGAGGGGAAAAAGATATTTAATTTATTTGTACATGTTGTTTACAATACAATAACTCTGTATTGAACACCAAATATATATAACAACCAAAACAGAAAAAAGTATACAGAATATTACAAGGCAACAATAGTTAGGTACCTTGGTTTATTTCTGTTTATAAGTTATATTAATCGTGTATGTGTATTTGTTAGGAAGAAATGACTCCATCCATGAGCCAAGTTTCTCAGGTCTTTCCGAAAGCGCTAATAGCTACAAAAAAGACAGGCACATTAAATTTGAGACTGCAATTTTATTCTTTTTTTATTTCCCAGGAACAAGCCAACAGCATGTGGCCAACGACTTTGTAAGGATTGTTAGCGAAGCTGTTGACGCCTGCTCCAAGAAAGTCTCCAATCTACTGAGGTAAAGAACTATCTTAGTTTCATACTAACCCCAAACACAAAGGGTAATAACCTAACCTATTTTAGACAAGCTTTTTTTGCTGACTGTACTTGTTGTTGACTGTACTTGCGTTGTCACCCGTCCTACATATGTGAACCAAATTTCAAGTCCATCGGACCAACCGTTGAAGAGTTCTCTGCGGAGACGGTCCTGGCTGGCGCACCGGAACTCCACTACCAGATTATTGTATTGTCATCCGACTTACTCAACTATGCAAAATTTTAGCTCAATCGGTTCAAGATATCTGTTTCAAAATTGAGTCGCAAGATTCCACCCGGACAAACATACATACAATACGTTGCAAGTTAATAAAAGGCTTGTAAAAACGGGTCCCTACTACTAAGACTCCGCTGGCGGTCTGTCTGTCTGGCTGTCTATGTGTCTATAATGAGGCTGTATCTCAGAAACCTTGATAGCTAGACTATTTAAATTTTCACAGATGATGTATTGTTGCCGCTATAATAACAAGTACTCAAAATCTAACTTTTTTTTATGTCAGTTTGTCTGTGTAAGTAAGCAATATAAACTGACCTCTCACAGCCTACACATTGCTTAGATACACTGAGTAGTAACACTGGATTTTATATTCACTTGTCGAATTTGTACGGAACACTCGGTTCGTGAGTCCGGCTAGCACTTGGCTGGTTTTTTAAATAATTTAGAAGTTGAATTTTTCACAATAAAGCGAGGCGTCTATTCAACAGTGGACGTCTTCTGGCTGATGATGATGATATTTTTCAGCTACCTCACACCCACTTGGGGGGGCAGCAGGAGGTCGAAGAACAACCAACAGTTCAACCCGTGCCACCATCTGAACCTCAGCCAATGCAGAGTGAGTGCACCATCCACCCGCAATTTCTTCAGTCTACCCGTGACCATGACGCATGCTATAAATCAGCTTATATCTCCAAAATTACAGCTCTAATCAAAGTTTTGACTTGTTCACAAGATTAATGAGAGCTGTGATTGTCTGATGCTACTCGTATTTCAAATTCGGCACAATTTTTCACCACTTTCGAGTGGTATTTTAACACATGTGCTTTCAAAAATCGGTACCCAGGGCGTCGAGTCTCGGAAATAATTTAATTTCTCGGGACTGAGACGAGACTGTCGCCAGTCCCGGGAGTCTCGGCATTTCCAGGCTTTCGAGACTTAACGACAAATCCTTTTAGGTGGTCTGAAATACTGAATCTGAAATGAAAATAAATGAAATTTATTCTTGGTCACTAAAGCTATTCTATCTATTCTACGAGTGGCAAATCAAAAAGCTCACCGTAATCATAAAAAACTTTATCAAGAAGCCACTTTTTCAGGCTTGTTCATTGTACATAATCTGGCAACGCTTGTTAGGGCAACAATAAGAAATACTTCAATACATAAGAATCAGTTTAATAGGTAATTAGTCTCGCTTAAAATCAACTTTTTTAGATGTAATGTGCGCATCGTGCGCTGTCAGATCGTGAGTATTAAGTCGCGTCGCCGTCCACGCCGCGAAGCGTCCCGCTCCCCGCTTCACCTCCCGCCTGCCTCGCCATAGGGATGCGGTAACAACGTTTACCTAGAAGCTCCAATGTCTTTGGCTTCTAGATAAGCGTTGCCAGATTCTGGAATTCTTTGCCATTTAGTGGATATCCACGATTTTCGAAATTCCCCCAATTTCGAATTTACCCCAATGCACCATACGCACGGTTGGAAAATTTATATCTGTTCAAATAATTACTTATGTTAGGTTAGGGCGTGTAAATAGCCAATTTCGTTCGTTTTGCGGGTGTTAGGGCCTTGTGCAAGGTCCGTCCGGATCGCTACCACCATCTTACTCGCTAATCCTGCCGCTAAGTAGCAGTGCTCGCACTGCTGTGTTCCGGTGCGGAGAGTAAGACAGCCGGGGAAATTACGGGCACAAGAGGCATTTCATCTTAGTCCTCTAGGTTGGCAACGCATGGCAAGGCCAGGAGTGCGCTGATGCCCAAAAAAGTACAATTTAAAACAGTGCAGAGGCACACCTTAGGGCGTTCTCCTGGCGGCGTGGTTGAGGCAAGGAAGGCGATGCGGGTGAGGATATTGAAGCGAGGAGAGCGGAGGAAGATTCAGCAGCGGAAAATTAGGTCAATCACGTCACAATGTACGACAGTCTGTGGCGTAACAATAGGGTGGCAGGGCTGGCAAAATGCAACGGGCCCCCGACCAAAGAGGGCCCCGGCCCAAGAGGAAGCGAGCTCAAAGATATTAAAATTAAACTGAGTACAACAGGACGATTTTTACTGATAGGGCCCCATCAAAAGAATTTGCCACGGTCCCCAGATGGTATAGTTACGCCGCTGAAGACAGTTATGATTTTTGTTTCTTTATGTGCCATAGAGTACTGCACTGCATATAGCCAAAAAGGTCTTACTCGCTAATCCTGCCGCCAAGTAGCAGTGCTTGCACTGCTGTGTTCCGGTGTGGAGAGTAAGACAGCCGGGGAAATTACGGGCACAAGAGGCCATTCATCTTAGTCCTCTAGGTTGGCAACGCATCTGCAATCCTTCCGGGGTTGCGGGTGCCTATGGGCAGTGGTGATCACTTACCATCAGGTGACCCACCTGCTCGTTTGCCTTCCTATTCATATAAAAAAAAAGGTTTTTAGCGCGCGTACAACTTATTTTACAGTAAACCCAGCTTAGGATATACTTTTTTTTAGTTCGCAGAGACTCAAGACAGCGCTTTGCTGATCGTCTATAATCCCCTCAGCGTGAAGACGTACTTCTTTGTAAAACTACCCGCCATTGCCTTGCATTATACCGTTCGGGATCCCAATGGTAAGTAACAAATGGTAAGCAAACTATTTTTAGGAATAAGTTTTTCCACACTTACATCACGTCATCTCTTACGGGGCAGACAGAGCCTAAGGCAATGAGAGCTAAAGGCCACGTTTAGTGTGATTGTGGGCGTGTAGGTGGAAACTGGAATCAAAATAGTGATGGGTTGCTAGCATCGCCTATAACACACAAAGATTCGCAATTGCGATACAACGCGGGAATGCGGCCTGCGTGATGGGGAGTAGAATTCTTACTGTATTTACATACATACATACACATGCACAAATACCCTCCTTATCCCTTACGGGGTAGACAAAGCCTAAGGTTACAGGCACCTACAGGCCACATTTAGCAAGATTGTGGGCGTATAGTTGGAAAATGGAATCAAAATAGTGATGGGTTGCTAGTCTCATCGCTTATAACATGATTCCTATGATTTTCTCCCATTCCCTCGATGGGGTTTTACCATCTGCGCGGGTAGAGAAGCAACTGGTATATTCTATGTTTTTCTTTGCTCCCAGACCAGCATGGAAGAAAAAATTGATTGATTGATTGATTGATTGAATTGATTTGTATTATTTAATTTAATTTAATTTACTCTTGACGATTTCATTCTAAATTCTTCAAAATTGACAATGTACAATATGATGTAATTTTTATTGAATGAATAAATAATCTAATCTAATCTAATCTAAATGACTTTCTGCCAAGTTTCTTGCGGCGCGTTCTTCTTGACAATGATGGTCTTTTTTAATGCGCTGGTAGTTTCAAAAAGACATGTGAAAGAGCCCTAGGCGGCCAATTTGCAAAATAAAATTTTCATTTTCATTTTATTTTTTTAGCCTAAGTTTTATTTTATTAAGTTATAATAGTTACTAACTAATCTTTCGCTTGTAAAATCGCTATATTGGGCTTTACGATCTGCGCGGGAAGAAGCTGGTACATTCTATGTCTTTTCTTTGGGTCTTCGGAGTCTTCGGAGACGAAATATACACGATCTCCTATTCCTCAGATGAGGAGGTAGAATACCAGCTGATACCGCTGCCTACAGCTGTGATAAACCTGCCGGGCCGTACCTCCAACGCCATCCAGGAACTGGTCTTCGAGGCGGAGAACATCCCACCGCTGGGCTACACCGCGTTCTACATTGCGCCCGTTCGTGACCAGATGGTATGACTCCAGGCCAGGATCTGTTATTACACGTACACAAATCACGTCTTTATCCCTTACGGGGTAGACAGAGCCTAAGGTAAAAGGTACCTACAGGCCACATTTAGCAACTGTGGGCGTATAGCTGGAAAATGGAATCAAAATAGTGATGGGTTGCTAGCCTCATCGCCTATAACAGGATTCCTAAGAATTTCGCCCATACCTACCCCTGGTGGGCTTTTACCATATGCGCGGGACGAGAAGCAACTGGTACATTCTGTTTTTCCTTTGCTCCCAGACCAGCATGGAAGTAGGGTCTGTTATCTTTGCTCTTAATGCTACATTTTACAGAACCATCAGTTACTACAGCTCCAATTTTGGTATTTTTTTGTTACTGTCTGTATTTTTCTTACTTGTATTTACATAAAAGTTCAAAAAAAACATACAAGCAAGTGTAGCAAAAACTTGTAAATTACAATTTTTATGTCTGAATTAGCATCTTTTGATATAACATCTGTTATAAAAGAAATTTCATGCACTAATTGGAAAATTTGGGTTAATTTAAATCAGCTAAAACTTATTCATATAAGCTGTTTACTCTCAAATCCGAAAAGTAAAGCTATGGCTGGGAATCGAATCCGGATCCTTATCGTTCCGTGTTGCATGCTATACCCCTACACCACTCATAGCAGGTAGGCTGTTTACTCTCCTCAAATCAATATTGTAGAAAGTATTAATAAAACTATGAGGCGATGTCAAGACCTTACTAAGAGTATTTTTAAGCCATATTAATTTTCTTTCAGGAGGAAAATGAGTATGTGAAGAAACAGAAATCTAGTCCTGAACTAGAAATCATACCGCAGATATCAAACGAGGTATTTATTGCTGGGTCATCGTACCCAGAAAATAACTGGAATGACCTTAATGTAGACTTACACGGGGTTTCTTCGAATTATCCCGGAATATTTCAGCAGGCGTTTAGGACAGTTTAACTAATACATACATACATATATCATGTATTTATCCCTTACGGGGTAGACAGAGCCTAAGGTAACAAAAGATTAAGGCCGCGTTTAGCATGATTGTGGACGTATAGATGGAAAAAGGAATCAAAAGAGTGATGGGTTGCTAGCCGCATCGCCTATAACAGGGGTTCCCAAAGTGTGCGCCGCGGCGCCCTGGTGCGCCGTAGAAAGTAAAGAGGGGCGCCGTGAGTTCTATCATTATCCGAAACCACAAATATTCGCGGGTACCTATTTGAGTGCTCGCATCGGTAAATAATATAGCAACAATACAACTTAGCTAAGGCAGGGCGCCGTTACAAAATACTAAACTTGTAACTGCGGCGCAGGTTGAAAAAGATTGGGAACCCCTGGCCTATAACATGATTCCTCAGAATTTCGCCCATTCCCTCCATGGGCTTTTACCATCTGCGCGGGACGAGAAGCAACTGGTACATTCTTTCCTTTGCTCCCAGACCAGCATGGAAGTAAACGTTAACTGGAATAAATCCCTTTCAGGGATAAGTTTGCCTTTGTGCATTCCTGTTCATCGTTTTCATGTGTTTTATGTACAATAAAGTGTTATACATACATACATAACAGTTTATCTTCTTCAACAGTATCTCAAGGTCACAGTGAACAAGGAGACAGGACTTCTGGAGTCGGTCCAGCACATCGACGGCATGAAGATCATGGTCTCCCAGAACTTCCACTTCTACGGGCAGGGCCGACGGACCCTACAATCGGGTGCTTACAGCTTCAGGCCTGACAAGGAACGGCCTACTCCTGTAAGTTCTACGTCTAAGGCCTTTAATAAGCTGTTTACGGTTCCATAGGTACGTCATAAAGTTAAAGAACACCAGGATTTTAGGATTTTTGAATCATAGTTGACAAACAATCCATGCTGTCTTCCATGCTGGTCTGGGAGCAAAGAAAAAACATAGAATGTACCAGTTGTTTCTCTTCCCGCGCAGATGGTAAAAGCCCATTGAGGGAATGGGCAAAAATCATAGGAACCATGTTATAGGCGATGCGGCCAGCAACCCGTCACTATTTTTATTCCATTTTCCATCTATACGCCCATAATCTTGCTAAATGCCCTGTAGCTCTTGTCATCTTGGCTCTGTCTACCCCGTAAGGCATAAATACGTGATTTGTGTATGTATGTATGTATGTTGACAAACGTTTCCATACATTGATGCGTCAAGGGTGTGACTAAATTTTGAGTCTAAAATTTAAATGAAAAGGTCTTTGTAGGGGCGTTCAGTTTTACCCAACCACTTGCTAAACTATTTCGGAACAATTTTGAGACACCATGTATTTCTATCCTGGTCACGGCATCAATTGTAAGAGACCTACTTTATACCTTTTTTTGCGGTGGTAAAATGCGTTACAAGTGAGATTATGTGGAAATGAGCAGCCAGATTTAACAGTATGTATATTAAAGCAAAAACATAAAAATAGCTCCCGACATGTGTACACACGTCAGTCTCTAAATCAACAAACACTCATGTCACGTCTAAGCACAACGTTGTGTGTTGCTTAGACAACCGTTTAAACACTAACACACATGTATGGATTACATTATCAGCCAGTATATTATCTATCAGGCGCTATACAGCCTCTAATAGTTACCCATACGACCGCGCCGTCTATGTGGGACTCTCCTCCCCGGCCCCCCTCCTGAGTGGAAGAAGCGGGGGAGGTATACCCACTAGAAAACCCACCGGTATTCCCTCGCTGCCATTGAGGGACGCCGCGGGAGCATGAGGGTGTCACCGCGTATGCCCACCGGCCGCCCCAGCCTATGTGCCGGGGATCCTGCGCCGAGAGGTGGGGGGGGGGGGGGTGAAACTTGGTCCCCCCTAACCTACCTTAAACAAGCTATTGCCTTCCAGGTGGTCACGAAGGTGTCCTACAACTGCATCCGAGGAGCGCTGGTGAAGGAGATCAGGCAGCGGTACAACGACTGGCTGCATCAGACCCTCAGGCTGTACCGGGGAGAGGAGTTCCTGGAACTGGAGTGGGTGGTCGGCCCTGTTCCCATAGGGTAGTAAGGGTTCTTATTACAGCTTACGCTTACGACTAGAGTTGCCGCAACATCGATGGTTCACTTATCGATGGTTTTAATGCAAAAATGCCGATATCGAATATCGATAAGCCTATCGATGTTATCAATAGTATCGATAGTATCATTTAGTATTGATACCAGCTACGATAGTTTATTCGATGTCAGGATCAATACTATCAATAGTATTGTACAATACAATACAAATACTCTTTTCATCACACTTGCTCGTAAAGGGTGTTAATACACAGGCGTATAGAACCGTAGTAACTGATTTACCTCCCGAGGGAATTTTGGATATTTTGTTCCCGAGGGAATTATTTTTATATGGATTTTCAGAGCTCCCTCAGGAGGAAGTTTAGTTTCAAAATTAAGAACACATTGTACGTCATTTCTGACTACGGAGGTTTCAAATCAACCAGGTTCAAACCAATTTTATAAAATTTTCAATTAGACATTTACTGTTGATGGGTGTTGTTTTCGAGTCACATTATGTGGTGGTTCTGATCCCGATCTTATCATATTTTTTTGGATCCAAGATAGCGGATAATATCTTCACGCTATTGGCACAAAAAGGTTGACTGGTGTCGTTTTCTGGTAATTTTGTGGTTCTGAACTTGTTTTTTCACTCTTTTTTTCTCGAAAATGTGATGAAAAACTTGTGTGTATCACAGGCGGTGAGGGGTTTACAAACTCGAGTCATTAAAAAACCTCCGTCTTCTAATAGACTCTCGTTAGCAATCGGGGCACAATGTACTATTGTTGAACACCACAAATCAGTACATTACCTCTTTATAATATTAGTATAGATTTAGGTGGGATAAGAAAAGTAAATAATTGATTATCTTTTCACTACAGCAATGACCAAGGGAAAGAGATCGTAAGCATATTTGCTACCAACATCACGAATCGAGGAGAGTTCCACACAGACTCCAACATGAGACAGATGATCAAGAGATCCTGTTGGAACGAGACAGCGAGTGAGTCATCGTCTTTACTCTTCTTTAAAACCCGCGAGGCAAAAATAAATCTAAATATATATAACTCAAAGGTGACTGACTGACTGACATAGTGATCTATCAACGCACAGCCCAAACCACTGGACGGATCGGGCTGAAATTTGGCATGCAGGTAGATGATAAGACGTAGGCATCCGCTAAAGGATTTTGATCAATTCTACCCCCAAGGGGATAAAATAGGGGATGAAACTTTGTATGAAACTTTGTCAATTTTAAGCCGATCGGGCTGAGACTGCATGCATAAAGCTACTGTGACGTAGGCATCCTCTAAGAACGGATTGCGTAATTTCTGCGGGATAACGATAAACGAATCCTATGCAGACGAAGTTGCGGGCAACAGCTAGTGGTATTATAAGTTTGACGTTTGATCTGTCACTTTGACATTTACCTTTCACAGATAAGGACAAACGATTACTAAGTTAGCAGAAGCCTACAGAGCGTTTATGAATAACGGGGTTGGGCTGGAGATGTTGATGAAGTATACAATTGAAATTTTGAAGTGAAAACTTCTTTAGCTGCGTTGTGCACTTTTTGGGAAGGGTAAAAAATGTTAAACTCGCGTCAGGGTCACGTGACCGTATTGACCACGGATGTAGCGGAGGTAGTTTTATCGGAACCGAAGGCGGAGTCGGAGTTTTTAAATTTGCTTTATCGGAGTCGGAATCGGAGTCGGAGGCAGGGTCGGATAATTGACGATAGAGTGCACGTACTCGTAGTGGGAGTCGGGGGGGATTCCCCGCGCGACATGTATGAACCTGTTCATAACAGTCGACACAGGCCGCCGCCGCCGCTATGCTATGCTTCGACCTCCGATTAAAACCTTCGATTTAAAAGTGTCGGAGCCGAAGTCGGAACCGAAGGTGTAATAATAATCGGAAGTTCCGACTTAACGGAATCGGAGTCGAAGCTCCGTAACATCCCTGGTACTGACCGGACTGTAAGACGTAGGGAGAGTTGCTGCTGGCCTGCGGCGCTGGGCGCTTGCGCGAGTGTGCGTGTGTATAGTTTTCACTTTTGCCGGCACTCTCGGAGTACAACCCGTTCTTTTTTTGTTTTACGTGTGATAACTCCATTAATGGGGCGCTGCGCGCCTTTGTGAGCAGTGAGAAGGTGTCGAAGAAGGCGCGTCTGGCTGTCCACAGAGGGGTGCTCGTTCCAACACTAATGTACGGCAGCGATAGTTGGGCATGGCAAAAGAAGCATGAAAGTAGAATAAATGCAGTAGAAATGAGAGCGTTAAGAAGTATGGAAGGTGTATCACTGAAAGATAGAATAAGGAATAGTGTATAAGGGAACGTGCTGGTGTGAAAGAGGATATAGTGACTAGGATAGAAAAAAGTATGCTTAGTTGGTTTGGTCACGTAGAGCGGATGGATGAAAGTAGACTAACTAAACAGATCTATATGGGGAGTGTGAATGGTAACGTTGGGAGGGGAAGGCCTAGACGGACGTTTCGAGACCAAATAGGAGACGTTTTGGGAAAAGGTCAGGTCAGCAGTACCCGAAACCGACGAGCATGTATGAAGAGATGATTGTAGATGAAGCGAAAGAAGTATGTCAGGATCGTAGCAAGTGGAACAAAGTAGTCTCTGCCTACCCCTGTGGGAAAGAGGTGTGACGGTATTTTTTAATTAATGTTTTTTTAATTAATGTTATTAGATCAATCGTCGAAGAAACCTGTGGCCTCGTGCTATTTCCCGGTCACTTCGCGTATTTGCATCCAAGCAGCCAACAGCAGCACAGGTGAGTAAATAAATTCCTTGGACACAAACCAATAGTAGTCCAACTTATTGGGGCCCGATTTTAGCAAGCACATGTGTGAAAATACCACTCGAAAGTGGTGAAAAAATGTACTGAATTTGCAATACGAGTAGCACAGAAGACAATCACAGCTCTCATTAGTCTTGTGAACTAGTCAAAAATTTGATTAGAGCTGCAGTTTTGGAGAAGTATTGGAGATATAAGCTAATTTATACCACTTTCGAGTGGTGCTTTCAAAAATCGAGTCACTGGTCTAGTCTCAGTTATTTAAACGCCCATCTAATCTAACGATTAGTACTGTGCCATACAAAAGCGCGAACACAGGAACATTGTCGAAACTCGATCAGAAATGGCGCTCTTATTGCACGAGGCGTTAAAAGCGAAGCGCTAACTCTACAATTTTTCTACGTTGATGACGTAACATTTCGACAGCTACGCGAAAAGTCGAAAAAACACTAGAGTTACGTAAACCATCGCCTCGTATTGTTGATTGATGCTTGCAGCGACATTTTTTTTTTTTTTTTTTTTTATGTGAATAGGAAGGCAAACGACCAAGTGGGTCACCTGATGGTAAGTGATCACCACTGCCCATAGACACCCACAACCCCAGGGGGATTGCAGATGCGTTGCCAACCTAGAGGACTAAGATGAAATGCCTCTTGTGCCCGTAATTTCCCCGGCTGTCTTACTCTCCACACCGGAACACAGCAGTGCAAGCTCTGCTACTTAGCGGCAGGATTAGCGAGTAAGATGGTGGTAGCGATCCGGACGGACCTTGCACAAGGCCCTACCACCCTAAACACATCTATCGGGAACTTTTGTACTAAGTTCGCGTGGCACTTTTGTACGGCGATGGGTCTTGTCTTATTTCGTCCATGGTACTATCTATCCATTCATTCCATTCTTCCACGCTGGTCTGGGAGTAAAGAAAAAACATAGAATGTACCAACAATACCGTCTTCATCATAGCCCCCGTTCTCAGGGGGCCCCGAAGGACCGACCATTTCTCTCACACATTTATTCTCAAAACATTTTTGTCGGGCATCACTACATAGTATAAAACAAAGTCGCTTTCTCTGTCCCTAAGTCCCTATGTATGCTTATATCTTCAAAACTACACAACGGATTTTGATGCCGTTTTTTTTAATAGTTAGAGTGATTCAAGAGGAAGGTTTTTATGTAAATTCTACGCAGACGAAGTCGCGAGCAGAAGCTAGTGTTATTATAATTCGCTTTTTTTCTTTCCAAATGGGCCCCTAATTCTTGTGTTCTCCCAGCCTAGTTTAAGACGGCCCTGTGTACCAGTTGCTTCTCTTCCCGCGCAGGTAGTAAAATCCCATCGAGGCATTGCGCAATCTTTGGAATCATGTTACAGGCGATGCTAGCAACCCATCACTATTTATATTCCACTTTCCACCTATACGCCCACAGTCTCGCTAAGCTTGGCCTCTAGATCTTGTCACTTAACGGTCTACCCCGTAAGGGATAAAAACGTGATTTGTGCATGTGTACGTATGGGTGTACTAACTATAGCGTCCTGTGGGGACTCGCTTGAGTAGGCAGCGCGTACTAAGTGTATGGCGCCACTTTCCTGCTGCCTACCTTGGCTACTATCTATGAGTCGATGTAACTTTCGGATCGTTTTCAGGGCTATGCGTTCTACCAGACCGCTGCCAAGGAGGTACTTCCTACGGCGAGGGAGAAGTGGAGCTCATGGTAAGAATATAAGCTTTGGAAATCCAAGAACTTTCCAATGAAGTGATACGAAGGTAACCTGTCAGCAGCAGTGCTGCAGGTGTCTAACGCCTCAGCGTGATACAGAGAAGCAACTGGTAAATTCAATGGTTTTTCTTTAATCCCAGACCAGCATTGCAGACATTTTATTAATAAATTTGCATTTTTTTTAATGCATGTTCCTTATAAAATGGAATTAAAACAAATTAAACTATTAAATTAAAAACGAATTAAAAACTAATCTATACTAATATACTAATTTATAAAGAGGAAAGATTTGATTGTTTGTTTGTTTGAATTGAATAGGCTCCGAAACTACTGGACCGATTTCAAAAATTCTTTTGCCGTTATAAAGCTACATTATCACTGAGTGACATAGGCTTCTTTTTTACCGCGGGAAAATACCTTTTCCTACGGGAAAATTAATTTATCGCGGGCGAAGCTGCGGACGGAAGGCTAGTCTATACTAATATTATAAAGAGGAAAAATTTGATTGTTTGTTTGTTTGTTTGCATTGAATAGGCTCCGAAACTACTGGACCGATTTCAAAAATTCTTTTGCCGTTAGAAAGCTACGTTATCACTGAGTGAGATAGGCTACTTTTTACCGCGGGAAAATACCTTTTCCTACGGGAAAATTAATTTACCGTGGGCGAAGCTGCGGACGGAAGGCTAGTCTTAAAATAAAATAATTAAAAAAGGGCCCCCGTGGCGTAGTTCCGCAGACGCTGGCAGCATTCCCCCTTTGGACAGCGATACTTACGCTGTCCAAGGAAGCTGCCAGCTCTGCGGTCACCCGTAGCGTCTATTAGCCTCTTCGAAATATCTTTGTTCCTTATTGTGGCGTCTCCCCTCAGGTTCACAGGAGACTCCTGACGGATGACGGCTTCGGATTGGACGAGACGTTGAACGAAGAAGAAAACGGAATCGGAATCGTCATCCGAGGAAAGCATCGACTGATGTTTGGGAACTACAAGCAGGAAGGTAACAAACTTAACTTGACCCGTTCTCTCTTAGGTATTATACGGAGACATGTTTTTACTCCGAATTTATTTTTTGTTGGCGTTTATTGCAATGCAATTAAACGCTACTGCAGGCCGCACTCCAAACTTTATTCTGTGATTGGAAATAATTCAGGTCGTATTCGCCAAATTGGTTTAGTGGTGTTATATGTACATCTTAAAAATGAAACGTAATTTTATTGCAGGTTATAAACTTTGTCCAATTTTCAGAAATCGTTAAGGTCGTATACGCCAAGTTTGATAAGCAATGTCCTTTACGCCAATTATAAAGTTTGATTTAGGGTCAATAATACCTTTGCATTTTTCACACTGAGTAGCTGGCTTTTATAGCTCGTTTTTTTTAAATTTCCTGTTTAGAGTAACGGAAATTTGAGGTTGTATTCGATATTTTTTTGGGATTTGGAGATTAAATACAGATCGATAGAGAAAAAAAACTGAGCAAGTTCTTTCAAATCTCATTTTCGTCAAAATGGCTTATACGACAATTGAGCCCCAAGGTATCGATGTGTCTGGTTTAATGGTCATCGATCAACAACAGAAGACCCCTGAGTCCATATAATGCCCGCTAGAGAACGGGTCGAATTATACTGGCAACATCTCGTGTTCGATTTTGGGGTTTCGATTGTCAGCTCTTTTTCAAAATGATGTAAAACATTTTTATGGTGTTTTGAATCCTAATTTACGATGAAATATCTTTATAGCAGTGGTGTTATGGATATCCATATCGGTAACCGAAACTATCCGATATCCGAAATAAAAAAATATCCGTAACCGTAACCGAATCCGATATAAACGGAGTCTAACTAAATACTACGTAGTAAATATGACACGTCGTAACAAGTTTTTGTTGTTGCCCGGCCGGCAGAGCAGCCGCGCGCGCGTTTAGTCGTATTGTATTTCATTTTACAGTTCCTTAAAAATTTAATATCCGTAACCGAAACTATCGGATAATCCGAAATAATTTAATATCCATAACCGTAACCGAAACCGATATCATATTTTACCAATATCCATATCCATATCCGGATCCGAAATTATATATCCGTAACATCCCTGCTTTATAGGTTTAATATTATAATAAACATGCTGTATCACCATCGTCATCTTCAGCATAGGACGTCCATTGCTGGGCACAGGCCTCCTCCCAGAATGAGAGGGCTTGGGCTAAGTTCCCACGCGGGCCCAGTGCGGATTGGGAACTTCACACAAACCATTGAATTGCTTCGCTGATCTGTACAGATTTCTCACGATGTTTTTCCTTCATTGAGCTCATGGTATATTTTAAATGTAATTTAGCACATAAATTCTGAAAATGACAGAGGTGCGAGCCCGGGTTTCGAACCTACGACCCTCTGCTGGAGAGGGAGCGTTCAAGTATCACGTAACGCAATTATTGAAGATTTTTGACCCCCCCTCCCCCCCTTGTAACGCGCCGTAACGTTTCTCTGTACCCCCCCCTCCCCCTCTAAACGTTACGTAACACTCAAATGACCATTTTTATCTAAAAATGGTAAAATTTATGTTGCGCAAAGTACAAGAAAGTCGCTATAATATCCTTGTTATAGTTTTAATCGCCTTTACGGTAATAATACTAAATTAAACAAGGGATGTTTAACCCGCAATACATGCGTAGTTTGTTAACTTGGCAGTTTTAATTCCATATTTTTTTATTTAAAAAAAGAAAACGTTACGTAACGTGTTGTAAGAAAGACCCCCTCCCGCCCCTGTAACGCATCGTAACGTTTTACGATAACCCCCCCCCCCCCCAGCCCCCCCCCCCCCCCCCCCCCCCCCCAATTGCGTTACGTAATACTTGAACTCCAGAGGCCAGAGGTCAAACCACTAGGCTACCATGGCTTTTTCATTAAGAAGCCTTGGAAGCCGTGGTAATCTGCTGTGTTCTGGAAGAATTCTGAGACATGTTGTAACCTGTCATTTTGACAGTGGACGATCTGACGTTCTCGGAGCGCGTCAGTCACGCCGCGCATCGGTGGCAGATGGAACCTTGGCTTTTTGTCACCTCTGGCGAGAAGGTGAACCGGAGAAAATGGCAAAATGTCAGGAACAAACGAGTGAGTAGATATACATCCATAAATCACGTCTTTATCCCAGGTAGACAGGGCCTAAGGCACAGTAATATATATAAGCTAAAGCAGTAAGGAACCTACGAACAAATCGGTTAAACGAAACACGCACACAGGCGCGCGCTTTACACGGCCCCTAAGCGGACCTCGTCCACTCCGCTCAGGCTCAGGTCCGCTTAGGGGCCGTGTAAAGCGCGCGCCTGTGTGCGTGTTTCGTTTCAACCGATTTGTTCGTAGTTTCCTTACTGCTTTAGCTTATATATATACTGTGCCTAAGGTAACAAGACTTTGCCACGTTTAGCATGATTGTGGGCGTATAGGTGGAAAGGGGAATCAAAATAGTGATGGGTTGCTAGCATCGCCTATAACATGATTCCTATTTCCTCTATTCCCTCGATGGGCTTTTACCATCTGCGCGGGAAGAGAAGCAACTGGTACATTCTGTTTTTCCTTTGCTCCCAGACCAGCATGGAAGATTGAAAGAGTGGTATAATCTATGTCAAATTTCGAATAATTTCGAATTAATAATATTAGTAAGTTCTTTTCTTAGATATAGTAAACAAATCGGGACACAGAACATTACAAGGTAACCAAAATGCGGCCTTATTGCTTCAGAGCTTCTACCAGCGAACCATAGAAGAGCAGAATGAGGAAAGGAGGAATAGGTTAAATCATGTGATACAATCCCAACTAATATTATAAATGATAGATAGATAGATAGATAAAAACTTTAATCACCACAAAAACATACATGGCCCAAAACAGCATTGGTAATTAACAAAAGTAAAAGTAAACTTATAAAATAACATGCAACACGGTTCCAAAAGATATTTAAAATTAACATTAAAATAACTAATAAAAAAGGGAAAGCAAATAATTTGGAATATTAGAGAGCCATGTGATGTTGTGGGGAATAGGCGCTGACTCAGCATGGACTGCAACTACGAGTAGCTGCAGAGCTGGTATTCTGTCAGAGACCTGAAAGAGTGCCAGCGTGTTCCTCATCAGAAAATTTGTATTGTGTCATTATGCCAAACATTAAAAAGAGTTATTTTACTTACAAACTGTACTGACTGAAGAAGTGGCCAAAATGTAAAATTAGTAATTTAGGATTTATGAATTTATGCCGAAATGCCAAACAATTTCAATTTCAAAAAACAAGCCAAATATTAAGTGATGATGAATGAGGAAGGTTCAGGACATTTGTATTTGTAGTGATAGAAGATGTAATTTATATTTGCTGCGAAAAGTCGATCTTGATTTAATATTTCGAATAGGTGGAGGTATATTGTTCCAGCATTTTGTTGCTTGGTACCTGAAACTTCCCCGAAACGCGCACGTTTTGTGAGGGTACACGCTCAACACCAAGGCTCGCGAGGCTCTAGCTTTATGATAAGAAGGAGACCATTTAAGCTTTGTGTACATATAACTGGGAGTTTCAAATTTTATGCAATCAAATAATAAGCTAGAGAGTAATAAATTATAGCGACTTGACATTTTCAAAATTTTTGCGTTATTTAAATATGGAGTAATATGAGTACGAGGCGGAATCTTAAAACAAAACCTAGCGCAGGAGTTTTGTACTCTTTGGATTAAACGTCGTGAACGCTCCAGAAGACAAGGCCAGTAAACAGTGAGACAGTAATCTAGTTTAGATAAAATGAGAGCCTCACACAGTCTCATTCTTAATTCTACACTTAAAAAGTAAATGCGAAAGTAACTCTGTCTGTCTATTACGCTTTCACGTCTAAACTATTGAGCCGATTTTAATAAGATTTGGCACAGAGGTAGTTTCAGTCCCGGGAAGGACATAGGGTAGTTCCCGGGAAGCCTACCGACAGCTAAAACTTTGAAGATATTGTGATTGACCATTTTAATTTGTTAACAGTACTCGGCACTCCGCCTCCACGGGCTGCCTCGCCACATCAGAGTGCTGACCTTAGAGCCCTGGAAGGCTGGCTCCGTACTGCTGAGACTCGAGAACACCCTCGAGAAGAGTGACAGAGGTACCATCATAAGATCATAACACACCATCAACCATAAAACGTTCAAAGCTGAGCATAGGCCTTTTTTTAACGGAGACGAAATCTTTATGGATGTCCTAGGCACGGGAATGCCTAGGGATATGTGGGACTCCCCGAAGGGGCATACCCAAACTAAAAACTCCCCGGCGTTGCCTCAATCCGGTGTGATGGGGACGCAGTGGGGTGCTGCTAGAGTTTCACCACAAACCCCGGTGGCCCCGGCTTCCGCCAGGACCACGCCAAGGGGAGGCCCTTACGCTAGGCCCGTCTTCCCTTAGACAATGAGACCGTGCAATGCAGGTAGGTAATGCAAAGAGCATAGGTCCCTCAAAGACCGTAAAGACCGGTCGTGCGTCCAGCGAACTCCCGTGAACTTCACCAGGTTGTCAGTCCATCATTCGAGGCCCCTACGCAATTTGTATTATTCGGGTCCATCTTGCATGTCTTCAGAGAAGAGAAGATTAAGTTGTCACAGTGGTCCGCTCGACTGATTCCTTGCGCTATGGCTGTGGAAGTTCCTGGCGCGCATCTCCTACGGGATCTTTCTTTTTCACGTGACTATTCTTAATAAATATAGTCAGAGTATAGAGAGATTGAAACGCTTTGGTATCATGTTTTAGCCAACTCGAGATCAGAAATATCGGAGGAGTTCCCGAAACCCGCGCACATCACAGTGGAACTGCGCAAGATGTTCCAGCACCTACAGATCAAGTTAGTTCTTCATCATTATTCTTTAGTATAACAAAGAAAGCGAGAGATTCTGAGAGACCAGGTCAGGGCCGTCTCCACAGGAGGGAACTCTTCAACGGTTGGTCCGATTGTCTTGAAATTTGGTACACATATGCAGGGCGCATGGCAGCATTTATAACAAAAAGTACAGTCAGCAAAAAAGCTTGTATCAAAAATGAAATTTTTAGCTTAGGTATTAAGAAGAGTATTTATTAGAAGTACCCACATTTCAATATAAAAATAAGTTTGTTAACATATATACCACTCCTTTGAAGCTAACGAATACCGTCTACTGAGGATCTCCTAAAAGCCTGTTGTTATATTTAATCGTTTATACATTTGTGACCCACACATACAACACACACACCACACACACACGCGCGCACACACAGAGAGAGAGAGACAACACGACCATAAAGCAAACTGATATTTTTGTGATGGTCAGGTCTGTGAGGGAGACGACACTAGCCGCTAACCAGTGGTTAGAAGAGGCCAGACAGATGGACTGGAGCACAAGGTACGAGGCAATCGCATTTTATGTAATTTATTGTTAACTAGAACAAAAGACAAATAAAATTCTAAACGATACTGAAAATTAGAACCTAATCAATATATTAAAATTAAACTAACAAGTATTACGTAAGATTACACTAATGGATTTACATTATGGTCTGAAATAAATGATATTTAATTTTTAATTCTATACGGAATTTTCTGTCCGTTAATTCTACAAATAAGACTAAATGCTAGACCCAAATGAACTTTGGCGTCGGTTACGCCTCGAGAAAAAATGAAACGGCGGACGAACTTTGTGCCACGTATAATGTAGGTTACAGTACTTAATGTTAACAAAGATACAAAATCACCGGTTCCTCGTGGGAGGGAAAACTCTTCTGACCTACTGTCACTGTCAGACGTCAGCACCCAAGATGGCGGCGTCGGTCAGTGTTGCTACAGGACTATATCCACACGGCGAGGCGAGATGTGTTGGGCTTTTGTATGCAAAAAATGGCGTAACTGATTTTTTTTAACGTGACTCTTTGTGATATTTGTTCACAGATATGTTTACAACGGAGGTGATGATGGAATTCTGCCCGAAGATTTGGACTACACAGACGATACGAAAACGAAACAAACTGAAAACAAAGATTCAGGTAATCTCAAAAATACAAGATTAAAGTGAAAAGAAATACTATAAAAAAAATGATTATTTTTATTTACGGTTTTACCGTTAGAAATTAAATTTCGAAACGAAATTGGAACAAAAAAATCCGAAAAGTCAAGCTATGGCCGGGAATCGAACCCGGATCCTCGTCATTCGTGACGCGTGCTATACCGCTATACCACCCACAGCAGGTAACCATAGCAGGTAGCTGGGGGTTCCGCACCCCCCGCCAGCAGGCACCACTAGGGGAGGGAGGCAGACTGCCGCCTTCTCCCCGTCCGTCTGCGCCGGAGTGGGGGCGCGAGGGGGTCGTTCTTCGCAGGAGGCGACGGCTTACGGGAATAACATAACATGATTCCTAAAATCTTCGCCCATACCCTGGATGGTAAATTTCAACATGAAACTACCCTTTCTTTTTTTTTTAACGTGTGGAAAATGCGCCTTATGCATCTCCGCGCTCGGAGAACGAACGGAGGTATGACGGGCTCTCCATCTCGCCGCTGCCTTCCCTATGGAAGGAGGGGAGAGGCCTACCGTCTAAAAACACACACGTTCCCTCCAGGCCTTGAACTGCGGGCGTTGCGGGCGCACACGGTGACCACCGCAACGAACATGAAACTACCCTGAGACTCGATCATAGTTAGGTACACTAACTATCCGTTACTAAATCACTACATAGTATAAAATAAAGTCGCTTTTTCTGTCCTCATGTCCCGATGTATGCTTATATCTTCAAAATTACACAACGGATTTTCATGCGGTTTTTTTTAATAGATAGACTGATTCAAGAGGAAGGTTTATATGTATAATTCATGCATAATATACCGTGCGAAGCCAGGTCCATAGTAACGTATAAAAGTCGACTGATGCTGGGCATGTTTCGAAGTAGTTCGTAGTCCTTCCTTTTGGACCGCTCCACATAACATATATCCCGACTTTTATGAATACGTGAGTGATCCGTTTGTGTAACTATAACTTACATATTCTACGAGCTATATTTATTTGTGTTCAGTTGTCCATAAATATCTTTTCAGGTCACTTTTCGGACGAGGAACCCGATTTCATCCGCAGAAAACCCCAGAGACATGGCGACAAGCTGAAATCCAAAATAAAGAACGCTAATCTAGAAGAAGAAATGAGGAAGAAGAGATCCATAAATATTTCAGAGAACTTTATTGACAATGTGATTAACAACAGCGAATTTGACAATATGGATAATGTTAGAAGGAAATACACAACTGACCAATTCGCAGTTGGAAATGGGGCATCTTATAAAACGAATGTTACAACGAAAGGTTCGTGTCTTTATTTAACACTGGCTTCTGCCAGCGAATTCGAGTGCACACACACACACACACACACACACACACACACACACACACACACACACACACTCACACATACACACGTCTATATCCCTTACGGGGTAGACAGATCCTGAGGTAACAATACCTAAAGGCCACGTTTAGCATGATTGTAAGCGTATAGGTGGAAAAAGGAATCAAAATAGTGATGGGTTGCTAGCATCGCCTATATCATGATTACTAAGAATTTCGCCCATTCCCTCGATGGGCTTTTACCATTGCGTGGGACAAGAAGCAACTGGTACATTCTATGTTTTTCCTTTGCTCCCACAGCATGGACTGCGTAGACTACAATAATTATTTACGCAGACTTGAGGCAGCTACGACCTTTGCCGTCTTTAACGTCTCCTTGGAAACTGTTCGTAGAGCAGACGACCGTTGGGGGAGAAAAGTTGTCGAGTGGCAACCACGAATCGGAAGACGCAGTGTTGGCAGGCCTCCCACTAGGTGGACCGACATCGTGAAAGTTGCGGGAAACCTGATGCAGGTGGCGAGTTGTCGTTCATTATGGTGTGCTAAGGGGGAGGCCTTTGGTCAACAGTGGTCTTCTGGCTGATGATGCAATACAATACAATACAGAATCAAAGAACAAAGTAGGCAATAGGCGGTCGTATCGCTTAATAGAGATTTCTACCAGACAACCAATAAGACAGTGAAATAAGTTGGAGACAGTTTAAGTAGGTGGCGGAAACAAATAGACAGGATAAACGCAGGTATAATAAAAATGATGATGATGATGTTTTTTTTTAATAAATATTTAACCAACCTTTCCAGAGTTACTATCAAATGAATCAAGAAATTTTTATTTCTTGATTTTTATGTTTTACTTTTTCGGTTTTACCGTTAGAAATTTAATTTCTAAATGTCAGTGAAAATTATAACACATAGAAAAATCCGAAAAGTAAAGCTATGGCCGGGAATCGAACCCGGGTCCTCGTCATTCCGTGACGCGTGCTATACCCCTACACCACCCATAGCAGGTACAGGCAGGCAGGCAGGTTTTTACCTGCTATGGGTGGTGTAGGGGTATAGCACGCGTCACGGAATGACGAGGACCCGGGTTCGATTCCCGGCCATAGCTTTACTTTTCGGATTTTTCTATGTGTTATAATTTTCACTGACATTTAGAAATTAAATTTCCAGAGTTACTTTTGAAAATGAACTTCTCTCAAATACTCTGGGTCAGCTTCAAGAATTCTGGTATATCCTGTATTCTTCATAGATGCCGTGTCTCTGAAAGTAGTGGAGCCATCATTCGCGACGAACACGCCGAAGTCGGTCCTCTACAGGAAGCCGAAGCAGAGGAAGCATTACCTGACGGACTTCCACTCTTCCGAGGAAGACGTCTCCATAACGCTGAGGAAGAGGTGGAGAAGGAAGAACGGAAGGAAGAAACGGCCAGCAGGTATGTTCAAGTTGTTTTGTTTAGTTTCATTTTCATCAACTACAGACTATATAGGTCTCATTATATCTTTGTTTAGTTTCATTTTCATCAACTACAGACTATATAGGTCTCATTATATCCCACTCCTGGGCACAGGTCTCTCAAAATGAGAGCTGAGGGCTTGGGCTATAGTTTCCACGCAGGCTCTGTGCGAATTGGGAACTTCATACAAAATTGAACTGCGTTGCAGAAGTGATGGTTTCCTTTTTTTTTATATATATATATATATATGAATAGGAAGGCAAACGAGCAAGTGGGTCACCTGATGGTAAGTGATCACCACTGCCCATAGACACCCGCAACCCCGGAGGGATTGCAGATGCGTTGCCAACCTAGAGGACTAAGATGAAATGCCTCTTGTGCCCGTAATTTCCCCGGCTGTCTTACTCTCCATACCGGAACACAGCAGTGCAAGCACTGCTACTTAGCGGCAGGATTAGCGAGTAAGATGGTGGTAGCGACGTTTTCCTTCACTACGTTCCTCACGACGTTTTCCTTCACTATGCGCGCCCGGATTGCAACCCTCGGTCCTCTACTTGATAGGCTATAGCCAAACCACTAGGCTAAAGGACTAATAGTTTTTTTATTAAATACTTCAGCATTTTGGATTAGTTCCATTGAACACCTCTACGAAGATCTTTTGAAATGGATTTAAATTTAGTTCCATGTTGTTGTGAGCTTCCATGCTGGTCTGGGAGCAAAGAAAAAACAGAATTTACCAGTTGCTTCTCTTCCCACGGTGATGGTAAAAGCCCATCGAGGGAATGGGCAATCTTAGGAATCATGCTATAGGCGATGCTAGCAACCTATCACTATTTTTATTCCTGTTTATCCGTGCTTTCAAAAATCGGGCCCCAGTTCTAAGAAGCCACGATAACTGGTCACTCTTGCAGTTCTGTACACGGACATGAACACTGATGAAACAGACGACGGAGTCACGAAGTCCATATACGAGATGTACTACAAGACGAAGAGCTCGCGCACGCCGCGGACGTACGAGGAGGCGGCCGAGGTGACCAGGGTCAAGAGGCGGAAGAAGTCGCGGGGGTACCGCGCGAAAGTCGAGGAGAGGACCGAGAGCACCAGACGGAATAAGTATAAATTTCTAAACGTCACAGAAAAATCCTATAAGTAAAGCTATGGCCGGCAATCGAAGCCGGATCCTCGTCATTCTGTGACGCGTGCTATACCCCTACACCACCCGTAGGTGGGTAAGCCTTCGAACTTTTCTATCTGTTACTAGCTGTCGCGTGACCTTGTTACTATGCGAATTTTTTGTCGCCAAGCGTCAGCTGTTTGAATGAATACAGACCGTTAACACGAATTAGTCATAGGTACATTTGTATGGATAACTTTCGTGTCACAGTGGAAAAAGTTTGTGGTACTACCTACTAACGAATCTTTAACGGGTTGTAACTTCTTGGTCTTCAGCCACCTACCTGCGCTGGCTGGTGTAGGGGCTAGAGCATGCATCACGGGTTGGGGATCTGGGTTCGATTCCCGGCCATAGCTTTACTTTCGGATTTTTCCAGATCACTAGTTTTCAGTAACGTTTAGTAACATAATTTGTGACGGGTACTGTAAATAGTATTTTATGCAACCGTTGCATAATGAGGGTCCTTAAAACACGAGTTTAGAAACGAGCCTCGGCGAGTTTAAAAATAAGATCGCACGAGTGTTTTAAGGCCTACTTATGTACAGTTGTATACATTACTTTATCTACACACATATAATAAGTAATTAGCAAAAAATATTTACCTTGCTACTCCGCTACTCACGTCCAAAATAAACAAGCCTGTGTGAAATATATAGGTTTTCCACTACTGCCAATAAAACACATATAAATCCCACAAACTTAACTATCCCTTACACCACACAAACACTGACGCGTTTCGATCCCTTTACGGGATCATTATCAAAGTTTAATGAGCATAACTGTTACACATGCAAACCATGAAACATGTTGGTATATTTCGCACAGGCTTGGTTATCTTGCACGTGAGTAGCGGAGTAGCAAGGTAAATATTTTTTGTTTATTGAAATGGATCACCGCAAAGTAACGCTTGATTCAATAAAATATCATAAGTACCTACTCTAAGATGAGTTCAGAAGCAGTAGAGAAATTATCAGCATTATTACAACCAATTATACTAGGTCCTGTCTACTGATAAAAACGTTATTTATGTAAGTACTTTCTTGTCGGTAGTAGGTAAAATCTGTACTCTAATGTTATTACAGTATAGATTTTTGTAAGGTTATGATAACATCTGACAATAAAGTACAGATTTTTAAAGGGTACAATAATGTTGATCATTTCCTACGGTTTCTGAACGCATTTTAGAGCACTAATGATATGTGCGTAGATAATAGTACATTACTGCCGAGGCCTGGAAAGTTGGAAATTGCCTGATGAGGTAGTTTGCAACGAGCAACGCGAGTATAGTGAAGAGACGAGTCAGGCCATGTTTCCGTCTAGGAATGCATAGTGCTTTTCAACGGTTCGTCCGATTGACTAGAAATTTGGTACACATTTATGAATGTTTTTTTCTCTTCGACATAGGAGACATCGCCAATTAATTTATTTGACGGTGGAGTCGTTTTACACCTCCACTTGAACTTAATTTTTTTTTTGTTGTTTTGACTAATAGAGACGTTATACATCTCTACTATAGATTAATATAATTTAAGGCTCGGAGACCTTATACATCCCTTTTATAAATGTATTTAATTTAAGTAGAATTTAAGTATTCATACTGTATTTTATTTTGAAAAAATGACTTTCTGCCAAGTTTCTTGCGGCGCATTCTTCTTGGCAATGATGGTCTTTCCGAATGCGCTGGTAGTTTCAAAAAGACATGTAAAAGAGCCCTTGGCGGGGCGGCCAATTTGCAAAAATAAATTTTCGTTTTCATTTTAATGAACTGTGGCCTCTCAAGCAGACGGTCGTGGGTTCGAGCGCGGACTCGTAATTCTCAAAATTACATTTGAAATTTACCATGAGATTTTCGGTGAAGGAGAACGTTGTGAGGAAACCTGCTCAGATCTGCGAAGCAATACAAAGGTGTGTGTAGTTCCCAATCCGCACTGGGCCCCCGGGGGCCTGCAGCCCAAGGCCTCTCATGGGAGGAGGCCAGTGCCCAGCAGTGGTACGTATGCTGTAGATGATGATGGTGATGATGAAGAACGGGTGACAATCTTATTTCAGAGCGAAACGCAAAGACAAGACGGAGAAGGTGGACATGCCGTTTTTCATCACCAGCGGGATGGACGACTTCAGCCTTGAAGGTCGGAGGATGGAAACTCTCGAGGATGATGAGGATGACAAAGGTTTGAACTCCAGTTTTATTTAACAAATATCAATGCCCAATGTTTATTAGTATTAGGATACAAAATGGAAATAAAACAAATTAAACTATTAAATTAAAAACTAAGCTAAAACGAATCTTAAAATAAAATAATTAAAAAAGGAGGGGCCCCCGTGGCATAGTTCCGCAGACGCTGGCAGCATTCCCCCTTTGGACAGCGATACTAATAATAATGTGGCCTGAAGGTTTTATTACCTTAAGCTCTGTCTACCCAGTAAGGGATAAAGCGTGATAAATGTATGTATTACAGATGGCAGCCTTAAAGCGGAGTCCACCACTCGTCGACACGAAATGGACTATGATTCCTATTACGATGACCACGAGGGAAGGAGAAAGAGGTATGTTTTATCTCTATTAATAAATAATCTTATCTCCAGCGTATAGGTTCCACTTCTGAGCTGGCCCAATGTGGATTGGGAACTACACACATCAAATTGGGTGAAAATCGTAGGAATAGGCGATGGTAACATCACCAGTTTGATTCCCCTTTCCACCTATACCCCCGCAATCATGCTCAACGTGGCCTTTGGGTCTTGGTACCACAAGCTTTGTCTACCCCGTAAAGGATAGAGACGTGATTATTACGTATGTATGTATTCCATATCTTCTTCCATGCTGGTCTGGGAGCGAAGCGGGTGGTAGGGCCTTGTGCAAGGTCCGTCCGGATCGCTACCACCATCTTACTCGCTAATCCTGCCGCTAAGTAGCAGTGCTTGCACTGCCGTGTTCCGGTGTGGAGAGTAAGACAGCCGGGGAAATTACGGGCACAAGAGGTATTTCATCTTAGTCCTCTAGGTCGGCAACGCATCTGCAATCCCTCCGGGATTGCGGGTGTCTATGGGCAGTGGTGATCACTTACCATCAGGTGACCCACTTGCTCGTTTGCCTTCCTATTCATATAAAAAAAAAAAAAACATAGAATGTATCAGTTGCTTCTCTTCCCACGCAGACGGTAAACGCTCATCGAGGGATTGGGCGGAAATCTTAGGGATCATGTTATATAGGCGATGCAACCCATCACTGTTTTGATTCCACTTTCCATCCCACAATCATGCTAAACGTGGCCTTAAGGTTTTGTTACCTTAGGCTCTGTCTACCCCGTAAAGGATAAAGACTTGATTTATGTATGTATGAATTCCTTCGCAGGGCGATTTCTAAGGATGACGAGGTGCGAATCAATCCCCCGGGCGAGGAGCTGGAGGCGGAACCAGAGTTCATCGTCACGCTGCGGCCCACCCAGATCAGGACGTTTGTGGTGCGCTTCGAGAGCGTCAAGAAAAACTACGTCATCTAATCTACCCTTTGTGGTCAAGTGAGCCCACAGAGCACTTAGCCGCGGGCTGAGCTGACCGCATTCATTTTTCTATGGGTGACTTGACCCACTTAGTCTGTTACATGAGCGCACGGAGCACTTAGCCGCGGGCTGAGTTGACCGCATTCATTTTTCTATGGATGACTTGACCCACTTAGTCTGTTACATGAGCGCACGGAGCACTTAGCCGCGGGCTGAGTTGACCGCATTCATTTTTCTATGGGTGACTTGACCCAGTTAGTCTGTTAGATGAGTGCACGAAGCACTTAGCCGCGGGCTGAGTTGACCGCATTCATTTTCCTATGGGTGACTTGACCCAGTTAGTCTGTTAGATGAGCGCACGGAGCACTTAGCCGCGGGCTGAGCTGACCGCATTCATTTTTCTATGGGTGACTTGACCCACTTAGTCTGTTAGATGAGCGCACGGAGCACTTAGCCGCGGGCTGAGTTGACCGCATTCATTTTTCTGTGGGTGACTTGACCCACTTAGTATGTTACATGAGCGCACGGAGCACTTAGCCGCGGGCTGAGTTGACCGCATTCATTTTTCTATGGATGACTTGACCCACTTAGTCTGTTACATGAGCGCACGGAGCACTTAGCCGCGGGCTGAGTTGACCGCATTCATTTTTCTATGGGTGACTTGACCCACTTAGTCTGTTAGATGAGCGCACGGAGCACTTAGCCGCGGGCTGAGTTGACCGCATTCATTTTTCTATGGGTGACTTGACCCACTTAGTCTGTTAGATGAGCGCAGGGAGCACTTAGCCGCGGGCTGAGTTGACCGCATTCATTTTTCTATGGGTGACTTGACCCACTTAGTCTGTTAGATGAGTGCACGGAGCACTTAGCCGCGGGCTGAGTTGACCGCATTCATTTTTCTATGGGTGACTTGACCCACTTAGTCTGTTATATGAGCGCATGGAGCACTTAGCCGCGGGCTGAGTTGACCGCATTCATTTTTCTATGGGTGACTTGACCCACTTAGTCTGTTAGATGAGCGCACGGAGCACTTAGCCGCGGGCTGAGTTGACCGCATTCATTTTTCTATGGGTGACTTGACCCACTTAGTCTGTTAGATGAGCGCAGGGAGCACTTAGCCGCGGGCTGAGTTGACCGCATTCATTTTTCTATGGGTGACTTGACCCACTTAGTCTGTTAGATGAGTGCACGGAGCACTTAGCCGCGGGCTGAGTTGACCGCATTCATTTTTCTATGGGTGACTTGACCCACTTAGTCTGTTATATGAGCGCATGGAGCACTTAGCCGCGGGCTGAGTTGACCGCATTCATTTTTCTATGGATGACTTTACCCACTTAGTCTTTTAGATGAGCGCACGGAGCACTTAGCCGCGGGCTGAGTTGACCCTATTCATTTTTCTATGGGTGACTTGACCCACTTAGTCTGTTAGATGAGCCCACAGAGCACTTAGCCGCGGGCTGAGTTGACCGCATTCATTTTTCTATGGGTGACTGGACCCACTTAGTCTGTTAGATGAGCGCACGGAGCACTTAACCGCGGGCTGAGTTGACCGCATTCATTTTCTATGGGTGACTGGACCCACTTCATCTGTTATATGTGCTCATAAAGCACTTAGCCCGCGGGCTGAGTTGACCCTATTCATTTTTCTGTGGGTGACTTGACCCACTTAGTCTGTTAGATGAGCGCACGGAGCACTTAGCGGCGGGCTGAGTTGACCGCATTCATTTTTCTATAGGTGACTTGACCCACTTCATCTGTTATATGTGCTCATAAAGCACTTAGCCCGCGGGCTAAGTTGACCCTATTCATTTTTCTGTGGGTGACTTGGCCCACTTAGTCTGTTAGATGAGCGCACGGAGCACTTAGCCGCGGGCTGAGTTGACCGCATTCATTTTTCTATGGGTGACTTTACCCACTTAAACTGTTATATGTGCTCATAAAGCACTTAGCCCGCGGGCTGAGTTGACCGCATTCATTTTTCTGTGGGTGACTTGACCCACTTAGTCTGTTAGATGAGCGCACGGAGCACCTAGCCGCGGGCTGAGTTGACCGCATTCATTTTTCTGTGACTTGACTCAATCTGTTAGCAAGCCCAAGGGGGCGGCGCTCCTTTTAAATAATAGCTTTTAATCTTGGTCCGGATCAGGCACAAGGCTCATAAAAGGTTAATAAACTAACTCACTACGAAAAAACTGTGGCGCCACCTAGCTATAGATATGTAAAATTAACGTAGGCAATGTAACTTTAAAAGAATGTTCCTGTAGCTTTAGTTAATAGAAGTATGCTTTTTATTTTGTTACTCATCTTTAGGTCTTAACCTTTTCGACACCCATGTGCCAGACTTCTTTATTGCGATGCCTTAAGTTGAACCTAAACCCAATTGAACGAGGTTGCTTTTGCATTGAAGTATTGGACGTATATAGGTCGTTTGTGTCGAAAAGGTTAAAATTGTTTTGGAACATTATTTCACTTTGAACATGATTCAAAAATCCTGGGAAACATTTGCAGGGCTATTTAGTCAAAAGCCAACCTGCTGGAATATTCCGCTGTAATATTAGGAGACCCTGTGTATATAAAAGGCTTCCGTGACTGACTGATCGATCAACTCCCCCGTTCAGTGACGTAACTACAGGGTGGAAAGTTGAAATGGGCAGTAAGGGCAGCTACTAGATCCCTTGCTGCTACGCGAAAATGCTCTTAAGAGACCTTTACTAACTTTTTGAGTGATGACAATCGACATTCACAGATTTTTGATAAAATGTACAGTCAGCGAAAAAATCGACAGATTTGACTTTTTTTTTAATGCCAATCGCTCCCATTTCTATCAAAGATTAAAACACTCGTTGAGACCAACCGAGGTTAGAGTACTAGAACACCCACAAATCAAAGAAAACTTTTTCCATACAGTTCGTAGGGTAATTAATTACAATGTGAAATTTTCTTTAGCTTAAAGATCATTAAATTGTAGAAAACTACAATTAGGATAATAGAAATGAGAAAAATCGGTATCATTGTAAAAAAACCGGTCAAGTGCGAGTCGGACTCGCGCACCGAGAGTTCCGTATCATTATCTATAAATATCTAAAACCAGTGTAAGCAGAGCCCTGTTCCAAAGCAAAATGTACGCAGTGTGGGGTTACTTTATATTGGTCACTGCTATATACAGACATACATACACATTTACGGTTTTCGCAATTATTCTTTAATCTGTGCTATAAGACCTACCTTCATACCAAATTTCAAGATTCTGCGTTCACGGGAACTACCTTGTAGGTTTTGATTCCCTTGAGAGTTGAAAATTTGCGGAAATTTGCGGCATAAACGGCTGTATCTTTTGATTGCGTTGGCTTAGAAGTTTGATTTTTTCACAGCTTCAAGGGACAGTAGACCTGAGTAATTGATATAAATTTCAGCTTCATACCTCCACGCGTTACTGAGAAAAAGGGTCTTGACAGACGGACGGACAGACGGACAACAAAGTGATCCTATAAGGGTTCCGTTTTTTCCTTTTGAGGTACGGAACCCTAAAAACAACTAGTCTGTGCGGAAAGAGAACTCTTGCTGCCCTATTTGAACTTTCCACCCTGTATAGGGTGGCAGGGGTGGCAAAATGCCAGGGGCCCCGAACTGGCTTGGTTTAGAGCACAGAAGGGACGCTGATGCACTTCTTTATATTGAAGGAGCCCCATCTGACGAATTTGCCGCGGGCCCCAGACGTTAGTTACGCCACGGCCCCCGTTATCTCGTGCAGGACCACGAGCCCTATTTCTGTCTAATCTACTTTATATTTGTATGCAAAACCATAGAAGAGAAACGTAGAAGTGGCGTGGTAACGAGGCGCGTGCCACCTTTACGCGGAAAATCTTTAAATATATATAACTCAAAGGTGACTGACTGACTGACTGACATAGTGATCTATCAACGCACAGCACCACTGGACGGATCGGGCTGAAATTTGGCATCCAGGTAGATGTTATGACGTAGGCATCCGCTAAGAAAGGATTTTGATCAATTCTACCCCCAAGGGGTAAAATAGTGGATGAAAGTGTGTATGAAACTTTGTCAATTTTAAACCGATCGGGCTGAGACTGCATGCATAAAGCTACTATGACGTAGGCATCCTCTAAGAACGGATTGCGTAATTTCTGCGGGATAGCGATAAACGAATTCTATGCAGACGAAGTTGCGGGCAACAGCTAGTTGCATGTATAAATGTCAAATTGAATTTGACGGTTCGGGTAGCAGCTGATTCTGTCAGTGTTCCGCTGTCATCAGTTATATTTCAATCACGTAAACCTAACCTAACCTAAATCCCATTCAGTAGAGTTAATTTTGCAACGAAGTTATTTCATTTATTTCTTCCACGCTGGTCTGGGAGCAAAGAAAAAAACATAGAATGTACCAGTTGCTTCTCTTCCCGCGCAGATGGTAAAAGCCCATCGAGGGAATGGGCGAAAGTCTTAGGAATCATGTTCCCATCACTATTTTGATTCCCCTTTCCATCCATACGCCCACGATCATGCTAAACGTGGTCTTTAGGTCTTGTCACCTTAGGCTCTGTCTACCCCGTAAGGGATAAAGACGCGATTTATGTATGTATGTATGTAAGTTATTTTAACGACATCTGTTGTGCAATAGCAAAACTATTACTTAGACAACTGTCATTTTCTCACACCCCTCTCCCCTAAATTGCGTTACTTAATACTTGAACGCCCCCCATAGGCACACAGTAGATGAGACAGAAATAGTTCTCCCTCGTGGTCTTAATAGAACAAATCAGAAGTACCACGAGATAGGCTATCAACTCAGTTACCACTGAACCGATTATGCTGAAATTTGGTACGCGAATAGTTATTTCTAAGGAACGGCTTAACAGATTTTTTTATGTATCTAAGTCTAAGTTAGTATATAAAATACTTTTAACAAAAGTAAAGTTCCTCTGTTTCTCGATAAGCATATATATCTTATTTTTGTATGAAATAAAACATTTCTTTTTAAAACAGCCTTTTATTTACCACATGCATGACACCAACAGTCACCCATACAATCATACAACTACTGTTATAATAAAAAATAAATACACCGAAACAATTATATTGCATTACAATTCGTGTACATAACTATTCTACGTCGCACCTTTTGTACAGCAGCTATGGAACCGTGTCACAGTAAATTCCATACAACATCTGTACGAATATACTTTTATTGTCAATTGTATTTTTTGCACAATAACGTGGTTAAACACAGTCAACAATTAAATCTAGGTCTGCTTTAGAACCTTATCATAGAAAAATTTGATTTATCTATAACAATGTTCATCGAATGAGACAAAATTTAATTACGACAAAGTTCTACTGTGGCCTGACTTTACATACATATAACAGCTAATATCCAAGTCAGTACAGTGCGTCTATCTTCTTAATGTAAACACTATACGCTATTTTAATATGACAAGGGTCCATAGCCGCTACACATGGACTCTGTACGAAACAACACAACTTATAATAAAACCGAGCAAAAAGAGTATTTATCTAAAAACCCCACTTTTAAATATACAAATAAGTTATTAAACTAGAATAACATTTTCTAAAAATAAAAATGTATCTCAGCAGACCGTAAAGCAAGGCTCGGTACCGGTTTAAAAAACGGTAAATACCGGTTTATTTCAATTTTACTCTCAATTATACTATAACCTAAATAAACCGATTTATTCGACAAGAATGTAAGAATCTTTCAAATGTTCCCCTAAAACCGGTTTAAAAATAACGGTTTCGAGAACGTAAACGAAATTGAGCCAAGAACGGTACGGAAAAACCGGTATCCGAGCCTTGCCGTATAACATTTGGATGGATTATATTAATTATTGTATTCAAATTTATTCCTACTGATTTTCAAAGACTGGAGAGCGAAATGATTAAAAAGTCGGGATATCATAGTGATATAACTATGTAAAGAGCTTCAAGCAACTGCATATATACATAAATGTATCAGAGTTTGGCGTAATCAATTACTTTTGGAATGAATTACACGACTACATTACCGTAATCGATTACTTGGATAATCAAAATTACTGTAATACTGTACCATGATTCCATTCTGTAATCCATTCCTTTGGAATCAGTATTGTAAACCGCCACTGTAATCTTGGTTCCTCGGTAATCAAGTACTCGAGTAATCTGAATTACTTAACTCCAGTTCCACGCTGGATTACTTCATTGGCAAACCTTGTTTTATAATTTTGTTAATGTCACTCAAATAAAATTGTTTTCAATTTACATCATTACATGTAATTCCAGCATTTCACTTTCACATTAAATTTCGGCGTTGAATCCGTTGATAAGTAACCAAGTCAACAATTACAGTAATTTTGAATCGACATTGATTCCCAAATACTAGTAATTATAATATTTGTATAGATGATTACTGATTGCTTAATTATGTAATCGTAATTCACCGTTACACTTGATCACATTACAAGTAATCTGACACCCAGTAGTGGATTACAAAGTAAATCAAGTAATCGTGTAATCAGGAATCGATTACGAAATGCCCATCTCTGATATATGATACATATATGGACTATTGGATTATAGACACAGTATATCACCGTTCTGTCTTCAAAAGTCAGTGGAATTCTTCGACTACAATATTTGATATAATACCAATATAGCATATTTATTTCATTCATAAAATTATTCTACCTAAACAGTTAGTTTTTGGATGTTTCGTTAATAAAAATGGAAATACAAGAATAAAAGGAATGTTTAGACGAAAAAGAGACTCAGTAAAATATTCAGGCTAATCCTTAAAGGGCGATTTTGGTGATGTCCGAACAAATGACCAACAAACGTTCGACAAATAAACCGTTTGACAAACAATTATTTTGACAACAGTGAACTTTTTTAACAATCTAAATTCGCGTAGCTCACATTAGGTCAGGTTTGTTTTATAGCTTTTCTTTAAAATAATATAAATAAAATAAATAAATATCTTGGGACAATTGACACCAATTGACCCACTCCCCAAACTCAGCAAAGCTTGTAATATGGGTACTAGTTATAAGCATCTAAGACTCGAGAACAATCATTCGTATTCTTCATACATAATATCTGCCCGTCATCTCTAGCTTCATAGTCAGATTCCCTATCCAGGCTGTCCGGCCGTCAAATATCAGAAAATAAAAAATTTGTCAAATGACTGTTTTGTCAAACGACACATTTGTCAAAACGTTTTTCGATCAAATGCTGGTGTACATTTCAATATAATGCTACATTTGCGTACAGCTCTTAGCAGTCACACAGAAAGCGTATTTTCTATTCTTAAGAATATAATGCAAGCGTCCCCTCGTGTAAAGATGGACGAAATAAGAGAGGACTGACAATCGCCATACGAAAGCGCGACCACAGAAACATTGTCAAAACTTGAAGAGAGATGGCGCTGTTATTGCACGACGCGAAAGCGAAGCGACAACTCTACAATGTTACGTTCTCGATAGGACGCAACATTGCGACAGCTACGCGAAAAGTCTCAAAACTAGAGTTACGTAAACCACCGCCTCGTAGTTGATTGACTTGTAGCGACATCTATCGGGAACTATTGTAAGTTCGCGTGCTCGCGCTTTTTCGCCCATGGTGCATATAATACATTTTTTTAAACAAAACGCTAAAAAATTACAATTTCAAATCAACGAGACTTTATAGCGCGTACGTTTTTATTTATTACCTCGACCTTCAGTCCCTTCGATGCCACAAACGTTGCAGCGCGTCCGAAACGTCGAGTTCATTGACAAAACGTTTGCGCGATTAAGTCCTTTTAAGTTATAACAATAAATTCAGTGCAAATAGTGAAATTTTAAATCAAACATGAAACTACCGTGAGACTCGACTCATAAATACACAAACGGACAACTCCGAGACAGGATAGGTAGGAAGGACTACGACTTAGTCCGAAACGTGTCGAGCCACTCGACTTTTACACGTAAGTTATACGCTTGTGTAATTATTAAAATTTTAAAACAGTTTAACGCGCGTTATTTCTTGTTTTTAAAATGGTCAACGTATTGAAAATAAGTTTTATAGACCATAGTCTTTAGGACGGACCTAACTATACAAAAGGTAACCTTTTCGAGGAATCATCTTATATTTAACAAATTACTAGAGCAAATTCGAAGTTCTCTAATGTTTATATTACGTAGGTAAATTTAAATAAATATGTCATAGCTGATTTACGCTTGGATTTAACGATACATATGCAACTTAAGATATACACACTGCCTACTTCAAATTGGTACTACAAACTTAATATTATGTTAGGGTTGCCAACCGTACTATAAATACTGTTGAAGAAATATATAGTACGAAAAAATACCGAACGAAATCTGAAAAACAAATATAGTTTTTAAGAAAATAAATAAGTAAAAAAATATATTTTTAATTTTTTCCATAAATTACTAATTTTTTTGAAGTGAGCTATATTTTTTATAGCTTATTTTGAAAATTACTGTATTTTGCTGAAAAAATGTTGGCAACCCTATATTATGTGTTTTTAACGAAATATAACAGGACTTTCAATAGCCATACAATAGCGACCATAGAAACATTGTCAAAACTCGACAACAGATGGCGCTGTTATTGCGCGACGCGTTAAAAGCGAAGCGCTAACTCTACAATGTTGCGTTCTCGATAGGACGCAACATTACGGCAGCTACGCGAAAAGTCTCAAAACTAGAGTTACGTAAACCATCGCCTCGTATTGGAACGTTTTCCAAAAAAAGTCCATAAGATCATTGTTTCCAGAATGTAACTATTTTGGGTTTTTCTTACACAACCGTTTGCCCTATCAATCTTTATACACGAAAAAATGTGTCCCAAAATGTCCATTCCAGTTCATCACTTTTTTTAACATAGGTAGTCTAACGTGACGAACAGGAAAAATAAAATCTGGGACACATTGTTTCTTATTTGAGAATCGATATGGTAAACGATTTTGAGTAAGAAAAAGCCAAAATATTTAAATTCTAAATTTCTAAAGGACACTGAGAATTAGAACAGAAAAATCCGAAAAGTAAAGCTACGGCCGGGAATCGAACCCGGATCCTCGTCATTCCGTGACGCGTGCTATACCCCTACACCACCCATAGCAGGTATGACCTTGTTACTATGCAATTTTTCGTCGCCAAGCGTCATCTGTTTGAATAATATGTCTGTACGACACAATTACAAACTCCCGTGGAACTACTGCTCACCAGGGACGAGAGATGGCGCTGTTTTTCAAATGATAGGTACTATCAAATGGATCAAGAATTTTATTTAAATTCAGGAAAAGATGTTCATGTGTACTTGCTTGTGGATGCCTGTAGCGACATCTATCGGGAACTTGTGCAAGTTCGCGCGGTCGCGCTCTTTCGTTACTTCCATTGTCTTACCAAATTGAAGTCGCAACGTATTTGTCTACGAATAATAATAAGTCAAGAAGCGTAATTCCCTAACAGTTGCCGCTTCGATTGTCATTCCACTTACGCACACAAACTAACAGCAATGCAAACGTGACACTCTCACTCCGATAGACAATGCTTGCACGCAATTAGTCCGCGCGTCGTGATCGTGTCCGCCCACTTGCGGTAAGGGAAGGGCGCGTGGATCGCATGCATCTAGAGTCGTCAAGTGTGGTGTCCTAAAATATTTATTTACATACATATGAAAGGTGAGTCCTCTATTTTTCATATCTGAATGGCTTTTACACCACTTCACACAACACGATGGCTTTTTTATCTAATGTATTAGCGCAAAAATACAATGATAACGTCACGATAACATATTTTAAGCCCCGCCCCCTGCGGTTCACTTCGCGTGGAATGATTTTTCGGGCTGAGTTACGCTTCTTGACTTATTATTATTCGTAGGTATTTGTGTATCTTGTCATGTTATAAATACAATATATAGCTTCTTTAGCTCTAGTACAATGCAATATCTTTGATATTGTGTCAACTACAGCGTGGTGATATGGCCTGATTTGTTCTATCTATAATTTACACGTCATAATATACCTTATTGCTCCATTTCTAGCGCAGTGAGTTTCCTTATAAACTCCGTTCTTTGCGAAGGCGTCAGATCCTGTAAAAATATATAAAAATGTTACATTACTAATACCATTTTCCTATCTAACCGCGTTGTGAGCTCGTGGAACGCACTCCCCAAATTTCAAGTCAATCGGAGCAACCGTTGAAGATTTCTCTGCGGAGACGACCCTGGCTGCACCACCAGAACTCCACTACCAGATTATTGTATTGTCATCTGACTTACACAGGTATGCAAAATTTCAGCTCAATCGGATGAAGATATCTGCTTCAATGAATCGCAAGATTCCACCCGGACAAACATACATACATTGCAAGTTAATATAAAGCTTTTCACTACATTTATATAAAACAAAGTCGCTTTCCGCTGTCTGTCCCTATGTATGCTTAGATCTTTTAAACTACGCAACGGATTTTGATGCGGTTTTTTTTAATAGACAGTGGTTAAGAGGAAAGTTTATATGTATAATTCTACGCAGACGAAGCCGCGGGCAGAAGCTAGTAAATAATGTAGTATTTGGCCAGTAAAAGGTTGGGAACCACTGATCAGCCACTATACACACCATAACAAGTCCGTTGACAGCCTGCATGACGGCGTCCTGTTTGATAGCCCGCAGGTTTCGCTCCAGCACAGAGTTGTCATCAGCGGCTTGCGCTTCCAGCCACTTGCATACAGCCTCGTTGTCGTGCTCCCACTGGTGGGACTGTGGAATACGAATAGTCTAATATAGAATGTCTCAATATTTATATTAATTAAGAAAAAAAAATGTACTAGTTGCGTCTCTTCCCGCGCAGATGGTAAAAGTCCATCGTGAGAACGGAGGAAAATCGTAATCATGTTATAGGCGATGCGGCTAGCAACCTATCACCATTTTGATTAACCTTTCCACCTGTACGCCCACAATCACGCTAAACGTGGCCTTAAGGTTTTGTTACCTTAGGCTCTGTCTACCCCGTAAGGGATAAAGACGTGATAGTGTGGCGTATGGAAAGGGAAACTTATGATATGTGTTTAGAGAAAGTAATGTATGCAATTGTACATTATAAGGGCTTTAAAACACTTGTGTTTTAACATTTATAATGTTTTTTTTTTTTTTGGACTGACCGGCAACAATGAACTTCCTGTTCTGATATGTAGTTAACAATGACGACTTTACCGGACATTTTTGAGAATAATAATATGTAAGCTATGTACAGTCGCCACAAGCGAAATTGTTTTCGCGCGCACTTGTGCCTCGCCCAGGTGCTCCGTGAACCAGCGGCGCAGCGTGGCGGCGGCGGCGCCGTGGTCCATGCTGCCGGCGGGCTGCACGCCGCGCTGCACGCGCCGCTCCTGCTCACCTGCGTCTCGCCCAGGTGCTCCGTGAACCAGCGGCGCAGCGTGGCGGCGGCGGCGCCGTGGTCCATGCTGCCGGCGGGCTGCACGCCGCGCTGCACGCGCCGCTCCTGCTCACCTGCGTCTCGCCCAGGTGCTCCGTGAACCAGCGGCGCAGCGTGGCGGCGGCGGCGCCGTGGTCCATGCTGCCGGCGGGCTGCACGCCGCGCTGCACGCGCCGCTCCTGCTCACCTGCGTCTCGCCCAGGTGCTCCGTGAACCAGCGGCGCAGCGTGGCGGCGGCGGCGCCGTGGTCCATGCTGCCGGCGGGCTGCACGCCGCGCTGCACGCGCCGCTCCTGCTCACCTGCGTCTCGCCCAGGTGCTCCGTGAACCAGCGGCGCAGCGTGGCGGCGGCGGCGCCGTGGTCCATGCTGCCGGCGGGCTGCACGCCGCGCTGCACGCGCCGCTCCTGCTCACCTGCGTCTCGCCCAGGTGCTCCGTGAACCAGCGGCGCAGCGTGGCGGCGGCGGCGCCGTGGTCCATGCTGCCGGCGGGCTGCACGCCGCGCTGCACGCGCCGCTCCTGCTCACCTGCGTCTCGCCCAGGTGCTCCGTGAACCAGCGGCGCAGCGTGGCGGCGGCGGCGCCGTGGTCCATGCTGCCGGCGGGCTGCACGCCGCGCTGCACGCGCCGCTCCTGCTCACCTGCGTCTCGCCCAGGTGCTCCGTGAACCAGCGGCGCAGCGTGGCGGCGGCGGCGCCGTGGTCCATGCTGCCGGCGGGCTGCACGCCGCGCTGCACGCGCCGCTCCTGCTCACCTGCGTCTCGCCCAGGTGCTCCGTGAACCAGCGGCGCAGCGTGGCGGCGGCGGCGCCGTGGTCCATGCTGCCGGCGGGCTGCACGCCGCGCTGCACGCGCCGCTCCTGCTCACCTGCGTCTCGCCCAGGTGCTCCGTGAACCAGCGGCGCAGCGTGGCGGCGGCGGCGCCGTGGTCCATGCTGCCGGCGGGCTGCACGCCGCGCTGCACGCGCCGCTCCTGCTCACCTGCGTCTCGCCCAGGTGCTCCGTGAACCAGCGGCGCAGCGTGGCGGCGGCGGCGCCGTGGTCCATGCTGCCGGCGGGCTGCACGCCGCGCTGCACGCGCCGCTCCTGCTCACCTGCGTCTCGCCCAGGTGCTCCGTGAACCAGCGGCGCAGCGTGGCGGCGGCGGCGCCGTGGTCCATGCTGCCGGCGGGCTGCACGCCGCGCTGCACGCGCCGCTCCTGCTCACCTGCGTCTCGCCCAGGTGCTCCGTGAACCAGCGGCGCAGCGTGGCGGCGGCGGCGCCGTGGTCCATGCTGCCGGCGGGCTGCACGCCGCGCTGCACGCGCCGCTCCTGCTCACCTGCGTCTCGCCCAGGTGCTCCGTGAACCAGCGGCGCAGCGTGGCGGCGGCGGCGCCGTGGTCCATGCTGCCGGCGGGCTGCACGCCGCGCTGCACGCGCCGCTCCTGCTCACCTGCGTCTCGCCCAGGTGCTCCGTGAACCAGCGGCGCAGCGTGGCGGCGGCGGCGCCGTGGTCCATGCTGCCGGCGGGCTGCACGCCGCGCTGCACGCGCCGCTCCTGCTCACCTGCGTCTCGCCCAGGTGCTCCGTGAACCAGCGGCGCAGCGTGGCGGCGGCGGCGCCGTGGTCCATGCTGCCGGCGGGCTGCACGCCGCGCTGCACGCGCCGCTCCTGCTCACCTGCGTCTCGCCCAGGTGCTCCGTGAACCAGCGGCGCAGCGTGGCGGCGGCGGCGCCGTGGTCCATGCTGCCGGCGGGCTGCACGCCGCGCTGCACGCGCCGCTCCTGCTCACCTGCGTCTCGCCCAGGTGCTCCGTGAACCAGCGGCGCAGCGTGGCGGCGGCGGCGCCGTGGTCCATGCTGCCGGCGGGCTGCACGCCGCGCTGCACGCGCCGCTCCTGCTCACCTGCGTCTCGCCCAGGTGCTCCGTGAACCAGCGGCGCAGCGTGGCGGCGGCGGCGCCGTGGTCCATGCTGCCGGCGGGCTGCACGCCGCGCTGCACGCGCCGCTCCTGCTCACCTGCGTCTCGCCCAGGTGCTCCGTGAACCAGCGGCGCAGCGTGGCGGCGGCGGCGCCGTGGTCCATGCTGCCGGCGGGCTGCACGCCGCGCTGCACGCGCCGCTCCTGCTCACCTGCGTCTCGCCCAGGTGCTCCGTGAACCAGCGGCGCAGCGTGGCGGCGGCGGCGCCGTGGTCCATGCTGCCGGCGGGCTGCACGCCGCGCTGCACGCGCCGCTCCTGCTCACCTGCGTCTCGCCCAGGTGCTCCGTGAACCAGCGGCGCAGCGTGGCGGCGGCGGCGCCGTGGTCCATGCTGCCGGCGGGCTGCACGCCGCGCTGCACGCGCCGCTCCTGCTCACCTGCGTCTCGCCCAGGTGCTCCGTGAACCAGCGGCGCAGCGTGGCGGCGGCGGCGCCGTGGTCCATGCTGCCGGCGGGCTGCACGCCGCGCTGCACGCGCCGCTCCTGCTCACCTGCGTCTCGCCCAGGTGCTCCGTGAACCAGCGGCGCAGCGTGGCGGCGGCGGCGCCGTGGTCCATGCTGCCGGCGGGCTGCACGCCGCGCTGCACGCGCCGCTCCTGCTCACCTGCGTCTCGCCCAGGTGCTCCGTGAACCAGCGGCGCAGCGTGGCGGCGGCGGCGCCGTGGTCCATGCTGCCGGCGGGCTGCACGCCGCGCTGCACGCGCCGCTCCTGCTCACCTGCGTCTCGCCCAGGTGCTCCGTGAACCAGCGGCGCAGCGTGGCGGCGGCGGCGCCGTGGTCCATGCTGCCGGCGGGCTGCACGCCGCGCTGCACGCGCCGCTCCTGCTCACCTGCGTCTCGCCCAGGTGCTCCGTGAACCAGCGGCGCAGCGTGGCGGCGGCGGCGCCGTGGTCCATGCTGCCGGCGGGCTGCACGCCGCGCTGCACGCGCCGCTCCTGCTCACCTGCGTCTCGCCCAGGTGCTCCGTGAACCAGCGGCGCAGCGTGGCGGCGGCGGCGCCGTGGTCCATGCTGCCGGCGGGCTGCACGCCGCGCTGCACGCGCCGCTCCTGCTCACCTGCGTCTCGCCCAGGTGCTCCGTGAACCAGCGGCGCAGCGTGGCGGCGGCGGCGCCGTGGTCCATGCTGCCGGCGGGCTGCACGCCGCGCTGCACGCGCCGCTCCTGCTCACCTGCGTCTCGCCCAGGTGCTCCGTGAACCAGCGGCGCAGCGTGGCGGCGGCGGCGCCGTGGTCCATGCTGCCGGCGGGCTGCACGCCGCGCTGCACGCGCCGCTCCTGCTCACCTGCGTCTCGCCCAGGTGCTCCGTGAACCAGCGGCGCAGCGTGGCGGCGGCGGCGCCGTGGTCCATGCTGCCGGCGGGCTGCACGCCGCGCTGCACGCGCCGCTCCTGCTCACCTGCGTCTCGCCCAGGTGCTCCGTGAACCAGCGGCGCAGCGTGGCGGCGGCGGCGCCGTGGTCCATGCTGCCGGCGGGCTGCACGCCGCGCTGCACGCGCCGCTCCTGCTCACCTGCGTCTCGCCCAGGTGCTCCGTGAACCAGCGGCGCAGCGTGGCGGCGGCGGCGCCGTGGTCCATGCTGCCGGCGGGCTGCACGCCGCGCTGCACGCGCCGCTCCTGCTCACCTGCGTCTCGCCCAGGTGCTCCGTGAACCAGCGGCGCAGCGTGGCGGCGGCGGCGCCGTGGTCCATGCTGCCGGCGGGCTGCACGCCGCGCTGCACGCGCCGCTCCTGCTCACCTGCGTCTCGCCCAGGTGCTCCGTGAACCAGCGGCGCAGCGTGGCGGCGGCGGCGCCGTGGTCCATGCTGCCGGCGGGCTGCACGCCGCGCTGCACGCGCCGCTCCTGCTCACCTGCGTCTCGCCCAGGTGCTCCGTGAACCAGCGGCGCAGCGTGGCGGCGGCGGCGCCGTGGTCCATGCTGCCGGCGGGCTGCACGCCGCGCTGCACGCGCCGCTCCTGCTCACCTGCGTCTCGCCCAGGTGCTCCGTGAACCAGCGGCGCAGCGTGGCGGCGGCGGCGCCGTGGTCCATGCTGCCGGCGGGCTGCACGCCGCGCTGCACGCGCCGCTCCTGCTCACCTGCGTCTCGCCCAGGTGCTCCGTGAACCAGCGGCGCAGCGTGGCGGCGGCGGCGCCGTGGTCCATGCTGCCGGCGGGCTGCACGCCGCGCTGCACGCGCCGCTCCTGCTCACCTGCGTCTCGCCCAGGTGCTCCGTGAACCAGCGGCGCAGCGTGGCGGCGGCGGCGCCGTGGTCCATGCTGCCGGCGGGCTGCACGCCGCGCTGCACGCGCCGCTCCTGCTCACCTGCGTCTCGCCCAGGTGCTCCGTGAACCAGCGGCGCAGCGTGGCGGCGGCGGCGCCGTGGTCCATGCTGCCGGCGGGCTGCACGCCGCGCTGCACGCGCCGCTCCTGCTCACCTGCGTCTCGCCCAGGTGCTCCGTGAACCAGCGGCGCAGCGTGGCGGCGGCGGCGCCGTGGTCCATGCTGCCGGCGGGCTGCACGCCGCGCTGCACGCGCCGCTCCTGCTCACCTGCGTCTCGCCCAGGTGCTCCGTGAACCAGCGGCGCAGCGTGGCGGCGGCGGCGCCGTGGTCCATGCTGCCGGCGGGCTGCACGCCGCGCTGCACGCGCCGCTCCTGCTCACCTGCGTCTCGCCCAGGTGCTCCGTGAACCAGCGGCGCAGCGTGGCGGCGGCGGCGCCGTGGTCCATGCTGCCGGCGGGCTGCACGCCGCGCTGCACGCGCCGCTCCTGCTCACCTGCGTCTCGCCCAGGTGCTCCGTGAACCAGCGGCGCAGCGTGGCGGCGGCGGCGCCGTGGTCCATGCTGCCGGCGGGCTGCACGCCGCGCTGCACGCGCCGCTCCTGCTCACCTGCGTCTCGCCCAGGTGCTCCGTGAACCAGCGGCGCAGCGTGGCGGCGGCGGCGCCGTGGTCCATGCTGCCGGCGGGCTGCACGCCGCGCTGCACGCGCCGCTCCTGCTCACCTGCGTCTCGCCCAGGTGCTCCGTGAACCAGCGGCGCAGCGTGGCGGCGGCGGCGCCGTGGTCCATGCTGCCGGCGGGCTGCACGCCGCGCTGCACGCGCCGCTCCTGCTCACCTGCGTCTCGCCCAGGTGCTCCGTGAACCAGCGGCGCAGCGTGGCGGCGGCGGCGCCGTGGTCCATGCTGCCGGCGGGCTGCACGCCGCGCTGCACGCGCCGCTCCTGCTCACCTGCGTCTCGCCCAGGTGCTCCGTGAACCAGCGGCGCAGCGTGGCGGCGGCGGCGCCGTGGTCCATGCTGCCGGCGGGCTGCACGCCGCGCTGCACGCGCCGCTCCTGCTCACCTGCGTCTCGCCCAGGTGCTCCGTGAACCAGCGGCGCAGCGTGGCGGCGGCGGCGCCGTGGTCCATGCTGCCGGCGGGCTGCACGCCGCGCTGCACGCGCCGCTCCTGCTCACCTGCGTCTCGCCCAGGTGCTCCGTGAACCAGCGGCGCAGCGTGGCGGCGGCGGCGCCGTGGTCCATGCTGCCGGCGGGCTGCACGCCGCGCTGCACGCGCCGCTCCTGCTCGTTCTGCAGCAGCAGCCGCCGCAGCCGCCAGTACAGGAAGCGCCGGGACTCGCGCCACGGTATTATGTCCTGTGGAATAACAGACGTCAACGTCAAAAAGTTCTTAACCCCCCACGGACAGAAGAGGTGTTATAAGTATGACGTCAATGTCTGTTTGTGTGTGTGTGTGTGTGTGTGTGTGTGTGTGTGTGTGTGTGTCTGCGCGTGCGCGCGTGCGTTAGCTATGTTTGGTTAAAATCTGTCCAGTAATTTTAAGTGTCAGCTATTTTCCAAAATTACGTTGAGACATTTTTTGTCATAAAATAGAAAAAGATTTACATTAGCCCAATCAAGTGTCCCACTGCTGGGCTGTCTATAAACTTACAAACAAACAGCCTTTCTCAAGCATTCTCTCGGCCGTGTCGTGAAGCTCGGCGAACTGCACCGCGATCTGCAAACAAAAAGTTTCCAGTAAATTTGTATGATAATCCATAACATATCATTATATTTGAATTTGGAAGTGCCCGTCTCTATTAGGGCCGTCCAGTATAAGTTTTGTTTTTTTTTACTAACGAAAGAGGTTATGCGGACGTGTGCAGGTTTCCAAATAAGTATATATAGTGTCAACACTATTTTACTTAAACTGCATATATGCGAGGCCAAAAAAAAAATCTAAAACAGTTCATTTTATTAGTTTCTTAATTAAATAGTCATATTTTAATTGAAGAGCAAACATCCTTTTTCTTATTTTGGCATATGAACCAAAATTCAAGCCTTATGAAGTAAAAAAAAATCGGTAACAATAGACCATTGCCCTAACATTCATGAATAACGTCACATTCAATATTTCTTATTTTTTTTTAATTACTTTTATTTTACAATATCTTCTCGTTTCATTTTTCAGAAAAGCACTATAACTACAGTTTGACAACAAATATAATGCGCATCGGCAGTAATGGTTTGCGCAGAGAAGTGCAGACCAGTTTCCGATGGTAGCCGAACGTGTAAATAATCTATATTGGCATTGGCGCACGGCCCGGCCGCCATGTTGGTACGGAATCGATCGACCAATAACAGCGCCAGAGTTTAGCGCGCGTAGAATTCTATTTTATCATTGGTGTATCGTAATTTCCCGCGCTACTAAAATTGGTCTACTGCGCAGGTACATCGTGGAGCATTATTTTTGTTGTCAAACTGTACTCGCTTCAACCTGACCTTCGATCGCGTGACAGCTAGTAACAGGTAGAAAAATTCGAAGACTACCCCCCTGCTATGGGTGGTGTAGGGCTATAGCACGCGTCACGGAATGACGAGGATCCGGGTTCCCGGCCATAGCTTACTTTTCAGATTTTTCTGTGTTCTAATTTTTACTGACATTTAGATTTTTTTTAAATAAGCTTGAAATATACGACCTACCTCGTGGTATATAGGCTGTAGCTCCTTCTCCCTCGCCTTGGCGCTCTTCTCGCACTGCAGCAGCTCTGTCTCCATCTCCCTCGCACGGCCCTCCGCCTCCCTCCCCGCGTCCGTCTTGACGAGCACGTCGTCTATAGAGCCCCGCCGGTCGAACTTCTTGCTCAGCTCCGCTATTTGCTCCTTCAGTTCTGTGATCAGTTAAATCGTCATCACCATCATCATTGTCATCATTACAGTGATCATCAACATCATACATACATACCGTCACACCTCTTTCCCACAGGGGTAGGCAGACACTACTTTATTCCACTTGCTACGATCCTGACTTCTTTCGCTTCATCCACATTCATCAATCTCTTCATACATGCTCGTCGGTTTCGGGTACTCCTGACCTGACCTTTTTCCAAAACGTCTCCTATTTGGTCTCGGAACGTCCGTCTAGGCCTTCCCCTCCCGCAACCATTCACACTCCCCATACAGATCTGTTTAGTTAGTCTACTTTCATCCATCCGCTCTACATGTCCAAACCAACTAAGCATACTTTTTTCTATCCTAGTCACTAAATCTTCTTTCACACCAGCACGTTCCCTTATCAAACTTCGTTATTCTATATTTCAGGGATTCACCTTTCTTACTTCTACGTATCAACGTCATAATTAAAACATTATCACCATCATCATTATTACCACCATCACCACCATCATCGTCACCATCACTGTCATCATCATCATCACCACAGTCAGCATCATCGTCATAATTGCCACATTCTGACCATTGTAATCATATATACTATCATCGCCGACCACCATCAACAACATCATCGTCACCATCACAGTCATCATCATAATTAAACACATACTCACCATCATCAACAACATCATCATCATCATAGACTTCATCATTATTAACACCATCATCATCGACATCGTCAGCATCAACATCATCCTCCTCCTGTATCTAGTTTTCTATTTTTTTTTTCATTTGTATTTTTGCTATTTTGTCTTACTTAGTGCCATAGTCATTCTGTTACACTTTGTAAGTTTTTATTAATAAATAAATAAATAAATAAATAATAATAATAATCATAATTTCGACATTACCACCATCATCATTATTAACACCATTACCATCATCATCGTCATCATCACAATTTAGACATTCTCACCATCATCGTCGTCATTAACACAGATATCAGCATCATCAAAATCGCCACATTCTCACCATCATCATTATTACCACCATCATCATCATCATCACGTCTAGCACCACCACCACCATCACTGTGATGATTGTCTCACCGGCGATCCTGGCCATAAGCCGTTGCAGCTGCGGATCCAGTCTCTGCATCGCTTTCAACGTGTCGCGCTGTTTGAACTTGACCTCCACGATGCCCTCCGGCTCCAACACGCCGCCTCTGTCGACAAAGGTCACGTTTAAATGGTCGCTCAACGATACCTGAGAAACAACATAGAATGCACCAGCTGCTAAAGTAAAAAAGTAAAGTGGGTAAATACCAAAGGAAAAAATGCAGCAAACAGGGAGCTGGGTCGCCATAGCTAGTCAGCAGAGGTTGACGGTTGCGATTCGGGGTCAACTAGCCCCCAGCCCCCGCCCTGTATGTACTGCCGCTAGCCATCAGCGACTGGCGGTTGCGGTTTGGGGTCAACTGTTGCCCAGGAGCGCTCACCTGGCCTCCGGGTCGGCGTACATCTCCATGCGCGCGCTGTTGACGCTGGGGTCGACGACCGCCCAGGCGCCGCCGCGCAGCTCGGCCCCCGGGGGGATGTACACGAGCACGGGCGCCGTGGCGCGCCGGAGCGCTCGCACTATCTCCGCGCCGAACTTCAGTATCTGCTCGTACATATCTGTAACATAGTACAGGATCTGGTAGCTGGTGTTGAGTGAAAAATATTTTTTTTATTTTTTTTTTCGTTGCCGGTCTGGGAGCAATGAGAAAACATTGAATGTACCAGTTCTCTTCCCGCGCAGATGATAAAAGCCCATCGAGGGAAAAGGCGAAAATCATAGGAATGAATAGGCGATCCATTTTCCATCTATACGACCACAATCTTGCTAAAGTGGCCTGGAGGTCTTGTCACTTAGGCTCTGTCTACCCCGTAAGGGATAAAGACATGATCTGAGTGTGTGTGTGTTTCTTTGTTGACGCTACTTATGCATTGTCATCCGTCCTACACATGTGTACCAAATTTCAAATCAATCGGACCAACCGTTGAAGAGTTCCTTCCTGCGGAGACGATCCAGAAGAACTCCACTACCAGATTATTGTATTGTCATCCGACTTACACAAGTATGCAAAATTTCTGCTCGATCGGTTGAAGATATCTGCTTCAAAATCGAGTCGCAAGATTCCACCCGGACAAACATAATTACTCGTACATACCTACCATACATTGCAAATTAATATAAAGCTTTCACACTGGTCTGGGAGTAAAGAGAAAACATAAAATGTACCAGTTGCTTCTCTTCCCACGCAGATGGTAAAAGCCCATCGAGGGAACATTTCTTCTTACTGTTTGAGATAGTTTAGTTAGCATATTTTGCAACAGATGTCGCTGTCACGTCCAAACGCATTCCTGAATCGCGGTATCGTTTGGTCGCCTCAGATACTATAAGTATTAATTAAGTTTAGTTTAAGTCATGTGCCGCTAGATGGCGCTTTACTTTTGTTCCAGGACAGGATAACAACAATAAATAGATGATCCAACCAGACAACTTTCTTTCCTTGCTCTCGTATCTCTCCTGTTCTTTCCCTCTCGCCCAGTCTCTTCTATCTCTTTCCCCCTTACCTTTCTGTCCACCGCTGAACCCTCTCCAGTTGGCAAATATAATGATGGGCAGACCTTCGCGCGAGAAGTCGTTTATTGCCTGAGCTGTTTTGTAGGCCGAGTCCGGGAACCAAACCTGCGAACGGACAGAGAAAGATTCGTTAACGTTATGAATGTTTACACATTCAATTTTACAGGTAATGAGAAAAACAGACGTACAAAGGCGAACTTATCCCTTAAAGGCAACTCTTCCAGTTAACCTTTGAACGATTGACAGGACAACAGAAACCAGAGTATAGAGAGTAGACATACTAAAAAGCTAAGAGCAAAGACCCAACTTAACCTAAACAAATAAAACATTAAAATAATAATAATAAGAATACACCTACGCAACAATACAGGTACAACCCTAATACATACAAAAAATACATATGAATATATCCATATATAGTACTAGCTTCTGCCCGCGACTTCGTTTGCGTAGAATTATACATATATAAACCTTCCTCTTGAATCACTCTACTTAAAAAACCGCATCAAAATCCGCTGCTTACTTTTAAAGTACTAAGCATACAGGGACAGACAGACAGTCAGCGGAAGACGACTTTGTTTTATACTATGCAATGATATCGTTGGTCTTTGTGTTCTTTTCAAAATAATCTTTGACAGGTTTCCGTGGATGGAAACACTGAGGTGACCCGAAGAGCTGTATAAATATTGGGAAACTGTGCACATCCTGACCTGTCCGGGCTGCTGCAGCGTCTTGGACTCGGAGTCGAGGTTGGCGGGGTCGGCGGGCAGCGTCAGCTCCACGGTCCTGGTCTCCACGCACACCACGCCCACCGGGATGCCGCCCAGCCGCGCGCGCCCTGCCCACACCCATAACTCATTACTCATAACTCAGTCACAAGTTATAACTCATGTCATAACTCATAAGTCATAACTCATAACTCATAAGTCATAACTCATAAGACATAAGTCATAAGTCATAACTCATAACTCATAACTAATAACTCATAAGACATAAGTCATAAGTCATAAGTCATAACTCATAACTCATAAGTCACGAGTCATAAGTCATAACTCATAAGACATAAGTTATACTTCACTTGTTCTTCCGAGAGATTATGTTAACTTGTAGTAGTGTCCTCGTACGGCCGTTGTCACAATATTTAGAGTATCTGCTCAAAAAACCTGCATAAAACGGAACGAAATTTTTTCCTTACCCCCACCGTATACCGATCGCACCTTAGCCGACCGGTGCGCTGCCATGTCATTCTTTGTTCTTGTGCGCCGTTGTTCACACGCATATACAATGACAAGACCAAGGAGGCGAAGACGACCAGTACGGACAACATCGGAGTCCGAGACATCGGCACCGGAGCGATCTCCGCCCAGAAAACGTCGGAGGATCATTTCTACAGATTCATCGGAGCCTGACAACGAAATCCCAAACGGTAAGAAAAATTAAACCAGTATTTGACGCTGTTATTATCGTATGTTGCAAGTATTGTCTGGATGGCATACGCAACAAGAACATACAAGTTGCAAGTACTGTCTGGATGGCATACGCAACTATGTTATTATATTATCATGGCAAACGTGTGCATATACACGGGCAGGCACACAATGGTCGTGACCTAATTACGTTGCAAGTGACGACTGTATGTCTCACGCAACGAATAAAACGGATAACTACCCTCAAATTATTATTTTTATTTTGTTCAAAAATTGTTTGTTAATTCCAGTTGCCACGAATGAACAATCGAACGAGGAAAATACGGATGACATCTTTTCACTTTTTGGTGAAGATCCGACCCAAAATAAGGAATACAGTGAAGATATTCACGCTCATCTAGCGGTAAGATGGAACCACATACTGGCAAAAGGTATAAAAAAGGACTAGCGCTCAGATTTACTGAAAAAATATCTACCACCGGCAAATTGCCGTTTTATAGAAGCGCCTAAACTGAATGACGAGATAAAGGCTGCTGTTCAAGATTCATCATTGAAGCGAGATGAAAAGTTGCTAGCTAAACAAGCGCAACTCGGAGCAGGTATCACTTGCATCGGCAAGGCGCTAGAGGGCGTTTTTAAAATACCAGACAAACAGCTGCGAGATCAGATTATAAAGCACTTGGGTGATGGAGGACAAATATTGTGCGATTTACATTACTTGGAGACGATTACAAGAAGGTCTCTGTTAGCCCAAGGGTTGAATAAAAATACTAAAGAAGCCGTGAAAAATTTAACACGCGACAAGCTTTTATTTGGAGAAAGTCTCACCGAGACGTTAAAAGCTGTCAAGGCATGTTCAAGATCAGCAGGCGAAATTAAAAATAAAGCGGCACGACCACCACAACGTGGTCCTAGTGAGAGCGTCGCCGGAGCCAGTACGTCGAGGACAGCTTTAAACTGGAGGGGCCCGTCGCGTCGACCAGCAGCGTACGCGCCGACGACGGCGGGCGGGTTCCGCGACCGACGCCCCGCCGGCGCCGGCGCGCCGCCGCCGCGCCGCCTGCAGCCGGCGCGAGCCGCGAGGGCGCCGCCGCCAGCAGCGAGGCGATATTAGCGGACACTCAGGTACTCGCAGGTAGAATTCGACATTTCTACCCACAATGGCAAAAAATTACTAACGACGCGACTATATTGTCATGGGTAAAAGGATTCAAAATACCGTTCTCTCGAGTAGTTTATCAAAATGAACCTCTTATTACTCGGCCCCATAATGCCGAAGAGGACAAATACTTTTTGCAAGAGATAAAAAAGTTAATCCGGAGTGGTGTAGTAAATAAATGTTTACCTTGTAAAGACCAATTTGTTTCTAGAATATTTCTATTGGATAAACCAAACGGGGAGAAACGAATGATTCTGAATTTAAAACATCTGAATAAATTCATAGAAACTTCTCATTTTAAATTAGAAGACCTCAGAACCGCAATAAAATTATTAACCCAAAACTGCCACATGTGTTGTTTGGACTTGAAAGACGCATATTATTCCATCAATATCGATACAAGTCATAGAAAATTTCTTCGATTCCAATACAAGTCTCAACTGTATGAATTTTCTGTTTTACCATTTGGTTTAAATGTTGCGCCTTTTGTTTTCACTAAGTTGATGAAACCAGTCATGCAGCACTTGAGGCGTCAAGGTCACCTATCAGTCATCTATTTAGATGATGCATTGTTACTAGCTGATTCATATGAACAATGTGAAGAAAACTTATGGGCAACCATTGATCTATTTGAATCTCTAGGTTTTATCATAAATTATGAAAAAAGTCAACTGATACCGAACACGACTAGTAAATTTCTCGGTTTTATATTAGATTCGAATAATCTTTCTATTATCCTTCCAGATAGTAAACGTAGTCTTATAAAAACTGAATTGTTAAAGCTAAATGATTCAAAGATTTGTACAGTGAGATCATTTGCGCGGGTAATTGGGCTGCTTTGTTCAGCATGTCCAGCTGTTACATACGGCTGGGTTCACACTAAGCTATTTGAAAGGGTTAAGTATTTACAGCTGAAAGGTGTAGAAGATTATGATAAAACCTTCACGATTCCAAAATATTTAAATGATGATTTTACTTGGTGGTTGAGCCATATTGACCATTCAGTGAGTTTTATACGTAAAGCTAATTACGCTGTTGAGATATACTCTGACGCCTCGATGAGCGGCTGGGGTGCGGCTTGCGGCAGCAACACTGCTAATGGACTTTGGTCCGCTGACGAAGCCAAGAAACATATTAATGAGTTAGAGCTTATGGCGGCTTATTTTGCTTTGAAAATTTTCGGTAAAAATTTTAATGATTCAGAATTGCTTTTACGCATTGATAATAAAACTGCTATTGCGTACATAAACAGGATGGGTGGCATTCAGTATCCACATTTAAATAAAGTTTCGCGAGACATATGGGAATGGTGTGAAGCTAAACACAACTTTGTATTCGCTTCATACATAACGTCAGCTGATAATTCGGTCGCTGACTTTGAATCTAGACAAAAAAAATGAGGATACTGAATGGCAGCTCAACAATCTAGCTTACAGAACTATTGTACGGAAATTAGGCGAACCCGAAATTGATTTGTTTGCCAGCCGCCTAAACCACAAATGCTCAAAATATGTCTCTTGGCATGGAGATCCAAATTCTATAGCTATCGACGCATTTACGATAAATTGGAAAGGATCTTTATTTTATGCGTTTCCCCCCTTCTGTTTAATTTTAAAGGTATTATCAAAAATCTTAGCGGAATCTGCCAAAGGCATTGTCGTGGTACCAAACTGGCCCAATCAACCTTGGTTTCCCTTATTTCATCGTTTACTTGACTCTGAGCTCATCTTCCTAAACGCTGATCCAGGCTTGTTATCATCTCCTTCCAGGGCCCAACACCCGCTCCACAAATCCCTGTCTTTGATGGCAGGAATTTTATCCGGGAAGCGTTAGTAAGAAGAGGAGCTCCCATAGAAGCGTTAGATATACTATTAGATTCTATTTCTATAAATACCTTTAAACAATATCAATGCTGTTGGAAAGAATGGTACAATTTTTGTAACCAACACAGTTATGATTACTTCGATTCGTCACCATTGATTATTTTGAAATATCTTACATCAATTTACAACAAAGGTAGTAAATATGGTACTCTGAATACTCATAAGTCAGCCTTGGCACTGTTGCTAGGCCGACAAGTGAATGAAGATTTAATTTCTAGATTTTTAAAAGGAGTCTTCAGACGAACTCCTACTGTGCCCAGATACAATTTAACGTGGGACACCTCTATTGTGTTGAATTATTTAAATACATTACCTAATGAAAATATTTCCTTGGAAATTCTTTCTAAAAAACTTATTACGCTTTTAGCATTAGTGACAGCTCAACGAATGCAGACTTTGTCGCTTATGAAAGTATGTAATATTGAAAAAACGGACACCAAAATATGTATAAAAATTCCAGATTTTATAAAAACTTCTGGTGTAAACAGAACTCAACCTGTTTTGGTGTTACCGTTTTTTCTGGAAAATCCGGAAATTTGTCCGGCAAAGACACTAAATTGTTATTTGGACAGGACAGAAATTATAAGAAAAAACACTAATGTTGAGGAATTATTTGTTAGTTATAAAAAACCTCATACCAGAGTATCATCACAGACACTTAGTAGATGGATAAAACTAATGCTCGAAGAAAGCGGAATAAACACATCAGTGTTTAACGCTTACAGTACCAGGCATGCTTCGACTTCTACAGCGCAAAGGTTAGGAGTAAATCTTCAGTTAATACGAAGAACCGCTGGATGGAGTGGAACATCTGAAGTTTTCGCTAAGTTCTACAATAGACCGATTATTGATGATACTCTGGTTGAGGAAAATTTTGCTAGATCAATTCTGTCCCAGGTTGATACTTAAATGTATTTCATGATTATGATTGATTAGTCTTTCAAAAATAATGTGCAACTTGTATGATTAAAATGAGGTTGATTAGTTTAATATTTATTTTATTTATTGCTCTGAACATCTACAAGTTAATATAATATCTCGGAAGAACAAGTGAAGTATAATTAACTATTAAAAGAAACTTACCTAAGGGAAGTTCAATAGTAATTATACGAGCTTGTTCTTCCGAGAGATTATGACAGGATATTCCCACCCAACCCGACCCATATTATTATTACATTTAATAAAATAAATATTAAATGCGGAGATTCATTCTTTAAACTTTATGACATGGCAGCGCACCGGTCGGCTAAGGTGCGATCGGTATACGGTGGGGGTAAGGAAAAAATTTCGTTCCGTTTTATGCAGGTTTTTTGAGCAGATACTCTAAATATTGTGACAACGGCCGTACGAGGACACTACTACAAGTTAACATAATCTCTCGGAAGAACAAGCTCGTATAATTACTATTGAACTTCCCTTAGGTAAGTTTCTTTTAATAGTTAATTATAACTCATAACTCATAAGTCATAAGACATCAGTCATGAGTCATGAGTCATAAGTCATTTATTCGTCGCTTTCATGTGTACATTGGATCTTAGAAGGTAATAAATTTCCCAACATGAAACCCTGTAGCAGGGCACTGCGACATAACTCAACCTAACAATGCGATTAATTATTATTATACTTGATTTAAACAGCTCAATAACTTATAAATATTTAACTTTCAATAACTAATCTACCTCTCGAAAATTTAAATTTACAAAATTACATTCATGCTTCGGATTAAATACCTAATATTAAAATTTAAATAAATAAATAAATATCTTGGGACAAATTGCACCAATTGATCCAGCCCCAAACTAAGCAAAACTTGTACTATGGGTACCAGGCAACGGATAAACATACTTATATAATGTAGATAAATACATACTTAAATACATACAACATCCATGACTCGGGCACAAACATTCATGTTCATCATACAACTGTCTGCCTCTACCGGGATTCGAACCCAGGACCTCTAGCTTCACGGTCAGGGTCACTAACCACTAGGCTATCCGGTCGTCTAACTCACGATTTAATTTATTAATAACGTAACAACAATCATGTCATATTAATAGTATTTTATTGTGTTGTATTGAATCATCCACACCCGGTCCACGTTAAGAGAGAAAGAGGACTTCAGAAACTCATTTGAGCTCGTCTGGTTGTGGCTTGAAACTCTTCAGTGTTCAAAGTTGTCTAAAAGTGCGGCTTGAATTGTTAAAATGGTGCAACGCAAATTGGCTTCTAAAGGCGCTACTAAAAATGTAAGACACAATCTAGTCTCTAAAAGCGCTACCTAAATCATCTTAAGGCACCAATTAATGCCTAATGGCGCCACCACAACTATCTGAAACATGATCTAGAGTCTAAAGCGGCTACCTAGTGTCTGAGACACCGTCTAGTATATAAAGGCGCCACCTAAACTGTCTTAAGATATAATCTAGTGTCTAAAAGCAACACCTAGAATCTAAAAACGCTACCTAAACTATCAGAAGGTATATATAACCTAGTGTCTAAAGGTGCCACCTGAACTGTCTTAAGATATAACCTAGTGTCTAAAAGTGCCACCTAAACTATCTTAAGGCAACACCTGGAGTCTAAAGGCAACACCTGGAGTCTAAAGGCGCCACCTAAACTGTCTTGCGGTATAACCTAGTGTCTAAAGGCACCGCCTAGACTCCAAAGGCACCACCTAAAGCGTCTGCTCAACAAGCCAGCACTGACCAGCGATGACGGTCTGCGCCCAGGGCCGCATGACCTCGTCGAAGGTGCCGGCGTCGAAGAAGCCGCCGCGCGCGCCGTCGCCGGTCAGCATCAGCCGCGGGTCGTGCGCCGCGCGCGGCGGCTTCCACTCCACGGGCCGGTCGATCGGGTCCGAGACGCGCATTATAGGCACCATCGACAGCTTGTCCTGGAACACGAGATGGATTAACGCTAAAAAACTTTTTACCAGAACGCATTAGAAAACGTACAAAATATGCCACATTTCGTTTTTGGAACGAAGTTCCTTATCGCGCGTTGCGAAAGGGGGCTAGACGGAAAAAATTAAGACTAAAAGTTGTTACCGACACTTTTTGCACTAGTTGTACCGGAAGTTATTCATAGCAAATGGATAAAGTGGATTAGTCAATTACCACGGCCATTATCAAGGCATTACCACGCCGCTGCAAGTGCGAGCAGGACAAGTAGCGAGTCAGTTAGCAACGAAAGGGGGCTAGAGAGAACAAATTAAGACCTAAAGTTTTATTTCAATAGCGAATCAACTAAAGCATCGACTACTGAGGTACAAATTATAACATCAAGGAAAAATACAAATGCACAAAGATGTAGAGAATATCGTGAGAGAAAGAAACTACAAAATACAATGGTACAAAACATAAAAAAATATTATTATAATTTAAAAAAAAAAATACAATTCCTTCACTAATTAATCGAAAAGAACTTCGTTCCATCCGGGTGTCCCTTCACAGCTCTCAAGTTGTTTTTTTTTTAATTTTATGTACAGTGACACTCGCATCATCAAAACGAATCTATTGGTGGCTGGATCTAGGGATGTCATTGCGCTTGCCACCTACATCTAGAGCTGTTTCTAAAGCTGTCACTACGATTGTCACCTGCATCTAGGGCTGTAGCTAGAGTTGTCACTTGCACCTAGAGCTATCACTAAAGCTGTCACCGGCATCTAGGGCTGTAACTAGGATTTACACCTGAAACTAGGGATGTCAATGGATTTATCACCTGCATCTAGGTTTGTCACTAGTGTCATCACCTTAATCTAGGGTTGTCACCTACATCCAAGGCAGTCTCTAAAGCTATCATTAGGGTTGCCGCCTACATCTAAAGCTGTCACTAGGACTCTCCCAGGGTTGTTAAACAGTCTACATCTGTCAGTAGGTTTGTCATCTGAATCTAGGGTTGTCACTGGATATCCGAGAACGGACTGGAATCACAAGTGCAGCGGAGCTTTTCAACCTGGCCAGGGACCGTGTGAAGTATGCGGAGCTGACTGCCAACCTTCACTAGTTGCCCTCCCCCCGGCTCACCTTGGGCATGTAGGAGAGCCAGCGCAGCGCGGCGGCGACAGCGTCCAGGTCGGTGGCGGCGACGGCGCTGCTGACGCCGTTGTTGTGCATGATCTGCACACCGCCCAGCTGGTTGTTGCTGGCGTACACGGCCCGGCCGAGCACCTTGTTCAGCGCCGCGTACCCCGTCAGGATTATGTAAGAGCTCTCCACTTGTATCACGCGGTGGCCGAGTCTGAGACAGAAAAAATGGTACAGTCAGCTGCAGACCAGGGAAGTAACGGAGGTAGTTTTATCGGAACCGAAGGCGGAGTCGGAGTTTTTAAATTTGCTTTTGAAGAGAATCTACTAGTGAAAGCCCAAAATAATCACACCAACTTTATTTTAATATAAGTAAAATTATAAGGATACAGAACAACGTCTAGCCATTTTAAACTTTTGACACAAGAGAATGAACCTAACTCAGGAACGAACAGAACAACCTAACCCGTGTTGCTAACATTAAATAAAAAGAAAAATAATAATATTGCATTGCATTACAACAGCTTTATCGGAGTCGGAGGCAGGGTCGGATAATTGACGATAGAGTGCACGTAGTGGGAGTCGGGGGGATTCCCCGCGCGACATGTATGAACCTGTTCATAACAGTCGACACAGGCCGCCGCCGCCGCTATGTTATGCTTCGACCTCCGATTAAAACCTTCGATTTAAAAGTGTCGGAGCCGAAGCCGGAACCGAAGGTGTAATGATAATCGGAAGTTCCGACTTAACGGAACCGGAGTCGAAGCTCCGTAACATCCCTGCTGCAGACTTAGGCTCAGTACGGCACCGCTATTTCGGGAGGTAGGAGGGGGGGGGGGGTCACCTTTCCTTGACGCAAAATTCAATTGTTCATTGTAAATTAAAGCCTGTTGTACGTATTCACCATCTGCTACAAACACACAAGCGTAACTCCTCGCACACATGCAAGATATAGTAAGAATGAATTTTACGGCGTCACCACGGGGTAGACAGAGCCTAAGGTAACAGATACCTACAGGCCACATTTAGCAAGATTGTGGGCGTATAGGTGAAAAATGAAATCAAAATAGGGATGGGTAGCTAGCCTCATCGCCTATAACATGATTCCTATGATTTTCGCCCATTCCCTCGATGGGCTTTTACCATCTGCGCGGGTAGAGAAGCGACTGGTATATCCTATGTTTTTTCTTTGCTCCCAAACCAGCATGGAAGATCCAAACCAGCATGGAAAATAATAACACATAGAAAAATCCGAAAAGTACAGCTATGGCCGGTAATCGAACCCGGGATCCTCGTCATTCCGTGACGCGTGCTACCCCTACACCACCCGTAGCAGGTGGGTGAGCCTTCGAATTTTTCTATCTGTTACTAGCTGTCACGTGACCAAAAACAAACGCATCAAAATCCGTTGCGTACTTTTAAAGATTTAAGCATACATAGGGACACAGAGACAGACAGCGGAAAGCGACTTTGTTTTATACTATGTAGTGAAGTGATGTGTATCGAATAGTAAATAAATGTCTCTCTCTCCCCCTCTCTACCCCCTCTCTCTTTCTCACAGTGAGAGAAACAAAGTGTTCGAATCTCTTTGTTTCGTCTACACATGTGTGAAAATACCACTCGAAAGTGGTGAAAAATTGCGCTGAATTTGAAATACGAGTAGCTTAGAAGATACTTACGGCTCTCATTAATCTTGTGAACTAATCGAAACTTTGATTAGAGCTGTAGTTTTGGAGGTATAAACAGATTTATACCACTTTCGAGTAATGTGCCTTCAAAAATCGGGAACCTGTAGGCTTATTACCTAACTCGCTCACGATCGCCATCGTGCTCGTTTTGACAGTTCTTGTATGAATGTGACAGCTAGCTGATTCCGATGCCAATTGTCAGCCCATACATGAACTGTCAAAATGAACACGATGGCGATTGCGAGCGAGTTAGGTAATAAGCCTACAGGTCTCGCTTGGTCTCACCTCACGACGTAGGCGCCGATGCCGATAGCGCGGCACGTCACTATAGATATAGTTACTACGTCTTCGTACGCCTGCGCAGTCTCGCCGGCTATCAGACCAGCATCGCGTAAGCACTCCACACCCAAACCGTCCTCCTTGCCTGTTGACAATAGTACATTACTGTCTAGGCCAGGGAGTAGGCAATTGCTGGCTGAGTATTGGTTTGAACGGACGAGCTTGCGAGTCCTTTTAATAATACGAAGCCAGCAATGCTATTCTGGCCGAGGCAAGTATAGTGCTTTTCTCAAAAATCTAAAATAAAACAACAACAAAAATAAATGAAAAAAAATAGTGAAAAGTGTGCTTTGCCGCCTTTTTCTATCAATGGCATTTGAAGAGAGTATTTTTCTACTCAGAACACCCAAAGCTATTTCAGACACAGATAAACACGTTGTCGTACTAGCTTTTTTTTTAATTTGGTGTTTTAAGTCTTGTGCCTTTATTTTATAATGGTGATTTGCGTTTTTAAAAAGTTAATAACTAGACAGTAATGTAATTTGTATGCAACATTACTGGAGAGTTTAGCGCGACAGTAATGTTTTTTTTTTTAAATTTTTGGACTGACCGGCAACAATTAACTTCCTGTTCTGATATGTAGTTAATAATGACGACTTTAACGGAAATTTTTGAGAAAAACACATACATTCAAGTCACTAAGAAAGCTATGTCGTATGTGTATTAAACTAGGTATTAGGTAGGTATATTGTTAAGCTTATGGATTTCCGATTTAATTTTTTTTTCATTTACTGTTTATTTGCAGGCTAGCGACGTCGAAGTTCCTAAAACGTTACAATAGTGTGCCTGTGGGGACGGAAGCGATAGATGCCCTCAATAAAGCATATACTTATTTACTTATTTACACCGATGTCAATGATCTTGTACTGCGACTCGCCCACGTCTAGCTTGCTGTACCCTCTGGTACAGCTACTCGTACCACTGTTGCAACAACTCACCAATGATGTCAGTGATCTTGTACCGCGGCTTAGCTTGCCGTACCCACCGGTATAGCTACTTGTACCCATGTTGTATTAACTCGCCGATGGTGTCAGTGATCTTGTACCGCGGCTTAGCTTGCTGTACCCTCCGGTACAGCTACTCGTACCACTGTTGCAACGACTCACCAATGATGTCAGTGATCTTGTACCACGACTTAGCTTGCTATACCCTCTGGTACAGCTACTCGTACCACTGTTGCAACGACTCACCAATGATGTCAGTGATCTTGTACCGCGACTTAGCTTGCTGTACCCTCCGGTACAGCTACTCGTACCACTGTTGCAACAACTCACCAATGATGTCAGTGATCTTGTACCGCGACTCGCCCTCGTCGTCGATCAGCTGAGTCTTCACCGCGCCGAGCGGCCCCAGCTTGCTGTACCCTTCTGGCGTAAGGTACAGGTACTTGAAGCCGCGCTCCGGACGCTCAGCATCGATCCAGGCCACGTTGAATGCTGCTTTCACCTCTTCGGCTACTCCGATGCGGGCGCCGGAGTTTACGCTCATGTAAATCTGTAATAGAGTAGAATATGTATAATTTTTGGTTACTGTAAACTATTTAATTAATTTATGTGTTTTTTTTTTCAGTTACACATAAGTCGGGTTCTATCTATTTATTGCTTTGTTTACGTAAAAGTTTATGGATTATGTAGTATATTTTATCTGTGTATCGTTTCGTGAGTTATAGACGGTTCTGGCTGAAAATCAGTGCTGCAGGTGTCTAACACCTCAGCGTAATGCTGAGCCAGCGACCGTTTCTCTTTTGCGAAGACACACACAACGCTCATGATCAATTTGTCATGTCTTGATTATTTTCTATAAAATTGCGTATATTCTCTTATATTTGTGTGTCTTGCAAAAAGGAATAAATGTCTTCTTTCTTTCTCTCTCTTTCTTTCTATTATGGTAATTACTATGGACTTGGCAACAGCCTTGATTTAGATCATTCATATGAAAATTCCAATTCACTTTGGCTTCGGGAGTAATTCCCATCTTCCAACCTGTAGGTTTATTACCTAACTCGCTCGCAATCGCCATCGTGTTCATTTTGACAGTTGATGTATGAGCTGACAATTGGCATCGGAATCGGCTAGCTGTCACATTCATACAAGAACTGTCAAAATGAACACGATGGCGATTGCGAGCGAGTTAGGTAATAAGCCTTCTGCCTCAGGTTGGATAGTGGGAACAAAGAGCGTTTCCACTATGTTGATATAGATTAAGTAAGTAATGGATAACTGTTATCGGCTTTATATAATGTAACCGATTATGTTTCCCTGTATTATGTGTATGGCTGTTGTTATCCTGAATAAAGAAAAAGAAAATTTCTTCCCATCTTCCAACCTGTACTGAATACTTTCAACATGAAACTACCGTGAGACTTAATCATAATTACACATAAAAGGATCACTCACGTATAAAAAGTCGAAAAAGGACTGTTGGCGACAGACAATCTTTTTTATGTTCTTATATTTTGTATTGTCTATTAAAAAAAGTATATTTTTTGTTTGCTTCATTATATGTGTCAAAGTGTTTTCCTAATGCCATGTGTGATATTCTTAAATAAATAATATGATTTTAACAAGGACTACGAAATAGTCCAAAACATGTCGAGCATCACTCGACTTTTTATACGTGAGTTATCCGTTTCTGTACTAAATAGGGTAATTGTGCATAGTCAAGTAGTTGGTATGTTTATACGTGTATATTTATGTAGGTTTGTACATTTGTCTGTATCTAGTGACAGACAACGGAAGCGACTTTGTTTTATACTATGTAGTGAAGTGATGGTGATGACTTAACAGCTTACCCTCGGGATTTTGAGCTCCCTAGCGTACTGGGAGGCCCTGTAGAAGACCCAGTCTTCTTGGGGGCCAAACGACCCCATGTAGTATGTCAAGTCGTTGGCTATGACGATGATGTCCCGGCCCTTGGGGCACTCCGGGGTGAACAGCGTCAGGCGCCAAGCCACCATGCCGACCTGCGGATAAAATGACAGATCTAAATAAGTGTACGAAAATTAGAACACATAGAAAAATCCGAAAAGTATAGCTACAGCTGGGTGGGAATCTAACCCGGATCGCCGTCATTCCGTGACGCGTGCTATACAGTTTGACAACAAAAATAATGCTCCACGATGTACCTGCGCAGTAGACCAATTTTAGTAGCGCGGGAAATTACGATACACCAATGATAAAATAGAATTCTACGCGCGCTAAACTCTGGCGCTGTTATTGGTCGATCGATTTCGTACCAACATGGCGGCCGGGCCGTGCGCCAATGCCGCCATAGATTATTTACACGTTCGGCTACCATCGGAAACTGGTCTGCGCTTCTCTGCGCAAACGAATACTGCCGATGCGCATTATATTTGTTGTCAAACTGTACCCCTACACCACCCATAGCAGGTGGGAGAGCCTTCGAATTTTTCTATCTGTTACTAGCTGTCACGTAACCTTGTTGCTATGCGAATTTTTGTCGCCAAGCGTCTGTTTGAATGATGTGTCTGTACGAAACAATTACAAACTCCCGTGGAACTACTGCTCACCAGGGACGAGAGAAGGTGCTGTTCAAATGATAAGCACTATCAATTGAATCAATAATTTTTTATGTTTACTTTTACGGTTTTACCGTTACAAATTAATTCTCTAAACGACAGTGAAAATTAAAACACAGAAAAATCCGAAAAGTAAAGCTACGGCCGGGAATCGAACCCGGATCCTCGTCATTCCGTGACGCGTGCTACCCTACACAACCCATAGCAGATTTATAAACAAAATACATATTTCTATGCCGGTCTGGGAGCAAAGAAACAAACATAGAACGTACCAGTCGCTTCTCCTCTCGCGCAGATTGTAAATGGACGAAAATTGTACGAACCATGTTGTAGGCGATGCGGCTAGCAACCCATCACTATTTTGATTCCGCTTTCGACTTATATGCTATGAGTTTTCGGTGAGGGAAAACATCATGCGGAAACCTGCACAATCCGCACTGCGTACGCGTGGGAACTACAGCCCAAGCACTCACATTCTGAGAGGCTTGAGCCCAGCAGTGGGACTTATCACAAAGGCTGGAGGCGGAGCACATGCGGACATGCTGGTCTGGGAGTAAATAAAAAACAGAATTTACCAGTTGCTTCTCTTCCCGCGCAGATGGTAAAAGCCCATCGAGGGGCGAAAGTAGATATCATGTTATAGGCGATGCGGCTAGCAACTCATCACTATTTCGAATTCCCTTTCCACCTATACGCCGTTAATCGTGCTAAACGTGGCCTTGAGGTTTTGTTACCTTAGGCTCTGTCTATCCCGTAAGGGATACAGACGTGATATTATGTAAGCATGTATGGAGACGCAGATGACTCACCGTATTCTGTCCAGGCAGTCTCGTGACCTCCACCACTCTCCGTTCGCCTTCAGGTTCCACCACCAGCTCGACCGAAGACATCACATTATCAGGAGCAGGACCTGAAGAGAAGACACATAGTCAAATTGGTGGTACATTCTCCTTATCATTTCCTTCCATGCTGGTCTGGGAGTAAAGAAAAAAACATAGAATTTACCAGTTGCTTCTATCCCGCGCATGGTAAAAGCCCACCGAGGGAATGATTTCTGTGTGTCTACTCTTGCTTAATAATAATAAATAAATAATACTTATGTCCTATTAATCGTTCAAAGGTTAACTGGAAGAGATCCCTTATAGGGATAAGTTCGCCTTTGTGCATGTGTGTTATTGTCCTGTATTCATATTTTTCTTGAGTTTTATGTACAGTCAAGGGCAAAGATATGTAAACACCACTGAGTGTCAAAAAGCATGGTCATCTAAATGGTCATAAATTTGGCAACATACAAAAGTACATAAATTAGTATACATGATTTGAGAGATAACTATGTATACAACATTTGCAATATTATGTCCTCATGTATTAGGCCATAAACTTAGAAACACCGTAAAGTTCAAAAATATGTATACACTGTGACGGATGTCACATGTTTGCGTGACATTAGTTTAAACACGTTTGTACGTGTTTCTCTTGGGCAGATTGGTCACGTCAGTCTGATTAGATTAAGAAGAAGATTGTTAAGTAGGATCGGTACAGTTTAGTATATAAGCACGCATTTGTTATATTAAAAATCAGATTTGAAATAGACTGCAAAAGTTGTTTCTATCTCCACCACTATAATAATTACCAGCAACAACCCTGCTGGTAAATACACTATTTAACCATTAATTATGTATCTAATATGATAACCAAAAATATGTAAACAATCCAAAATTCTATTAACACAACTCTATTGTCAGGAGCTTATGAACGTATTTGCGTAACATCGAACTCTGTAATCTTAATGTAATCAGCCAACCACTTGAAGCTTCAAGTCGTATACAACAACTGCTATTCCAAACTCTTTAACTGATCATTACTCTATTTATTTTAAATCATGTCATGTGCCCACAATCTTGCTAAATGTGGCCTGTAGGTTGTAGGTACCTGTTACCATAGACTCTGTCTACCCCGTAAGGGATAAAGACGTGATTTGTGCATATGTATGTGCATGTGTCATGTGTCACTTTTGGATTTTTTAATTCCATTTGACTTACCGTTTCTTATGGTTTATCTGGCGGCTTTTCATTAATTTTGAAGGAGAAAATGTATCGTTTAAGCGATCATTTAAAACATAGGATTGTTGCTATATGCGAGGAAGGTATATCCGTGCTTGATATAGCTCTGCTGACGAATTAGGCATCACGGTAATAAATATTAAACATGTTAATAATAACGTACTATAGAAAATATTACTCTCTAATCACTTTGTCTTAAGTTTAAGGAGTGGTTTTCTTTATTATACAGTTATTTTAAGTATACTTTGCCTTTTATTAAGTAAAAAAGTGGACTTGTAATGGCTGAAATGATGATGATGATGATGGTGATGAAGTAAAAAAAATTGAAAATAGCGTGAATCGCCAATTACTGTATGATTTGATATTGACGACACGGATGGCTCAGTGGTGAAGCAACCGTTTTCTGAGTCGAAGGTCCCGGGGTCGAGACCCGGCCAGGGTAATGTTTGTGTGATCAACTTGAATATTTGTGCTTGGGTCATGGATGTTCTACATACATACATACATACGATATACATATATCACGTCTTTATCCCTTACGGGGTAGACAGAGCCTGAGGAAACAAAACCTTAAGGCCACGTTTAGCATGATTGTAGGCGTGTAGGTGGAAAAATTAATCAAAATAGTGATGGGTTGCTAGCCGCATCGCCTATAACATGATTCCAAAGAATTTCGCCCATTCCCTCGATGGACTTTTACCATCTACGCGGGACGAGAAGCAACTGGTACATTCTATGTTTTTCTTATACATACATACATTCACACATACATACATACATACGTACATTCTATGTTCTATATATTTAAGTATGTATTTATTTATATAGGTATGTATATCGTCATCTACTCGTAACTAGTAGATACCCATAACACAAGCCTTCTTGAGTTGTCCCTGAATTTACCTAGCGTTTTCATCTTCAATCAAAATCAACGAAATCTGAATCTGTAAAATCTATTAAACATGCCGATTGATAACGTCGTGGTGACAGGTCAAAACATGCGACAAACATATGCAATGACAAGTCTGTACTGTTTTCGTGAATTGTCAAAACATACTTTACAAATTTGTTTCGTGTGACTAGGCCGTAAAGTTGATATTCGCAGATTACATTTTGTATACATATTTTTGTGGCAATTACTGAATCTATATTTAATTACATAAGTATGACTATAATATTTTGCATTATTTGCAGGATACTAATAATGGAATTTTGATTGTATACAAGTTTTTGGACTTGCCAGGTACATATTTATGTTGCCAGTGTAGTTTGCATATTAATTCCCATTTGAATGAGTATATATCTTTTTAACTTTATATGATTACTTATTTTCTTTCACATTACTTGCATATATATCTTTGCCCTTGACTGTACAATAAAGAGTTATACATACATACATACATACATGAGCGGAAGTTTTAGTAATCATGTTATAGGCGATGCTAGCAACCCATCACTATTTTGATTACCCTTTCCACCATTACGCCCTTAATCATGCTAAACGTGGCCTTAAGCTTTTGTTACCTTAGGCTCTGTCTACCCCGTGTATGTACATGTAACGCGACGTGAGATAGATGGACGAAAAAAAACACTTTTACATACATACATACATACATACATACACAAATCACGTCTTTATCCTTAACTAGCCTTCCGTCCGCAGCTTCGCCCGCGATAAATTAATTTTCCCGTAGGAAAAGGTATTTTCCCGCGGTAAAAAGTAGCCTATGTCACTCAGTGATAATGCAGCTTTCTAACGGCAAAATAATTTTTGAAATCCGTCCAGTAGTTTCGGAGCCTATTCAATTCAAACAAACAAACAATCAAATCTTTCCTCTTTATAATATTAGTATAGATGGGGTAGACAGAGCCTAAGGTAACAAGACCTAAAGGCCACGCTCAGCATGACTGGGCGTTTAGATGAAAAGGGGTAATCAAAATATCACTTCTAAAGCTTGTTAATTACCTTCAACGCTGCCGTCCTCTATGCACTCGCGCCATCTCTTTTCCACCATCTGCCGGAACATGTCCGGCATGTCGTACACGTATGTCGTGCCCTGCGACGTCGCCTGCGCACAAGGAACAAGTATGCACTAGCGGTTGCCCATAACACGCTAAACAGGCACTTAAGGGGCCGTCCATTGTCCATAGTCATGTGATGTTTTTTAGCACTTTTAACCCCCCCCCCCCCCCCCCCCCTTGGTGATACGTGGTGAGGTTTAAAACTATCCCCCCTGCCCCATCCAAAATCACGTGTATTTTTAGTACCTACAAAGAATTTTAAAATTTTTGGAATATTATCTTTAAATACATAAGGGTTCGTTGCCTGGCAACGGCTAGTCAAGGTCACACTGCACGTCGCTTTTCGGTTTAAAAATCACGCGTTTGACGCATAAATAAATACACGTGATATCTTACTACTCCCCCCGCCCCTATTGTGATGTTTCGTGATTTTTGCCGAACCCCTCCCCCCCTGTCGGAGCCTCGCGTGATTAATGGACGGCCCCTAAACATAATAAGTATAAAGAACGATCCCTCCTGCCCAGAATTGGCATTGTTCATTTTTTTTAGTATGCTCCAATTCGAAAACCATTTCGAGGAAAACAATCAACTATCCGATTTATCTTGTCCGATTTCAAAAATACTTTATGATTGCAGGTATTTTTGTAAAAGTACTTTGAACCTTTGTTTGACCGAACGACCGGGTTTTTAGACAGAATCCAGTATCGAATGTTTGCCACAAAAATGAAAAAAAAAAGTTTGGCTACGGCAACTGTCACGTGTCACTGTCAAATCTAACAAAACCATAGACAAAGCCCTTTTCTTTATAGCCAGCCGAACGAAGGCGATTGGGATTATGTCTAAATTCACGAATTATCAAACAGCGAAAAAATATTTATTATTAATTAACAAAGCTACGTAAAAGCATAATATTCAAATTAGTTGCTTGAAATAGTCCATTTTATCAAATAAAGGTGTTAAAAGCACAGCTTAAAAAAAATGAACAATGCCAATTCGCTTGTCGCTATCCGTCGGGACTGAAATCTTTGTACCAAATTACATTAAAATCGGTTCAGTGCTTCAGGCGCGAAATGAAATCCCGCAAACTTAACTATCCCCTACACCTCACAAAACATTGACGCGTTTCGATCCCTCTACGGGATCATCCTCATAGATAGAGTAGCAGAGTATGGAAATGGGCCCCCGCTAAGTATAGGCTGATTCAATAGTACAGTAGCGGTCGCAAAGTAGGGGATAACCGGCCGAGTAGTTATAGATGGTCGAGTGTTAACGAGGCCATCTAGAGATACGAGGCCAAGGCCAAAAAACTCAAAAAAAGTAATGCTTAGTTTCTAGATATTAAAAGTAAACTTGACAAAACAAAACTGCAAAATGCAGCAATTTTTTTTCTTTTTTACTGCTGAACGCCAAGATGCTGTGTCACAAAAATGTGTCGAACGGAAATTACAAAGAGTACATTGCCAGCTTAGGCCTGCAATGTTGTATGCGATCCCATTAACGACCTCTTGTCTAGCCGCACCTGGAACGTGACACTTCGCATCCTAATATAAGGAACATAACATCAATATTAAATTGCATGTTTGAAAAAAATATTTAAAACTTTACTCACCAAGAACCTCTTCTGCTGAAGATAATCCTTGGTAACGTATGGTGTAGAGATTGGCAGTCCGTGCATCGGACCTTGACGCGTACCAAACGACTGGAACATTATCTGTGAAAGAAAAAGTAGATTAACGCCGAGACCTGGAAAGTAGCCAATTGCTGGACGAGCAACTTGTTTAAAACGAACCGCAGGTGAGTATTTATTAAAGTTACGAATCCAGCAATCGCTCTTACAGCTGAGGCAGATATAATGTTTTTATTAAACACTAGCTGTTGCCCGCAACTTCGTCTGCATAGAATTCGTTTATCGCTATCCCGCAGGAATTACACAATTTTCCGGGATAAAAAGTAGCCTATGTGTTATTCCAGACTATAACCTATCTATGTTCCAAATTTCATCCAGGTCTGTCCAGCCGTTCTGGCGTGAAAGAGTAACAAACATCCAAACATACTCACAAACTTTCACATATTATAATACTTGCTGTTGCCCGCAACTTCGTCTGCATAGAATTCGTTTATCGCTATCCCGCAGGAATTACACAATTTTCCGGGATAAAAAGTAGCCTATGTGTTATTCCAGACTATAACCTATCTATGTTCCAAATTTCATCCAGGTCTGTCCAGCCGTTCTGGCGTGAAAGAGTAACAAACATCCAAACATACTCACAAACTTTCACATATTATAATATTAGTAGGATTGAGAAGGAATGAAAATAATTTTTACACTAGACTTCTTAAGTTTCTAAACGTCAGTGAAAATAAGAACACATAGAAAAATCCGAAAAGTAAAGCTATGGCCGGGAATCGAACCCGGATCCCCGTCATTCCGTGACGCGTGCTATACCCCTACACCACCCATAGCAGGTAGTCTTCGAATTTTTCTACCCGTTACTAGCTGTCACGTGACCTTTTGTTACTATGCGATTTTTTGTCGCCAAGCGTCATCTGTTTGAATGATGTGTCAGCACGACACAATTACAAACTCCCGTGGAACTACTGCTCACCAGGGACGAGAGAAGGCGCTGTTTTTCAGGTGATAAGTGAAACTTCCTCGCAACTTAGGTGGTTAAGGTGCCGCCTTATTTCTTAAGTTTTTTTTAAGTATGTATGTATGTAAACTCTTTATTGTGCAAAATAAACAAGACAAATACAATTGACAAACACTGAGATACATGCACAAAGGCGGACTTATCCCTTTAAGGGATCTCTTCCAGTCAACCTTTGAGTGGATGAAAGGAGTATTATATTAGGGATGGACGAGTGAGTTTAAAAATTGCAAACACTGAGAGCCACAATACATAACTTTACCGAATATAATACATAAACTCCTAAAACCTACCAGTCAATAAACTACTTTATACTATCTATAATATATATCAATAAAATATACTACATAAAATAAATAAATAAAGAGCGCAATAAACAAAGGAATATTTACCATTGATTTAAGAAGGTGGTGCGAGCCACATCTTCTTCAAACCTTCCCTGAACGATACTATGGAGGGAGATTGCCTGATGGAGGTTGGTAAGCGATTCCACAGCCTAGTCGAGTGTACAGTAAAGGATTTCGAATAAGTTTTGGAAGAGGAAGAAGGACAGGCCAAAAGGAGATTAGAGTTGGATCGCAATCGATCGATCGATTAAGTCATCTGTCACCGTAAGCTATTTGAGACATTGATAAAAACGTTAGATTATTTATTATTTAAATTCTATGTATTAATCAAACCCAACGAAACGCTGACGTATCCCGGAAAATTACTGAAAACCCTTGTATAATATAGATGGCGCATGAACTTTCTGGCCATATTAAACATTAAAATACGACTTACCACACCGATTTTGGGATCGGAGACCTCTTCGTAAGTGTAGACATCTAGCGTGTACCCGGAGCCGTTGGAGAGGCAAAGCCGCACGTTCTTGGTAGGAGCCCCGGGTCCTGAAAAAATCACCATCATCAGCTCTATACAAAGTATTGTACGGCTCTGAGGGATGTAGCCAGTACTATAGCAAAGATAGATAGATAGATAGATAGATAGATCGTTTATTTGATACTGCAATACACACAATCAAGTTAAAAATAACAATAAAAAAGAAAAACAAGAAATTACATATTAGACTTAACTTATAAGTATTTTGTTGTGTGCGTTGCAGCAGTACAAAATGGCCATGGCTCAGTAAGTAAGTAAGTTATTTATTTGTGATACACAGGTAAATTACATAGGATCTACAATAAATACAATTAGGCTGCTCTGTGATCTACCATAGAGGTGTACAAATATTAAACTTAAAGACTAAAACACTATCCAATACAAAAGCCAAGAGAATGTGTCATAACAATAGAATTTATAATAGCAATAGGCACAAAATATTAATTAACAACAAAAAATAAAAAAATTAAATAAAATTTTTTATTTTTTATTTTATTTAAATTATTAATTATTAACAGTGGTCAACATTCAGAATTTAAAGTACAGCAAACTAATACTTGCATACATCACGTCTTCATTCCTTACGGGATAGACAGAGCCTAAGGTAACAGGTACCTACAGGGCCACGTTTAGCAAGATTGTGAGCGTATAGGTGGAAAATGGAATCAAAATAGTGACGGGTTGCTAACCGTATCGCCTATAACATGATTCCTATTTTCGTCCATATCCTCGATGGGCTTTTACCAGCGCGGGAAGAGAAGCAACTGGTACATTCTATGTTTTTTCTTTGCTCCCAGACCAGCATGGAAGTTTTCCTGTATTTTACTGTATTTTATTTGGAAAAAATGTCTTTCTGCCAAATTTCTTGCGGCGCACTCTTCTTGGCAATGATGGTCTTTCCGAATGCGCTGGTAGTTTCAAAAAAGACATGTAAAACAGCCCTTGGCGGCCAATTTGCAAAAATAAAATTATGATTTTATTCGAGATGTACGGGATCTTGGCGCTCTGTGCCAAACTTTCATCTAATTAATGAAATATCATATAGATTTATAACCGTATTTGATTTCAAACTTTTTAACCGACTTCAAAAAAAAAGGAGGTTCTCAATTCGCCTGTATTTTTTTTTTAATACTCAATCATTTATTCACAAGAACATAATTATGGTTATGGTTTTTATGTTTGTTACCTCATAACTTTCGACTGGGCGAAGCGATTTTAATGATTCTTTTTTTATTTGAAAGCTGGTGCTTCCCGTGTGGTCCCATTTCAATTTGGCCCAGTTCTGGCAATGGCACCCATGAGAAAATCATATAAGTCTGAAGTTAGCGTTAAGTCTGTCTCATATGAGCAGCACGTTTAGTACCCACATTTAGAAAAAAATGTTAGTGTACTTCAGATTCACTAAAAATGTACCTATCAAATATTATAAATAATATAAAAGTCGTTTTTTTTTGTTAAATTTTTTGTTTATTATCTTTTAATATTCTAAGCTACAGCAGCCATGCCTTCGGAGGCAGCTGTACAGGTAATGACACAAAGAGACACTCGTTTCTTCCGATCCATCTTAAATTCTAAAAACAAATCGTTAATATATGCATTACCTACCAGCGAGTCGGTTTGTATATACAAACTTTTACATATAACTCAAGTAGAACGTAGACACATTGTAGAATTGTCGCTTCGCTTTTAACGCGTCGTGCAATAACAGCGCCATCTCTGTTCGAGTTTCGACAATGTTTCTGTGGTCGCGCTCTTATATGGCGACTGACCGTCCTATCTTATTAAGTACATGCTTGCTGTCACAGTGTAACTTACCGATGCGCAGTGTGAACCGTATCTCAGCTTGGAGCACCCTCAGCTTCCAAAGTCTTGGTCCGTAGCGCATCACCATACCTAACACCGATTCCTCGATCTGCAAACAAGAATTGCATTCAACAATACGGCACCAGCTTCTGACTGCGACGTCGTCAACGTAGAATAGGAGATTGATATATTTTTCGTTTGGGGGCGTCCATTAATTACGTGAGGTATTCAGGGGGGGGGGGGGGGGAGGGGGTCGAGCCGAATCTTACTAAATCTCACTTGGGGGAGAGGGGGGTCTTGGCAAATATCACGTAGTTTTTTTTTGCAGAAAATGGTGTAAAACTGCGTGAAAATTAAGTTGAATTAATAATTAAAATGACAGCAATATTTGCATATACTAGTCCTTGCTAGTCTTAAAAAGTAATTAAACAAATTGTGTTATGTTTTTTAATAAATCCAATACTTTTATACCCAAAGTACAAGTTTTGAAAAATCTCACGTGAGATTGGGGTAGGAGGGGAGGGGGTCGAGAAAAATCTTACGACATCTCACCAAGAGGGGAGGGGGGTCAAAAATCCTTAAAAATGCCTCACGTAATTAATGGACGCCCCCTTTGATTTTACAGCAATAAAATTTCGAAAAGTAACGCTATGACTGGGAATCGAATCCGGATCCTCGTCATTCCGTGACGCGTGCTATACCCCTACACCGCCCATTGCAGGTGGATAAGCGTTCGATTTTTTCTATCTGTTGCTAGCTGTCACGTGACCTTGTTACTATGCGATTTTTGTCGCCAAGCGTCATCTGTTTGAATGATGTGCCTGTACGACACAATTACAAACTCCCGTGAAACTACTGCTCACCAGGGACGAGAGAAGGCGCTGTTTTTCAAATTATAGGTAATTATTGCAGAATATACTGTCAACATCCGTTCTTAAGTCTAATTCTAAGCGGACAAAGTCGCAGGCAGAAGCTAGTATTATTTACGTATATTCAAGAATAAATATTTCTTTAGTAAATATAGCAAGTAATTTAAAATATTTGAATCTATACCTTTTGTGTCTATAACGTGTAATTTTATACGAAACGAGGTAGCCCCACACGTTTCTTACCTTAGACGGATCCATGATGACAGTAGGTCCAAAGTTGAGGAATATGTGGTTGCAGTCCGTCCTCTTAGCTAGAGGGTGTGAGAAAGCCACTTCCAGCTCGTCCATCGCTTCTAACAACACCCTGTAGATAAAGAAATATACATAAATCATACATCCTGTCTTTATCCCTTGCAGGATAGACAGAGCCTGCGGTAACAAGACCTTAGCGTGATTGTGGGCGCATAGGTGCAAAGGGGGATCAAAATAGTGAAGGGTTGCTAGCCACATCACCTACAACATGATTCCTAAGACTTTTGCCTATTCCCTCGATGCGCTCCATGGGAATTTATTGAAAAAAATCTCTAAAAAACATCTTTCATTGAAATACAGTATTTGGTTTAATATGCGAAAGTAACTCTGTCTGTCTGTTACCTTTTTACGATTAAACTGCCTGACCGAGTTCATTGAAATTTGAGTCCCGGGGAAGGACATAGGATAGTTTTTATCCCGGAAAATTGCAGTTCTGCCGGGACAGGGATAAGCGAGTTCTGCTTAGACGGAGTCGCGGGCAACAGCTACGTAGTAGTAGTTTAATAAATATTCTATGTTTTTTTTTCTATGAATTGAATTTATATGAAAATTTTGTTTTCGAAATAGGGGGACAACGACTGACTGACCTTTCACCCTCATTCTGCAGATACTCGAAGCTGGCCTCCTTGGTGATCAGGTCCTGGTGTCTGATGATGGAGCGGATGAAGAACCGGTAGTCGGTCACCTCCTGGCCCTTCTTGACCTTGAAAACATAAGGAAATCAGAATAAGACTCTTTCATTTTCAACATCTACATAGATTGATCTTTAGTAATTGACCAGTAGACTTTATACATCTCTACCATAGACTAGTATAATTTAAGGTATCTACTTAACTTGGGCACTTATACATCTCTTTTACAAATGTGTGGGGAGTGCTACGACAGAGTGATCTCTCTCCAGGCAGATGTTATGCCTGGGGACCGAAGTCCGAAGGAAGAGAGTTGAGAGTTGTATTTATGCAGCCGCATTGAGAAACTTCGATAGCGGCATGTAGAACGATGTGACAGCTGTCATTAGAACTGGCGCTAGCTACAGTTTGACAACAAAAATAATGCTCCACGATGTACCTGCGCAGTATACCAATTTTAGTAGCGCGGGAAACTCTGGCGCTGTTATTGGTCGATCGATTTCGTACCAACAATGGCAAAATCGTGTAAGCGGGACAGAGCTAAGAATGCAAAGCAAGCAATACTCTGCCAGTTGCGCTTGCAAATAAAGTTCAATATAGATTATTTACACGTTCGGCTACCATCGGAAACTGGTCTGCGCTTCTCTGCGCAAACGAATACTGCCGATGCGCATTATATTTGTTGTCAAACTGTACTCGTGTGTCGTAGTAGTTATGTAGAGGCCTACTAGTGTACTACTAGGTGGCGCTAGGGTCGCAACAAATCCTACTAATATTATAAATGTGAAAGTTTGTGAGAATGTTTGAATGTTTGTTACTCTTTCACGCCCAAACGGCTGGATAGATCTGGATGAAATTTGGAACATAGATAAATTATGGTCTGGAATAGCACATAGGCTACTTTTTATCCTGGGAAATTGCGTAATTCCTGCGGGATAGCGATAAACGAATTCTATGCAGACGAAGTTGCGGGCAACAGCTAGTGTATTATAAGTTAAGCAGAATTTAAGTATTGTAGTAGCTAAATGTGGTTTTAACCGACTTCATAAAAAGGAGGATTGTTATTTTTGGAGTCGGTGTCAGCCAAGGAAACACTACAATATGCCTGGCAATAATAATACGAGAATACTTTAATAAATATTTTTTTACAAATTAACTTTTATACCCAAGCACATCTCACCTATAACTATGTAGGTATGTAGTTGCAAGCCTACGTTGCCTGACACCGACTCCAGAAATAACAATAATTGTAACAACATAAGATAGACCGTACCTACATATTGATAAGTAGAAAAAGTAAGTTGATTATTAAGTTGTAGAAGAATATGTAATTATTTTTTTCTTTTTAGTGCATATTAGTTTGGTTTGGAATAGTTTCTTTTTGCAGTCGTTTTTTTTTTGTTAAAATTTTTGTTTATAATTTGAAAAAATGACTTTCTGCCAAGCTTCTTGCGGCGCATTCTTCTTGGCAATGACGGTATTTCCGAATGCGCTGGTAGTATCAAAAAAAGACATGTAAAACAGCCCTTGGCGGCCAATTTGCAAAATAAAGTTTTGTATTTTGACGGACCTTGTATATCAGAGCTTATCGGGTCGTAGGACCTCGCGCCAGGTCCTCATCACGACAGCCTACCTTGGCCTTGCCCAGATACAGGTGCATCTTCTGGTTGCTGGTCGGCAGCGCCTCCAGCTCGTAGCTCCTCATCCGGTACAGTTCCAGCTGGAAGGCGGACGCTGGCTCCAGATGCCTGTAGATCGTGTCTTCGATGAAGTCGTTGCGGGCGCGGTACGTGAAGAATTTCGGGAACTGACGTCTGTGGAGAACAGTTCAGAATTAAACATCAATGGGTGGATTCTGAGGAGGCCAGTGCCCGGCAGTGGGACGTAGGGATGATGATGATGATGGGTGGATCAACTATTTGTTCCAAATTCAAAACTTTGCAAATTGGTCACCAAGGGCTGTTTTACGTGTCTTTTTTTAAACTACCAGCGAAAAGACCGTCTTTGCCAAGAAGAACGCGCCGCGAGAAACTTGGCAGAAAGAATTTTTTTCAAAATAAAATAAATTTGCACATACACACACACACACACACACACATACATAAATCACATCTTTATCCCTTACGGGGTAGACAGATCCTAAGGTAACAAGACCTGAAGGCCACGTTTAGCATGATTGTGGGCGTATAAGTGGAAAGGGGAATCAAAGTAGTGATGGGTTGCTAGCCGCATCGCCTATATCATGATTCATATGCCCATTCCCTCGATGGGCTTTTACTATCTGCGCGGGTAGAGAAGCAACTGGTACATTCTATGTTTTTCTTTGCTCCCCGACCAGCATGGAAACATTTAAATAAATAAAATAATAAATTTGCAACAGTATTTAAATTAACTTATAATACATAGGTACTATCAAATGAATCAAGAAATTTTATTTCTTGATTTTTATGTTTTACTTTTTCGGTTTTACCGTTAGAAATTAAATTTCTAAATGTCAGTGAAAATTAGAACACATAGAAAAATCCGAAAAGTAAATCTATGGCCGGGAATCGAACCCGGTATCGGGGTGGTATTTATAAAAGGGATGTATGTATAAGGTACCCAAGTTAAGTAGGTACCTTAAATTATATTAGTCTATAGTAGAGATGTATAAACTTTCTACTGGTCGAAATGAAACAAAATATACGAAAAGAAAGAAAAAAAAACTGATAAAAATAATTTAACTTGGTGTGAGGTGTTTATTCCATGCTGGCCTGAGTAAAAAAAATAGAATGTACCAGTTGCTTCACTGTCCGCACTGATGGTAAAAGCCCATCGATGGAATGGGCGAAAATTTTAGGAATCATGGTTAGGCGATGCGGCTAGCAACCCATCACTGTTTTGATTCCCCTTTCCACGCGCCCACAATCATGCTAAACGTGGCCTTAAGGTTTTGTTACCTTAGGCTCTGTCTACCCCGTAAGGGTTGAAGACGTGATTTGTGTGTGTGTATGTATTCCAGGGTAAATTTGGTCATTTCATTCTGTACGGCATCAGTTTCATACTGTTTTAATACAGCTTCTAATCTATTATTCCGCAACGCCGTACAAAAATCATGCGACAAGGGGACAAAATCGAGAGTTGCAACCCCCTCCCTTTCCGTGGTCCGGGGGGTGATTTGAAAAAGTACGGTTTCGGTTCCAAAACATGCAATTTTTTTTTTTGGACTTGGGCCTGTAGTCTAGTAGGCAAGCTTACTAATGTTACTGACGGCACTGTATGTCTGTGTTACTCACTTGATCAGGGACATGAAGGTGACGCGACGCACCCTCTTCTGGTGCAGCTCGGCGCGGTGCGCGCGGCAGAAGCCGCCGAAGCGCCGAGCGAGCGCCACGTCGTCCGACTCGCCGTTGTCGCGCACGCCTATCATCAGGATGTGGATCGGCTCCAGGTCCTGGGGGAGACGCGGCACGTGCACAATACATACGGCTGCTGGATCATTTTAAATTTATGGTGTGTACAGAATAAGTTTTTTTTTTTTTATATGAATAGGAAGGCAAACGAGCGAGTGGGTCACCTGATGGTAAGTGATCACCACTGCCCATAGACACCCGCAACCCCGGAGGGATTGTAGATGCGTTGCCAACCTAGAGGACTAAGATGCAATGCCTCTTGTGCCCTTAATTTCCCCGGCTGTCTTACTCTCCACACCGGAACACAGCAGTGCAAGCACTGCTACTTAGCGGCAGGATTAGCGAGTAAGATGGTGGTAGCGATCCGGACGGACCTTGCACAAGGCCCTACCACCCGCTGGTTTGCCGCCCGTTTTGATTCTGCTGGTGTCTACGAATAATAATAAGTCAAGAAGCTTAACTAAGCCCGAAAAATCATTCCACGCGAAGTGAACCGCAAGGGGCGTGGCTTAAAATATGTACCGCGCGGCGAATTAGTTCAGCCGGGACGCTCGAGCCGTTATCGTGACGTTATCATTGTATTTTTGCGCTAATACATTAGAAAAATACGACATCGTGTTGTGTGAAGTGGTGTAGAAGCCATTCATATATGAAAAATAGAGGACTCATATATAAGTTAATAAATATTTTAGGACACCATACTTGACGACTCTGGATGCATGCGACCCACGCACCCTTCCCTTATCGCAAGTAGGCGGACCGAATCACGACGCGCGGACTAATCGCGTGCAAGTATTGTCTGCCTGAGTGACAGGTGTCACGTTTGCATTGCTGTTAGTCTATATATTTTTTTTATATAGGAATAGGAAGGCAAACGAGCAAGTGGGTCACCTGATGGTAAGTGATCACCACTGCCCATAGACACCCGCAATCCCGGAGGGATTGTAAATGCGTTGCCAACCTAGAGGACTAAGATGCAATGCCTCTTGTGCCCTTAATTTCCCCGGCTGTCTTACTCTCCACACCGGAACACAGCAGTGCCAGCACTGCTACTTAGCGGCAGGATTAGCGAGTAAGATGGTGGTAGCGATCCGGACGGACCTTGCACAAGGCCCTACCACCCGCTGGTTTGCCGCCCGTTTTGATTCTGCTGGTGTCTACGAATAATAATAAGTCAAGAAGCGTAACTAAACCCGAAAAATCATTCCATGCGAAGTGAACCGCGGGGGGCGGGGCTTAAAATATGTACCGCGCGGCGAATTAGTTCGTGACGTTATCATTGTATTTTTGCGCTAATACATTAGAAAAATATGCCATCGTGTTGTGTGAAGAATAATAGAGGACTCATATGCAAGTAAATAAATATTTTAGGACACCATACTTGACGACTCTGGATGCATGCGATCCACGCACCCTTCCCTTACCGCAAGCAGGCGGACACAATCACGACGCGCGGACTAATCGCAAGCAAGTATTGTCTGTCGGAGTGACAGGTGTTACGTTTGCATTGCTGTTAGTCTATAATTGACTTTAATGTAATTCATAGCTGTTGGATCACCGAAAATAAATAAATAAAATAAAAATGCTACCATGCACTTAAGATAACTGGCACTTAACAGACAATGATCAAACAGGGGCCTAGAATCTAGAACCACTTACAGCCTCCTCGGCGTCTACCGGCTTGAAGTCCATGCCGACGTTGATGCTGGTACTGTCCCGACCTTCGCTGCCCTCCTGCAGAGCTTGCAGGTCCTGGAGAGAGCATAAAACCTATGAACTACTCTTCAAAATCAGCGGTTATGGTCGGTTATTGTTATTCGCCAAAGCCGTGGTAGCGTAGTGGTTTGACCTGTGGCCTCTCAAGCAGAGCGTCGTGGGTTCAAATCCCGGGCGCGCACCTCTTGAGTTTTTCGGAATTTATGTGCGAAAATTACATTTGAAATTTGCCATCAGCTTTTCGGTGAAGGAAAACATCGTGAGGAAACATTGCACACATCTGCGAAGAAATTCAATGGTGTGTGTTAAGTTCCCAATCCGCACTGGGCGCGCGCGGGAACTATAGCCCAAACCCTCCAATACACGGAGGATGCCTATGCCATGAGGCACGCCGAATTACGCGACAATTTAATAATAATAAAAAAAAACAAAACAACACAATAACAACAACAAAAATGAAATTTGTAGCGAATTCGGAATTAAAAAAAGGCTATAATAATAATAAAATTGTTATTCGCATGGATTAAGACGGTCAATGGACAAATAACATTTACTTTGCTACTCCGCTACTCACGTGCAAGATAACAGAACGAAAAAGTACATACATACATACTTAAATCACGTCTTTATCCCTTAGGGGTAGACAGAGCCTAAGTGACAAGACCTGAAGACCACGTTTAGCATGATTGTGGGCGTATGGATGGAAAGGGGAATCAAAACAGTGATGGGTTGCTAACATCGCATATATAACATGATCCCAGTAGCGTAACTATGGCAGGGGTGGCAAAATGCCAGGGGCCCCTAGCTCTACGGGGCCCCGAACTGGCTTGGTTTAGAGCACAGAAGGGACGCTGATGCACTTCTTTATATTGAGGAAGGAGCCCCATCTGACGACTTTGCCGCGGGCCCCAGACGTTATAGTTACGCCACTGCATGATCCCTTAGATTTTCCCCCAATCCCTCGATGGGCGTATACCATCTGCGCGGGAAGAGAAGCAACTGGTACATACTATGTTTTTTCTTTGCTCCCAGACCAGCATAGAAAATAGAAGTGCGATAACTCATATTCGCTAAAGAAACCGGTGACACCAAACTCTCACGTCGACAGTTCACTCCCATCTTGAAATCTTAGCAATCATTGGTTGTAGCTTTACAATTATAAAAGTCAAGCAGCGCTCTAGTATGTATGTATGTATTTCTGGTATATATTGGTCTGGGAGCAAAGAAAAAACATAGAATGTACCAGTTGTTTCTCTACCCGCGCAGATGGTAAAAGCCCATCGAGGGAATGGGCGAAAATCATAAAAATCATGTTATAGGCGATGAGGCTAGCAACCCATCACCATTTTGATTCCGTTTTCCATCTATACGCCCTCAATCTTGCTAAATGTGGCCTGTAGGTACCTGTTACCTTAGGCTCTATCTACCCCGTAAGGGATAGAGACGTGATTTGTGTATGTATGTAAGTAGCGCTCTAATCTCATTAAAGGCCTAACTCTCGCCTCACGGAAGCCGTGCTGGCGAAGTCATGGCCCAGATCCAACTGCTCATCAGCGTACTGAGCGAGCTGGTCGAACGAGTCGACCAGGGGCTCGATTTTTGAAAGTACCACTCAAAAGTGGTATAAATCAGCTTATATCTCCAAAACAACAGCTCTAATCAAAGTTTTGACTAGTTCACAAGATTAATAAGGGGGCGTCCATTAATTACGTATTTAGGGGGGGGGGGGGGGGGGTCGAGCCGAATCTTACTAAATCTCACTTGGGGGAGTGGGGGGGTCTTGGCAAATATCACTTAATTTTTTTTTTACCAGAAAATGGTGTAAATTGCGTGAAAATTAAGTTAAATTAAAGTTGAATGAAAATAAAAAACTTATCTTGAATAAAATATGTCAAAATCTGACACAATTAAATTTGTCATGTTTGTCCGAAAGTGTGTTATTTGTTTTTAATAAATCCAAAACTTTTATACCCAAAGTACAAGTTTTGAAAAATCTCACGTGAGATTGGGGTAGGGGGGAGGTCGAGAAAAATCTTACGACATCTCACCAAGGGGCGAGGGGGGGTCAATAAATCCTTAAAAATGCCTCACGTAATTAATGGACGCCCCCTAAGAGCTGTGATTGTCTTCTATGCTACTCGTATTTCAAATTCAGCACGATTTTCCACCATTTTCGAGTGGTATTTTCACACATGTGCTTTCAAAAATCGGGCCCCAGCGCTCTAGTCCTGTCAGATGCCTACCTCCCGCCTCACGGAAGCCGTGCTGGCGAAGTCGTGCACCAGATCCAATAGCTCATCAGCGTACTGAGCGAACTGGTCGAACGAGTCGAACGCCGCCAGCGCCCCGGTCCTGTGGTGGCACTTCTTCATGGCAGCAGAGCTGAGTTCACCTGGTATGCCTTCCACGTCTTCGGCCGAAGCCAGCTCGATCTCTGATTGGCTCAGAGGAATCCTGTAAAGATTTAACTGTCAAATTTCTAAACGACACTGCAAAGTAGAACACAGAAAAATCCGATTAGTAAAGTTATGGCCGGGAATCGAAACCAGATCCTCGTCATTCCGTGACGCGAGCTATACCCCTCCACCACCCATAGCAGTAGGCTTATTACCTAACTCGCTCGCAATCGCCATCGTGTTCATTTTGACAGTTCTTGTATGAATGTGACAGCTAGCTGAATCCGATGTCAATTGTCAGCCCATACATGAACTGTCAAAATGAACACATGGCGATTGCGAGCGAGTTAGGTAATAAGCCTACAGGTTAGTAACAGATAGACATTCGAAGGCTTACCCACCTGCGCGACCGCCTTTGCGTTTACATGAACGCATTCACCGCGTATGGACAATAACGATTTTATAGCAATTTTAAAACAACCAAAGTAGCCCCAAAATTATCAAAGTCACCCCGGATAACAGTACGGAACACTGAAATTTTTCTTTCCGGGGCAGCCGGGTTTTGTAACAAGGCGGTATCCAGCCTTGTCTGTTTTCATCCTCTGTTTTCATCATTTGACGACCGGATGGCCCAGTGGTTAGAAAACCTGACTATGAAGCTTGAGGTCCCGGGTTCGATCCCCGGTCGGGGCAGATATTTGCATGAAAAATACGAAAAAAATACAAATGTTTGTTCTCGAGTCTTGGATGTTTAATATGTATTTAAGTATGTATTTATCTATATAAGTATGTTTATCTGTTGTCTAGTGCCCATATTACAAGCCTTGCTTAGTTTGGGGCTAGGTCAATTGGTGTCAAGTGTCCCAGGATATTATTATTATTATTATCCTCCGTCCTTAGTTTAATGTTTTTTCTCTATTTCAAATTCAAAATTTAGAATTAATATCGATCGTCTTGTTCGATCTTTCATGACTCTATGTCATTACTAAATGAGAGCTGGCAGAATCCATACCTATTCACTCTAATTTTGAAAATAACATCATACCCACTTATTCAGTCATTCTAAAGTACTAGGATTGTGCAGTGCATTATCAATAAATAACCGATCTTATCCAGTGCTGTGATTTTTATCAGCTCTACTGCTATCATCATAAATTGTTCTTCATTGTTTCCAAAGGCACTATTCGTGCCTTAATCTTTATCTTTATCTTTACTATAATAATTTAAATAAAATTTCTAAATGTCAGTGAAAATTAGAACACATAGAAAAATCCGAAAAGTAAAGCTATGGCCGGGAATCGAACCCGGATCCTCGTCATTCCGTGACGCGTGCTAGCGTGCTATACCCCTACACCACCCATAGCAGGTGGGTAGTCTCCGAATTTTTCTACCTGTTACTAACTGTCACGTGACCTTTTGTTACTATGCGAATTTTTGTCGCCAAGCGTCATCTGTTTGAATGATGTGTCTGTACGACACAATTACAAGCTCCCGTGGAACATCTACTGCTCACCAGGGACGAGAGAATGCGCTGTTTTTCAAATAATAGGTACTATCAAAATTAAACGAATCAAGATTTTTTTATTTCTTGATTTTTGTTTTACTTTTTCGGTTTTACCGTTAGAAATTAAATTTCTAAATGTCAGTGAAAATTAGAACACATAGAAAAATCCGAAAAGTAAAGCTATGGCCGGGAATCGAACCCGGATCCTCGTCATTCCGTGACGCGTGCTATACCCCTACACCACCCATAGCAGGTGGGTAGGTGGGTATTAGTGGGTAATTTAAATAAACCACCCCCTCCATATCCATCATCCCCTGAGTTGTCTTCCCTCTCCACATCTGGTCACTCCGTGACAAACTTGTCTAGTTATGAGTGGAAATCCTGTACGAACCTGTTGGGGTGCCCTGTGGGCAGCACGAACTGGAAATGCACCACGCCCAGCTCACCGGACAAAGCCAGGTGCTGCAAGCATTGTATCTCGTAGGAGGTGTAGGCGCGGCGCACGTATACCTCCAGGGAGGCGTTGCACACCTGATGACAACACAAGAAATAATATTAGGGAAGAAAAAACACAAAAAAGTAGATTTTATAATTTTTGTCTGTATGTATGTATGGATGTGTTCATTTACCTATGTCTGTGTTCGCAAATCTCCAAAACTGTTGGACCGATTTAAATGAAATTTTGCGGTACCTTATATCCCTGATCAATATTTTTCTCAAAAATGACCGGTAAAGTCGTCATTGTTAACTACATATCAGAATAGGAAGTTAATTGTTGCCGGTCAGTCCAAAATTAAAAAAAAAAAACATTACTGTCGCGCTGAACTCTCCAGTAATGTTGCATACAAATTCCATTACTGTCTAGTTATTAACTTTTTAAAAATGCAAATCACCATTATAAAATAAAGGCACAAGACTTAAAACACCAAATTAAAAAAAAAAGCTAATACGACAACGTGTTTATCTGTGTCTGAAATAGCTTTAGGTGTTCTGGGTAGAAAAATACTCTCTTCAAATGCCATTGATAGAAAAAGGCGGCAAAGCAAAACAATTTTCACTGTTTTGTTTTCATTTATTTTTGTTCTTGTTTATTTTCGATTTTTGAGAAAAGCACTATACTTGCCTCGGCCAGAATAGCATTGCTGGCTTCGTATTATTAAACGGACTCGCAAGCTCGTCCGTTCAAACCAATACTCAGCCAGTAATTGCCTACTTCCTGGCCTAGACAGTAATGTACTATTAGATACTTATAATGCCGGAAAAGTAAAGAGTTGACTTTTAGTATTCTGTATATATACCTACCTTTTTTCTGTTTTGGTGGTTATAATAATATGTGGTGTTCAATAAAGAGTTATTTTATTGTATTGCATTGTTCCCGTGGGATAGTGAAGGTCACATAACAACTGTAATTACTAATTATCCATAATTGTAACATAAAAGCTTTGAGCTTTAGCTACTAAGAAAATTTCCAATCATTTTAAACGCCTAATAGCGTCCTTTGATAAGGCAAGACAATTTATACGCGAAACTAGACAAAAGGAATTTCTGATGGCACAAGTCGGCGATTTATCGAGTAATTTAAAAAAAAAACCGGCCAAGTGCGTCTCGGACCACGCTTAGAAGGGTCCAATGACCATCTGTGGTCTTCATAATCGAATAGTGCTTTTCGAACGCAAATGCATACATATACATACATACGTATATCACGTCTTTATCCCTTACGAAGTAGAGCCTAAGGTAACAAGACCTAAAGGCCACGTTTAGCATGACTAAGGGCGTGGGATTTATGTGTGTGTAACGAGGCGCCACAAGTACGTAGCGCCCCACCTCCGGAGCGCGGCGCGCGGCCGCCCCGCGCAGCACCATTCCGTATATAAGGCGAAGCTCGAGGGAGCTCCAGAGGCAGTCTTGTGTCGCAGACGAAACCGACTAGTTGGACGCGCAGTTCTGGCAAGCCCGAGCCGTGACTAACTAGATCGGTGTAGGCACACAAGGTTGTCCTAGGACCTAACCTTTCCTTCCCCCTGTATCCTGCTTTCTCGTCCCAAGCGACTCATACCCGATTCGGACGCAAAAGCTCCTTAATGGAAGCGTGAGCAAGGCAAGCCCAGCCCGTACCATTAAGGACCCTCAGGACTCTCGAGGCAACGGTCTGTGGTTCCCGGATCGTTCCCGAAAGCCCTATCCCGTCTGAGTCAAACACAAACCCCCTTAACCGTGTGCGCGAGCGAGGCACGTCCAGCCCGCACTGGTAAGGATCCTCAGGACTCTCGAGGCGACGGTCTGTGGTTCCCGGACCGATCCCGAGAGCCCTATCCTCCCCGTAGGAACCTTCCCGACGCCCGAGCGCTGCCCGCGTCCCGTAGAGCCGTAGAGCCCGTAGAGCTCCCGAACCCTGGACCCCTCCGGTCCAGACTGCCGCCGCAGGCACCCGATAACCGAGCTATCCCGTCGATAGCATATGATTAAATCAAATCACGTGTATCCTAGTCGTATTAACACGACACCCGTGTAAGCACCATTGCTATAATAATAAATAAGGCGTTATAGATAATAACCCGTTGTCTGCATTTAACCTCCCCTAGACCAACCCTTGAGCTAGTAGACTTTCACCCAGCCAGGTTCGAATCCCGGCGGTGATATTTGTGGACGGACCCCCGGGCAACCGTCACATGTGTTTTATTGGCAGTAGTGGAGGGAGGGATTGCGTGTAAAACATATATATTTCACACAGGCTTGATTATCTTGCGCGTGAGTAGCGGAGTAGCAAGGTAAATTTTTTGTTCATTGTAACAACATACATAAAAAAATACAAGCAAGTTGAGAACCTCCTCTTTCGAAGTCGGTTAAAATGATAATAACATCAAACATTACGGAATCCTAATAGTTGAACTGTCTATGATAATTGTTTCCCTTTGTTAAAATATTTCATATTCATGCAATGTTCTCACACACAAATGTCATTCGTCTTAAGTATATCATCGAGGTCTGTAGTATAAAAAAACTAACTTCTAAAGGGTATTTTAAAATTGTTCTAGAATAATCCAACACGATGGCTTAGATTAGATTGACTAACCAGTAGGCTTATTGTCTAACTCGCTCGCAATCGCCATCGTGTTCATTTTGACAGTTCACGTATGAATGTGACAGCACTGACAGCTAACTGATTCCGATGCCAATTGTCAGCCCATACGTGAACTGTCAAAATGAACACGATGGCGATTGCGAGCGAGTTAGGTAATAAGCTTTTCATGATTTTTGAATCTTCGAATAATCTTTTTTTTTTATTACGAACTGACCAGTGATTGACCTCTATCTCACTTGGTGGAAGGTGCAGATGAGGCCAAAGGTGTAACTCACTGGTTCAGTAATAGCCTATTCACTCTAGCCTTGAAGAGCCCTTTTTTTTTTTTAACGTGTGGAAAATGCGCCTTATGCATCTCCGCGCTCGGGGCAGCATACGAACGGAGATATGACGGGCTCTCCATCTCGTCGCTGCCTTCCCTATGGAAGGAGGGGAGAGGCCTACCGTCTAAAAACACACACGTTCCCTCCAGGCCTTGAACTGCGGGCGTTGCGGGCGCACACGGTGACCACCGCAAAGCCTTGAAGAGCCCTAGGTTGTATCTGCTAGGTTGTATTGTGGTTGTAGGCTGTATCTCTTCCATACCGGTCTGGGAGTTAAGAAAAAAACATAGAATGTACCAGTTGCCTATCGAGGGAATGGGCGAAAATCTTAGGAATCATGTTATAGGCGATGCGGTTTGCAACCCGTCACTATATTGATTCTCCTTTCCACCTATACGCCCACAATCATCCTAAACGTGGCCTTTAAGTCTTGTTGCCTTAGGCTCTGTCTACCCGGTCCCTTACCTACCGACTCAAACAGGTACCTACTGCCTGGACACGGTTCGAGCGATACCTAAAACGAATCGGCAGGTAGGAGACGGCACAGCACACCCTAGAGCTGTGCCCCTGGTCCCACCAGCACCGCACTCTGTAGGCTTGTTACCTAACTCGCTCGCAATCGCCATCGTGTTCATTTTTGCGGGTGGTAGGACCTTGTGTAAGGTCCGTCCAGATCGCTACCACCATCTTACTCGCTAATCCTGCCGCTAAGTAGCAGTGCTTGCACTGCTGTGTTCCGGTGTGGAGAGTAAGACAGCCGGGGAAATTACGGGCACAAGAGGCATTTCATCTTAGTCCTCGAGGTTGGCAACGCATCTGCAATCCCTCCGGGGTTGCGGGTGTCTATGGGCAGTGGTGATCACTTACCATCAGGTGACCCACTTGCTCGTTTGCCTTCCTAAAAAAAATTTTTTAAAAAAATTATTTTAAAAAAATTTTTTTGACAGTTCACGTATGGGCTGACAATTGGCATCGGAATCAGCTAGCTGTCACATTCATACAAGAACTGTCAAAATGAACACGATGGCGATCGCGAGCGAGTTAGGTAATAAGCCTACTGGTGGCTCATGGTCAGCAGCGAGGGGTCCTGAGAAGCCTTCTGCGAAGACGTGATGTCGCAGAAGGAGAGGGAGAGGAAGAACAACCCCCTCGCGCCCCCGCTCCGGGGCAGACGCGGAGAAGGCGACAGTTTGCCGCTCTCCCCCCTAGTGGTGCCTGCTGGCGGCGGGTGGGGATCCCCTGCTAGCATTTAGAGGCCCACGAGTCTAGGGTGACCACGTATCCCCCCCCCCCCCCCCCCCCCAAAAGCTCACCTGCTTATTATAAATATTGCGGAACAATTCTGAAATACCCTCCATCTAAATAGGCGACAAAATGAAATGGTTTCAACGAAAAGATACTTCAGCGGATAAACAGATTGTTATACGTAAATATGTTAATATATTTCTATAATATGTATATGTGCTAGTAGTTTTTATGTTTTGTTTATTGTATACTTAGATATGTACGCTGTATTGTGGCTTTCACTATCTGGAATTTTAAACTCACACTTTGTCGGTCCCTCGTTTAATTATTTCATAATTTTGTTTTATATATTTTTTTTTCTTGCGACATTGGAGACATCTCCAATTAATTTATTTGACGGTAGAGGCGTTTTACACCTCCACTAAACTTATTGTTATTATTTTCTTTCCTTTGTTTTTTATTTTTGACTAGTAGAGACTTTATACATCTCTACTATTTATAGATTAATATAATTTAAGGCTCGGGGACCTTATACATCACTTTTATAAATGTATTTAATTTAAGTAGAACTTAAGTATTCTTACTGTATTTTATTTTGAAAAAATGACTTTCTGCCAAATTTCTTGCGGCGCATTCTTCTTGGCAATGATGGTCTTTCCGAATGCGCTGGTAGTTTCAAAAAGACATGTAAAAGAGCCCCTGGCGGCTAATTTGCAAAAATAAATTTTCATTTTCATTTTCATTTTTCATTCATTCAATTGCTCCTCTCATCTACTCAACTGTTAACTGGGAGAGATCCCTTATAGGGATAAGTTCGCCTTTGTGCATATATTAATGTTATTTTTATATTTTTGTGAATTGTATCTGTTTCTTTATATTTGTACAATAAAGCATTTACTTACTTACTTACATTAAAAAACACACAAAAACGCCGACGCGTTTCAATTTCTGCACGGGTCCATTCTTTTTTTATATATATATTAAAACCGAAAAACGGGCATGCGATGCACCTGGTGGTGAGTGATCACCGCCTCCCATGGACAACTACAGCACCAATGGGACTGCTAGCGCGTTGCCGGCCTTGCAAGAAATGGTACACTCGCCTCTTAAACGTACCCATGTCATAGCCAGTTGGAGAAACCCCAGCCGCCAGCCCATTCCAAATTTTGCACGTACGGGGCAAGAAAGACCGCTTGAATCGCACGGTGTCGGAGCACCAACTATCGAGGTGATGTTGATGGAAACTACTTACAACGAGGTTCATCATTTCTAAATGTCAGTGAAAATTAGAACACATAGAAAAATCCGAAAAGTAAAGCTATGGCCGGGAATAGAACCCGGATCCTCGTCATTCCGTGACGCGTGCTATACCCCTACACCACCCATAGCAGGTGGGTAGTCTCCGAATTTTTCTACCTGTTACTAACTGTCACGTGACCTTTTGTTACTATGCGAATTTTTGTCGCGAAGCGTCATCTGTTTGAATGATGTGTCTGTACGACACAATTACAAACTCCCATGGAACATCTACTGCTCACCAGGGACGAGAGAAGGCGCTGTTTTTCAAATGATAGGTGCTATCAAATGAATCAAGAAATTTTATTTCTTGATTTTTATGTTTTACTTTTTCGGTTTTACCGTTAGAAATTATATTTCTAAATGTCAGTGAAAAATAGAACACGTCATTCATCATTTCAGCATCCAATGAAGAGGGCTTCAAGCCATTCCGGGAGACATACCAGATCATCAGTTTCTACATGGTTGTGGGTCTGATATACCCTAACCCTGACACAGACAGACGGCGGGCTATCTGTATAGGTAATGGCTTAAGAGTTTGGTCCCTTATCCCTTACGGGGTAGACAGAGCCTAATAAGGTAACAAGACCTAAAGTTTAGCATAATTGTGGGCGTATAGGTGAAAATGATATATAAAATAGTGATGGGTTGCTAGCCGCATCGCCTATAGCAAGGTTGCTAAAATTTTCGCCCATTCCCTCGATGGGCTTTTACCATCAGCGCGGGAAGAGAAGCAACTGGTATATTCTACGTTTTCTCTTTACTCCGAGACCAGCATGGCAGAAAAGGAATTCCAAAGGAATGAAAATGTTTTATTTTTTTTGCAAATTGGCCGCCAAGGGCTCTTTTACATGTCTTTTTGAAACTACCAGCGCATTCGGACCATCATTGCCAAAAAGAATGCGCCGCAAGAAACTTGAAACAAAATTTAATCATAGTACAGTATTACAGTAATTTTGATTATACAAGTATTCGATTACTCAAGAATCACGATTACCGTAATGTAGTCGTGTAATTAATTCCAAAAGTAATTGATTACGCCCAACTCTGCTTTCGGCCGTGTGAAAGAAAGAAAGAAGACATTCATTCCTTTTTGCAAGACACACAAATATAAGAGAATATACACAATTATATAGGAAAAAAAAACCGGTCAAGTGCGAGTCGGACTCGCGCACCGAGGGTTCCGTATCATTATCTATAAATATATAAAACCAGTGTAAGCAGAGCCCTGCTCCAAAGCAAAATGTACGCAGTGTGGGGTTACTTTATATTGGTCACTGCTATATACAGACATACATACACATTTACGGTTTTCGCAATTATTCTTTAATCTGTGCTATAAGACCTACCTTCATACCAAATTTCAAAATTCTGCGTTCACGGGAACTACCTTGTAGGTTTTGATTCCCTTGAGAGTTGAAAATTTGCGGAAATTTGCGGCATAAACGGCTGTATCTTTTGATTGCGTTGGCTTAGAATTTTGATTTTTTCACAGCTCCAAGGGGCAGTAGACCTAAGTATTTGATATAAATTTCAGCTTGATACCTCCACGCGTTCCTGAGAAAAAGGGTCTTGACAGACGGACGGACAGACGGACAACAAAGTGATCCTATAAGGGTTCCGTTTTTTCCTTTTGAGGTACGGAACCCTAAAAAAACAAGGAAAAAAAACACAGACATGAAAAATAGATCCTCAGCGTTGTGTGTGTCTTCGCAAAAGTGAAACGGTCGCTGGCTCAGCATTACGCTGAGGTGTTAGACACCTGCAGCAAGAACAATGGCTTTAGGGTGATGTTGGCTTCCGCGGTACTGCAGTGCGCCTGCGATGTTTGCGCACTTGCTCACGCGCGCACGCAGTGTTTCGGAGCGCATGCGCGGGGTGCAGGAAAGCGCCAACACCATCTCAAGGGGCATTGCCAAAAAGCCAGACTGCCCCATTCGGAGGCATTAGGTACGAATGCGTGTCCAAGTTCCCGGTGCCCGCACGGAGGCAGATATAGATTAAGTACTAACATAGATGTAGTCTCAACATGAAACTACCGTGAGACTTAATCATAATTACACATATACGGATAACTCACGTATAAAAAGTCGAGTGATGCTCGTATATTTAAGTATTAAAGTATGTATTTATCTACATTATATAAGTATGTTTATCCGTTGCCTGGTACCCATAGCACAAGCTTTGCTTAGTTTGGGGCTGGGTCAATTGGTGTAATTTGTCCCAAGATATTTATTTATTATTTATTTACATTTCGGACTATTTCGTAGTCCTTCCTCTCGGAGCGCTCGCCCCGGCGGCAGCGAAACGAACACACGCGTCTACATTTGACAGTAATAAAAATGACGATGAAAACGAGGGTAGTTGTGCGCCGCTGTCAGTTGCGTCGGGCAGCCGCGCGAGCAGAGCGCTGGCGCGCAGTGTTCGTTTCGCTGCCGCCGGGGCGAGCGCTCCGAGAGGAAGGACTACGAAATAGTCCGAAACAGTCGAGCAACACTCGACTTTTTATACGCGACTTATCCGTTTATGTGTAATTGTAATTAACATAGATGTAGGTAAAAAAAATGACTTTTTTTTTTTTTTTGCTCCAGTTATGGCGATAATATCCGTAATACCGGTGTCTGCGTTGGCTGCGCTGGACGCATACGACTGCTGGCGGCGGAGCGACATTGTCAAAATCATACGACATGTCACTGTGCTCGGACCATTGAGTTTCACGCTATTCAAGGTAGGACAGTATATATATAAGCTAAAGTAGTAAGGAAACTACGAACAAAACGGTCGAAACGAACGCACACATAGACGCGCGCTTCTACAAGGCCCCTAAGCGGACCTCGCATGTGTAACAGTTGTGCTCATTAAACTTTGATAATGAACCCGTAGAGGGATCGAAACGCGTTAGTGTTTGTGTGGTATAAGGGGTAATTAAGTTTGTGGGATTTGTGTGCGTTTTATTGGCAGCAGTGGGAGGGATTACATGAAAAACATATACATTTCACACAGGCTTGGTTATCTTGCACGTGAGTAGCGGTGTAGCAAGGTAAAATTTTTTGTTCGTTGAAATGGACCTCCGCAAAGTAACGCCTGACTGAATAAAATATACAAAATCTACTCTTCCCAGATGATACTCTTCTACATCCGCCGAGACGAAGCCCGCCGCATTATCGAAACAATCGACAACGACCACTCAGCATTCAACAACTTGGCCGACCACCACAAGACCGTAGCCCGGAACGGCATCAAACAAATCGCATACTACAGCCAATACCGTTGGGCTTGTATAGTAGCATCCAGCGTCCTCACGTTCCCGCTGACAGCCGTCTTACTGAACCTCTACAGCCACCTGTTCAAGTCTGAACCTGTTTTGTATATGATCCACGACGTGGGTAAACCGTTCTCGGCACCGGAGGACCGGTTCAGTTCGCCATACTTCGAGTTCATGTTTGTTTATATGACGTATTGCTCGTTCGTATACATTATAAGTTTCACAGGTGAGCAATTCGACTCTTGTGAGATATTGATTAGAAGATACCAGCATGTGTGTCTGACCAGAATTGGGCGTTATCTAGATAATTTCTTATCTAGATAATTATTTCAAATAAAATCATTTCAAATAAATTTATTTGAAGATAAATTCAATCACAAATAGTGCGTTGACAACTTTTTTATTTAGATAAATTATCTAGATGAAAATAACCGACCTCGTTTGTTATTGAAGTCAGCTTATAATAATAAAAAATGTATACAGAATGTCACGTCGGGTCAAACCGTCACACTGACATTCATCTTTTATTTAAAATCTCAACTAATTTATCTAGATAAAAATGAAACTGATCTAGATAAATTCAAAATAACAAATGACGGATCATTTAGTTACTTCAATAAAAGATGATTTAGTTATCTTCCCGGTGTTTCGTAAATAGATAATTTTTGCCCAACTCTGTGTCTGACTAGGCAAGTGAATATAAAATCTAGTGTTAGCAGAAGCCAGCTCCTAAGCAAAATGCAGACAGCGTGAGGTTATTTTATATTGGTCACTTATATAGACAAATATAAAAAATTAAAAATTTTAGACTTATTAGCTGTGCTAACTAATGTCGTTGAGCTCGCATAGTAGCATCCAGCGTCCTGACATTCCCGCTGACAGCCGTCTTACTGAACGTCTACAGCCACCTGTTCAAGTCTGAACCTGTTTTGTATATGATCCACGACGTGGGTAAACCGTTCTCGGCACCGGAGGACCGGTTCAGTTCGCCGTACTTCGAGTTCATGTTTGTTTATATGACGTATTGCTCGTTCGTATACATTATAAGTTTCACAGGTGAGCAATCCGTTAGGCTCTGTCTACCCGGTAAGGGATAAAGACGTGTTTAATGTATGTATGTAAATAAATTTACAACAATAATTAAATTCTACTCAACTTATAATCTTACTAATATTATAAATGCGAATGTAAGTTTGTTTGTTACGGTTTCACGCGAAAACTACTCAACCGATCATCATGAAATTTTGTACACATGTTCTTGGAGGTATTAGAAGTAAAATAGGATACTTTTTACTAAAAAAAAAAAATATTTTTTTTTATGTAGTCACTCTGACGTTATCTGCGCGGACGAAGTCGCGGGCAAAAGCTAATAGGTACGTTCCCCAAGTTAAGTGGGTACCTTAAATTATATTAAGTATGTATGTATAACTCTTTATCTATACTAATATTATAAAGAGGAAAGATTTGTACCTATTTTTGTATGTTTGTATGTTTGTAATGAATAGGCTCAAAAAGTACTGGGCCGATCTGGATGAAATTTGGAACATAGATAGATCATAGTCTGGAATAACACATAGGCTACTTTTTATCCCGGAAAATTGCGTGATTCCCGCGGGATAGCGATAAACGAATTCTATGCAAACGAAATTGCGGGCAACGGTTAGTTGTACATAAAACACAAGAAAAAGATGAATACAGGATAACACACATGCACAAAGGCGAACTTATCCCTAAAAGGGATCTCTTCCAGTTAACCTTTGAACGATTGACAGGACATAAGTATTAAGCAAGAGTAGACACACAGAAAAAAAATATGTAATTAAAATATGTTAAGTATGTCGTGTATGTGTGTCTGTCGTTTCACAGGTTTCGACGCGTTCTTCGGTATAACCACGAGCCACGTATGCCTAAAGATCGAGCTCCTCTGCCTGGATTTTGACGACGCCATGTTGGAGACAGACTCGGACACCATGTTCAGGAAAATGGTACACGCCATTCAACAGCACAAGGAGGTGTTCAAGTAAATATTCAATTTGTACACAAACATACAGTACACAAGCATAGTGTTTATGTAAGTTTATTGGATAAATTTTATTCCGTTATTTATATATTATTTTATTATGGTTTTATAATGTACTTTAGTTGTTAATTTATTAAGTACTAAGACTACTTATTTGCGCATAACAATGACTGCTTGCCTTTCTTTGTAAACTATTCCTTTCTGTGTCAGGTTAGCTGTAAGAGATCCCTTCTTAGGGATAAGTTCGCCTTTGTACTATTTTCTGTGTACCTCTGTATTTTTTAATTTTTATGTGCAATAAAGAGTTTTACATAAATACATACATACATACACATCAGTGTCGTTATGGATATCCATATCCGTAACCGAAACTATCGGATATCCGAATTAAAAAAATATCCGTAACCGTAACCGAATCGGATATAAAAATTTTGGATAGTTTCGGATAGGGCGGAGTCTAACTAAATACTACTTAGTAAATATGACACGTCGTGACAAGTCTTTGTTGTTGCCCGGCCGGCAGACCAGGCGCGCGCGCGTTTAGTCGTATTGCATTTCATTTTACAGTTCCTTAAAAATTTAATATCCGTAACCGAAACTATCGGATAATCCGAAATAATTTAATATCCGTAACCGTAACCGAAACCGATATTATATTTTACCAATATCCATATACATATCCGGATCCGAAATTATATATCCGTAACATCCCTGATACACATGCACAAAATACGTCCATATCCCTCAAGGGGTAGACAGAGTCCGAGGTAACAAAACCCAAGGTAACAAGGCCCGATTTAGCATAGTTGTAGGCGTAATGGTAAAAGCTTTAATTCAATTCAAACTACAAAGAACCACCGCAAAGAAACCGGTTTTCAAATGAAAATAACCGCATCGAAAACTGTCTATCAATTTGTTCGCAGACTGGTGTGTCTGGTGCAAGAGACGTATAACATTTGGCTTGGGGTGATACTGATCGGGACTGTAGCACAGATATGCAACTGCTTGTATCAAGTAATAGAGGTAACCTAAATAGCTAGCCTAAATACAACCAACTAGCCTAATCTATACAATAATATAATAAATCAGTACAAAGTTCGTGTCTGTACATTAAATAAATCATCAAAAAGAGAGTGCTAACGATTAAGGAAGAGTAATAAAACAAAAAAAGTACATTTCATAATTTTTGTCTGTCTGTATCTATGTATGGATGTGTTAATTTACCTGTGCCTAGGTATTGCAAAAACTGTACAGATGAAAAAACCGGTTAATCGGTTTTTAGCCGGTTTCATTATTATCTTCAATTTTACTCAAATCATCATTTAATATCTCGACGTTCTTGCTTCATGAAATAAAGAATTGCTTAGTTTATAAACTAAGCATTAATTAAGCAGAAAATAAAACAAGTTTCTTTTGATCTACTGAAACTTTTAACTGTCAAGAATATTAATAAAATGCGTTTTAAATGTTGTAAAATATAGATAGTAATAATATATACAATAAGTCAGAATATTGAACAAAACAGTTTTGGTCTCACTGTAGTATTGTATAGGATTACATAATCAACTTATTATAGTTTTTATTTCTTTCGGTTTTAATCCGGTTTTTTCCTTCCCGAAAACCGGTTTTTATCCTTAACCAAAAAAGTCCGGTTAACCGGTTTGCAATCCCTACCTGTGCCTGTGTTCGCTAATCTCCGAAACTGTGAGAGGAGAACGTAGTCATAGCAACGAGTGGCACGAAAAAGTTGGTCCACCCATATACATCACATTGCTCCCTTGTGACATAAACAACTATTAATTACTTTCCAGGGGTACGGCATCGACCCAAGATACCTGGTGTTCATATTGGCTACTGCCGTGCATATTTACATGCCGTGCCGCTACGCCGCTATACTGCAAGCCAGTGTAAGTCACTCGTAACTCAAATATACTGCCTTCCACCACAGTATATATAAATAAGCTAAAGCAGTGAGGAAACTACGAACAAAACGGCCGAAACGAACGCACACATAGACGCGCGCTTCTACAAGGCCCCTAAGCGGGTCTCGCGGTGCCGTCAGTCGCATGTGCCGCGTTGAGACGAGCGGCCATCTGCTACGTGCGCCCAGACAGTCCGCGATGTTTTCGTTTTAAACATGCCACGAGCGTATTGCGCAGTGTGTCCATGTTTCAAAATAGTTTATTTAAGAAAGCTATTCATTCGGATGAGAATTTTTCATACCAAAAAATTTGGTAATAGAGCTTTCCGAACGTGTCGTAGCAGGCGAAAGTATTTTTCAGTAAGTAATATATAATACTTGCCTACCGACGAAAAACGAAAAAAAAAATTTTAACTGTTGAGGTTTACAAATACCCTATTTTATTTATAAACGAGTTAATTTATTCGATTATTTAATTATTACAGAACCCAAATAAACGCTTGTTTCTTTTTTACGGAAATTAAGGGTGCCAACCCTAATACTTCTACCTAATAATTAAGTGTAGCTAGTTACTTTAAAACAGGCCTTACTAGCTGAGATTATAGCGCTAACTAAACAAAAAGCTTTGCAATTTTACAAAAATTTATAAGCTTACATGTTATTCCAGACTATAATCTATCTATGTTCCAAATTTCATCCAGATCTGTCCAGCCGTACTGGCGTGAAAGAGTAACAAACATCCATCCATCCATCCATACTTACAAACTTTAGCGTTTATAATATTAGTAGGTTGTCTGTAACTTGCGAAACTTGGGTATGGCAAAAGAAGCATGAAAGTAGAATAAATGCAGTAGAAATGAGAGTGTTAAGAAGTATGGAAGGTGTATCACTGAAAGATAGAACAAGGAATAGAGTGATAAGGGAACGTGCTGGTGTGAAAGAGGATATAGTGACTAGGATAGAAAAAAGTATGCTTAGTTGTTTTGGTCACGTAGAGCGGATGGATGAAAGTAGACTAACTAAACATATATGGGGAGTGTGAATGGTTGCGTTGGGAGGGGAAGGCCTAGACGGACGTTCCGAGACCAAATAGGAGATGTTTTGGAAAACGTTCAGGTCAGGAGCAACCGAAACCGACGAGCATGTATGAAGAGATTAATGAGTGTGGATGAAGCGAAAGAAGTGTCAGGATCGTAACAAGTGGAACAAAGTAGTCTCTGTCTACCCCTGTGGGAAAGAGGCGTAACGGTATGTATGTGTATGTATGTGTATGTTTCAGGCGGCGGAGGTGTCCAACCGCGCGTACTGCAGCGGCTGGGAGCGCGTGGGTGACCTGCGCGCGCGCCGCATGGCCGCCTTCATGATTGCGCGCGCGCAGGTCCCAATAACCATAACGGCTTTCAACATCGTCGAATTCGACATGGAGCTGTTTGTGTCTGTAAGTATATTTTGACGACCGGATAGCCTAGTGGTTAGTGACCCTGACTATGAAGCTAGAGGTCCTGGGTTCGAATCCCGGTAGGGGCAGACAGTTGTATGATGAATACGAATGTTTGTGCCTGAGCCATGGATGTTGTATGTATTTATAAATCTATATTATTATAAGTATGTTTATCCGTTGCCTGGTGCCCATAGTACAAGCTTTGCTTAGTTTGGGGCTGGGTCAATTGGTGTAATTTGTCCCAAGATATTTATTTATTTATTATTTATTTATTTATATCCGTCTTCCATGCTGGTCTGGGAGTAAATAAAATACATAGAACGTACCAGATGCTTCTCTTCTCGCGCAGATAGTAAAAAGTAAAGACTCATCGAGCGACAATCTTAGGAATTATGTTATAGCCGATGCGGCAAGCAACCCATCGCTATTTTGATTTCCCTTTCCACCTATGCGCCCAGAATCATGCTAAACGTGGCCTTTAGGTCTTGTGACCTTAGTACCTACCCCGTAAGGGGTCAAGACGTGATTTATGTATGTATGTATGTATGTATGTATGTATGTATGTATGTATGTATGTATGTATGTTCGTATACCAATTAGATTGCGAAATGTCACGTTTCAGATGCGACTGGACGGTAAAAACGGGACCCTCTTATTACTAAGACTCCACTGTCTGTCTCTCCGTCTGTACGTCCGTCCGTTCTACTATCTGTCCGTCTTTCTGTCACCAGGCTGTATCTCATGAACCGTGATAGCTAGACAATTGAATTTTTCACAGATTATTTATTTCTACGTATTTGTTTGTCTATGTTTGTAATAAATCTCTCTCCCTCTCCCTCCCCCCCCTCTCTCTCTCTCTCTCTCTCTCTCTCTCTCTCTCTCTCTCTCTCTCTCTCTCTCCCCCTCTCTCTCTCCTCTTCTCTCTATGTAAATAACCAATATAAAATGACCTCACAATGCCTACATTTTACTTAAGAGCAGTGAAACTAGGTCGCAGCATCAACAGAAAAATGTACACCTGTCAAATTTGTAAGCAACCATCGGTGCGCAAATCCGTCTCGCACTTGGCCGGATTTTTAATACATATCTTTTGTTGCAGCTAATGCAGAAGTCCTACTCTCTCTTCACGCTTCTCAGACCCTAGCTTTTTTTAAATGCAGCCTTATACATAAGTCCGTGTTATTTGTCACTTAAATGCTTAGAAATCGCACGCACTTCTTGTCAATTTTCTGAATCTGTATTATAATAAAAAAAAAAAATAAAGAAAAAACATTTATTACCAAAACATAAGCAGATAGAAGTTAAGTTGACAACAGATTCAAGACTAAAGAAGAAAGAAAAAAAAACAAGAGACACACTAGGCGGGCTATGTTCCGGCAACGGGTACCAGTCTCAGCGTGTGCTGGGTTACATGAACTGTGTGTGTGGGTGCGTATCTGTGTGTGTGGGTGCGTCTTCGCGGGTGTTTCATATTTGCATTTGTTTCTCTAAAATGTGATTTTTTATATTTTTTTTAAATTGAAGCAAATGCATATGATTTCGCATTGGTGGAGGTAAATCGTTCCAGATTTTAGCTGCCGCAAATTTAAAACCCCCTCTGAACGACGCGGTCCTGTGCTGCGGTACCTTAAGCCTCGTTTCCCTATGACTCCTCAACGGCCTCGCACGGCCATCCCTCAACCATTTAAGCTGCTCAAACAAATATCGCGGAGTCGGATACATACATACACAGTGGCGGATTTACCATAAGGCTGAGAAGGCTCGAGCCTAGGGCGGCAGATTTTGGGGGCGGCAAATTTGGGATTTTGGGGACGGCAAAGGGCGGCAAAAATTCAGCCTATACCTTGAAAATTTGTAAATCCGCCACTGTACATACAACAGCTAAAATATTTCTGAACAACACTGAGAGAGCTCGTGTCGTAAAACATTTATCAATAAACTGTGTACCATCGAGAATATCTATTATTTGGAACGTTTACGAAGAAACCCTAGCAAAAAGTTTGCAAATATTCATCTATTTCAATGAATCAGGCGTTACTTTGCGGAGGTCCATTTTAATGAACAAAAATAAAAGAATAAAATATATAATTGTAAGTACTGTCACATATTTATTGTGATGCATCCTGAGGGTGGATTGAATAAACCAGTCTCAAAGCAATGCTTGTGTTTGATGTACGTTCCTTTGGTACCTAAGATAACATGGCGCAGCCGGTAGGATCCATGTCATGTTAGGTACCAAAGGAACGTCCAGTGGGCGTCGCGGTGACTCCTAGTGCTCCCGTAACGCTCACAGTTCATGGCCAGGAGGGAACGTGTGTGTTTTTAGACGGTAGGCCTCTCCCCTCCTCCCTTAGGGAAGGCAGCGGTGAGCTGGAGAGCCCGTCATACTCCCGTTGCTGCCCCGAGCGCGGGAATGCATAAGGTGCATTTTCCACACGTTAAAAAAAAAAGGTACCAAAGGAACGTACATCAAACACAAGCATTGCTTTAAGACTGGTTTATTCAATCCACCCTCAGGATGCATCACAATAAATACATGACAGGTACCTACAAAGCAAGTTTTTTTGGTCAACCAATTCAAAATCTTCGAAATATTCCCAATAATTGGAAAATGTTAATGACGATTAATAGAAAACAAAACACACAAATACCGCGGAGCACTAGCAAGAACAAGTGAGAACGGTCAGCTGACGCGAGCTATGGACGCCATATTGGCCGCACTGCCGAGCGCCTGTCACTTTACCCCCACTCGGCGGCTGTAATGTTAATCCCACCACAAACATTCTGTAAAAAACTAGCCAAGTCTCGATGGTGCTTGTTTATCTCTAAACAGTAATGAAATCAAGACAAAGTCGTGCCAAGTCTAAGGTTCCTTACTGCAATTTCTTTATTATTATATTAATGCTGTGTGACTTGGCCGTTGAAGGGTACACAAGGGCACAAAACCAGGTGCTCCATGACACCATTGCACCAAACTGTCGCCAGAACCGCTACCCATAGACGATTGCGATTATTACTTTTTAGAGATAAACAAGCAGCTCCATCGAGACTTGGCTAGTTTTTTACAGAATGTTTTTGGGGGGATTTCACTTCTTTCTGTAGAAACGTGGGCATATTGATTTATTTTATTAGATTTTCTTATTTGACACATTTTTTTTCTTCGATTATCCTAGTTTTTATAGTTTTCCCTTTATGTGGCAATTAAACCCTAACTCTGTACCAAATTTCAGCTCTCTGAGTTTATGGGAAGTACTAGTTCTATTTTGATGATCATGAGTCAGCGAGTGAGCGTCATAAATGCGAAATTTTGCTTTCGCTTAACTTTGGAACTAAATGACCTACAGACTTGAAATTTTGGATTTGAAGTATGTGATTATAGCTTACTGGATGACGAAAACTTCTGCGTTCTAGTCTTATCCAGAGGTTCTCAAATAGGGGCCTGAAAATGTGACGAAATCGTTCCAGTAAAGGATGGTACAGTTTGACAACAAAAATAATGCTCCACGATGTACCTGCGCAGTATACCAATTTTAGTAGCGCGGGAAACTCTGGCGCTGTTATTGGTCGATCGATTTCGTACCAACAATGGCAAAATCGTGTAAGCGGGACAGAGCTAAGAATGCAAAGCAAGCAATACTCTGCCAGTTGCGCTTGCAAATAAAGTTCAATATAGATTATTTACACGTTCGGCTACCATCGGAAACTGGTCTGCGCTTCTCTGCGCAAACGAATACTGCCGATGCGCATTATATTTGTTGTCAAACTGTACGGCAGTGTTTGCTTCGCGCTCGACTTGGCAGATAAATGAGGTGACTTACCGCCGCGTTGGTGTGGTAGAAGAAGTCGTGCAGTATATCGAATATGGAGGTCTCTGACAGTATCAGCTTCTGAAGGTTCTCCGGGTGGAAGTCGTGCCCGTACATGTCCACGGCGGAGAGGAAGATAGACTCCATCTGGTTGTGACGCAGCTCGTACGCCGGCTGGTGCGCTGCTATCAGCACCTGGAGAGATGGTTATTAAATTGACATAAAGATAATTAACCTTTCCGCCACTGCCAACTTTTATCTTGTCAAAATGAAGGTACATTTTACACTGCATGTACTGACTCCATTTCGAAATTCAGAAACATTATTTTGCAAATTGGCCGCCAAGGGCTCTTTTACATTATTAGGTTAAGTATGTTGCAGTGCCCTGCTACAGGGTTTCATGTTGGGAAATTTATTAGCTAGTAAGATCCAATGTACACATGAAAGCGACGAATAAATGACTTATGACTTATGACTTACATGTCTTTTTTGATACCACCAGTGCATTCGGCAAGACCATCAATGCCAAGATGAATGCGCCGCAAGAAAGTTGGCAAATTTACCGCAATATTTAAATTTTACTTAACTAATCACTACATAGTATAAAACAAAGTCGCTTTCTCTGTCCCTATGACCCTATGTATGCTTATATCTTCAAAACTACACAACGGATTTTGATGCGGTTTTTTTAATAGATAGTGATTCAAGAGGAAGGTTTTTTATGTATAATTCTACGCAGACGAAGTCGCGGGCAGAAGCTTCTAAATTATATTAGTAAGTAAATAAGTAAATGCTTTATTGTACAAATATAAAGAAGCAGAGACAAATCACAAAACAATAGTCTATAGTAGAGATGTATAGTCTCTACTTTCCAATAATTTGCGTGTGCGTGTGCGTGTGCGTGCGTGCGCGTGCGCGTCTCTATTACGACTGAAGCACTCACCTGTCTCGCTCGCAGCGCGACGCGGCTGTGCTCAGCGCGATGCAGTGACGTCAGCTCGTTCAAGATGGCCGCCAGCTCGTCCGTCAGACCCGGCTCGTTGGACCACAGATGGTCGATCAGCAGCGTCACCTGGACATAAACAACATAAAACCATTGACGTTATGCTTCCATGCCGGTCTGGGAGTAAAAAATAAACAGATTGTGGCAGTTGCTACTCCCGCGCCGATGGTAAAAGCCTATCGACGGAATGGGCATAGGAATCATGTTATAGATTAGATTAGATTTATTTATCACCCTTTTAAAAGTACAATTAAATGTCAAACATAAGTAATTCACAAAGGGATCGTCAATTGAAATAAAATAGTAATAATAATAATAATAATAATAACTGAAATCAAATTAAAACAAAATTGCAACAAACAAAAATAAAGCTTAATGAAATATATGTCAATGTAGATTTAGAAAAGGATCGTCATGGGTACATAAAAATGAGAAAATAATAATAATTAAAATAAAACCTATTTTAGGCTATTATAGGCGATACGGCTAGCAACCCATGACAAAACAATAAACATAAAACCATGCTTCCATGACGGTCTGGGAGTAAAGGAGAAACATAATGTACCAGTTGCTACTCCCGCGCCGATGGTAAAAGCCCATCGCGGGAACGGGCTTAGGAATCATGTTATAGGGGATGCTAGCAACCCATCACTATTTTGATTCCCCTTTCCACCTATACTACACTTCCATGCAGGTCTGGGAGCAAAGGAAAAACATAGAATGTACCAGTTGCTTCTCGTTCCGCGCAGATGGTAAAATCCCATCGAGGGAATGGGCGAAATTCTTAGGAATCATGTTATAGGCGACGCGGCTAGCAACCTATCACTATTTTGATTACATTTTCCACCTATACGCCTACAATCATGCTAAACTTGGCCTTTAGGTTTTGTTACCTCAGGCTCTGTCTACCCCGTAAGGGATATAGTCGTGATTTGTGTATGTATATGTATGTGTTTCCACCTATACGCCCAAAAACATGCTAAACGTGGCCTTTACGTCTTGTTACCTTAGGCCTGATGTAAAAACATTTAGTTTTTAGTATATGTTGTCATAGCGGCAACAGAAATACATCATGTGTGAAAATTACAGCAGCCTGGCGACAGACAGACAGACGGACAGTGCGGTATCCTAAAAACAAACTAGACACGGCACGTACCAATAGGTTCTTCTTGGCGACTTGATTGTGCGAGAATATGATGTCGGCGACAACCTGCATGTCGTCCTTGTGCTTGTCGCGGAGCGCCATCACACATTTGTCGTACGAGCCTGCGGGCAATGCGACAAAGTTAAAACTAAATGTAGAAGAGAGACGAAGCGGGAGGGAGAGAGAGACTTGTTTAATAGTAGCTGATGCCCGCGACTCCGTCCGCAGAATTCGCTTATCGCGGGAACTATGCTGTTCTGAGATAAACTATCCTATGTCCGTCCCTGGGACTGAAACTAACTGTATACCAAATTGCAACTAATTATGTATGCATGTTTAATGTAACCGCGGCATATAAGGTGTCAGCACGCCAATTTTACTTAATTAGATGATTAAGTTGTTGTTTGTTAACTATCCCACGGGAATTCTTTAATTTTCAGCGATTAAAAGTATCCAAAATATTGACCAGGGATATAAGGTACCACCACGCAAAATTTCATTTAAATCGGTCCAACAGTTTTGGAGATTAGTGAACACAGACATAGGTAAATAAACACATCCATACATACATACATATATACAGACAAAAATTATAAAATCTACTTTTTTGTTTTATTACTCTTCCCTGATCGTTAGCACTCTATTTTTAATGAATTTATTTAATGTACACACACGAACTTTCTACTGATTTATTATATGTATAGATTTTTAACTTAATTCTTAATCGTAGACGACTAGTTTGCTTACATGACTCATATATGTATGTAAGTATTTTAGCGGGCACCATAACTTTTTTTTTCGTAAATGTGATGAAAAACATTATGGCAGTAATGTAGTCGCGCGATGTCGCCAGATATGTCAGGTGAAGTTTCGCAAAGACGCACGACTTCGCCTGACGTCGCTATTAGCCTAAGTCGCGCGATGTCGCCAAACGCGTCAGGCGAAATCGGCCGGCTTCACTTGACATGTCGCCGCCACATGTCGCGGAACATTTGTTCCCTAGTGTATCCGTGTATTTAGACCACACATCATCATAATCTCACTGCTAGGCGCAGGCCTCCCAGTGGCGCAACTATAGGGTGGCAGGGGTAGCAAAATGCCAGGGGCCCCTAGCTCTACTGGGCCCCGAATTGACTTGGTTCAGAGCACAGAAGGGACGCCGCTCTTCTTTATATTGAGGAAGGAGGCATCTGACGAATTTGCCGAGGGCCCCAGACGTAGTTACGCCACTGAGGCCCCCTCTCAGACTACACAATAAACTCACCCAGTTGGAAGTTGCTCTCAACCTGGTAGTATTGGCGAAGCAAGTCGTGTACGGCCGCCTTCATTCTGCCGCGGATCCCATTCCTGCGTGAAAGAAAGACACAGCATTATATAACTTTTTTGTTTGCTGACCGTACTTGCATTGTCATCCATCCTACTTAAAGTGTACAGTTTGACAACAAATTGTCACGCGGTAGACGGTGACACTTGTAAAGAATCGAATCAAAGATCGATAAAGATCGATAATCGACGACTTACCGTAGGACCTTACACATCCTGGCACATCACTAGTCGCGCTTAATTAGATATAATTATACATACGGAACCCGCGGCCTTCTATAAAAGCTCGCGCGCGCCGTAAGGATCCACACTCTATTACAAATCTTCAGAATAAAAACTACGAGTGCGGAATCCCCAATTATATGGGACCCAGATCGGGGCTAAACTAAAGCCTAAAACTGCTGGGCTGCATAACGCACATCTCCTCTACCCTATCGGAAGACACTCTACTGCCTGAGGACGACATCCTGGCCGAAGGCTCGCCTCTACTGCGACCCTCGCCTTCGGCCCCTTCTGCGCTGGCAGCGTCGTCCTCTCCGTCGTGTCCGACCAGGGGAGTAAATAGTGCTCCTTGGGCGTGTGTGTGTTAAATAAAACAATAGTGCCGTTCTGACCTGAACTCTCTCTCTAAAACTCACGGTAAACCCTGAGACTATACGTTGTTCTTTGGATATATGTAAACAATAAACCTCTGTAAAGTTCCATTTGTTTTACTGAATAGCCAAGGAGCGACCCTTCACTAAATAATATTCACGAAAAGTGATAAAATATAATGCGCATCGGCAGTATTCGTTTGCGCAGAGAAGCGCAGACCAGTTTCCGATGGTAGCCGAACGTGTAAATAATCTATATTGAACTTTATTTGCGAGCGCAACTGGCAGAGTATTGCTTGCTTTGCATTCTTAGCTCTGTCCCGCTTACACGATTTTGCCATTGTTGGTACGAAATCGATCGACCAATAACAGCGCCAGAGTTTCCCGCGCTACTAAAATTGGTCTACTGCGCAGGTACATCGTGGAGCATTATTTTTGTTGTCAAACTGTACCCAATTTCAAGGCAATCCAACTGCTAGAAGTGTTGTAGACGAACAGTAAAATAAATAAATATCTTGGGACAAATTACACCAATTGAGCCAGCCCCGAACTAAGCAAGGCTTGTACTATGGGTGCCTGGCAACGGATAAACATACTTATGTAATGTAGATAAATACATACAACATCCATGACTCGGGCACAAACATTCGTATTCATCACACAACTAGGGATAAGTTCGCCTTTGTGCATATATTTAAGGTCTTTTTTTGTGATTTGTCTCTGTTTCTTTATATTTGTACAATAAAACATATACTTACTTACTTACTTTATACATCTCTACTATAGACTAACATAATTTAAGGCTCGGGGACCTTATACATCCCTTTTATAAATGTATTTAATTTAAGTAGAGAATTTAAGTATTGTAGTAGCTTAATGTATTTTATTTTGAAAAAAATACTTTCTGCCAAGTTTCTTGCGGCGCATTCTTGGCAATGATGGTCTTTCCGAATGCGCTGGTAGTTTCAAAAAAGACATGTAAAAGAGCCTTTGGCGGCCAATTTGCAAAAATTAATTTGGAATTTTTAAATACCACCACCTCAAATTGCACCACCTGCTCAAATCTGTTCCGTTCTCCAGTCCATTATGGTTGCCTGGTAGAGATCGCTCTGTAGCGATAAGGCCGCCTATTGTTACCTTGTAAATACATACATGTACATACATATATCACGTCTTTATCCCTTATTGTTACCTTGTAATATGCTGTATACCTTTTTTCTGTTTTGGTTGTTATATGTGGTGTTCAATAAAGAGTTATTGTATTGTATTGTATTGTACCTGTATCTCTGCACCAGTACAACCAAAGCTTGGGTGCTCATGAAGAAAACATCGCGATCAGCTCGCTTCGGCAGCGACGCGGCGTGGCTGTAACAAAATAGTAGATTAATGCCGAGGCCTGGGAAGTAGCCAATTGCTGGAACGCTAACTTCACGGTGACCAGTGTCTGGGGCACTTTCAGAAAGTGCAAGATATCTTTGGGACACTAAATGGGCGGGAGGCCATTGGGACACTAATGCAGTGGCGTAACTATACCATCTGGGGACCGTGGCAAATTCTTTTGATGGGGCCCTATCAGTAAAAATCGTCATGTTGTACTCGGTTTAATTTTAACATTTTTGAGCTCGCGGGCTCTTGGGCCGGGGCCCTCTTGGGTCGGGGGCCCCTGGCATTTTGCCAGCCCTGCCACCCCATTGTTACGCCACTGCACTAATGTTAGTGGGACACCAATCCAGATCCAATAGTGTCTCTTTAAACGCTGCGTGGACAATTTAGCCACGAGACATACTAATAAAATAGTGGATTAATGCCGAGGCCTGGGAAGTAGCCAATTGCTCGATGAGTAACTTAAAAACACGAACCGCAGGTGAGTGTTTTTTAAAGTTACGAATCCAGCAGTTGCTCTTCCAGCTGAGGCAGATATAATCTTTTTCTCAAACATTGAGAGGAAACGAAAACCAATTTTGCACTAAACTTCCTCGCAACTTAGGTGGTTTTCACGTTCCCGCCTTTTTTCGTAATTTTTTTTTATGTCATCTGTCACCATAAGCTGTCTGAGACATTGATAAAAGCGTTAGACTCGAACAAAACGCGCGCTCCTCGGCCATCGATTGTTGTTCATTATTCCATAGTCTCTTTGACTTTAAAAAAAGTTAAAAACAAATGAAAAACAGTCCAGCAATCCGATTTGTGGTCGGAAAATCGCGGCTGCAATGTAATCCGGCCGTCAACAAGGCCCTTCACGTTCTGTTACTTAGAATACAATGACGACATTTACGACAATTGACAATTGTGGCAAATTTCCGCTCGCGCAGCCGCCGGTAAGATGCTACTTGCGGCCCGGAGCGACTTAATAGTACATTACTGTCTAGGCCAGGAAGTCGGCAATTGCTGGCTGAGTATTGGTTTGAACGGACGAGCTTGCGAGTCCGTTTAATAATACGAAGCCAGCAATGCTATTCTGGCCGAGGCAAGTATAGTGCTTTTCTCAAAAATCGAAAATAAACAAGAACAAAAATAAATGAAAACAAAATAGTGAAAATTATTTTGCTTTGCCGCCTTTTTCTATCAATGGCATTTGAAGAGAGTATTTTTCTACCCAGAACACCTAAAGCTATTTCAGACACAGATAAACACGTTGTCGTATTAGCTTATTTTTTTTATTTTAGTGTTTTAAGTCTTGTGCCTTTATTTTAAATAATGGTGATTTGCATTTTTAAAAAGTTAATAACTAGACATTAATGGAATTTGTATGCAACATTACTGGAGAGTTTAGCGCGACAGTAATGCTTTTTTTTTGGACTGACCGGCAACAATTAACTTCCTGTTCTGATATGTAGTTAACAATGACGACTTTACCGGTCATTTTGGAGTAAAATAGACTTACTGATCGATGACACTGGCTATCTGCTGGCTTGGGAATTGCGCCAGGACACTTGTAATGTTCCTCTCATAGAGCGCCATTAGTTTGCGCACTTTCTTCTCAACAGCCACCGGTATGCGACCAGAGGCTGAGGACAACACCTGAAACGAAGAAATCGCGTTGGCATTCATCGTCAACACGCCCCACTGTTGGACACAGGACTCCTCTCAGAATGAGAGAAAGAAAGATATAAAGAATAAAATAAATAATAAATAAATATCTTGGGACAAATTACACCAATTGACCCAGCCCCAAACTAAGCAAAGCTTGTACTATGGGTACCAGGCAACGGATAAACATACTTATATAATGTAGATAAATACATACTTAAATACATACAACATCCGTGACTCGGGCACAAACATTCGTATTCATCATACAACTGTCTGCCCCTACCGGGATTCGAACCCAGGACCTCTAGCTTCATAGTCAGGGTCACTAACCACTAGGCTATCCGGTCGTCAAAGAAAGAAAGAAAGAAAGAAGACATTTATTCCTTTTTGCAAGACACACAGATATAAGAGAATGTACACAATTTTACGTTACGTGACTTTAGTAGATAATATTCCTAGAGGATCACGCAGGTGTTCTAAGGGATTTTCCGAATTTCACACGGGATAGGAAATAAAAACTTTATACTTGGAGACATTAGTATGGGGTATGTCGTCACTCTGACGTTATCTGCGCGGATGAAGTCGCGGGCAAACGCTAGTGTTTAAAAAAAAACTGGTACGGCGGCGTAGGCGCGGGTAACAGCTAGTTTATCAATAGATAAGGACAAACGATTGCTAAGTTAGCAGAAGCCTGAGCGTTTATGAATAAGGCGTCAATCACAGTGATGCAAGTTAGCCCAATAAAAGAAGACCTACCTCCTGCAGCTCCAGCAGAGGCAGCGAGGGGTCACGCAAACTCTGCATGAACTTCTCTACGATGTCACGCGAGCGCGGCGTGTTGTACGGCTCCGGTAGACAGTAGCCTGCAACACACACACACACAAATCGTGTCTTTATCCCTTACACAACACATAAACAAGCTTGGCATACATCTAAATCTAAATATATAATATTATAAATGCGAAAGTAACTCTGTCTGTCTGTCTGTTACCTTTTCACGCTTAAACCGCTGGGCCGATTTAGTTGAAATTTGGTATACAGATAGTTTGAGTCCCGGGAAAGGACATAGGATAGTTTTTATCCCGGAAAATTGCATAGTTCCCGCGGGATAGCACAGCCCAAACCACTGGACTTAAAGACTTGAAATTTTGCACATAGATACCTTATACAATGTAGGCATCCACTAAGGAAGGATTTTTGGAAATTCCCACGGGATAAGGAAAAAACGAGAATTATATATTCGATTCCGAGTGACGCTTTTGATTTTGAAAATTCTTTTGCCAATAGAAAGCCACAGTATTTGTGAGTATCATAGGCTATATTTATAATAATTCTGCGCGGACGAAGTCGCGGGCAACAGCTAGTCTAAATATATATATAACTCAAAGGCGACTGACTGACTGACATAGTGATCTATCAACGCACAGCCCAAACCACTGGACGGATCGGGCTGAAATTTGGCATGCAGGTAGATGTTGTGACGTAGGCATCCGCTAAGAAAGGATTTTGATCAATTCTACCCCCAAGGGGATAAAATAGGGGATGAAAGTTTGTATGAAACTTTGTCAATTTTAAACCGATCGGGCTGAGACAGCTGATAGCGATAATCGAATTCTATGCAGACGAAGTTGCGGGCAACAGCTAGTACATACATACATCACAGAGCCTAAGGTAACAAAACCTTAAGGCAGTTTAGCATGATTAAGGGCGTATAGGTGGAAAGCGAAATCAAAATAGTGGTTGCTAGCCTCATCGCCTGTAGCATGATACCTAAGACTTTCGCCCATTCCCTCGATGGGCTTTTACCATCTGCGCGGGAAGAGAAGCAACTGGTAAATTCTATGTTTTTTCTTTGCTCCCAGACTAGCATGGAAGTACATAAACAAGCTTAACATACATATATCATGTCGCCCTTACAGGGTAGACAGAGCTTAAGGTAACAAAACCTAAAGGCCACGTTTAATATGATTAACGGCGTGTAACTGGACAGGGAAATCAAAATATAGTGGTTGCTAGCCGCATCGCCCATAGCATGAATACCTAAGACTTTCGCCCATTCCCTCTATGGGCTTTTACCATCAGCGCGGGAAGAGAAGCAACTGACAGACAGAAACAAGACCAGCATGGAACAAGCTTGATAATACAATACAATACAATTTATTTTCACGGCTTTACCCTTTAGAATTTAATTTACTTATCGCCACTGAAAATTGGAACACATGGAATAATCCGAACAGTAAAGCTGTGGCCGGGAATCGAACCCGGATCCTAATAATTCCGTGATGCGTGCTATACCACTACACCACACATAGCAGGTGTGACCTTGTTACTATGCAATTTTTCGTCGCCAAGCGTCATCTGTTTGAATAATGTGTCTGTACGACACAATTACAAACTCCCGTGGAACTACTGCTCACGAGGGACGAGAGATGGCGCTGTTTTTCAAATGATAGGTACTATCAAATGGATCAAGAATTTTAATTCTTCCGTCTGTACTAGCTTTCACGTGACCTAAACAGATGACGCTTGGCGACAAAAATTCGCATTGACAGCTGATATCACTACATAGTATAAAACAAAGTCGCTTTCTCTGTCCCTATGTCCCTATGTATGCTTCTATTTTCAAAACTACACAACGGATTTTGATGCGGTTTTTTTTAATAGATAGAACGATTCAAGTATTCAAGTATTCAATCATTTATTCACAAGAACATATGGTTTGCATAGATGGTATTGTAAGCATCAGTCCCTTAATATATTCAGCCATTTGAGGCGCGTGAAGTGTTTTGCCCTAACATTAGGCAGAAGAAGAAGAGGAAGAGGAAGGTTTTTATGTATACTGTGCAGACGAAGTCGCGGGCAGAAGCTAGTATGTAGATAAAAAAATTCGAAGACTTACTCCTCGATGACTAGCGGGAGAGCGAGAGAAATGACTATGGTGACGATGATTTATAAAACACATGAACTCACCCGCGAGTACGTTTTCAAGTATAGCTTTATACTTGTTGTGCTGCTGGCTAAGCTTCTCGGAGAGATGGGGATTGTCCGCGGTCGGGAACTGTCCCTTGTAAGGCTGCGCCGTGGTCACCAGAGACGGGTCGTCCAGCTCTGAAACAAGTTAACAATACAATACAATACAATAAATTGTTTATTTACTTAAAAAACTCATAGGCTCTGGTGTTTGAAAAGCAACAAAATTTACTACACATTATAAAACAACGTTGCGTCTGTAGGTCAGTGCTACTCTATGAACGAGTGCTACTCAATGAATACTGAGTGCTACTCTATGAATAATGAGTGCTACTTTATGAACTATGAGTGCTATTCTATGAATATTGAGTGCCACTTTATGAGTAATGAATGCTACTCTAAATGAATACTCAGTGCTACTCTATGAACTATGAGTGCTACTCTATGAACTATGATTGCTACTCTATGAATAATAAGTGCTGCTCAATGAACAACAAGTGGTACTCTATGAGTAATGAGTGCCACTATATGAGTAATGAGTGCTACTCTATGAATACTGAGGGCTAGTCTATGAATAATGAGTGCTACTCTATGAACAACGAGTGGTACTCTATGAGTAATGAGTGCTACTCAATGAATACTCAGTGCTACTCTATGAACTATGAGTGTTACTCTATGAGTAATGAGTGCTACTCAATGAATGATGAGTGCCACTCATTGAGTAGCGGAGTGGCAAGCCAGATGTTTTTGTTTATTTGGACCTCCGCAAGTTAACGCCTGAATCAATAAATCACTTACCTAAAGTACCAATGAGGGACCCACTCTCCAAGACCGCTCCTGGTCTGAGGCTCCACGTCACCTTGCCAGCTTCTGGTGCTGATAGTGTCATCACCATCTTCATCACCTGTTGGGCAGAGAGGTAAAATACCGTTTTACAGCACAGCAATAATAGTGCATTACGTAATGAGCGGTAAAATGTGGGAACTGTATTTCACGCACTCTGCATATTTGGATTTTAAAATTAGAAAGACAGGGTTAATCTCCAATGTATTGTTTTTAGTCTCTGTGGATCTCTTAAAATCATAAAAACCAGAATCAATTCAGTATATTTTTTTCATTCGATAAAAAAAAACATAATTGTCACGTTCAGAAACCAGATCCGTTATTCATTATTTTAAAATCCTTCAATTCCTAAGTTACTTTCAAGATTTGCTAACGTTCGGTGCTAAATAAAAAAACTGATTTACTATTAGTTCAACTGTTTTTCTTCCATCATTTTTTTTTCTCGCTGTAGTGAGCAGCAAAGTTGTTTAATGTCTCGTGCCTTGAAACCCTCGCGACGCTCAGAATTCTTATTGTGAACCACTCGCATCGTTTGTAATTCAATCATAGAATCCTTCGCTTGCTCGGCTTTCAACACAGGCACTCGCGCCAAACAAAAACTTTGCAGCCTAGCATAACAAATACCTATTTCACATTCACACCTCTCATTCAGAAAAGTAAACTTTGCCCGTCGAGAGGGACCAAAGTGCAACTTTTCTGTTCAAGGCTTTTCTAAGTGTGTTGCTAATGCAATTTTTTGTAGTTGATAATTGTAAAACCACGCCATTTTCTATGCTGGTAGCTAAATCATATTTAGAATTATTTCTTCAAGTTTTTTAATGTTCGGTGTAAAGGTACGAGCCGCTCGGTAGCAAAATTATTTTCCTCTTGGGCGTTAACACTCGAATCCCTATACGCTCTGGATACAATGTAGCTCGCCGTAAATACATCATTTGCGCCCTGGTGACACAAATAACTATTGCCTCTCTCTCACTCACCTCAATCTCAGCATAAGGCTGTCCCTTGTCAACGTGGCCGCCATCTTCTAACAAAGTGTTAATAAGTTTTCCAGCAGATGGCGCTCGGAGTTTAGACGGATCCTTTTCTTTCTCGAACACAACTGTTTGATTTCCGATGACAACCCTATATTTATCCACTTCTTCTTTCAAGTAGGTCGTATATGAAGCCCCGTCTACTGACAGTAGAGTACCTGAAAAATCAAATAAATACGTAAATATAATATCCAACCAAAAAAATTCTGTAAAAAAACTAGCCAAGTCTCGATGGAGCTGCTTGTTTATCTCTAAAAAGTAATCCCATCAAAAATAAAACTTGTAAAAAAAACCAAGTCTCGCAACTCAGTTCTTCTACCGTAAAAAGTTGTGAGATCCATGTAATACCAAGTCGGTTAATTTATTCAGTCCCTACTAAAGAGACCTCCTGTCTTAAGTTATTACGTAATTAGCTAAGCTAACAACATATAATGCCCATATCAAAAGTAAAAATCGTTTATGTTATAAATAAATAAATTGACTTGGCATTCGCATTAACCCATCAATTTAATATAATCTGTATTACTTGTGAGAAAAATTGTGTTTTATACGTATTATATTAAATTGATGGTTTAATGCGAATGCCAAGTCAATGGGGACTATCGTTTCTTTGCTCACCAGTTGGCGCCACTGTTGACTAAGGTCCAGAGGTATAGCTGTCAAAGGCGAATATAAGATTGGCGCCGAAGTTTTAAATCTTGAATCTCATTAAGTTTATTAATTATAAATAACTATCATCATATCGACTATACTGCGATGTAGTGCAGTTCCGTTTTGTTCGGAAAAAATAAATCCGCTTTCAAAGCGTTCACATTAATCGCCAAATAATCAATATTTGCGATAATTTCCCGAAGGAGTTCACTTTTCAACTGGTAAATGAAAGAAATTGTAATTTATCTCACGAAGCCTGCCAAAACCAGTGAAAAGTGAATGTTATTGGACCTCACGCGACACTAGCGCCTCTAGTGGCAAATTCACACGCGATAGCCCCCATTGAATGTTGTGTGACTTGGCCGTTGAAGGGTACACGAGGGTACAAAACCAGGTGCTCCATGACATCGTTGCACCAATCTGCAATCGTCAATGGGTAGCGGTTCTGGCGACTTTTCTCAGGGAACAAGTCACACAAATTGAACAAGTCCCGAAATAAGCTCTAAAAAGACTCGTCTTATGGGTACTAGACAATGGTCTAGATACATACTTATATAGAGAATGGAAGAAATCGAGGGAATAGGCGAAAATCTTAGGGATCATATTACAGGCGTACTAGCAACCCATCACTATTTTGATTCCCCTTTCCACCTATACGCCCACAATCATGCTAAACGTGGCCATTACGCCTTGCTACCTCGGGCTCTGTCTACCACGTAAGGGATAAAGACGTGATTTGTATATGTTATATAGAGATATACATACTTAAATAGGACACACAAATATATGAATCACATGAAAATCACATTCCGCCTTTGTGCATGTATCTCAGTGTTAGTCAATTGTATTTCTCTTGTTTACATACATACATACATACATACATACATACATACATACACAAATCACGTCTTTATCCCTTACGGGGTAGACAGAGCCTAAGGTAACAAGACCTACAGGCCACGTTTAGCAAGATACTGAGGGCGTAGAGGTGGAAAGCGAAATCAAAATAGTGATGGGTTGCTAGCCGCATCGCCTATAACATGATTCCTATGATGATTTTCTTGTTTATTTTGCACAATAAAGAGTTTACATACATACATATGAACCCGGGACGCTTGCTTCTATTTACACCATTCATCTTGTATCCTTACTCTATATCCAATTCATAGATGGTCACTCACCGCCATCAGTCAGCTTGTGCACCTCCAACTCCTTGAAGCTGCCGTTCATCGCCAGGAAATACGTGGTGGTGCCAGACCTGCAGGCCTGCACCTTGTACTTGCTGCCGCTGTGTATCAGCTCCACCTCCACGCAGTTGGACAGCTGGCTGGACCCTTGGATCTGGCCTCTGGAAGAAAGAAAGAAGACATTTATTCATTTTGCAAGACACACACACACACACATACAAATCACGTCTTTAGTAAGTACTTTAGTAAGTACTTACTAAAATCACTTGCTCTGGTAGGGTATAGGGCTCAGGGTCGTGCCATGCACGCTCATTTATTTAATTGTAGGATGAATTGTCTTAGTTGTTTTAATTACTTATTACTTTGGACCGCTCTTTGGCTTTAATCTAATGCATTTTGTGGTTTTGTGTAAATTCATCCAAATTGTTTTACTTAAATTATTCTCTTTCTTCTTTTTTGTTCGTTCAAACTTACCCGCGTAATTAAATTTGATTTATAAAGCAAGAAATAGGGTTGGGCGGAAAATCAGCGCTGTGTGTGTGCGCGCTCCCGCGGTGCGCACCCGCAGCACACGCTGAGCCCAATCCAATTGCCACGCTTAGTTTTAAGTTTGTACGTAAGTAAATACTGTAAGTAAATACTCCAGATAAATGTATGTATACTCTATTTGTGGTAATAAATTATATTATATTCTATTCTATTCTATTATTTATCCCTTACGGGGTAGACAGAGCCTAAGGACACGACCTACAGGCCACATTTAGCTAGATTGTGGGCGTATATGTGAAAAATGAAATCAAAATAGTGATGGGTTGCTAGCCTCATCGCCTATAACATGATCCCTAAGATTTTCGCCCAATCCCTCGATGGGCATACCATCTGCGCGGGAAGAGAAGCAACTAGTACATTCTATGTTTTTTCTTAGCTCCCATACCAGCATGGAAGAAATAGAAAAGAACATACACACATACATACATACATACAGTCACGCCTCTTTCCCATAGGGGTAGGCAGAGACTACTTTGTTCCACTTGCTACGATCCTGACATACTTCTTTCGCTTCATCCACATTCATCAATCTCTTCGTACATGCTCGTCGGTTTCGGGTACTCCTGACCTGACCTTTTTCGAAAACGTCTCCTATTTGGTCTCGGAACGTCCGTCTAGGCCTTCTCCTCCCGCAACCATTCACACTCCCCATATAGATCTGTTTAGTTAGTCTACTTTCATCCATCCGCTCTACGTGACCAAACCAACTAAGCATACTTTTTAGAAAACATACTTTTTAAAAAACAACAAAAAATACACAGACATGAAAAATAGATCATCAGCGTTGTGTGTCTTCGCAAAAGTGAAACAGTCGCTGGCTCAGCATTACGCTAAGGCGTTAAACACCTGCGGCACTGACTGAAAAGATTCATGATGCGGATTCCATATTATAACACACGTGCTTTTTTTGTCAAAACAGTCCCAAAGTAACGCCATCTATTGGCGCTTGGCCAAAGCACATTACAACCTAACGACCCTAAGCGAGGTACAGTGGTTGCGACAACAAGCCACAGATGTCGCTACGTGTGCGCCTAAAAGCTGTGGCTAATAAAACACAGATGCGTCACTCACTTCTCCAGTCCGCTCTTGAACTCTTGGAAGTGCGTGGTGATGAGGCTGTCCGCAATGAGGATGGAACCGCAGACCACGCCCAGCATTATGTCCGGCTTCTCCGATTGCATCTGCAAGAGCGAGAACAAACAGTAAGAGAGAGTAAGAGAGAGTAAGAGTGTCTCGTGAGCTCCGATGACATTCACTTTCCACCGGTTTTGGCTTCTTTCTTTAACTCAGATCACGACAGGGTGTATAGGCTGGAAATGATGATGATGGTGATGATGGTTGTGGTGGTGATGACGGTATTGATGGTGGTAATGATGGATGTGGCGATGATCATGGTTGGGGTGATGATGATGGTGACGATGGTTGTGGTGGTGATGTTGGTGATGATGGTGATGTTGGTGACGAAGTTTGTGATGATGGTAGTGGTTATGATGGTGGTGCTGATGTCGATGTTGATGGTTGTGTTAGTGGTGATGTTGGTGCTGGCGGTGATCAAGGTTGTGGTGATGATGGTTATGGTGGTGATGTTGGTGACGATGGTTGTGATGATGGTAGTGGTTATGATGGTGGTGCTGATGGCGATGTTGATGGTTGTGTTAGTGGTGATGTTGGTGCTGGCGGTGATCATGGTTGTGGTGATGATGGTTAGGGTGGTGATGTTGGTGACGATGGTTGTGATGATGGTAGTGGTGATGATGGCGGTGATGATGGTGCTGATGCTAATGATGAAATCACAACTCACCCTCTCAGCAATCAGAGCGTCGAGCCAGCTGGTATCAATGTCGTTATTTTGAAAAGCGCTAGTTTCCAACAAGGTGATGAGATATTCCACTGTTGTACGGAAGTCACCGCGTATGCTCAACTCCTTGAGAGCGATCACCAGGTTCCTGTGAAGTTAATAATAGCACATTATTGTACGGGCGTGGAAAGTAAGGCATTACATGACGATGTTGTTTGCAAGCCTATTATCGCGAGGCTTTCAAAGATATGACGTAAGTCAGGCAATTACTATTAGCCGTTGAACCGATTTGGATGAAATATGGTATGGTTTGGATGAAGTTGGATATCTGGAATACCACATAGGCTACTTTTTATCCCGATATTCCCATGGGATCGGTTTTTACGCATGCCAAATAGTATCTAAATATATTCCAAGGACTAGGTATGCATAAGTCGGAATTCTGCAAAATCCCGGAATTTCTACCGCCAAGTCTGATAATTTCCAACAAAACAAACTGATAGTATAAGCATCAAGCTTGCAATTTTAACTACTTGGTCTTGGTCTTGTCTTTCCATGGTCTACTCGTGGTTTTTCCATGGTCTACTCGTGGTTTTTCCATGATCTACTCGTGGTCTTTACATGGTCCTCTCGTGGTCTTTCCATGGTCTATTCGTGGTCTTTCGGTCTACTCACTCCCTGGCCTGCTCCCTGGTCTCTCCCCACGAGAAGCAATGTCCGAACTGCGAATCAGCGAACTCGTGCAGTCCGCCCGACGCCGCCACACTGAAATAGCCCCACACGTTCTTCGACGAACGGAAGTTCAGCTCCTGAACAGTGCCGGAGGATGGTTTGAAACCTGTCGGAGAAATTTCTTATTTAACGCTTACTTTTATCGGGAACTTTTGTGTCGCGAGTAACGTTCCTGTCTTATTTCGTCCATGGCTGCTGCTTGGGGATGTCACGGATATATAATTTCGGATCCGGATATGGATATGGATATTGGTAACGTCGGTTTCGGTTACGGTTATGGATATTAAATTATTTCGGATTATCCAATAGTTTCGGTTACGGATATAAATTTTTCAAGGAACTGTAAAATGAAATACAATACGACTAAACGCGCGCGCGGCTGGTCTGCCGGCCGGGCAAAAACAAAAACTTGTCACGACGTGTCATATTTACTAAGTAGTATTTAGAGACTCCGCCCTATCCGAAACCATACACTTTTATATCGGATTCGGTTACGGTTACGGATATTTTTTATTTCGGATATCCGATAGTTTCGGTTACGGATATGGATATCCATAACAACACTGGTATGTATTGAACTCTTGTCACTATCTCTATATATTATGTAGTCTCAGGCACAGTTGTATTTTATCTATCTGTTATTAGAATTATCCTGACGTAGCGACAGGGAGGGCTGCTGCTTGGGGCTGTCCAGCTCGATCTACATTTCTACCGGGGACCGGACCACCCTTTTCGCGACAAAAGCCTTTCAGAGGGCGTCCCTTAAACACGGCTAACCCATTCCATTGCCTTCCATTTAAAACTGCTAGCCCATTCATTTGACTACCCCTTACCGAAAAACTTGCTAAAAATAAAGCTAGCCCTTTGCAATTGCTTACTGCTATCCTATATGCCAGGGGTGGCCAACAGGTCGATCGCGATCGACCGGTCGATCGCGACTCTTAGTTCAGTAGATCGTGACAAGGCAAAAAATATAAATGCGTAGACCAGACTGCGCAACGTAATCACCAACTGCTGATTTAAGGTTTCATGAAGTATGTAATTGGTAGATCGCACAGGGTTTCGTTAGTAAACAGGAGATCTTGGGTCTGATCAAGTTGGCCACCCCTGCTATATGCCTTGCTATCCCTTAATAAGGGTTACCCTTATCATTTAGCGCTTTTTATAAAGCTTTCCCTTTAGTAATGTCGCACTCGCACGTAGTTGAGCCTTGCGTGAAAGAGACAGGATTAGTGTACCGACAATCGCTTACTATTGTATTCGGAGTAATGTGTGCTTTGTGAACAAGGTAGACGGTTTAAATTAGCACGCTTTATGCTTAAAGGGAATCCCTTTATAAGGCTAACCCTTATAAGCGATATGCAAGGTGTTGGTGAGCGGATGATAAGGGTTTTGTAAGGGTATTGGGATATCGATTACTCAAATGGGTTAGCGTTTATATAAGGGCTTTCAAATCAAAATGAAAGGGTTTCGTCGGGCAAAGGGTATGGTGAGTTAAGCCTTATGCAAAACCCATAGAAAACCCTTTATAAGGGATAGCGGGCCGGTCCCTGATTTGTACCCGGGGGCACTGACCTTCGTCGGGGTTCTCGGAGGTGATCCGGGCCGCGATCACGTGTCCCCACGGGGAGGGCCTCTGCTTGGGGTTGTCCAGCTCGATCTCGGAGAGGCCCCAGGGGCTCTCGCCGTACAGAAGGCGGATATCCTTGATGTTGTACAGAGGAAGACCCATCGCTATCTGAAAAGTATGACAAATAAAGCTATGTATGTGTGAACAAGAAATATTTACCTCGCTACTTTGCTACTCACGTGCAAGATAACCAAGCCTGTGTGAAATATATATGTTTTACTGCAAGCCCTCCCTCCACTACTGCCAATAAAACACACATAAATCCCACAAACTTAATTATCCCTTACACCACACAAACACTGACGCATTTTGATCCCTCTACGACCGTCGTACGATACGACACTGAATTGTTATGGATTTTCATACAACTTTACTGGACACTTTTCGATTCCAAATTCAAAACACCAGTCATCCAGGATGTTCAACCTTCTGGCACCTTTTCACTAATGTAAAGGCGACCTTTCATAGCATTCTTAAGCAATAGTACATTACTGTCTAGGCCAGGAAGCAAGCAATTGCTGGCTGAGTATTGGTTTGAACGGACGAGCTTGCGGGTCCGTTTAATAATACGAAGCCAGCAATGCTATTCTGGCCGAGGCAAGTATAGTGCTTTTCTCAAAAATTGAAAAAGAAAACAACAAGCAAAATAAATGAAAATGTAATTGACATAAATTATTAATTATTTTTGCTTTGCCGCCTTCTTCTATCAATCATTTGAAGAGTATTTTTCTACCCAGAACATCTAAAGCCATTTCAGACACAGATAAACACGTTGTCGTACTAGCTTTTTTTTTAATTTGGTGTTTTAAGTCTTGTGCCTTTATTTTTATAATGGTGATTTGCATTTTTAAAAAGTTAATAACTGGACAGTAATGGAATTTGTATGCAACATTACTGGAGAGTTCAGCGCTATAGTAATTTATTTTTTTTAATTTTGGACCGACCGGCAACAATTAACTTCCTGTTCTGATATGTAGTTAACAATGACTTTAACGGACATTTTTGAGAGAACTAATTAACAATCGTTCATAAGCACTCCACCAACCTGCAACTGCGCCGCGGGTAGATTCACATCGGCGACCATCTCCGTGCAGGGGTGCTCCACCTGCAGCCGAGGGTTCAGCTCCAGGAAGTAGTACTGGCCCGTGGCGGGCTCGTACAGGTACTCCACTGTACCCGCCGACACGTACCCCACCATCTTGGCTAGTCGGACCGCCGACTGTGTAAGAAAGAATAAGTTACAAACTGACACAATTGACATAGTAATAAATTTAATTTAATCTTTATCCCTTACGGGGTAGTCAGAGCCTGAGGTAACAAAAGCTAAAGGCCACGTTTAGCATGATTGTGGGCGTATAGGTGGAAAAGGGAATCAAAATAGTGATGGGTTGCTAGCCGCATCGCCTTTAATACCTCTGGGTAAGAGCGCGAGGGCATATGAGGATAATACTGATGATGACAATGACGATTTAGGGGATGATTGGCCCCTTGGATCGGTCTGTTTTTTTGTAAGAGGTTTTAAAATAGTTAATATCTTGGTTAAAAAACATAGAATGTACCAGTTGCTTCTCTTCCCGCGCAAATGGTAAAAAACCCATCGAGGGAATGGGCGAAAATCATAGGAATCATGTTATAGGCGACGCGGCTAGCAACCCATCACTATTTTGATTCCACTTTCCACCTCTACGCCCTCAGTGTCTTGCTAAACGTGGCCTGTAGGACTTGTTATTTAGGCTTTGTCTACCCCGTAAGGGATAAAGACGTGATTTGTGTATGTATGTATGTATGTGTAATATCTTGGGACAAATTACACCAATTGTTGTCAAAAGTTGTCTGGTGGACATATATAAAAATGGAGCATCTGAATTTACGTGAAGTTACGTAATTATATTGGGAGCTTTAAAGCGTCTGCAAAGCAATTCGGCCGACGGAAAGTGTCTGGGAGTATTGGCGACTTATTTGTTGTTAGCCATACAACAGAAAAGTATTTGATCAGAAGCAAAAAGAAAAGATAAGGTACTAAAGACAGGGAGTGGATTAAATTAGTGATAAATAGTGAGATTTGAGTTGGTTTTTAAAAATAGGTAGAGTTTTAGCTCGTAGGTCTACAGGAAGGGAATTCCACAGACGGATAGAGGTCATAGTAAAGGAGTCACGATAGAACTTAGAGGAAGAAGCAGGAACAGCAAGGAGGAGATTTTGCGCAGACCGGAGAGAAGTCAGGAATTTAAAACGCTCTTGGAGCTAACGGGGAGTTGTAGGATTAAAAAGAATACTGTACAAAAGAGAAAGAATATGAGAGTTACGGCGAAAGCGGATAGGGAGCCACTTGAGATGCGTGCGAAAATAGGAGACGTGGTCAATTTCCGCAAACCGAATATGAACCGGATGCAGACATTTTGAATACGTTCAAGCTTATTCAAATGCTCCTCTGTAAGATATACGTAATAAACGTAAAAATCAGCTTTCAGAATTTACGTTAGGTACGTAATGTTTTTATGTACAGTCAAGGGCAAAGATATATATGCAAGTAAAGTGAAAGAAAATAAGTAATCATATAAAGTTAAAAAGATATATACTCATTCAAATGGTAATAAATATGGAAACTACACTGGCAACATAAATATGTACCTAGCAAGTCCAAAAACTTGTATACAATCAAAATTCCATTATTAGTATCCTGCAAATAATGCAAAATATTATAGTCATACTTATGTCATTATATAATAGATTCAGTAATTGCTACGAAAATATGTATACAAAATGTAATCTGCGAATATCAACTTTACGGCCTAGTCACACGAAACAAATTTGTAAAGTATGTTTTGACAATTCACGAAAACAGTACAGACTTGTCATTGCATATGTTTGTCGCATGTTTTGACCTGTCACCACGACGTTATCAATCGGCATGTTTAACAGATTTTACAGATTCAGATTTCGTTGATTTTGATTGAAGATGAAAACGCTCGTACATTCAGGGACAAAAAATAAATATATACCCAAAGTATCGAAATATGTATACATAAACTCAAGAAGGCTTGTGTTATGGGTACTAGTTACGAGTAGATGATATACATACCTATATAAATAAATACATACTTAAATATACAGGGTGTTAGGTAATGAGTGGATAATCCTTGAACTGTGGATAGAGGACACTTAGGACGTTATAATAAAGCTAAAATAGGTTTAGTAAAAGTGGCACGGTTTCGGAGATATTCGGACTTTTAGGTTTTTTTCGAAAATGAACACCCTTGTTCAATGTTTTGATCATAGCACCATTTTAAACTAACTTTTACAATTTTTTATTTTTGCTCAAAATTCTTGAGTACTTGTATTTTCAGATAGGCATTACTATTTTTGTGAGACTACATGAGATTTTTTTTTTAAAAATCGCAAACTTAATTTTTGCCTTTTCAATCGTACATTGATCGAATTTTCAGCTCTCACGGTGAAAAAAAAATACACTACAGCCTAGTTGCCAATAAGCTTAAAAACATGCCGGTTTAGTGACAATTTAAAAATGGTAATTACCTTTTGAATTTAAATTCAAAATGACAAAATAATAAAAAAAAATACACGCTCACCCACATTTTTCCCGATTTACTTTTTGTATCACGGGCGTAGAACTCAAAATTTTTTGTTGCAAAAATAACATTATTGGCCACTTATTTAAATGCAAATGGCATTTAAATAATTCCAAATTTAAAAAACATGCTGACTGCCTTTTGTTTTTTTTTTCTACTTCGATTTTGAATTTCGCTATTATTGCATAATGAATGGTGAAATTGTGCCTTGGAACTCACCATAAATGTAATGCATTTGGGCATATTCTATCAGTGTGTATTATATTCGAAGCAGTATTAAAGTAAAAAACTTCAACACAACGATCTAAACGCAAAATTAACCATTCATTACGCAATAATAATTAGCGAAATTCAAAATCGAAGTAGAAAAAAAAAACAAAAGGCAGTTGGCATGTTTTTTAGTTTTGGAATTATTTAAATGCCATTTGCATTTAAATAAGTGGCCAATAATGTTATTTTTGCAACAAAAAATTTTGAGTTCTACGCCCGTGATACAAAAAGTAAATCGGGAAAAATGTGGGTGAGCGTGAATTTTTTTTTATTATTTTATCATTTTGAATTTAAATTCAAAAGATAATTACCATTTTTAAATTGTCAATAAACCGGCATGTTTTTAAGCTTATTGGCAACTAGGCGGTAGTGTATTTTTTTTTCACCGTGAGAGCTGAAAATTCGATCAATGTACGATTGAAAAGGCAAAAATTAAGTTTGCGATTTTTTCTTTAAAATCCCATGTAGTTTCACAAAAATAGTAATGCCTATCTGAAAATACAAGTACTCAAGAATATTGAGCAAACATAAAAAATTGAAAAAGTTAGTTTAAAATTGTGCTATGATCAAAACATTGAACAAGGGTGTTCATTTTCGAAAAAAACCTAAAAGTCCGAATATCTCGGAAACCGTGCCACTTTTACTAAACCTATTTTAGCTTTATTATAACGTCCTAAGTGCCCTCTATCCATAGTTCAAGGATTATCCACTCATTACCTAACACCCTGTATAGAACATAGAATGTATGTATGTATGTATGTATGTATGTATGTGTGAATGTATGTATGTATAGGAAAAACATAGAATGTACCAGTTGCTTCTCGTCCCGCGCAGATGGTAAAAATCCATCGAGGGAATGGTCGACATTCTTTGGAATCATGTTATAGGCGATGCGGCTAGCAACCCATCACTATTATGATTAATTTTTCCACCTATACGCCTACAATCATGCTAAACGTGGCCTTAAGGTTTTGTTTCCTCAGGCTCTGTCTACCCCGTAAGGGATAAAGACGTGATATATATATGTATGTAGAACATCCATGAACCAAGCACAAATATTCGAGTTGATCACACAAACATTACCCTGGCCGGGTTTCGAACCCGGGACCTTCGACTCAGAAAGCGGTTGCTTCACCACTGAGCCATCCGTGTCGTCAATATCAAATCATACAGTAATTGGCGATTTACGCTATTTTCTAATTTTTTTTTACTTAATAAAAGGCAAAGTATACTTAAAATAACTGTATAATAAAGAAAACCACTCCTTAAACTTAAGACAAAGTGATTAGAGAGTAATATTTTCTATAGTACGTTATTATTAACATGTTTAATATTTCTTACCGTGATGCCTAATTCGTCATGCATGCTGTTGTAGTATAGCCGAATAAGGAGCACCTTATTAACTATTGTTAACATCTTATGTAACCCTTTTTCAAGCAAAATAAATTATTTGTATTTGTATTTGTATTTGTCAGCAAAGCTATATCAAGCACGTATATACCTTCCTCGCATAAGGCAACAATCCTATGTTTTAAATGATCGCTTAAACGATACATTTTCTCTTTCAAAATTAATGAAAAGCCGCCAGATAAACCATAAGAAACGGAGAGTCAAATGGAATTAAAAAATCCAAAAGTGACAGATGACACATGCACATGCATATGCACAAATCACGTCTTTATCCCTTACGGGGTAGACAGAGTCTATGGTAACAGGTACCTACAACCTACAGGCCACATTTAGCAAGATTGTGGGCACATGACACGATTTAAAATAAATAGAGTAATTATCAGTTAAAGAGTTTGGAATAGCAGTTGTTGTATACAACTTGAAGCTTCAAGTGGTTGGCTGATTACATTAAGACTACAAAGTTCGATGTTACGCAAATACGTTCATAAGCTCCTGACAATAGAGTTGTGTTAATAGAATTTTGGATTGTTTACATATTTTTGGTTACCATATTAGATACATAATTAATGGTTAAATAGTGTATACATATTTTTGAACTTTACGGTGTTTCTAAGTTTATGGCCTAATACATGAGGACATATTATTGCAAAATGTTGTATACATAGTTATCTCTCAAATCATGTATACTAATTTATGTACTTTTATATGTTGCCAAATTTATGACCATTTAGATGACCATGCTTTTTGACACTCTGTGGTGTATACATATCTTTGCCCTTGACTGTACCTTGATGACCTGATACCTGAAAATTGGCCGTCTAAGCATGCTAGCAGGTAGGCATGCGTTCTTAGTACATACTAACACTGCGCAATCGGCCACATTTCGTTCGTCAGAAAACACGTGACGTCTGGTAGCCCTGGGATCTTGGACCATCAGAGTTATTTTATGATATAGTAACAGCCTTCTAAGCGTGTTTCACGCTGGTTCATTCCACATGTTATTTTTTTCCACGGGCTTGTAATCTAGACGTTATAGTTACGCCACTGGCCCAAGCCTTCTCATTGTGAGAGGGCTATGCCCAGCAGTGGGATGAATTAAGATGATGATGATGACCTTTTCCATCTCAATGAAGACATCGGGCTTCGCGATGGCCGCCGGCGCCTCTTCTATGATCTTCTGATGCCGACGCTGGATGGAGCAGTCGCGCCCGAAGAGAGAGATAGCGTTACCTGTCAAACAATATATACAAGGTAAATTTTCTACAAGTTACAATCTTTCTATCAACTTGCAACCTATGTATGTAAGTACGTATGTCCGGGCGGAATCTCGCGACTCAATTTCGAAGCTACCTTCAACCGATTGCGCTGATATTTTGCATTGTGTAAGTCAGATGACAATACAATAATGTGTTAGTGGAGTTCTGGTGAGCAGCCTTCAGCTTGCCTTCTGATATACTTGACGCCATGCCACTGGTATGTATGTATGTATGTATGTATGTATGTATGTAAAAACTCACCATACTGATCAGCAATCAGCTGCACTTCTAAATGTCGGGCCGACTTTGCGAGTTTCATGACAAATATCGGCGATCCCGGAACCTCCGCCTGGACCTGATTAAAAGAAAAACATTAAGTACTAGCCTTCCGTCCGCAGCTTCGCCCGCGATAAATTAATTTTCCCGTAGGAATAGGTATTTTCCCGCGGTAAAAAGTAGCCTATGTCACTCAGTGATAATGTTGTTTTCTAACGGCAAAAGAATTTTTAAAATCGGTCCAGTAGTTTCATTATTCAATGCAAACAAACAAACAAATCTTTCCTCTTTATAATATTAGTATAGATTAAAAATATAATTGCTAATTTAATTTTCTCAAACATTGTCGAAAATGTCGTCATTGTATTCTATGTAACAGAACACGAAGGGCCTTGTTGACGGCCGAATTACATTGCAGGCGCGACTTTCTGTTTTTCATTTGTTTTTAACTTTTTAAAAAGTCAAAGATAGTATGGAATAATGAACAACGATGTCATACAGCCAAGTCGATGGCCGCGTGCGCGTTTTGTTCGAGTCTAACGTTTTTATCAATGTCTCAAATAGCTCACGGTGACAGATGACATAAAAAAAACTTGCGAAAAAAGGCGGGAACGTGAAAACCACCTAAGTTGCGAGAAAGTTTAGGGCTAAATTTATTTTCATTTCCTCTCAATGTTTGAGAAAAACATTATATCTGCCTCAGCTGGAAGAGCAACTGCTGGATTCGTAACTTTAAAAAACACTCACCTGCGGTTCGTGTTTTAAGTTACTCGTTCAGCAATTGGCTACTTCCCAGGCCTCGGCATTAATCCACTATTTTATTAGTATGTCTCGTGGCTAAATTGTGCACGCAGCGTTTAAAGAGACGCTATTGGATCTGGATTGGTGTCCCACTAACATTAGTGTCCCAATGGCCTCCCGCCCTTTTAGTGTCCCAAAGATATCTTGCAATTTCTGAAAGTGTCCCGGACACAGGTCACCGTGAACTTAGTATTATAATGATCTCTAGCCATCATAGTCACTCATCGACCTCTCATACTTTCTACATCTACATTAATTTCCAGATGACCATTAACAGTGTCCCAATGACAAATAACAGTGTCCCAACGATATTACCGCTCCATTACTAACAGTGCCGCATTAACACCAGTGACCTAATCAACTAGAACAGTGTCCCCTTGTCATCTAACAGTGTCCCAACTACATCTAACAGTGTCCCACCGACATCTAGCAGTGTCCCTGCAACTAACCTGTCGGAACATGTTGGGGAAGTCGTCGGGATTGTCGACCTTCCTGATACCCTTGCCGCCGCCACCCTCGGAGGCTTTGATCATGACGGGGAACCCTATCTTGGAGGCCGAGTGCAGGCCTTGCTCCGGAGTAGTCACGCAGCCTTTCGCGAAGAGCTCCGACGATATCTTGATCTTCTTACTGTTGTATTCGGCTTTCAGTTCTGTTGTGAAAGAATAAGGAACAGTGAAGTCGAGTGTGCTAAAGAGCCGAGCGCAAGCGAGGCCGTCAATGACACGAGTCATGTAATCACAGTAATGCTTCAGCAGGAGGTTGAGATAGTTTGACAAATTATTCCATACTAGCTGTTGCCCGCAACTCCGTCTGCATAGAATTCGTTTATCGCTATCCCGCAGGAAATACGCAATTTTCCGGGATAAAAAGTAGCCTATGTGTTATTCCAGACTATAATCTATCTATGTTCCAAATTTCATCCAGATCTGTCCAGCCGTTCTGGCGTGAAAGTGTAAGAAACATCCAAACATACTCACAAGCTTTCACATTTATAATATTAGTAGGATATGTGTCGATGTTGAAATTGTTGGCAAAATTTTGAGATAATTTTGAAATAATTTCGAATCAAAAAGTACGACGAAAAATCTTTACAGCAATACTCAATTGCACTAAACATTTGCGACAAAACAGTTCACAAGTTATAAAAATTCGCCTCGTAGGCGTGCAATATTGTACATGAATAATATTCAACATGAATCTTTAAAAAAAAACTTTAAGTCAACTAATATATAAATATTCGGTATAATTTTAGCCACTGTATAATTTAAAACAGCGCCATCTTTCGTCCAATGCAATATACATATTCTACAGAAGTTTGTATTTGTGTCGGGTAAACATCATTTAATTTTATATGAAGCAAAAATGCCTTTTTTTCACCATGACCCCATACTACACCCCCGTGACCGCCTTAAAGCGACTTAAGGACCCCCTTGGAGGTCGCGCCCCCTTTTAAATACTTCACGACCCCCTTTATAGATAATTTACGAAGACTCGGGGGTCGCGACGCCCTTATGGACTTCACGACTCTAAACATACTTGACGTCATACGAAAAGTTGCGACATCTTTAGATACTTTGGGACCCCCGAGGGGTCGCGACCCTTTAAAAAGACTACGGCCACCAAGGGGGTCGCGCTCACCTTACACACTTCACAACTCACTCGAGGGTCACGACACCCTTGTAGATACATCACGACCCCCTCGGGGGTCTCAAGCGTCTAAGAGTTGCCACTCACCGCTCCCGCTCCAAGGCAGAGTGGGTATATCAGCGGTCTGCGCCACTATGGAGGACGCTATCTTGTCGCCGAGCGCCCACATGGCCTTCTCGGGGGGGCCTATGAATACGACCCCCGCGCGGTGCAACAGTTCCGGCAGCTTGGGGTTCTCGGACGCGTGACCCCACCCCGCCCACACAGCCTGGAAAACAGTTAATAAATAAATAATCATTTCTTCCATGCTGGTCAAGGAAGTAAGAAAAAACATAGAATTTACTAGCTGCTTCTCTTCAGGGAAACTAAGTTAATAAGAGAGAAAACTATTCATTTACTATTAATTTTGTTTCCACTTTCCACCCTTTACTTTCCTTTATACCCCATTCTACACCTTGAACGCCCCTGCCAGCTAAGCTATGACTTACCTACGAACGCCCCTGCTAGCTAAGCTTTGACTTACCAATACCCCTGCTAGCAATACTGTGGCCTATCGGCACCTTATTCCTTATGGCGATATCGAGAATAAGCTCGGCGTTGGCGTAGTTGTTGTTGCTACCCCCGGAGCACTGGTACTTAGTACTAGTAGTACATTTTTATGCAGTTAAAGCTGTGGCCTCGCAGTGAACGCCACAACTAGCTAGGCTATTGCCTACCATACGCTAGCTAAGCTTTAAACTATGTACTTATGAACGCCCCTGTTAACTAAACTATGGCCTACCTATGAACTCCCCAGCTAGCTACTTATAAACTGTGGCCTACCTAACACCCTGCTAGCTAAGCTTTAGCCTAGCTGTGAACGTCCCTGCTAGCGATGCTATGGCGTACGTATGAACGCCCCTGCTAGCTAAGCTGTAGCGTACCTGCACTTGGGTCCTTATGGCGATGTCGACAATGAGCTCGACGTTGGCGTAGTTGTTGTTATTGCTGCCTCCAGGCACAGGTACGTAATGGTCCGCCATCTTTATGTACTCGGCGTTAGCTTTCAGATCCTCTGGGGTCACCTGGAGATGAAGTTGAATTAAACATAAGAGCTGGTGGTCTTGAAACGGAGGAACTGATTATGAAGCAACGCTAGAAAACCTGCTTCTAATGAGGATACTGAGCAAAATGATAGTTAATCCGACTAATTATAAATATGAAAGTTTGTGTGTTAGTTAATATGAATGAAACTTCGCTTTCGCACTTCTTCTTTTTTGAAGATCGCTATTAAGCGATAAGACCGCCTATTGTCTACTTTGTGCTTTGATTCTGTATTGTTTTGTACTGATTTGTGGTGTTCAATAAAGAGTATTTGTATTGTATTGAAACTTGGTATGCAGATAGCTAGTTGTCTGGGTAGGCTACTTTTTATCCCGACTATCCCACGCGATTGGAAAATCCCGAAATGTAGTACTAAAGGAATTTTTCGAAATTCCCGCGGTATAGGGAATAAATGACTTTACAATGTTTGCTGCAAATAGGCCCTATCTATACTAGAGGCTTGAAAATTGACGTAGATTTTTCAAATTTCCCATGGGATAAAATCACGGGATAAAAAATAAAGACTTTATATTTTGTAAACAATATTGCTTGACGATCACGTAGGTCCAATGAGAGGGGATTCGAAATTCCCACATGAAAAAAGGACGGGATAGCTAAGCTAGTAAGCCAATAAAAACTGGATGTTCCCCTCACCATGACGACGAAACGCACGGCCCGCTCGTTCTTGAACATCTCGTAAGACCATCGTCGGATTGATCGCATACATTTTACTGCGCCGATTCCGTTATTCGCTATAAGGACCTGTGGATCAAAATAGATTAATATTAAAGTTTGATATACACACAATACGACGAATTCTCTACTAATCCTACTAATATTATAAATGTGAAAGTTTGTGATTAGGGATGTTTGGATGTTTGTTACTCTTTCACGCCAGAACGGCTGGACAGATCTGGATGAAACTTGGAACATACATAGATTATAGTCTGAAATAACACATAGGCTACTTTTTATCCCGGAAAATTGCGAAATTCCTGCGGGATAGCGATAAACGAATTCTATGCAGACGAAGTTGCGGGCAACAGCTAGTCTAATATTTAAAATTCTCGTGTCACAGTTTTAGTTGCCATACTCCTCCGAAACGGCTTGACCGATTCTTACCAAATTTTATATGCGTATTCAGTAGGTCTGAGAATCGGCCAACATCTATTTTTCATATTGAAATTTAGAAGAAAAAAAAAACGGGAGCGAAGCCGCGGGCAACAGCTAGTATTATATATGCGAAATTAACTGTCTGTCTGTCTGTCTGTTACCTTTTCTGGCTTAAACCGCTGGGCCGATCTAGTTGAAATTTACATACATACACATATCACGTCTTTATCCCTTACGGGGTAGACAGAGCCTAACGTAACAAAACCTTAAGGCCAGGTTTAGCATAATTAAGGGCGTATAGGTCTGGGAGAAAGGAAAAAACATAGAATGTACTAGTTGCTTCTCTTCCCGGGCATATGGTAAAAGCCCAAGCGAATCAGCGATACGGCTAGCAACCCATCACTATTTTGATTCCGCTAACCACCTGTACGCCCACAATATTGCTAAGCGTGGCCTGTAGATCTTGTTACCATAGGCTCTGTTTACCCCTGTCTACCCCCTAAAGGATAAAGACGTGTTTTGTGTGTGTATCCTGTTGCTAATGCGAATGCCCATTACATCCCTGGCCCTCACCTTATTGATAGGCCTGGTGCCCTGGAACCGCCTGACAAACTCCTCGGGGGTGGCTACGGTGAAGTTCTTCTCTTGGAACCGCTGGCTGTGGATCACCGTGCCCTGGGACATAGACGGTCTGCAAAGACAAACACAAATCATGTCATTTGTTTACCCTCTTAAGGACCACCATACCCTTAATCCAGGTCTCATAATTATTCCATGTAGAACATACTGACGGGTAAAAATAATGGGTCGCTTTCCTTTATTTTTGCTCGTCAGAGTATTTCAGCAAGTGGTTGGTTTAGTTTCACTGAACGCCACTGTACAATGCTTTTTCTTACATGTATTTGACACATTCTTCTTTGCAATTGCGCATTTTTCTTGCAAGTTTCAAAAAAGACATGTAAAACAGCCCTCGGCGGCCAATTTGCAAAAATAACATTTTGATTTTGATTTTTTTGTCGAAATTCCCTCAATCACAAATTTACCTCAATGCACTATACAGGTATGTACAATCCAACTACAAATGGTTCCACTTGCTGGAATATTCCAGAGAATTCATAAAACACCTTCTTCTTCTTCTTCTTCTTCTTTTGATTGTGGCGTTACAAGTCGTTATAGCGACGACAACTTCGCCAATGTCGGTAAAAAAATTTAATTATAAAATCTTGTGACAAAATGTCGGCAACGTTGTACGGTAACACGGTCAAAGACCCCCCTACCCCCCCTGTCGGGCTCTTAGCCAACGGTCAATGATATCCCTCAGATACTGCCAGGAAATCATTAGCCGTTGCCCAGGGTGCACCGGACCAAGCACTGCTCTTCCCCCCGGACGGATCCGAAAACGAACCGCAGCTCTTGTTCACACGTGGAGGTAACCCGACTCGCACCCCTAAAACACCTTATTGATACTTAATAGTCAAACTTACGGGCTATACATCACATATATTTATATATATATTATAGACACAACATTGACACAAAAATGTTAACTTATGTATTACATCTACCAACTGTCATCGCAATAAAATCATTTCAAAAGTTTCTTAAACTACCCTCCAAAATGTAACTTTTTTTCCTCCGGGTAAAGGCAAAGGAAACTAGGTTCATACAGCCATGTTGTTAATGTAGCCAGCACAGAATGGATGCAGTATTTAACTAGTAAGTAATATGAAATAAATATTTATGGGGGTTTAAATTAAAAATTTGAATATGATAATTTGTTTATTTGACCCACTTCTAATTCTAATAGTCAGATTATCTTGAAACTATGCATAATGTAGGATGGATTGTCAGCAAGTAAGAAAGCTGGAATTGTTGTTTGTTGTTTTTAATTTTCACTTCTGCTGGCACTCCCGGAGTGCAACACAACATTTTTTTTTTTTCTATTTAAGTGTAAATAGCACTGGCTGGTTTCATGACTGTGAGCCAATTAATACATTGCCGATCTATTTTCATGTCTCTGTTTAATGTTTCAATAGCATTTGCCCGCGACTTCGTCCCCGCAGATGTCAGTGACGTCATAAAAAAAAATATTTTTTTAATAAAGTGCTTCCATGCTGGTCTGGGAGCAAAGAAAAAACATAGAATGTACCAGTTGCTTCTCTACCCGCGCAGATGGTAAAAGCCCATCGAGGGAATGGGCGATTATAATAGGAATCATGTTATAGGCCATGAGGCTAGCAACCCATCACTATTTTGATTCCTTTTTCCACCTTTACACCCGCAATCTTGCTAAATGTGGCCTGTAGGTACCTGTTACCTTAGGCTCTGTCTACCCCGTAAGGGATGAAGATGTGATTTGTGTGTGTGTGTGTTAATAAAAAGTATATGTTACTTCTAATACCTCCAAGAACATGTGTACAAAATTTCATGATGATCGGTTGAGTAGTTTTCGCGTGAAACCGTAACAAACAGACTTCCATTCGCATTTATAATATTAGTAGGATTTTCGTACAATTGTGATAATACTACAATTGCGTGTCTTTCAAGAAAGAATAAATATCTTCTTTATTTTAAATTAACTTAGTAAAAGGGCAATTAATAATTATAAGGTTCACAAAAACAACATAATTGTGTAATTAGCTTTAGGTAGAGTGGTATTACCAAGCTGTAAATTTTAAACAATTGAATTGATGGAACTGAGTTCTATTAGTTTCTATACTATAGACACTACTTTCTTGTAATAACTCACAAGCATTTAAAAGCTCAAAACCACCCCACCAAACAAAAAGAAATGTATCAAAATGTAAATTAAATTCTTTTTGTCACTTCAATCTCAAAATCAACCAAAATTGTAATTAACAGAAAAGACACAGTGTTGGCCAGGATCTTAAAAGATTAGTAAATACATGTAGTATTTGAAATAAAAGCCCAGAATAAACACAGATTTTATTTTCAAGCTATCCGCCATAATTTGCAAATCCCCTATCCCCGCTACTCCCATAGACTAAGTAACAAAAACTTTTTTTAATTATAATCCTACATACATACATAAATCACGCCCTTATCCCTTACGAAGTACACAGAGCCTAAGGTAACAAGACCTAAATCCCATGTTTAGCACAACAGTAAGAGAAAAGTTTATTTTTAAATAAAAACATTCAAGTTGTTTTATTTTATGCTCCGTTGCACATGGAATAGAAATAACAGTTATTATTGTAAGAAACTATACTGACAACTGGATAGCTTAGTGGTTACTGAACCCGGACTACGAAGCTTGAGGTCCTCAGTTCGATCCCCGGTTCCAGAATGACGCTTCTTTACACAATAAGACTAAGTTGCTCCATGCCGCCTGCATGTATGTACACTTTAACTCTTAAAATTTGCAACAGATTTTATTTTTTATCAATAAATATAGCAACTTAGATAACGTAGATGTCTTGGTCGTATGAAAAAAGAAGATTGCCAAGTGACATTAAGACACTAGAAGCAGTGTACATGCTTGTTGGTTTAGGGAAGAGGTTTAGAATCCAAAATTACTTTTTCTTTTTATCTAGAGGTAAATTAGGGATTAGAGAAAGAATACCACACACAGAGATGCCAATTAAAATTTAATCATTTGCAACAATCTTCTTAAAAAAACAGAATAGGTATAATTAATAAAGTGGGGGTTTTATAAAAGATAATAGACAACGATAAATTAATTATTGACGCAATTCCTTTAAAATACCTACACACTACACATCGTCGTAAGTAAAGCTATTGACAAATTATTTACTAAGAAACCAAGAATAAATTATTTATAAATATCCTTGCATATCAATTAATTATGCGAAAGTAAATTAAAGTTACCATAGCAAGTGAAACTACGAGTGAAATCAGTGGCATACTTATTAAAACCAGTGCCCTCGTTGTTCAATAAAAAAGAAAAATAATTAAAAAATAAAACCAGCGGAAACGGCACGTACATTATCCTGATAATTTAAATTAAATAGGAATCAAACAGGAAATGGAAAACTTTTTAAAATTATTTTCTAACCTGTACGGGCCGTCGGAGTACAATCCATTCATGTCACGATACATATTTCACTCTACACGACAACTTAAAAACACTATAAAACCACACGATACACATAAAAGTGTATTTATTACTATAAATTGTAGAAACACAACATTTCGCCGCAAATGTAGTTTTGTTTTCGCTATTTGACAATTTGACGTTTCCTCGTCCAATTGAGGTTCTTGGCGGATCGTACGATCATGTGCATCTACTCACTCCCATTCATTAACTGGAGTTAGAGCGGGATGAGACATAATTGAATCAGAGTTGCCGTTAGCAAAAGGTTGCAATAATTTCATAATTTGTTTTTGCGCGTTTATGCTAGAGAAGGGAAAAGGTCATATCGATAATTCTAATGTAAACAAACAACAACTATATTAGATTGTTTATTTATTGTTATCGTAAGCCGTAATACGATTTGCTTATCTTTTCTTGTCAAATGGCGAGTCTTATTAGAAAATTAATTAATATGACCCTTTAGCGATAAGACTGCATTATCTGTCAAATAGTATACTTAAGTAACAATACAAACGATCGAAGGGAAACGAAGGCGTATCCAAAAACCAACTGAAATGATTGAGTATCAAGGCCAATTTTCTTAATTATTTCAGGATTATAGTGCAGCCAAAATATTGTACCAGCTTTTTCCCGCTTCTTCTGCTTGTAAGCTGTATTTATAAGCATACCTATGTTTATAATGCACCATTTTAGAAAAAAAATGATCACCATAAATAATCCAACAATAAGAGATTTAAATTGTAAAGAGGAACAATTCTGTCATGCATGTTTTTGTGAAATTAAAACAGTTAACACAGCGTGCGCAGAAGCCCCCGTTTTTGCTTTTTTTTTTATTAATACTCCGCTCCTATTGGTCGTACCGTAAGAACAAATAACTAATATGCTTCCTCGTTGAATGGGCTATCTGACACTGAAACAGTTTTTAATATTGGACAAGTAATTCTCGAGTTTAGCGCATTAAAAAACAAACTACTGCTTTATAATAACACTAGCTGTTGCCCGCGACTTCGTCTGCGTAGAATTATACATAAAAACCTTCCTCTTGAATCACTCTATATATTAAAAAAAACCGCATCAAAATCCGTTGTGTAGTTTTGAAGATATAAGCATACATAGGGACATAGGGACAGAGAAAGCGACTTCGTTTTATACTATGTAGTGATAGTGACTAAGGTACAGTTTGGCATGGATGAGACGGTAAACATTATAGTAAAACTGTTACGTATAACCAGATTCGCTGTGATACGCAACAATATCGTGATATGGATCGCGATATGCGTCGATGACTATAATATTGAACAGCTACGCCACGCGACACGATCTTGTTCAACGAGTTTGCGTTTTGCAAACACTAACTGGAATCACTTGATGTTCATGACGTACTAGTATTGCGTAGGATACATCCTATTTCGTTGTATTGCCTTCAAACTGGATATTTGCCGTTGCTTAATTAAAATGATATCCGTAGTAAGAATAGGCCTAAGAAATATTTATTCATCTAATTGGTTATGTTTCTCAACTAATTTATACAAAAATAATGAAATATTCATGTTGGAGCTGGTAGGTGCTCCTGCTTGAGATGAGAGTATTGTAGTTAAAAAGACGACTTCACTAATAAAAACTATATTCCAAACTTTTCAAAAAAATAAACAATGTGTTGGCGTTATAACGGTCTGAACGTAACAGGGCCCCTATTTTTGAAAGCACATGTGTGAAAATACCACTCGAAAGTGGTGAAAAATTGTGCTGAATTCGAAATACGAGTAGCTTAGAAGCAGTGGCGTAACTATAACGTCCGGGGCCCGCGGCAAATTCGTCAGATGGCGCTCCTTCCTCAATATAAAGAAGTGCATCAGCGTCCCTTCTGTGCTCTAAACCAAGCCAGTCCGGGGCCACGTAGAGCTAGGGGCCGGTGGCATTTTGCCACCCCTGCCACCCTATAGTTACGCCACTGCATAGAGGACAATCACAGCTCTCATTATTCATGTGAACTAGTCAAAACTTTGATTAGAGCTGCAGTTTAGGAGATATAAGCTGATTTATACCACTTTCGAGTGATAAACTTCCCGGCGACCTGATAGTGCGGCATGGATGTGACGTATGCGCTGTTGCATGCAACAATTGTTGTCTCTGAATGTACAGTCAAGTGTAATGATATGTATCTAGTCAAAGTTTCAAAAATAAGTACCATACGCTCTTACACCGGCGTAATAAGGTCGTGGGACATATTTTTGAGAAGTTCGTATCGATACTTATTTTTGCACTTGACCGTACATAGACTTAGTACAAAATCCTTTCCCACTGTCAACACACGTTTACCCCCGAAAGATGCCTACGTGTCTATGAGCCTGACTGAAGTTGCATGACAAAAACCATACAAATACGATCATTTCCGCGATAATACTTACATAATCATGATCATAGATGTTGTACTCATAATCCAGCCTGTATACGTCTTACAGCAGGGCACAGGCCTCCTATCAGAATGAGAGGGCGTGGGATTTAGCGCCCACACAGGCCCAGTGAGGATTGGGAACTTAATATTGAACTTTTATTCTGCTTTTTAAAGCTAGAATGGATTAAAATGATCATATTTCAATCTATCTGACAGTAAAAAAAGATGCAAAAAAGGACTCAATTTAAATAAACCAAAATGGATTGCACTTTTCATTCAATCTCCTACAGAAAACTACGAGCAATTCAGCCAATAATGATTTATGATATCTTGCCAAGTTAAATATTGCAGATAAAAATAAAAATAATTTATAAAGCCAATATCAGCAGATAATAAATGAAATTATCATATCAACCACTTATTAATATTCGCTGCGGCTGAAACATAGCGGGTGTAACGCATATACGTTAGCTCTTTAAACTTAGATCTAAACAATTAAAATCTAGAACTAGAAAACTAATTATAATAAAAGTACTACACATAAATTCCTTGATATCTACTTACATACGTTAAATAATTATGAATACGAACCTTATAACTAAATTCTAATAAATAATTTAATTTTTACGGGACACGGAAAGAGAAGCCACTGGTACATACTATGTATTTTGACCCGTGGGAGTCGATGGTCAAATTAAGCGTTTTTAAAATTCACTTTGTATGGGCGTGTGCCGTGCCCATACAAATTTAAAATCGCATAATTCGACCTGTGTTCATTCAACCTTTTAGTATTATGACCTCAGTAATACTGTTGAAATCTCTTGGGTTCCTCGCGGGCAGTATAAACACTAGTGGCATCTATCGTCAGCTTAAGGCTCTACGCGCATAGCTCAAGAGTAAAACAAACAGAAAAAATCATTGTCAACTAAACATAGAAGTGTATTACGTCAAAAAACAGGTTGAAATGCGTAAATAACCTGTCCCACACCGCACGACCTTCGAGGAACCATTTTCTTAGATAACATTATGTCATTAAAGGCAGCGGCCACATATAAAGTCGAACGCGATCGTAGGCTGAACTATTTAAGACTAAGGTCGTGGAAAGATAACAGGCACACATTCGCATTTATATTAGTAAGTAAGTAAGTAAGTAAATGCTTTATTGTACAAATATAAAGAAACAGAGACAAATCACAAAACGACCTCAAATATATGCACAAAGGCGAACTTATCCCTATAAGGTATCTCTACCAATTAACTTATGAGTAATGAGAGGAGCATTAAGCGAGAGACCGACAAAAAGTGAGTTTAAAACATCCATATAGTGAAAGCCACAATAGAGCGTACATCTCAAAATACAACAAATAATTCATAAATAAACTACTAAATTTCATTACACACATGCATACATACACACTACATGCAACATGAGTACACACATACAATATCTAATGAGATGGTGTGAGCCGCATCTTCCTCAAGCCCTCCTTGAACGACGCCACATGGAGGCAGATTGCCTGATGAATGATAAGTATATGGATAATAGGAATGTTACGACCGAAATCGTCTATAAATAACTTACTCTAAAAGCTTAATATCACTATCACTACATAGTATAAAACAAAGTCGCTTTCTCTGTCCCTATGTCCTTATGTCCCTTTGTATGCTTTTATCTTTAAAACTACACAACGGATTTTGATGCGGATTTTTTAAATAGATAAAGTGATTCAAAAGGAAGGTTTTTATGTATAATTCTACACAGACGCGGGCAGAAGCTAGTTCAGTAATAAAATGCAAGTAACTGAAAAATATCTACCGTACCTTAAAGTTCTCGAATACGAAAGCAGGCGTAACGAAACCGTTGTTAATGACAAAGGGGTCATTGTGACTAGAAGACATTTAAATTTATACTTCATTTAATTTAGGATGAGAAACCACAACAACATTATATTGCGGCTCGTGAAGTGTGCTCTCTTTGCAATTTGTACTAGAGTAATTGTAAACGACACGAAAATAAAGTGGCATTAAAACAATTTTATTTTGCGGCTCCCTGACTGTTGCACTGTACTATTTGCTAGGTAAGAAATAGTTGACCAGACGCAATTTAATGTTGTTGTGGTTTCGCATCCTAAAATAAATGAAGTATAAACCGGTGCAACGTGGAAGCGAGAAAGCCGTTTGTCTAAGTTTATTTTTTATCCGACTACGGCGAAGCCAAAAAGACGGGTAACGATTTTGACATTCTATGTATGTGTGTTTGTATGTTCCACTGCATAGCCTAAGCTCAACCGATTGTAATAAAATAGCTGTCAATAGATACGATACGGCCCGGGAACTTTACAAATTTTATGAAAATTTTATAAGATGGAATTTAAACCTCAGATTCTAACCTCGAAAAATATTAAACTAGACAATCATAAATCATCACTTATTTGGTGTCAAATTCAAGGTCTTGGCGAAAATTAAAGGTATACCTACAGTCAGATTAACCCAAGCACCTGTTGAAATAACGCTTAAAAAAATCAGAGATACATAAAGTACATATTTCATACTCAAAACATTTTGAGCAAAATAACAGTTCAAAAAAAACAAAGAACACGCCTTTTAAAAATTGCATTGTTAATATCCGAACAAGAATGGTGTTATTTTTCAATGCATTTAGAAATAAAATTATTAAATGTGTGTTTTCCAAAAAAACCCGTGATCATTTTTTCCAAAATTTAATTTAGGTTTTTCTTACTCAGAATAGTTTACCCTATCGATTCTCAAACAAGAAAATGTGTGTCCCAGATTTGACTATGGAATTTATTTTCCTGTACGTCGCGTTCCATACATACCTAATATTAAAAAAAGTTACGAACTGGAATGGAAATTTTGGGACACTTTTCTTGTATAAGGATCGACAGGGTAAACGATTCTGAGCGTGAAAAACAAAAAATAGTCAAATTCTGGAAGAAATGGACTTTTTTGGAAAACGCTCAAATACCACCCTCAATTTCGACGCAAAGCCAAATAAAATCCAACAGATGGCTCTACTAGTCTCATAGTGAAGTCAATAACACGCCTCTAACGGAACGTCATCCGCTTATCGATAAATTTACACGATAATAATGTCCGCCCTAAATTAATAAACGTGAACACAGATTAGCCAATAATGCATACTAAATAGCTAATTTTAGTGTTGTAAATGTGAGTATGTATGTATAACTCTTTATTGTATATAAACCACATAAACTGTATTAATTGTACAGTAATGGTATTTTAGTAATTGTTCGATGTTCAATACAATGAAATACTTTATTACAGTTTAGTTGCTTAACGAGGGAATGGGCGATATTAGGAATCATGTTATAGGCAATGCGGCTAGCAACCCATCATTGTTTTGATTGCCCTCTGCACCTATACGCCCACAATCATGCTAAACGTGGCCTTTAGGTTTTGTCACTTTAGGCTCCGTCCACCCCGTAAGGGATGGAGACGTGATTAGTTGTATGTATGTGTGTATGTATAGTTGAAATAATCCAACAAAATTAATCAGGAAATAAACACACCTTATAGACTAGCAAAATAATTACAGAGACATTTTAACACCATTTAATACTAAATATGAATATAGATCATGATTACCCACGCCACGATGCACTCTCAATATTTCGACTTGTTAACATTATGCAAGAAGTTCTTGCCAAGAACCGTGTTAAAATATCGGAAGCTAAAAATCTATCTCGCATAAAAAATGTCTAATCTACTTCCTGACGCTATAACTCCAGAACGCACGAACCGATTTCCACGGTTTTGCATTCGTTGAAAAGGTCTCGGGCTCCGTGAGGTTTATAGCAATGAAAATTCAGGAAAAATTTCAACAGAAAGGCGGAAAAATCTTTTTTCAATTTGGTGGCGAAACGGAGTTCGCCAGGTTTGCTATACAAGCCATAAATAATTTAAAACTGTTATTGACACTAAATTACCCTTCCACATCCGCATCCTCGTCAGACCTGCACATGAGATTACATCAATACAAACTTAAATATTGACCATACAATTATCGCCTTCGGCTAAGAACTTATTTATAAAAACGTCTTATAATTCACAGTGTAGCGTTATCAATGAACAGAGCAATTGTACAACAGAGTAGAAATACGGACAATCAAATTTTCCAACACATGAATGAGTGACCTGTTATTTATACCGTGATAGCTCGTTTCATACTTGGTCCAAAATCCATTTTCTTAAATGAAGTGATTAAAAATTCTTTTTTTTTTTCTCGAAACTAACCACGTTTTGTTTCGCTAAACCACGCAATGAAAACATCAAACGATTTGGATGCTGTTTTTTTCATTCGAAAGCCAGTTTCTTTGCGGTAGTCTTAACTATCTTTGGTAAAATCCGGTCACGTAGTTTGAAGAGTATCAGCCATTTTAGAAAATTATGTAAGGCATTTCTTTATTTAAGTATGGTTATTCGAATGTTTAATGTTATCTAAGACAATCATAAATTTTCTTACATGAAAACCACTAATATGCCATGCCATGATTCTACATATAACTGCGGACTATATGGCCTTCAATATTATTTATTATAATTAAGTGCAGTAAATGCAGTATGGCAATTAACAATGGATCACAATTATGCATTATCGTAATATCCTCCATAAAAAATATGTGTAACTAACTAGATGCCCGCGACTCCGTCTATCGCTTTTCCGTCCGTTCTATCGCTTTTTCGCGTTTCGCCTGACAACTATCTAGACTTTCCCTGGGACCGAAACTATCTTAATTTAGCGCAGACCAATCGTTTTTGTTAAATAAACATTTTTAATACCTACTTAATTTTTTTGCTGACTGTTTTTTGTTCACTAATCACTATGTATACCTAATTCTGAATTAATCCGAACGCTCTAAGTGGTTTCAAAATGTTTAGCAAGTTTTGAATCATTTGAAAATCATCGAGGGATTGGGCGAAAATCTTAGGGATCATGTTATACAAACCCATCACTGTTTTGATTTGCCTTTCCACCCATACGCCCACAATCATGCTAAACGTGGTCTGTAGGTCTTACTACCTTAGGCTCAGTCTACCCCGTAAGGGATAAAGACGTGATTTATGTATGTATGTGAAAATCATCGATAGTTCGAATTTTAAAATGGTTACGTCACTAGTGCAAAGTATCAGATCGTAACAACATATCCTAGGTGAACATACCTAACTGATGTTTACGCCCCTAAAATTGCCTATTCAATTCTAATGAGAAAAACATAATATTAAATTACATTTCTGATACAACATTGTCGCTACGGTTACAAATTGTATTTGTGGTTTATACAAATGTTTTAATTCAACAAAGATTTTACAGCAAAAGTTATGTAAAATCGTCTCCTGACCCTAATTCCAAAAGGGGTTATGGAAACGTAGGGACATGACGGTTTTTTTTCCGTTATTGATAACTAGCTGTTACCCGCAACTTGGTCTGCATAGAATTCATTTATCGCTATCGTTTCGTGAGTCACAGACGGTACTGGTTGAAAATCAGTGCCGCAGTCTAACACCTCAGCGTAATGCTGAGCCAGCGACCGTTCTACTTTTGCGAAGACACACAACGCTGATGATCTATTTTTCATGTCCGTGTTAATTTTTCTTGTTTATTTTCTATAAATGTGCGTATATTCTATTATATTTGTGTGTCTTGCAAAAAGAAATAAATGTCGTCTTTCTTTATTTCTTTCTATCCCGCAGGAATCACGTAATTTTCCGGGATAAAAAGTAGCCTATGTGTTATTCCAGACTATAATCTATCTCTGCTCCAAATTTTATTCAGATCTGTCTAGCCGTTCTGGCGTGAAAGAGTAACAAACATCCATCCATCCATACTTACAAACTTTCGCGTTTATAATATTAGTAGTATGATTTGCGTTGTATTCACAATTTAATTCGGCATATTTGGCTGGTCCAAGGTCAAACAGGACACTAGGGTTGGGACACGCAGATAAATAATGGATATCGATAAAAGATTTTTTGTAATTGCGTGGCACAGTGAAACCCCCACTTCATTTTAAATATTCAAAAATACTTTGTAAAATTAGTGCTATTATGGTATAAATGACAAATAACAGCTCAAGTTCACAATTGAAGCATATTCACCGCTTTATTAGTTAAATATTATTAGCTTTTACTAAAATAACAAACAAACTTACTGCAAAGTCTGATTAGGAGGTCGCAGCAGCCCTTTATTGGCGTCTTTGACATGTTCATCCTTTTCGCTCTCCGGCTCCGTTTCCAAGGTCATTTGGAACTTATGGGCATCCGGGATGACCGCTGTCGCATCATCATCGATATCCCAGGATGCCTGGTCCTCATTGTCCCCTAGTACAAAACGCTTTGACGTCCGCCTTTTCATCATATTGAAGAGTTGATGAACGAAATTCGCAATGTTGGCTAGTGATCCGAAAATAGGTGAAGTCATACACTTGTTTCACTTGAACATCACTTTTCCATTTTCATTCGTTGTTAAAAACGGTAATTTCAAACTTTTTGGTCCAGATTTATTACTTTTTAAGTGTAGGTAACCCAGTTTGAAATAGGCATAATAGGCAAAAGCGCAAGATGCTAAAAATCATATTTTTCTTTTAAAATTATCCTTGAAGGTTACACAAACAACGTTCAAGTTTAAAGCCGCTAACACAAACACAGAAAAAAAAACGACAATCTTTTTTTAAACACGCATTTTTTTAAAATTTAAACAGAGGCAACGGCGTACATTAAACCTTGCCGGTGTCGATAGAGAGACTGAATCAGGTGTTACGTCTTTTGGTAGCTACACGTCAATTTGAAGATTAAACTATGACGATATTTATCAGCTAACGACATTTTAAGGCGTATTTGATTGGTTCGAAACAAAAGATTTTAGCATGAGTTAATATTTGGAAAAAATTGTTAGGACACAATCTTGTCTAGGACACAATGCGAGAGCGTGGCTTTAGTTTATTAAAGTATACCTAACGTGACCATACGTGCCGGTTTCGGCGGGACAGTCCCGGTTTCAGGCAGTCTGTCCCGGTGTCCCCAGTGAAGCCAACTTCGTCCCAGTTTTGCAAGCAGAGCCAACGATAGTTTAAAATTATACGTACACGTACCTATCTAATAACAAGACCCGATATTTAAAAAAAAATTGTTCAGTAGACAAATACAAAAGTACGACTTAGAAGTCAAGCCACTACTGGGGGCTTAGTTAGTATTAAGTTGTGCCGACTTAACTATTTTGTGTTTAGACCTTCAATTGTTTTGTGTTATTCTATAATTAAATACTTGTAAAACACTAAAAACTTTTTTTATTATATATTTCCGCAGATGTGTACCGGGCTGACAAAATAAATAAATGGTCACGTTAAGTATATTCAGTATCTGTCAGACGTTAATAACTCTCCGTATTATCTACGTGTGCAATAGAACAAAAAAGTTTTACTTTCACCATCGGTCAACAACACTGTGACGTCATACGATCCGATGCCGATTTGCATCAGATTGGCAGAGTCTGTCGTCACGTCACAACCTACTGTCCTACTAATATTATTCTAGTACATAGTAAATAAGTAAGTAAATGCTTTATTGTACAAATATAAAGAAACAGATACAATTCACAAAAAATGAAATGTAAATGAAATGAAATGAAATTATTTTATTCCAGACTTGCATCCATAATAGAATTTACAAAATAAAATATTGTGAAAAATTGTGTGAAAAATTAAATCAAATGTCTTAAAATCAAAAAATAAATCAATCAATATAACATTAATATATGCACAAAGGCGAACTTATCCCTACAAGGGATCTCTACCAGTTAACCTTTGAGTAGATGAGAGGAGCATTAATGTATATATGTACCCAAATAGTAAAAGCCATAGTATTGAGAAAAAATAATTTTCTGCCAAGTTACAGTTGGTCGGATTGTCTTGAAATTTGGTTCACATTATGTAGGACGGATGACAACGAAACCATAGATAGAGCGATTCAACAGGAAGGTTTATATGGTGTGATTGTACGCAGACAAAGTCGCGGGAAGAAGCTAGATATACACATAATAATATGTTTAACAGTGGCCATGACATTTACACTAACATATATTAACATAGCACACGTACGTCGACGTAACGCCGGACTCTGACCCGTCAGTTGGTTGCTAACATAGTTTGAAGAATATACATACGTTATATCACATTTTATCCCTCACGGTAGACAGAGTGTAGGGTAACAAGACCTAAATGCCGCGTTTAGCGAGATAGAGGGCGTATAGGTGGAAAGGGGAATCAAAATAGTGATGGGTTGCTATGTAGAATAATTGCATGGTCACCCTATATTTCACGTCAGTAGTTTTCCAAAAAAAAAATCCACATGATATTTTTTTCCAGAATTTAACTATTTTGGGTTTTTCTTACTCAGTATCGTTTACCCTATCGATCCTTATACAAGAACAAATGTGTCCCAAAATTTCCACTCCAGTTCGTCACTTGTTTTTTAATATAGGTATGTATGGAACGTGACGAACAGGATAATAAACTCCATAGTAAAATCTGGAACACACTTTTTCTTGTATAAGAATCAATAGGGTAAACTATTCTGAAAATTAAAAACCCAAAATATTTAAAACCTGGAAAACATGTTCATGTGAACTTTTTTTTAAACGCTCAGTAACGTAAGAGAACGTGGTAACAGGGTGACCATAATTTCAGTTTAAAATTAAATCCTAAATAAAAAAAGGATTCCTAACAACATGTTTGTTTTACTAACCTCTAATTAGATTGTAACTGTATTCGTAATCGATGAATCAGTAAGAAAAAAATAGTTCCTGTATGTTAATTCAAAGTCATCTATACTAATATTACAAAGAGGAAAAATTTGATTGTTTGTTTGCATTGAATAGGCTCCGAAACTACTGGACCGATTTCAAAAATTCTTTTGCGTTAGAAAACTACATTATCACTGAGTGACATAGGCTACTTTTTACCGCGGGAAAATACCTATTCCTACGGGAAAATTAATTTATCGCGGGCGAAGCTGCGGACGGAAGGCTAGTCTATACTAATATTATAAAGAAGAAAAATTTGTTTGTTTGTTTGTTTGCATTGAATAGGCTCCGAAACTACTGGACCGATTTCAAAAATTATTTTGCCGTTAGAAAGCTACATTATCACTGAGTGACATAGGCTACTTTTAACTGCGGGAAAATACCTTTTCCTACGGGAAAATTAATTTATCGCGGGCGAAGCTGCGGACGGAAGGCTAGTCGTGTCTAACATGATTCCTAAGAAAATACGCCAGACCGGTAGTTGTGATTCAATCAAATACATACATACATACATAAATCACGTCTTTATCCCTTATTCAATGAAAAAAACAATAATTACCCAGAGGTCATGATCAATTTGTACTACAAGATCATTCGAAGGTAACTCCAAAGGTCACACAAGGAACCAATTATAAATATATTTGATTATTAAAAAGACTAAACAAATATCGTTATTCACGTTTAATCAGTTAATATTGATACAGCAAATAAACAATGCCTAATATTTATAAATTCAAAGGAATGTTCTTCCTGGTCTGGGAGCAAAGAAAAAACATAGAACGTACCAAGTGCTTCTCTACCCGCGCAGATGTTAAAAGCCCATCGAGGGAATGGGCGAAAATCATTGGAATCATGTTATAGGCGATGCTGGCAACCCCATCACTATTTTGATTCCATTTTCCACGTATACGCCCAAAATCTTGCTAAACGTGGCCTGTAGGTACACACAGCAAAGCTATTCGGTAAGCAGGATAGATACGGCGCGAGCGTGCGTAGGTGCTTACCTGATTATATTGCCGTGTGTACCTATTACCTTAGGCTCTGTCTACGTAAGGGATAAAGACGTGATTTGTGTATGTATGTATGTAAAGAATGACAGACAGCTGAATAGTGATTATTACAGCCAAGGAGAGTCAATAATGGGTGTGCGATAATTATTCCGATTTGTAGTAAACGCGAAAACACAAGGAACTGCGGCTTGTTTGTAACAGGGCAATAACCGACAGTGAATCTGGCAATCATGAACGTATTAGCATCTTGAAATTTTCGATAATACTTTAATTTTACGAAAAACACAATAAAAGATTATTTGTATTGTATTGATGACATCTCTGTCTAATAGAGACGAAATCGTAGATACGCGACACTTAAAATGGCAGAAAGTCATTTTTACAAAATAAAATACAATAAGCTACTACAATACTTAAATTCTGCTTAAATTAAATACATTTATAATACATGTATAAGGTCCTCGAGCCTTAAATTATATTAGTCTAGAGATGTGTCGTGGAAAGTTCAAAGTTAAATAAAAGATTTCTGTCACATCTTTCGCGCTCTGCTGACCTACATATACGCCCACAAAATCAAGCTATCTTTGAATATATCACGTTTGGGCATCAGTGGCTTACATTTACATAACCAAGTTAAAACCGGTCTCCAGAGACACTTGTTTCAACGCCAAGCCAAAATGCTTATTAGGCAAGTTTAACTCAAACCTAAACTAAAGAACTCAGGCTTCTTTTGCTATCTGTTGCATTGTTACCCATCGTACATGTGTACCAAATTTCAGGTCAATCGGACCAACCGTTGAAGAGTGTCCTGCGGAGACGATCCTGGCTAGGTCCCGATTCAACAAGCACATGTGTGAATAACGGGAGCGGATCAGAATACATAAAGTTTAAATTGTATAATGGGTTATAGTTAAAATACATAATGGTTCAAAATATACAACGCAATTTTCTGTAAAACTATTAGCCAAATGAACTTTTTTGATATCGTAATCTATAGATTGGTTTAGGTTAGGTTAGGTTTGTTTTATAACAATCCTATTAATTTCTAACTTTCTGAGAAAATCGCATTATATATTACTAGCTTCTGCCCGCGACTTCGTCTGCGTAGTATTATACATAAAAACCTTCCTCTTGAATCACTCTATCTATAAAAAAAACCACATCAAAATCCGTTGTGTAGTTTTGAAGATATAAGCATACATAGGGACATAGGGGCATAGAGACATAGGGACATAGGGACAGAGAAAGCGACTTTGTTTTATACTATGTAGTGATAAACCATTATGTATTTTAACCCATTATACATTTTAAACTTTATGTATTTTAATACGTACCCGTGAATAACCTAACCTTAAAATTTAATTTTAGATACAAGCTTTTATGCTGATTGTACTTGCATTGCCGTCCGACCTACAAATGTGAACCGAATTTCGGATTTTATTGAAAAGTCGCTGCTTTTATATTTATGACGAATTTATTAACCTTATTTAATGTTACGAATTTATTGAAATTTAAGGCGGCTCCGAAATATTTGAGGACCTCGCCCGCTACTATATATCTGATGGCCACCGTACTTAGAACGTAAAGATACAAAGTTTCAAGTGTAGGAATATTTCAAATAGATGTCATGTTTGTATACAATGTTAGTTTCAGGTGAAGCTGGTAAAATTACGTCAAAAAGGTGTTTCAAATGTAATAATAGTTATAAAGTAGGCAGTAAACAACATAAAATTAACATAATAGCAACACTTTTACAGACATTATTATATGTTAGTGTAAATGACGCCAATTTATTATATTACGAGCTTCTGCCCGCGACTTCGTCTGCGTAGAATTATACATAAAAACCTTCCTCTTGAATCACTCTATCTATTAAAAAAACCGCATCGAAATACGTTGTGTAGTTTTGAAGATATAAGCGTACATAGGGACATAGGGACATGGGGACAGAGAAAGGGACTTTGTTTTATACTATGTAGTGATGATTAAATTACTTCAATGCTGGTTTGGGAGCAAAAAAATACTTAGAACAGGTACGCGTCCTAGAATGGGCGAAATTTATAGGCCTACAATCATGCTAAACGTGGCCTTTAGGTCTTGTTACCTTAGCCTCTTTCAACCCTGTAAGAAATATAGACGTGACTTGTGTAGGTTATTTGACTGCTAATTTCAATCCAAATAAAGTCAAAACAGAACGTTGCGAACATAGTGACGCCATTTTCAACTACGCCTTGCCTTGCATAGCAAAATAAAATTGCGCTTGTGTGCGTGTCGTACGCACACGTCAAGGGTAAGTTTAAACCGGCCTCGTATTGCTGTTCGAATCATCATCTAAAAAATGTAACTGAGTGTGGTTGTTAAAATCGTGGCGTTTGAAATACATATTACTAACGGTTACTGCGACTCTAAAAGGTTTTTAGCCATAACAATAAGGAACTAACGAGAATATCCTTAAATGAACTCAACTTACGTCTGTTTACACGCAAAAAAAACGATGATTCGATAGGGCATTGATGTTTTTCATTAGTATCAAAGGCGGATCCAGCTTTAGGGCCATGGCGGGTCACATGTGGTCGTCATTCACTACATAGTACATCATCATCACTACATAGTATAAAACAAAGTCGCTTTCTCTGTCCCTATGTCCCTATGTATGCTTATATCTTCAAAACTACACAACGGATTTTGATGCGGTTTTTTTTAATAGATAGAGTGATTAAAAAAAAAGGTTTTTATGTATAATTCTACGCAGACGAAGTCGAGGGCAGAAGCTAGTAAGGTATAATTCAATTTTGATAGTGACAGATACAGTGGTCCACCTAGGTCCTGGGTCCGCCCTTGATTGGTATCGACTATCGATGTTTATTCCATCACTAGCTTACTCTTAATGGTTGTCTAAGTAAACAATGTCGCGTTAAGGTCGTTGCAAATAACAGATATTTTACAACTTGGCAAACGCTGTCTTGGATGAATTGAACAATGGGTAACTTGAGAAAAGAACGACATTACCGTTTAAATAACCTCGTTGTTTTTGCTTTCAACTGTCATTTAGATGCTCAAAACACCGCTGTATGTTTATCCCATCTAATATCATAAATGATAATGTGACTTTCTTTGTTAACTTATTTAGGGTTGAGCACCCAAACGTTAAAAATGGGACGTTATTGCTAATTTATAATAATACTAGCTTCTGCCCGCGACTTCGTCTGCGTAGAATTATACATAAAAACCTTCCTCTTGAATCACTATCTATTAAAAAAACCGCATCAAAATCCGTTGTGTAATTTTGAAGATATAAGCATACATAGGAACATATGGACATAGAGACATAGGGACAGAGAAAGCGTCTTTGTTTTATACTATGTAGTGAAGAGCTAGAGAAAGACGTAAAGTAAAAATAAAATAAAATACATGGCATACATCAGACATTAACAAAGTCACAGGAGCTGGAAACAATCAAAATATTCGTCAACTGAGTAAAAACAATTCTGTCGGTTCGTCTTGTTAAGGGGCCGTCCATTAATCACGTGAGGCTTGAAAGGGGGGGGGAGGGGTTTGGCAAAAATCACGAAATGTCACAAGGGGGGAGGGGGGGTGTAGTAAGATATCACGTGTATTTATTTTTTCATTATTTTTTCAAACGCGCGATTTTTAAATCGAAAAGCGGCGTGTAGTGTGACCTTGACTCGCCGTTGCTAGGCAACGAACGAAGTACCTTTGGCTGACAATTACATGTATTATAGTAAAATGACACAAAAATATATCATGACATATATGATACCAAATTAATATATAAACTCAACACGCGCGCTTGCGCGCGCAAGACAATTCTAGTTCTAAAAAATTTAAGATTTTTTTGTAGATTCGAAAAATACACGTGATGTTGGATGGGGGGTGGGGGGTAGTCTTAAACCTCACCATGTATCACCAAGGGGGAGGGGGGGTTAAAAAATGCTTAAAAAAAGATCACGTGATTAATGGACGGCCCCTAATTTCGCATTCGCGTACGTGTTTAGTTATTGGCTTGGTTTTTCATTCCGTTGACATTACTAACTGGAAGCTTCCCTTTTCAAGTCTCTAGGATTCCAGATTAAAAAACTTTGGTTAAAGCATGTTTGACCGAACGTTCTAGAAGAAATCGATCAAAATATTCATTATTATTAATATTATCCACTTTGAATTTCTTCCATGCTGGTCTGGGAGTAAAGAAAAAACATAGAATGTACCAGTTGCTTCTCTACCCGTGCAGATGGTAAAAGCCCATCGAGGGAATGGGTGAAAATCATAGGAATCATGTTATAGACGTTGAAGCTAGCAACCCATCACTATTTTGATTCCATTTTCCACCTATACGCCCACAATTTTGCTAAATGTGGCCTGTAGGTCTTGTTACCTTAGGCTCTGTCTACCCCGTAAGGGATAAAGACGTGATTTGTGTATGTATGTATGTATTATCCACTTTGAAACAAGTCAAACTGGGTCATAGTGAAGTCTTGCGTAATATCGTTACAGTAGTAACTAACAGGTTTTAAGTTTTAAGAATGAAATACGAAATCAAAGCTGTTGCCCGCGACTGCGTCCGCACAGAATTCGCTTATCGCTATCCAGCGGGAACTATGCTGTTCTACGGGATAAAAACTATCCTATGTCCTTCCCTGTGGCTGAAACTTTCTTTATACCAAATCTCAACTAATTCGGTTCAGCGGTTCAAGCCTACCTAACCAGCTCACAATAGGCATCGTGTTCATTTTGACAGTTCTTGTATGAATGTGACAGCCAGCTGATTCCTATGCCAATTGTCAGCCCATACGTGAACTATCAAAATGAAAACAATGGCGATTGCGAGCGAGTTAGGTAATAAGCCTACATAATTACTTTCGCATTTATAATATTAGTGGGGATATAAAGTACCGCCTTTTTAACCGACGTAGAAAACGGGGGAGGTTCTCAATTGGCCTTGTATGTATAATATACATTATAACAGAGTAGTCCGATTTTGATATTTTTTTTATATTGGCACTGATTACACACATTAGTTAATACGTAGCACACACCGAAATATATTTGATTTGATATCTATAGGCAAAAATGGATTTGAAGGCAAATGTTTTTTTTATTTAATCTATTGTTATATATTGTGACTAAGGTAAATTTAAAAAAAATGCTTTACCCTATTTGATTTTAAGTGGGAAATGGAAATACTAATACTAAGATGCAAATAAATTGATTTCTTTAAAATTTTTTCAGCCGTTTAAAGCAAAAGAAAAATGCGTTTTTTTTTTCAATCGAACAGAACAATTATTTTCTCGTAAACTCTTAATTTACTGACAGTAGACAGGACAGTAATTTGCGTTTATTTATAGGAAAAAAATAAACTGATTGCCATTTTAACAATGAATAAGAAACAGCTATAAAAACGGAATAGTTACTTATTTTAAAATCAGCAACCATTATGTTTCGTTACATTAAATTAAATACTATTTAGATAGATAATCCTGTTTACCTGATTCATATCTATCTACGAAACTAAATATTGATGTTAAAAATTTGATAAGAATCAGTACTTTTCGCAAAAATGACAAGATAACGCCTATAATGATATAATATCTTATCATAAATTATCACTATATGGTGCGATCGTAACGTACGACACACTATTAATCATTATAGCTAACTTATACACAATATTTATCGCAACGGATTCGGAGCTTGAATGAAACTTAACCAAAAAAACAATCGACACTCAAATTTGACTACTTGCACAGCACTATTTCAACGGGCAACACTCGCCGTAAATTAAAAAGTAAAAATCGGGACCAAATTTCGAATGCACGCACTTTGAATTGTTAATTAACAGTGACACTTTTAAAATGAGTGTATCTGTCAGAGGTGGCAGCTCTAGGTATCATCGTCAATATCATAATCGAAAGATAACATTGAATAAAAAATGTAGAAAGCCCACGTCACGCATTAATCGAGTAAAAAATAATTCGATTTTATGCCAAAAATGCCACACACACACACACACACACACACACACACACACAGGGTTTCACAGAGGTACGTGATTCATAAAAATAAAAACATTTAGGTACCTAAGCACTAACGAAACGGTAAAAAGGGAGGCAAAACTGCCAAAACAACAACACAACACAAATGATTTTTTTAACACCACAAATTAGTGCAATGAAATTACAGAAATAAAGAACAAAGGTACACAATAGGCGGTCTTGTCGCTTAATTGCGATATCTACCAGATAACCAACAAGAAAAAGAAATAACTATGAAATGAATCAAGAATTTTACTTTACGTTTTTACCCGTTAGAAATTAAATTTCTAAACGGCACAGAAAATAAGAACATAGACAAATCCGAACGTAAAGAACCCCGGCCTTAGCTTTACTTTTCGGATTTTTCAGTGTCGGTAAGAAATTTAAAAAGTAATAAGTTGGAGGCAGCACATAATAAGTACAGCTTCAACGGGAATAGAACATTACTGCAGAGGCCGTGAAGTAAGGGATTGCTGGACGAGTTTGGGGTAGGTGGCCGAGTCGAAGACGAGGCCAGATAGAACGAGTCCTGCAATCCCTGTTCCGGCCAAAGCTTGTATAGTGCTTTTCTCAAACAATGTAAGGAAATATTAAAATTAAAATAACTACTAGACAATCAAGTAAATCTCTTTACTTTTTTCCGGTAGCATATTTTGCATAGCTAAATTTGCCTCCTCTTTTAAATGAGGCGGAGTACAGTTCATAAGTTCCCCGTCACTTTCATCACTAGAAGTCATTTTTATTTTTGTTAAATTATAATAACAATCACTACGAAATACGCATAAGCAGAAAAAAATATTTTCGATTTGCCACCTTTTTTATTTTTTAAATGTACTAATTTGATCCAGCTATTTGAGCACCATGTTTAACCGCACATAAATATAGTACCATAGTTTTTTTTTATGTCGCAATTATGCTTAGGTACAGATTGTGGTGGTGGTTGGCTGTATGTAATTTTTTCCTTTGCTAATTTAATTTTAGTATAGAAATTTTAAAAATTAGAGCAGCGGACAAAAATGGATTTTCATACTAACTTTTGTGGCCTAAGCCAAGAAGTAATGTAGGGAGCCATAAACGAGAAACTTCATGTCCTCATATCGGGACATTAACGCAAACATTTCCGAGCATGTTTGAGAAAAGATATTTTTGTTAATCATTATTTGGCAACATTGGGAATCGCATAAAACAGTGTTGTCAGCTGTGTAAAAATAAAGACTTATGAAATAAAGACTTGGCTTAAAGGTCCAGAAACCAGGCCATAGAATTCCAAAAAAACCTTCACCTTCTAATATGGAGTGACTCAGTGACCACATTCTGAGTGAATTGCGAGACAGATTTTTTGTTAGAAATTAAGAGACGTCGATTACGTTTTGTCGACATTCTCAGATTGCTATTACATTATTTTATAACACATACGTACATAAATCACGTCTTTATCCCTTACGGGGTAGACGGAGCCTAAGATAACAAGAGCTACAGGCCACGTTTAGCAAGATTGTGAGCGTACAGGTGGAAAATGGAATCGAAATAGTGATGGGGTTGCCAGCATCGCCTATAACATGATTCCTATGATTTTCGCCCGTTCCCTCTGCGCGGGAAGAGAAGCGACTGGTACATTCTTCTATTTTTCCTCCTTTTTAGGGTTCCGTACCTCAAAAGGAAAAAACGGAACCCTTATAGGATCACTTTGTTGTCCGTCTGTCTGTCCGTCCGTCCGTCCGTCTGTCAAGACCCTTTTTCTCAGGAACGCGTGAAGGTATCAAGCTGAAATTTGTATCAAATACTCAGGTCTACTGCCCCTTGGAACTGTGAAAAAATCAAACTTCTAAGCCAACGCAATCAAAAGATACAGCCGTTTATGCCGCAAATTTCCGCAAATTTTCAACTCTCAAGGGAATCAAAACCTACAAGGTAGTTCCCGTGAACGCAGAATTTTGAAATTTGGTATGAAGGTAGGTCTTATAGCACAGATTAAAGAATAATTGCGAAAACCGTAAATGTGTATGTATGTCTGTATATAGCAGTGACCAATATAAAGTAACCCCACACTGCGTACATTTTGCTTTGGAGCAGGGCTCTGCTTACACTGGTTTTATATATTTATAGATAATGATACGGAACCCTCGGTGCGCGAGTCCGACTCGCACTTGACCGGTTTTTTAATGTTAGAGAGGCCAGACAAACGAACTAGTGGGTCACCTGATGTTAAATGATCTCCATTGTCCATAGACACCCTACGCGATGCCAGTGCGTTGTCGGCCCTGCAGAAAATTGTACACTCGCCTCTTAAAGGCACCCAGGTCGTAACAGAGAAGACCAGCATGGCAGTTTATTAATTTTATAACACCTATCATACGCCAAAAATGGATAACTCGCGTATTAAAGCCCCGTATTCATGGTAAACATTTGTTTAGCAACAAAGTTGAATCAACGTGTTGCGGAGTTGCTGTCAACATGTTGCTGGCAACACTGCGTGTTGTAGAGGTGATAGCGTCATGTTGACAAGCTCTCGCCCGACAAGCGTAAAGCCCCGTATTCATGGTAAACATTTGTTTAGCAACAAAGTTGAATCAATGTTTACGCTTGTCGGGCGAGAGCTTGTCAACATGACGCTATCACCTCTGCAACACGCAGTGTTGCCAGCAACATGTTGACAGCAACTCCGCAACACGTTGATTCAACTTTGTTGCTAAACAGATGTTTACCATGAAAACGGGGCTTAAGAGTCGAGAGATGCTCATGTTTCGGATTAGGGGGTAGTCATTCCTCTTGGGGCAACTAGTCCGAAACATGTCGAGCACCACTTGACTTTGATACGTTTACTATCCGTTTGTGTGGAATTATGATTGAGTCTCACGGTAGTTTCATGCTTGGGGCCGTCCATTAATCACGTGATCTTTTTTTAAGCATTTTTTAACCCCCCCTCCCCCTTGGTGATACATGGTGAGGTTTAAGACTACCCCCCCACCCCCCATCCAACATCACGTGTATTTTTCGTATCTACAAAAAATCTTAAATTTTTTAAGAACTAGAATTGTCTTGCGCGCGTAAGCACGCGTGTTGAATTTATATATTAATTTGGTATCGTATATGTCATGATATATTTTTGTGTCATTTTACTATAATACATGTAACTGTAATTTAAAAATCGGGCGTTTGAAAAAATAATGAAAAAATAAATACACGTGATATCTTACTACATCCCCCCTCCCCCCTCGTGACATTTCGTGATTTTTGTCAAACCCCTCCCCCCCCTTTCAAGCCTCACGTGATTAATGGACGGCCCCCTTCTTTCATGTCAAAAACGCCTATCATATTTGGTTTAGCATAAAAAAATATTGATTACTATTCAAATAAATCAGGAGCTTTTTACAATTATTATTACAAATACATACATACACATACACAAATCACTTCTATATCGCTTACGGGGTAGACAGAGCCTGAACTGGACTTAAAGGCCACGTTTAGCATGGTTGTAGGCGTAAAGGTGGAATTAAGAATCAAAATATTGGTGGGTTGCTAGCATCGCCTATAAACATGATCCCTAAGAATTTTGCTCTCGATGTTTGTAAGTATGGATGGATGGATGTTTGTTACTCTTTCACGCCAGAACCGCTGGACAGATCTGGATGAAATTTGGAACATAAATATACTATAGTCTGGAATAACACATAGGCTACCTTTTATCCCGGAAAATTGCGTTACTCCTGCGGGATAGCGATAAACGAATTCTATGCAGACGAAGTTGCGGGCAACAGCTAATATGTTATAAATGGTACGTAGCGTTAAACCTATATACATACATAAATAAAAGTATATGTAAATTAATTTGAATATGAATGCTTGAATATGTAAATGATTTACTGTAGAGGTACGATAGGGGGGAGGGGGGGTGTTGTTACAGGTGTTATGACTAACAAGATATTAGTGATGTAACGAATATTCGCATTCGCAATCGCATTCGCGGATATTCGCATATTTTTGGATATTCGTATTCGCATTCGCATCCGCAAAATTTCTGCGAATGTTTTGCGAATATAATAATCAGAAAAAAAAAACAATTTGAAGATAATGGTAGGTTAATAAAATCAAAAACCCATTCATTTCTTATGTTTTTAATGCAAGAAAAAACTTAAACCTCAAAATTCACTTGTTTTGATTACGAAAAGACCGGCGCGAGCGGAATGACAATTCAGTCGGATGAGTTCGTATCAACTCGGCAATTCTCGGAACAAAATACAAACGGAACGCACCTTGTAACTGCCAGCAAAGCCATAGACAATTGGCGCCAAATTTGAACACTTCTACATTCGCATTCGCATTCGCATCCGCGAATGTCAGTAGCAGACATTTGCATTCGCATTCGCATTCGCGAATGTTTAAAAAATGACATTCGTTACATCACTACAAGATATTCTTGAATTAGCTTGGTGCAACTGTCCTTATCCGCAGTGCGCATGCGCGGGAACTATACCCCAAACTCTCTCATAACGAGAGGAGGCCTGTCCTTAGCAGTGGGACGTACACACGCTGGATTGTATTATACTAGATGTTGCCCGCAACTTCGTCTGAATTACGCAATTTTCCGGATAAAAAGTAGCCTATCGTTAGCGGCATGTAGAACGCTGTGACAGCTGTCATTAGAACTGGCGCTAGCTACTCGTGTGTCGGAGGAGTTATGTAGAGGCCAACTAGGTGGCGCTAGGGTCGCTACATATCTATGTTACAAATTTCATCCAGATCTGTCCAGCGGTTCTGGCGTGAAAGAGTTACAAACACCAATCCATCCATACTTACAAACTTTCGGGTTCATAATATTAATGCCTCACAAAATACATATTTAACCCTAACACACACACATGCACGCACACGCACGCACGCACACACACACACACGCACGCACGCACGCACGCACACACACACACACACACACACACACACACACACACACACACACACACACACACACACACACACACACACACACACACACACACACACCACACACACCACACACACGCTGTAGTTAGTTTACGGGTTCCATACCCAATAGGGAGTTAGGTAATAAGCCTACAGTATGGAGGAGACTGGTGCCCGAACTAGGAAAGTCCTGTGTGTCAGGACACCAGTAGGCTTATTACCTAACTCGCTCGCAATCGCCATCGTGTTCATTTTGACAGTTCTTGTATGAATGTGACAGCTAGCTGATTCCATGCCCCATACATGAACTGTCAAAATGAACACGATGGCGATTGCGACCGAGTTAAGTAATAAGCCTACAGGTCTGATTGTTTGGTTATGCTTTTAAACTGTTTTTAAATATAACTTGCAATGTACTTGATGGTGGAGAATCAATAAATGATTATTATTACTATTATTTTTGTTTCTGTCAGTGTCAAAGTACTCCGACGTTGATTGTGAAAATGTTGTAAAGCGGCCTAGTACAGTGTACTTACTTGAGTTTACTCCTCCTCTCGGCCAGAGCGAGCTGCTGGGCGGCAGTAAGCTTCGGCCGCAGGTTGGGAGGGGGGGCGTTGGGGAACGAGTCCCCCCCCTCGTGGGATGGCTCATCCTCGATGTCCTCGCCGACCACGAAGTTGGGCTTGGACTGGAATTTGGGGAAAAATTTATGAGTATCTCAGATGAACAAGAAACCTTGCAACTCCGCTACTCAACCCCCCTACCGCTACCACGTAAAAGCCCATCGAGGGAATGGGCGAAAATCTTAGGAATCATGTAATAGGCGATGCGGCTAGCGACCCATCACTATTCTATTTCCCCTTACCACCTTTACGCCTAGAATCATGCTAAACGTGGTCATAAGCGTCTGCCTACACCGTAAGGGATAAAGACATGTATAATATTTTTACGTGAGAACAGTGGCGTAACTATAACGTCTGGGGCCCGTGGCAAATTCGTCAGATGGGGCTCCTTCCTCAATATAAAGAAGTGCATCAGCGTCCCTTCTGTGCTCTAAACCAAGCCAGTTCGGGGCCCCGTAGAGCTAGGGGCCCCTGGCATTTTGCCACCCCTGCCACCCTATAGTTACGCCACTGCCTCGGAGATAAAACTGTATATGTCTAGGGTGCGCTTAAATGCTTCGCTCCACTCAGGACTCAATCTTAAATCCCTCACTACGCTCAGGAATTAACTCATAACACCCTCGCTCCGCTCGGGAGTTAAATCTAGGGTCCTTTGCTGCGCTCAGGATTCAATATCGCGCCCGTGACATAATACAGTGCTTTATCCCCTCGGTGTAGGTACAATCTACTATTATGTGAGAATAACGTGCAGCTACTCACATTTTCTTCGGGTTGGACATCTTCGGAGTCTATCTTCTCGAAGTTATCGCTCTCGCTCGAAGAGCAACGGGTCTGTTCCTGGTCACCCATTTTCTGACCTGCAATTGACAAAAAACACATTCAGCATACTGCGCGGCTGTCGCAATTGTAACATTGATGAGAAGAACGTGCCGCTTTAAAAATATAATACTAAGGATGACCTTGTCAATATGATATCACAGCTGGGCACTGTTATTTTTTGCCCTATCGGAAAACAATGTATAAACGACATCCGAATTAAGAATGAAAAAGAAAACTCGACAACTTCGTCTTTGATACTTGAGACGACTTCCACCTTCAAAATGACATACTTAGACTGACATACTTAGACCAAGGCCTTTAATTTGAAAAATTCAAACAGCCTTGGCTCGGATTACTTGGGGATTTTAGTTTTTAGTTTTTCTTAATTATGGCTTAAATTTTGATCAATTTGATTTGATCGCACTGAATAGATAATCATTAGATAGCTCGTTATATCTGATAGGATATGCGGTCAGAACTCCTCTTTTTTCTGTCACACTTGGACAGCTGTTGAAAATCCCCAACAAGAATGACGAAGCGCCCCGAATAGCTTACTAAGAACTCATCGCGACATCGGATTGTGTTCGGCAAACTGACATTTTGGCGACGCCGAATAGCAAATTAAACGTTAGGCTCTGCAAATGGTTGGTAATAGCTTAGGAGTGTCAGCGCCGAATAAAGGTCCTTAGCGCCAAACATCTTGGCGTCAAAAGCTTCCCCGACATCACAATTTACGTCGCTGAACAATTGACAACAAGGCTCGGCTACACTTCCTTGCCCGTGAAAAAAGCCAAGTTATTCAATCATTGCTGGACATAATGGCAGAGTCTATTTAAGGAAGGAAGAACTCGAAGATACTGGAAATTACAAGTGAAGCGCAATTGGACCACCTTCGTCAGACTAACTGACTGTTATGCCTTAGTGTTACTAACTCTTTACCGTCTTGTGCGCCTGATCGCGTCATTTTCTCTCTGGGACTGTATCCTCAGTTAAAGGCTTATTCTAACTTGTACTCATAAGCTACTTTACCAATTTATTATCTTGCAATAAGGATCTGATTGCGACTCTCATCTGGAATAATACAGAAAGTACAGAAACTATTAATGTACACTGCTTATAATTATGTCCCTGCTATCGTCGACGAGATCCTTAACATTGTAGTGTTGCTAACCGTTTACGTGTTATGTTTGCTTATACTTCATATATTGTATCGTATCATCTTATGCGCTCCTGGTAGCTTGAAACCGATGCGCACCCCGAGATGTAATTATAACTTTCCTGCTTCTTTCCTGCGAATGAAACTAATCGGACGCTATACATTCCTAGTCCCTATTATTAATACTTGCGCGTAGCCTATGGGATCCTGGTACCTCAGCTCACCTACATTCACACAAGGCTCATGTTTGTGACCTTGTACAACTAATTCCTGCACATTGGTTAACATGCACCTCTAGTATCATGCGTCTAACTCAGTGATTTTCAAAGTGGGGGGCGCGCCCCCCTATGGGGGCGCAGTGACCTGCAAAGGGGGGCGTGGGCTACGATACAGGACCTTATAGAACCTTATTAACAAATTCCTTGTGTTTATGCTTAACAGCCTACGGCTGAATTATAGGGGGGGGGGGGCACAGAGTTTTATCTTTTTAGAGAGGGGGCGCGTAATGAATAAGTTTGGGAACCCCTGGTCTAACTGCTACCACTTCCAACAGTTCTCATACCTTTCCTGCCCTTACCTTATGCTGCCCTAATCGTCGTATGGAAAATACCCTGCATTTTTTCATTGTTTTCTGTTTCTGTTGTTTATTCCGAGTTCTTATCTAATATTGTCATCTGAGTTACACAAGTATGCAAAATGCTTCAAAATAGAATCGCAAGATTCCACCCGGATAAACAAACATAAAGCTCGTAAAAAAATTACACTAAGCAGTCACAGAACCATCCTCCAAATTCGAAATTCGAAGTTATTAAAACACCCTCTCACTCTGTTGCACACCATTAGCGTGAAAGAGAGCATCGCGAATTCGGCACTTCGAAATTGGGTTTTTTATCTCACTAACCTCCGGGAATACAGAACATATTTAAGCAGAGCAACGCCGCCATTTTGTATTTTAACGGTACACAGATGTTACTCAAACAAAATCATATTTGGAACTGTATAAAAATTATGTACTAAACGTAAAAGTAAAAGTAGAGACTTAATAAAATCGCGGACCGTGACTAATTTAATTACTGGAGAAATTGATGACATTGTTTTAATAATATTTTTATTAATATACTAGCCTTCCGTCCGCAGCTTCCCTTTTTCCCGTAGGAATAGGTATTTTCCGCGGTAAAAAGTAGCCTATGTCACTCAGTGATAGTGTAGTTTTCTAACGGCAAAAGAATTTTTAAAATCGGTCCAGTAGTTTCGGAGCCTATTCAATGCAAACAAACAAACAATAAAAATTTTCCTCTTTATAATATTAGTATAGACAAACTATTAAGAACTAAACAATAAAGAACACTAAAACTAGGTAAAGTTGATTTAAAGTGAAGTAAATTAAAAATGTATAAAAATTAACTTTCGCCTTGGAGTCAGTATACGAATTTGTACCGGTCACCGTCGAGACAGCGGGTTCCTGGGGCTGAGAGGCAAAGCTATTCAGGGAGCTATTATTGTCTAACTCGCTCGCAATCGCCATCGTGTTCATTTTGACAGTTCTTGTATGAATGTGACAGCTAGCTGATTCCGATGCCAATTGTCAGCCCATACATGAACTGTCAAAATGAACACGATGGCGATTGCGAGCGAGTTAGGTAATAAGCCTACTGGGCCGCCGACTGACAGATAGGGGGTGCGATCCACGCTCTGGCCCGCGGCTGGTTCAAACGGCTGCCATTGCAGTTCAAAGAGACAACGCGGCCATCATAACGGGAACCCTTGAACCAGGCACAGGGGGTTAATTTTTGCCAGTCAGTTAAAACTATTTCATGAAATATACCTAACCTAGCAGTTTTAAAATGTCTAAATTAACAGCTTTGTTGCCAATTTTTAACCCCCCACGCAAAAAGAAGGGTGTTATAAGTGTGACGTCGTTGTCTGTGTGGGTCTATGGCATCGTAGCTCTCAAGCGGATGGGCCGATTTCGATATGTATTTTTTCATTTCAAAGCCATTTTCCTTGCGGTGATTCTTAGCCACGTTTGGTTTAGTTTTAGTCTTGCGATGCGCAGACTTTAGTCCCGAAATAATAATAAAAAAGCCGACACATGGTCACCCTAATAACCTACAAAACGTGCTTTGCCGCTCACACGTAATACAACCTAGTTCCGTTCACTAAGGGTCTAAATTCTACCGACGGCTCCTTCATTCCATCCGAAGGAATTCCCCGCATTACATTCATTTCAGCACGCCCGGCATTTAGCAGAGAATGCCTTTAATGGGAAATGGATAGAGCTTAATATTCAGGGTTGCCAGTCTGTGGGAATAGTGGGAAATTCCCCAAGCTGTAGGGAAAGCGAAGCTGATTGGCGAATGTGTGGGGAGAGCTTCAATTCGGGGAAAACGCGGCGATTTTATGTATGCGATATTTAACACCAAATATCTGCTAGCTTTGATTGATTTCTTAACAATTCATTATGGGGCGTCCATTAATTACGTGAGGTATTGAGGGGGGGGGGGGGTCAGACTAAATCTGACTTTTACTTGGCAAATATCACGTTTTTTTCTGGCGTTAAAGTTAAAGTGATTATAGCAATATTCTCAAATACTTGTCTTTGGAAGTTTTAAATAAAAATAATTAAGGAAATATTTTACTATATTAGACTATTAATCTCCAAACGTGGGTAATTTCGGAAATGCGTTCGGGGATTTATAAAAAATACTGTAGGCAACCCTGTTTATATTGTTTGAGGAACGCTTTGGGGATGTCCCTATTTTTTTATGCTTCATGGCGCTGGATACTAGGTCAATTAAGCCACGTCTACTAATTTTATGCTGTCATTTTACTTTTGAATGTTGCCAGCGTAACAAAATATGTCAGGCAAAATTAAAGAATCGGGGAAAGCCTCACAGTTTTTTTAATGTTACCCAGTACAAAACGATTTCAATGCTCTTTTGTGTTATAGAGAAAAAGTGTGTTTTTACCTTTTAAATTATTTGACCTGGATACTAAACTTTTAAGCCAAGTATACATAGCGCGGCTTAGTGCGTGAGAAACCGACCGTTTATCGATAAAAGCCGTAAAAGTGTGACCGTGTGATATTATCTGTGCGAGTTATCGCATGTCAAAAGTCGTGTCAAAAGTCATTTGACGTAACGAATTGGCTGGCGAATTGAAGGTGACCGAGGACGTGCGGTATCAAGCCAATGAAGTGAAATAGAGGGCAAATGAGATTTTTGCGGGCTTTTGTGTGAATCATGAATGAGACGCATGGCATATTTTTTTTGCTTCCGTGCTGGTCTGGCATCAAAGAAAAAACGTAAAGTACCAGTTACTTAAGTAAGTCCATCGAGGGAATGGGTAAAAATCTTAGGAATCATATTATAGGCGACGCTGGCAACCCATCGCTATTTTGATTTCCCTTTCCAGCTATACGCCCTTAATCATGCTAAACGTGGCCTTAAGGTTTTGTTACCTTAGGCTCTGTCTACCCCGTAAGGGATAAGGACGTGATTTATTTGTATGTACATTCCGCCAATTTTGCCAAAATTATTCGCTTTGAAGTACTTCCTGTCTATGAACGCTTATCGAGAAGCCGAAGAGTCCGAAGACATCGGAGCTTCTAGGTAAGGGTTGCTAGGTTATGTAATTCTTCCCCGTTTCGAAACACCCCCAATTTCGAATTTACCCCAATGCAATATAATTTAATGTTATTGATTTTATAGGAAATTGGATGAAAAGCGTTAGACCTCTTAGTGTGTCGGTCGGCCGAAACATTTACAATAGTTCTACGTAGCATTATAATCAAACACAAACGAGACCATAAATAAACATACATACCACTGTTTAATGAACTGAAACAAAGTCCATCTAAACAGTAGGCTTATTACCTAACTCGCTCGCAATCGCCATCGTGTTCATTTTGACAGTTCACGTATGGGCTGACAATTGGCATCGGAATCAGCTAGCTGTCACATTCATACAAGAACTGTCAAAATGAACAAGATGGCGATTGCGAGCGAGGTAATAAGCCTACAGCTCTTCGCGCTATGAAGAATGATAGCCTTCTAGAGCCAAGGATTTGGATTGTTCGTAGATGAGTCAGTCAGTTAGCTTGACTACGAAGCTTTAGTACTTGCGTTTGATCTTCGATCTCGGTTAATGTAATGTATGAAAATACTGTGTTTTTTGTTTGTATTTACGTATGTACATAATTTATCTGTTGTCTAGTATCCATAGTACATTTACGTTTACCAAAACGTCACAAACGTCTAAACTTATGCCACAAACAATGAGTGACCTATATTTGATACGGTGGCTTTATCGTTATTTATGCCCTCATCGCTAAGTCAATGGGGACTATCGTTTCTTTGCTCACCAGTTGGCGCCACTGTTGACTAAGGTCCAGAGGTATAACTGTCAAAGGCGACTTTATAAGATCGGCGCCGAAGAGTTTTAAATATTGAATCTCATTAAGTTTATTAATTACTAGCCTTCCGTCCGCAGCTTCGCCCGCGATAAATTAATTTTCCCGTAGGAATAGGTATTTTCCCGCGGTAAAAAGTACCCTATGTCACTCAGTGATAATGTAGCTTTCTAACGGCAAAAGAATTTTTGAAATCGGTCCAGTAGTTTCGGAGCCTACTATTCAATGCAAACAAACAATCAAATTTTTCCTCTTTATAATATTAGTATAGCTAAATAACTATCATCATATCGAGCTATGCCGCAATATTGTGCAGTTCCGTTTTGTTCGAAAAAAAAACCGCTTTCAAAGCGTTCACATTCATCGCCAAATAATCCATCTTTACGATAATTTGACGAAGCCTGCCAAAACCGATGAAAAGTGAATGTTATTCGAGCTCACGCGACACTAGCGCCACTAGTGGCAAATTCACACGCGATAGCCCCCATTTTTTTTGCCTTTTATTGTGTCCTACTGGGCAAAGGCCTTCTATTCTTCCATCCTCTCGTTCTGATATTTTATTGTTATTTCTTCATAGTTACTGAGTATTCACTCAACGGTCATTATTTTTATTATAATATAGGTTCATGCGTATGTTTAAAACGTAGTAGTTCAGTAGGCTTATTACCTAACTCGCTCGCAATCGCCATCGCGTTCATTTTGACAGCTCATGTATGGGCTGACAATTGGCATCGGAATCAGCTAGCTGTCACATTCATACAAGAACTGTCAAAATGAACACGATGGCGATTGCGAGCGAGTTAAGTAATAAGCCTACAGGTCATCTGTGTCAAATCACGGAAGTTATTTAGCCTGAATGCGCAATCGTTTAGTTCTTTGTCAATCTATCAAGTATCATATTGGCAAGGTCCTGTGCTACTTTGCGTAGTGGACAGTTTTCCACAATAAAGGTCACATGATAATGTAGTCCAGAATTTAACTATTTCGGGTTTTTCTTATTCAGAATCGCTTTAAAAAAAAAACAGAATTTAAAAAAATATTTTTGCAAAATGGCCGCCAAGGGCTCTTTTATGTCTTTTTTTAAACTACCAGCGCATTCGGAAAACCCATCGTTGCCAAAAAGAATGCGCCGCAAGAAACTTGGCAGAAAGTTTTTTTTTTTAAATAAAATACATTAAGCTACGACAATAGTTAAATTCTTCTTAAATTAAATACATTTATAAAAGGGATGTATAATTATATTAGTACTAGAGATGTATAAAGTCTTCTAGTCAAAGTAAAACAGAGTAGTTAAGTTATGCAAAAAAGAAAGATAAAAAAAACAATAAATATAATTTCCTTTTAGTGGTGTAAAACGGTCTCCACCGTAAAATATATTAATTATACCCTATCGATAAATATTCAAGAAAAAATGTGTCCCAAAATTTACATTCCACCACGTCACTTTTTTTCATATAGGTATGAATGCAACGTGACGAATAGGAAAAAAAACCATAGTAAAAGAAAAAAATGTGTCCCAGATTTCACTATGGAATTATTTTTCCTGTTCGTCACGTTCCGTACATACCAATATGGAAAAAGTGACGAAGTGGAATGTACATTTTGGGACACATTTTTTCTTATATGAGAATCGATAGGGTAACGATTCTGAGTAAGAAAAACCCATAATATTTATACTCTGGAAAAATTGAAAATGTGGACTTTTGTTGGAAAACGCTCGGTGACGAAAACCCGAGTTTCTTTATTATAATAAACTAGCGACCCGCCCCGGCTTTGCACGGGTTTAATCAGTTTCTCACAATCTCACAATCATGCTAAACGTGCCCTTTAGGAATAGTTAGCTTGTTAACTTACGTTCTGTCTACCCCGTAAGGAATAAAAACGTGTTTATGTATCTATACATGTAGAGATTGATGTGGATGAAGAGGTATTTCAGGATCGTAGCAAAGTAGTCTCTGCCTACCCCTGTGGGAAAGAGGCGTGACGGTATGTATTAGTCAATTCTTCGCGAAGAGGCATTGACAAAAAAACAGCAAACGGCTGCGGCAATTGCTGCATTGATTAGCTGGCTCAAGGTGATGCAGGACGCTAGGGTTGGGCAACAAGGTGTTTTTATCGATAACGATAATAATAATAATATAGCCTTTTTATTCCGAATTCGCTACAATTTCAGTAAGTATGTTGTTGTTGTTAAAGTCTAGTTGCTCGTTACGTGGCATAGTGAATAAAACACCCTATTTTTATAATTTAAACGTCTGTTAGTTAAAGGGTAGTTAAACGAATAATTGGGAACTGCTAGTACGGCTGCTATTAAAAGCGATAGTGAGCGTTTTCGAAAAAAAAAGTTCACATGAACATTTTTTCCAGAATGTAACTATTTTTGGATTTTCTTACTCAGAATCGTTTACCCTATCGATCTTTATACAAGAAAAAATGTATCCCAAAATTTACATTCCACTTCGTCACTTTTTCCATATTGGTATGTACGGAACGTGACGAACAGGAAAAATAATTCCATAGTGAATTCTGGGACACATTTTTTCTTGTATGAGAATCGATATGGTAAACAATTATGAGTAAAAAAAACCCAAAATATTTTAATTCTGGAAAAAATGAACGTGGACTTTTTTTTACAAAACGCCCTAATACAATTTCACGGTAAATTTTCCTGTTTGCAGCGCCATCTGTTACTAAGCAGCTATTACTAAAGTAGTTCAATTAGTTAAGGGTTGCTAGCACCGCCTATAACATGATTCCTAAGATTTCGCATATTCCCTCGATGGGCTTTTACCATCTGCGCGGGAAGAAAAACAACTAGTACATTCTATGTTTTTTTCTTTGCTTTTAGACCAGGGACCCGATTTTTGAAAATTCATACGTGAAAATAACACTCGGAAGTGGTGAAAAACTAGTCAAAACTTTGATTAGAGCTGTAGCTTTGGAGATATGCTGATATAAACCACTTTCGAGTGGTACTTTGAGTGATGTGCTTCCAAAAACCGGGCCCCAGCACGGAAGTTCGAGGAAACACTGTAGTTGGTGATAAATTTATTATTACGCGTGCGCATTTCGCCTTACCGATGTATTATCGCTACTGTAATGTAAACAAAATAGGTTATTTGAAAATAATTCTCGCGTGTTTCTAAAGACATGACTGGCACGATGAACTTTGACCTTTGACCCAAAGGTTTTTAAATTGTTATCTACTCAGTCACGCCTGTTCGCGACTTGTCAATGTTATCACAAAATATCTCCTTGTTACCAACTGTTTCTCTTCCTGCGCAAATGGTAAAAGCCCATCGAGGGACTGGGCGAAAATCTTAGGAGTCATTTCATAGACGACGCGGCTAGTAAGTTAGTAACACATCGCCCCTTTTCCAACCTTTGATTCTCATATCCACCTATACGCCCACAATTATGCTGCTAAACGTGACCTAGGTCTTGCTACCTTTCGAGTGGAACTTTAAAGTGATGTTTTTTCAAAAGTCGGGCGGGTATTACATATATGTACTATTCTGTGGTTCAACTCCTTTGTCTGACTAAACGTACGAAGAAGTAGGAACCAATCTTGATAACATACAAATGCAAGTAATCAACGATCTGTTAACATCTCGGAGCTAAGAATATAGCTATCTATGTCAGAGGATTTAAACGTCAGCGAAATTGTCCTATTTAAAAAAAAATTACGAATGCAGTGAGGGTCTACTCCGAAAATCTTAATTCAAATTTCGTAAACCATCCCTCTCACGCAGATATTAACAACTATTATTGTGAGGCACGAAATGCAAAGCCAAAAAATGCAAGTGGTAAACAATTGGGCTACATTTGAAATACGAGTAGCATAGAAGACAATCACAGCTCTCATTAATCTTGTGAACTAGTCAAAACTTCGATTAGAGCTGTAGTTTTGGAGACATAAGCTGATTTATACCACTTGCAAGTGGTGTGCTTTCAAAAATCGGGCCCCAGGGGTGGTGGCTTTGTGATTGGCCGGTCTGGTAAGAGATGGGCAGGTGGTTGTTTACATCGATATCGACAATAAATTTTCAGCCGTTTTGTGAAAATAAAAACATTAAATAGCTGTTGACCGCGACCAACCAATTTGACAAATGTCGGCGATGTGACAATTGGCATTGTTCATTTTTTTTGGTATGCTCCAATTCGAAAACCATTTCGAGGAAAACCATCAATTATCCGATTTATCTTGTCCAATTTCAAAAATACTTTATGATTGCAGATATTTTTGTAAAAGTACTTTGAACCTTTGTTTGACCGAACGACCGGGTTTTTAGACAGAATCCAGCATCGAATGTTTACCACAAAAATGAAAAAAAAAGTTTGGCTATGGCAACTGTCACGTGTCACTGTCAAAACCATAGACAAAGCCGTTTTTTTTAGCCAGCCGAACGAAGGCGATTGGGATTCTGTCTAAATTCACGAATTATCAAACAGCGAAAAAATATTTATTATTAATTAACAAAGCTACGTAAAAGCATAATATTCAAATTAGTTGCTTGAAATAGTCCATTTTATCAAATAAAGGTGTTAAAAGCACAGCTTAAAAAAAATTAACAATGCCAATTGTTCATTTGGTGAAATACGGACCAGGCAGGTTGACTTTTCCCGACATTTCCAACAATTATCGCTATATTGTAGCCAATTTACACAAAACCTTGACAAATTAATAACTTTAACCTTCCTCGTCAATCACGTAGGTATCTATTCTAAATTCAAAATTCAAAAATTCAAGAGCTCTTTTACATGTCTTTTTTTTTAAAACTACCAGCGCATTCGGAAAGACCATCATTGCCAAGAAGAGTGCGCCGCAAGAAACTTGGCAGAAGGTCATTTTTTCAAGTCATTTTCATTTGTTCAAGTGAACAGACAGATAGACGCGGCGGAGGACTTTGTTTTACAGTAGATATGTCAATTAACTTTATGTCAAAAATCGGACTGTTGATAAAGGCACTTTATTATTTCTATGTGGTAAGAATTTAGCTTAAGCTGACTTTATTTCTAATGTTAGGTACTTATAGAAATAGCGTTTTTGTGAACCATTTTTAACGCTTGCAAGAGAGCCCTAAATAATTTAAATTATTTTCATATTGTAACCCTTACGTGTTCCTGAGAAAATATGTTTTGAAAGATAGACGGAGAGGCGTAGACGAACATCGATGTGATCAAGGAATCCTTTCTTTTTCCATTTTCAATTACGGCGCGTCAAAAAAAAAACGCAATCCCACAATCCTTGTAAATTAACTTCGGTGTAATCGCAGAATTATAAAGTTATACAACAGGAAAATGAGTTCCATCAGTTCACAGCATGGCTTTATTAAGTTCAAGTTTAAAAATTTGTTTACGTAGTGTTCGATGTTTATGCCTCGATAAAATAATTATTAAGATAAAAAACGGAGGAAAATAGCTACACGAGTAAATATAATTAAATACTCGAGTTGATTTTGGACTTATTTATCGAATTCTAAACATCAAGATCAAAATAATTCAGTTTTATTTTAAAATTACAGTAAAATGAGTCGTCATTTAAAATTCTGTGCTCACATCGTTTGAACAATCGAAAAACGAATATAATAAACTTTAAACGTACTGGCCAAAGGCAATTAATTCAGCTGACGTTTTTAATGTATTCAAACTAGCTGAAATACTACAACAGCTTAAATTATTCACGATTCAATGCTAATTAAGGTTTTCAGCGTCATATGGCACACAGCTACATTCAGGAAAAGAAAAAAAAACCTACGCATAATATACGTGCGTTTGTGCGTCAATGAAAGCGTAAAATAAAAAAAAACAGCAAAACAATCGAACTCACTTTCAGCGTAATCCACCGGCGTTTTGTTCAACAACTTTTTAATTATAAAACAAAGAACAGCGACCGCAATGAAGAACTCAATTGTTAACATCAATAAAAACACATCACAACACCGTCAACATCACATGTCGGAAAAATAAAAATAAAAAAAAACTACGCGTTCCCGCCAACATTGACAAGTGACTGTTCCTGCTCGGTAATCGGGCAAGCGAGTGTCATTCAAATTTAGATTAGGAATTCAATTCAACACAGCGGTGACGAAGTACGCAACAAAATCGAGAAGCTTATACTACAGTACATTGTATTTGTAATTAACTCGCTTTGCAATTTATTACGCAAAGAACTTGGAGGAATAACACGGCAAGCTACATGCTTGATTCACGTAGTAGCAATCAGGGAAACATTACATCGAAACCAGCGGGCGCTGCCAGCGCTGACGCTAGACCACGTAAATCTATAACGTTGACACTTCAAGCGCTGTTTGCGCTGCGGGCGCTTGCACTATCGTATGATCCTAGTGAACTTGATATTTGTATGATATGGTAACACAGTTACTCCACTTAAAGATAATTCGGCGTCTTCGCACTGGGGCCAATAGCGAAATTAAGCGATTAGATCTATATTGATAAGATTAGCTTGCATGCAAAATCAAAATAACGTGAATCACTACGGTCCTGGTAATTGTGAATCATGTGCTTTACGGAATACTTGATTTTCAAAATAACACTGAAAATTAGAACACATGAAAAAATCCGAAAAGTAAAGCTATGGCCGGGAATCGAACCCGGATCCTCGTCATTCCGTGACGCGCGCTATACCCACACCACCCATAGCAGGTGGGTAAGCCTTCGAATTTTTCTATCTGTTACTAGCTGTCACGTGACCTTGTTACTATGCGATGTCGCCAAGCTTCATCTGTTTGAATAATATGTCTGTACGACACAAATACAAGCTCCCCGAGAACATCTACTGCTCACCAGGGACGAGAGAAATACTTGATATAGTACAAAATGTCTTCAAATTAACAAAAAGTATTTCAATTCGATTAAATTCAATCATTTATTCACATAATGGTATACTAGATGGTATTTATAATAATAATAAGCAAGTACCGGTCACTTAAAACCATGCCCTTAGAAAGTCAGAATCAGAAAAAAAAACAAAGAAAGAAGTTAGAAATCATGTTATAGGCGATGCGGCTTACAACCCATCACTATTTTTATTCTTCTTTTCACATACGCCCACAATCATGCTAAACGTGGCTCTTGTTACCTTAAGCTCTGTCTAATTAAATAATGAAGTAATTCAGCCATTTGAGGCGCGTGAATGTTTTGACAGGTTTTCAGCAGGTTACTTACGTTAGTTTGATTATGCACTCCTACTTATAAAGTTTAATAATTTTCGAGATAAAAAAAAGAAAAAAAAAATTGTCACACGTTTGTCCTGTCCAATGTATAAAACAGTAATTATCCGCAAAAAATCCGCTTAAACATTCCGGACTAATTTTCAGACAGTATGTATTCCATGTACCTACAAACAATAAGGATGTAAACTTATAGAAATATTGCATACCGCATTGTCTCGAAATAATGTTGAACGAATTACATCCTTTTGTAATTTAAATGAAGCTAGCTACATTTTTTTCGCCCGACTTTAGGTTTTTTATATCGACATGTTCAGTTTAGCGACGCATCACATCACTACTTTTAAAACTTTAAAAGTAACCTGGGCCCCGATTTTTGAAAGCACATGTGTGAAACCACTCGAAAGTGGTGAAAAATTGTGCTGAATTTGAAATACGAGTAGCTTAGAAGACAATCACAGCTCTCATTAATCTTGTGAACTAGTCAAAACTCTGATTAGAGCTGTAGTTTTGGAGATATAAGCCGATTTATATTTATACCACTTTCGAGTGATGTGCTTTCAAAAATCGTGCCCCAGGAATTCTATTTTGTCTCATGTCAACAAACAACCGATTTAATGTAATTTTATAACATACTTTAGTTTAATAATACTAGCCAATTTTTTACGTTATTTAGTTAATTGTACATAATAGAGTAAATAAGTACTTAAGTCAATTGTTTATTTATTAATTACAGCACTTTGATTTTACTATGTGACATAGAAAATAAATATTTTAAACGAATTGTTGTTTCTTTTTTTGACAAACTCAACACTAACAAGCTTATGCGACTTCTAAACTACTTAAATAACGTAATTAATGAACTTTGATTAGAGCTGTAGTTTTGGAGATATAAGCTGATTTATGCCCCTTTCGAATGATGTGCTTTCAAAAATCTGGCCCCTGGCTATACTACTAGGTACTACTCGATTAGAGTCCCACATAACATTTTAAAGTTATTTTAATGTTACTATGAATTTTGATTTCATTGTTTTAAAAAACTAAATTATTATGTATAAATGTGTAGATTAAAAATGTATTGTTTTTATTATAAATAAAACAACTAACAATAGGTTAAGGCACTGTATTTAAGTAACATTTTTATATGGATCTCGCTCTGTTTTTTTTTTTTTTTTTTTTTTATAACTTCCGTGCCGTCCCCACGGCGCGGTCGTATGCGTAACGCATTTTCCCGCTGCAAAAAAAAAGGTACTAGGTACTCGATTGATGCGTGTGGCGTTTAATTTTTTTAATAATTATAATTGTTCTGTAGCGTCACGTCTAAGTGGTTAACAAACCTAAAAGCGGTAAGAAGCGATGCCCTCTGACCTCTGTCACGAGTCACTTATTAGGCTAGTGTGAATGTGAACGCGAGACATTATCGCTCCTCTCTGTCGAGACGTGAGACAGCGATGATTGTCACAAGTAGGCGCCATGCGTTTATACTTTGTTTTTTTTAGCATTGGAAAGAAGGTAAACAATATGTGAGATTCTTGATTAAAAAATAGTTTTTAAAAATAAATAAAAACAAGTTCCAATTTTAAAACCCCTGGAATGGTTTGTATTTGTCAGTTTGTAGAGATAGCTTCACACACGCACACAGCCAACGACGTCAAAGTCTAGGGTTTTCCAAAAAAAAAACCATATATTTTTTCTAGAATATAACTATTTTGGATTTTTCTTTCTCAGAATTGTTTACCCTATCGATCCATACAAGAAAAAATGTGTCACAAAATTTCCATTCCAGTTCGTCACTTTTTTCATATTGGTATGTATGAAACGTGACGAACAGGAAAAAAATCCATAGTTAAATCTGGGACACATTTTTTCTTGTATGAGAATCGAGAGGGCAAACGATTCTGAGTAAGAAAAACCCAAAATATTTAAATTCTGAAAAAAAATGTACATGTGGACTATTTTTGGAAAACGCTCACTAACAAACAACACCCCTCTTTTGCCTCTAGGGTTAATGAAGTTTTTCGGGTAAATATAAGATAAAAAAAAACTATATTAATAATTGTAACCAGTACCTACAAGTAAAGTATAGTATGAATTTGTTGAGGTGTCCAAGTTTATATTGGTTAGTTACATACCTAGACATAGAACATAAAAATACTCTGACAACAGAAATAGAAATACATCTGTGAAAAAGCTTGGTGACAAACAAACAGACCGAACCCTTTGGGTACCGAACCCTAAAAAACAAACAAGAGAATATTATTTTGTTACAGATATAAGAACGAATAAAAAGTCTATGGTCCATCGTCAGTATCAGACAAAAGCCCTTTTAATTAAATAAAGATTTTAAAAAAATGAAAAAAAGTCTATGGTCATAAAAATACTTGGTAAAATCGTTCTAATATTTTTGGTATGGCAAGCGCCTGTAAAAAGTCGATAGCAATACATGAACTCGGTCTTCACGATTCATATTTTTGCAGGCAGTAAAATTTAACCAATATACGTAACGTGACCATACGTCCCGGTTTGAGCGGGACAGTCCCGGTTTCAGGCAGTCTGTCCCGGTGTCCCCAGCGAAGCCAACTTCGTCCCGGTTTTGCAAGCAGACCCAACGATAGTTTAAAATAAAATTATACGTACACGTATCTAAAAACAAGACCCGATATTTAAAAAAAATTGTTCAGTCGTCAAATACAAAAATACGACTTAGAAGTCACACCACTACTGGGGCTTAGTTAGTAAGTCGTGCCAACTTAACTATTTTGTGTTTAGAGCTTTAATTATTTTGTGTTATTCTATCTTCTATAATAAAATGCTTGTAAAACACTAAAACAATTTTTTATTGTTTATTTCTGTAGATGTGTCCCGGTCTGACAAAATAAATAAATGGTCACGTTAAATATACGTTGAGGATTTCGTCTCGAACGCTCCCTTGGGTATGTCGCAGGCGGATTGTAGTAAACCGCCGTATTACGAAATGCCTAGCCGTTTTGAATGACAGGACCGTTTTGCAATGCGGCGATTCGATTTGCCGGATTGTCATTCTACAATAAGACAGCCTACGTTTAGCCGCATCGTACTACTATTACCAAATATGAAATAAAGATGGATTTTAGTGGATAGGTTAGGTTAGTTTCAACATGAAACTACCGTGAGACTTAATCATCATTACACATAAACGGATAACTTACGTATAAAAAGCACAGGCGCGCAGTGTTCGTGTCGCTGCCGCCGGGGCGAGCGCTCTTGGAAAAAGGACTACGAAATAGTCCGAAACATGTCGAGCATCACTCGACTTTTTATACGTGAGTTATCCGTTTATGTGTAATGTAATGAGGTTAGGTTAGGTTAGAATTACATTAGGGCCGAAGACCCAAACAGCGGAAATAGGAGCGAAGAGGAGCTCCGTCAACTGAACATTACATTACGGCTAGCCGTCTTAAAGAAAGTATGGCGCCGAATACATTCCGGCGGATTTTCATTCAACCGCATTCAATCCGGCTACTACGATCTGCCTGCAACAGGCGGACTATTCCGAAATTCGATTTCCGAACTTCGTATCATACCGTCTCTGTCACCCTTATTTTATTGCCTATTAGTGTGAGCGAAATGGCGTGACACGAACTTCGAAAATCGAATTACGGAGTGTGAGCAGTGTTGCCAGGTCACTTCCCTTGAAAATTACATTTTCACCCCTAAAAAGTTCCATTTTTGGCAGAAAAGTTCCGTTTTCATTTTTTTTTACCTCATCTATTCTTGAAAATTACATTGTCATCCCTAAAAGTTCCATTTTAATTTAAATCATCTTGGGGAACGACCTTTTTTTTTTTTTTACCTCGTCCATTCAATATTTGTGTTAATAACGAAAAAATAGCTTGTATTTTCAGTGTGGTATTTGAAGTTTTTTTACCACGCATCTTTATGCCGGGACCCCAAAAGTTCCGAAAAATGTACCAAAATAGAAAGTTCCTCCCAAGTTCCGCGGGGGTGTCAAAAGTTCCGCAAAACGGAACTTTCGGAACCAAACGGCAACACTGAGTGTGAGGCCAGATACATGAAATGATAAGGCAGCCCGCGCACTAAGCAAAAACGCATTTTCATGTTTTACTGGCTGCCTAATGCCCGGGGAGTCTAATGTAACGTGGATTTAAACTTTTTTGATTGGCCCTGATTCTGCTCGTCGGCAATTTCTATTTAAATGATTATGAATGTCACTGTCAGATATTTATTTCATGGAAAAGTAGAATTTACGAGCAAACTCAAACTCAAACTCAAACTCAAACTTTTATTTGCTTTGATACAAGATACAATGTACAAGATCAAACCCTGTAGGGGCACTGCAAATATAACATTTTTAATGTACAAATAGACTACTATTTGTACTAACACACATTAGGCATAAATTACATTACATTATAAAGTTTTCTTAATTTCTAAAACATCTCTGCTTATCATCAAAAAATTCCTGAAGGGTGTAGTAGGATTTCTCCAGCAAGTATTTATGTAGTGTCTTTTTAAAAGGTTTAATGTCTTTTATATTTTGGATGAAGTTTGGAATTTTATTATAAATTTTTATGCACATTGCATGTGGTCCAGAATGGAATATTTGTAAGCTGGAGATTGGCAGTGCTAATTTGTTTTGGTATCGTAAGTTATGCGGCCGGGTAAAGTGATCTTTAGCTTGAGAGAAAAAACTGATATTGGATTTAACAAATTAAGCAATGTGGGCTAGCGTGTAATATTTGTTTGCTTATTTACATAAAAGAAAATTTATGTAATTTTTATTTTACCAATATTTTTAAACAAAAAGTATTAGAAAACTATAACCATAACAAAGCCTCAATTGGCAAAATACCTAGCATCCACAGTACAATAATTCCAAAAAGCTGGCAACACAGCATCTCGCCATTTTCGATTTTTTGATATCTGATCTGTGGCAGTCAAGAAAAAGAATTTATTCGAGGGAGACGTGAAACAAGTGAATAATAACTATTTCTTGCTAATTCTATTTTAGTCAAAAGTTTCAACTAGTGCAATTTACATGGATAATCGTTTATAATTAGTGCTATCAAGATGATCATTGAGAATCCCGAGGCTTTCAAGTCATGGTTGACTTCCATATTGGAGCCATTGTAAGTACAATTTGGCGTACGTTCGCAGCCATTTTAGTCCACCGTGGTGTTATTTTTCGCTATAATCTAATAAACGCATGACACTTACATGGATATTACTGATGTTAGGATGATTGTCCTTGGTTTTCGCCTTATTTATTCACTTTCTCCACCGTAAAAGTGTCACATTACGAATTTCGTAATAGTTCTACTAGCGCTTTGCCGAACCTAATCTGTGAACCTGACAGCTTTCACAATTGATTTTTCCGTATTTTTTCTATGAATACTTAATTGCTTCTCTGAAAATGCTATTTTGCAGCGTTTCTTATCGCATTACGTCTAATTGCGACGTATTTCCTTTAAGTTTAACTATATTTTCCTGTACATGAGACACCTACTCACGTCAAAAATAAATTCTTTGACATTGAAATGTGTTCATTTCAGTATCTGCTCCTTAACTAACCATCTAACCCTACTTTTGTCATATCGTATTCAGATATTCCATTATAAATACTATTTAGAATCTAGTTTTCAAATTTTGAGGTTATGATGCTCTTGAAGTTTTATCTGTACTCAGTAATATTTTGTATCTTTGCACAGTCATTTCTATTACTGTATAGATTGCTAAGCTATCATGACATTATGTCAAGTTAAATTTAATAACAGCATAATGATGAACTAAACATTATGCTGGCTTGCCCTTCGTCGGACAAAGCTCTTAGCATATATGAATTTGTGCAGCATTCCTTCACAACCAGAGCATCTGGCTCTGGGGTAGGATGCTGCATGAATTTTGATCTCCGATCTGGAGTCCTCCCATGAGCCTGACATAGTCACACCTGTGTACTAAAACCTCTTTAAATGTGAGATTAAAAAAAAAACTAACCTATTCTGCCTTTTCACTTACAGCCAGAGTCTAAGGATCTAAAACCGGGAACCCCTATTTAGCGTTACCACACACTAATTCTAATTTTAATTTGCCTCCTTGATGTGTATTCTGTACTTTGTGTTTTGATGCATCTCCCAGCGTTTCTATTTTGAGATATTAAAGTGAACGCTTTGCTTATTCACTGTTGTCTGCCACTTAATATGTATCATCATGAATCATGTTACGAGCGATGTGGCTAGCAACTTATCACTATTTTGATACCCCTTTCCACCTATACACCCACAATTATGCTAAACGTGACCTTTGGGTCGCATTACCGCAGGCTCTGTCTACCCCGTAAGCGATATAGACGTGCTGAATCAAATATGATAGGCGTTTTTGACATGAATACTTATGTCACATCTTTATCCGTTACGGGGTAGACAGATTCTAGGGTAACTTAAATAAAAGCTTGTATGTACCCGTAAGGGATAAAGACATGATTTGTGTATGTTTGTATGTATAAAAGCTTGTAAAATGTGGCACAACCTCTGACAAAGGTTTGCTATCACTCCTGTCCTCTCGGAATAAAAATGATCTTCATTGATTGAGTGTTTAAAAACTAGTGATAAATTTGAAGTGTTTCTAATTATTTAATTAACTAATTACTTAATTAGTAGCCAAGGTTTGTATAGAGATATAGATAGTAGCTTCTGTCATTGCAAATTTCCTCACTTTGTTGCCTCATAAACTCATAATCATGGTTGTTTTGAAAACTGGTTTCAAAACGCGATAATGACATAACAAAAGTATATAAATAATTATGATGTACATAGTTATCTTATCTGTCATGATAAGATAATGTTACCATAATACAGCAGTGATATTGTGGTGTAGATAGTACTATGTTGCTATGTGTTGAAAATTTTAAAAATGAAATTACTTAATTTTATTGGATGGAATAAATTGACTATAAACTATATTAAAAACTAAAATAAAACTAGTAATAACAATAAAAAATAAAACCCCTCGCAAGAACTCACTGCTGGTCCGATTTTTAGCAAACATGGCTAAGAACCACTGCAAGGAAACAGGTCCTAAAAACACTGTGTGCAGCTCAAGGAATATCTATAAATATTAATAAGTCTATTTCCTATCCCAGTTATCCTGTAGGAAATTTGAAAAATCCTTTCAATTTGCACCTCAACTATTTTATATATTAAAGCAAATAAGCATGCGTTTTACCTAAGGTGACCATACGTCCTGTTTTGGACGGGACAGTCTCGGTTTCAGGCAGTCTGTCCCGGTGTCCCCAGCGAAGCCAAAATTGTCCCAGTTTTGCAAGCAGACCCAACGATTCCATACTAACAACCTTCATTTAACAAACTTTTCCATAATTATTGAGTATGTTATGTGTCTGCCTGGAAGTAACGCACCAGTCGAAAGAGTTTTTTCCCAAATGAACAAAATATGGACCAGTGATAAAACACATTTAAGTGTCGCAGTACTTAAAGCAATGCTAATTACGAAAATAAATATAAATAAATCATGCACCGAGTTCCACACACATGTAAAATCAACAAGACCCGATATTTAAAAAAATATTTGTTCCGCTGACAAATACAAAAATACGACTTAGAAGTCACGCCACTACCCCGGTAGACCTCGCATTTTGAATTTTATTGTCGCTTCTATCTTCTATAATAAAATACTTGTAAAACACTAAAAACTTTTTTTATTATATATTTCCGCAAATGTGTCAAAATAAATAAATGGTCACGTTAGTTTTACCTGATCTTAAGTGATCATCACTGTTCATGGACATCTACAGTACCATTAGGAACGCTGGTGCGTTGCCGGCCTTGCAAGAAGTACACTCGTCTCTTAAAGGCCCCCAAGTTGTAGAAAGGTGGGAAAATAAATTTCACAAATTTTTAATTTCAGATGCGACGCTGATCCGGCTGCCCTGGCCAAGTACGTGTATGCTCTAGTGAAGAAAGACAAACCTCTGGAGGAGCTCCGAGACGGCATGCTCGATCAGCTTGACGTTTTCCTACAGCAAGGTAAGATGATCATTGGTGCACTCAAGCATCGTTAAAATTTAAGATATAAAAAACAAAAAAAAAGGGATGATGAAGTGGTGATAATGATGGTGATGACGGTGATTTAATCGTCAAGTGTTCGACTGAATGCCCTAGTTGTTAGAGAACCTGACTGAAGCTTGAGGTCCCGGGTTCAATCCCCGGTCAGGGTAGTTATTGTATGAAAAATTAAAGCACTTGGCTTAGGTCCGTGCGAAGTATTTCCTCCTAGGGAGAGATTTAGTTAAAAATAAGAATAATAATAATAAAACCTTTTATTTCCAAATGCAAAGTTACAGTAATCGTTCCAACAATTTTTTGCCGAGTTGTTAGTAATGTTAGTGCTTGTTTAGTTTTGTTAATTGTGTTAGTATTAGTTTCCACAGATTTGGACCCCTCTGGGTGTAGGCCTCCTCCAGTTTGGTACTAGGGTAATTTGTGTCAAATTGTCCCAAGATATTTCTTTTACACGATACTTTTAAGTTAAGTGTTTTACGGGGTCATTTTCAGGGCATAATATGCAAATACGTTGTTACTCGTCATTGTGATTTGCAAGAGTTTTAACTGTTATAACAAATCAATCGCGAATCGCTACATCTTGTATTTATTCTCGTAAATGTATTTTTTCAGAGACTAAACCGTTCGTAGATATGCTGTTCAAGGCTCTTGAGACTAACGAATACTTGAAGCTGATGGAGAAGATGCCTGTAACGGTTACAGAGAAAGAACCGGAGAAGGAGAGCGAAGTGGAGAATCATGGTGAGTGGAGAAGTCTGGTTTTCATTTCAGTGGCTTCCGAGGCCATCTATGAGGCTCCATCACACAATATAGCAGTCTCTGTCGCTTTCAGAGCCATTCTTGTGGCTCCTTCTCTTCTGCAATGTAATTCGGCCGTCAACAAGGCCCTTCGCGTTCTGTTACTTAGAAGTTAGAATACGATGTCGACATTTACGATAATGTTTCAGAAAATGAATATTCTTAGTGCCTGATGTCGCTGTAATTTAGATGAGACTTTATTTAGATTTAAACTGATTGGTTTGTGTCGTTTTGGCAGCCCCGCCGGCGCCTAACGGCGCTGCGTCTCCTCGCGCCGGCGTCCCCCGCGCCCGCTCCCCGCACGCCGCGCTGGCGCCGGCGCCGCGCCACCGCGTGGTGGTGTGCCGCACCGCCAAGGTGCCGCCGCCGCCGCGCGAGCACACACTAGTCAAGGTGCCCCCCCCACACAGGCAGTGCCGCGCCCGCTCCCCGCACGCCGCGCTGGCGCCGGCGCCGCGCCACCGCGTGGTGGTGTGCCGCACCGCCAAGGTGCCGCCGCCGCCGCGCGAGCACACACTAGTCAAGGTGCCCCCCCCACACAGGCAGTGCCGCGCCCGCTCCCCGCACGCCGCGCTGGCGCCGGCGCCGCGCCACCGCGTGGTGGTGTGCCGCACCGCCAAGGTGCCGCCGCCGCCGCGCGAGCACACACTAGTCAAGGTGCCCCCCCCACACAGGCAGTGCCGCGCCCGCTCCCCGCACGCCGCGCTGGCGCCGGCGCCGCGCCACCGCGTGGTGGTGTGCCGCACCGCCAAGGTGCCGCCGCCGCCGCGCGAGCACACACTAGTCAAGGTGCCCCCCCCACACAGGCAGTGCCGCGCCCGCTCCCCGCACGCCGCGCTGGCGCCGGCGCCGCGCCACCGCGTGGTGGTGTGCCGCACCGCCAAGGTGCCGCCGCCGCCGCGCGAGCACACACTAGTCAAGGTGCCCCCCCCACACAGGCAGTGCCGCGCCCGCTCCCCGCACGCCGCGCTGGCGCCGGCGCCGCGCCACCGCGTGGTGGTGTGCCGCACCGCCAAGGTGCCGCCGCCGCCGCGCGAGCACACACTAGTCAAGGTGCCCCCCCCACACAGGCAGTGCCGCGCCCGCTCCCCGCACGCCGCGCTGGCGCCGGCGCCGCGCCACCGCGTGGTGGTGTGCCGCACCGCCAAGGTGCCGCCGCCGCCGCGCGAGCACACACTAGTCAAGGTGCCCCCCCCCACACAGGCAGTGCCGCGCCCGCTCCCCGCACGCCGCGCTGGCGCCGGCGCCGCGCCACCGCGTGGTGGTGTGCCGCACCGCCAAGGTGCCGCCGCCGCCGCGCGAGCACACACTAGTCAAGGTGCCCCCCCCACACAGGCAGTGCCGCGCCCGCTCCCCGCACGCCGCGCTGGCGCCGGCGCCGCGCCACCGCGTGGTGGTGTGCCGCACCGCCAAGGTGCCGCCGCCGCCGCGCGAGCACACACTAGTCAAGGTGCCCCCCCCACACAGGCAGTGCCGCGCCCGCTCCCCGCACGCCGCGCTGGCGCCGGCGCCGCGCCACCGCGTGGTGGTGTGCCGCACCGCCAAGGTGCCGCCGCCGCCGCGCGAGCACACACTAGTCAAGGTGCCCCCCCCACACAGGCAGTGCCGCGCCCGCTCCCCGCACGCCGCGCTGGCGCCGGCGCCGCGCCACCGCGTGGTGGTGTGCCGCACCGCCAAGGTGCCGCCGCCGCCGCGCGAGCACACACTAGTCAAGGTGCCCCCCCCACACAGGCAGTGCCGCGCCCGCTCCCCGCACGCCGCGCTGGCGCCGGCGCCGCGCCACCGCGTGGTGGTGTGCCGCACCGCCAAGGTGCCGCCGCCGCCGCGCGAGCACACACTAGTCAAGGTGCCCCCCCCACACAGGCAGTGCCGCGCCCGCTCCCCGCACGCCGCGCTGGCGCCGGCGCCGCGCCACCGCGTGGTGGTGTGCCGCACCGCCAAGGTGCCGCCGCCGCCGCGCGAGCACACACTAGTCAAGGTGCCCCCCCCACACAGGCAGTGCCGCGCCCGCTCCCCGCACGCCGCGCTGGCGCCGGCGCCGCGCCACCGCGTGGTGGTGTGCCGCACCGCCAAGGTGCCGCCGCCGCCGCGCGAGCACACACTAGTCAAGGTGCCCCCCCCCACACAGGCAGTGCCGCGCCCGCTCCCCGCACGCCGCGCTGGCGCCGGCGCCGCGCCACCGCGTGGTGGTGTGCCGCACCGCCAAGGTGCCGCCGCCGCCGCGCGAGCACACACTAGTCAAGGTGCCCCCCCCCACACAGGCAGTGCCGCGCCCGCTCCCCGCACGCCGCGCTGGCGCCGGCGCCGCGCCACCGCGTGGTGGTGTGCCGCACCGCCAAGGTGCCGCCGCCGCCGCGCGAGCACACACTAGTCAAGGTGCCCCCCCCACACAGGCAGTGCCGCGCCCGCTCCCCGCACGCCGCGCTGGCGCCGGCGCCGCGCCACCGCGTGGTGGTGTGCCGCACCGCCAAGGTGCCGCCGCCGCCGCGCGAGCACACACTAGTCAAGGTGCCCCCCCCCACACAGGCAGTGCCGCGCCCGCTCCCCGCACGCCGCGCTGGCGCCGGCGCCGCGCCACCGCGTGGTGGTGTGCCGCACCGCCAAGGTGCCGCCGCCGCCGCGCGAGCACACACTAGTCAAGGTGCCCCCCCCCACACAGGCAGTGCCGCGCCCGCTCCCCGCACGCCGCGCTGGCGCCGGCGCCGCGCCACCGCGTGGTGGTGTGCCGCACCGCCAAGGTGCCGCCGCCGCCGCGCGAGCACACACTAGTCAAGGTGCCCCCCCCACACAGGCAGTGCCGCGCCCGCTCCCCGCACGCCGCGCTGGCGCCGGCGCCGCGCCACCGCGTGGTGGTGTGCCGCACCGCCAAGGTGCCGCCGCCGCCGCGCGAGCACACACTAGTCAAGGTGCCCCCCCCCACACAGGCAGTGCCGCGCCCGCTCCCCGCACGCCGCGCTGGCGCCGGCGCCGCGCCACCGCGTGGTGGTGTGCCGCACCGCCAAGGTGCCGCCGCCGCCGCGCGAGCACACACTAGTCAAGGTGCCCCCCCCACACAGGCAGTGCCGCGCCCGCTCCCCGCACGCCGCGCTGGCGCCGGCGCCGCGCCACCGCGTGGTGGTGTGCCGCACCGCCAAGGTGCCGCCGCCGCCGCGCGAGCACACACTAGTCAAGGTGCCCCCCCCACACAGGCAGTGCCGCGCCCGCTCCCCGCACGCCGCGCTGGCGCCGGCGCCGCGCCACCGCGTGGTGGTGTGCCGCACCGCCAAGGTGCCGCCGCCGCCGCGCGAGCACACACTAGTCAAGGTGCCCCCCCCACACAGGCAGTGCCGCGCCCGCTCCCCGCACGCCGCGCTGGCGCCGGCGCCGCGCCACCGCGTGGTGGTGTGCCGCACCGCCAAGGTGCCGCCGCCGCCGCGCGAGCACACACTAGTCAAGGTGCCCCCCCCACACAGGCAGTGCCGCGCCCGCTCCCCGCACGCCGCGCTGGCGCCGGCGCCGCGCCACCGCGTGGTGGTGTGCCGCACCGCCAAGGTGCCGCCGCCGCCGCGCGAGCACACACTAGTCAAGGTGCCCCCCCCACACAGGCAGTGCCGCGCCCGCTCCCCGCACGCCGCGCTGGCGCCGGCGCCGCGCCACCGCGTGGTGGTGTGCCGCACCGCCAAGGTGCCGCCGCCGCCGCGCGAGCACACACTAGTCAAGGTGCCCCCCCCCACACAGGCAGTGCCGCGCCCGCTCCCCGCACGCCGCGCTGGCGCCGGCGCCGCGCCACCGCGTGGTGGTGTGCCGCACCGCCAAGGTGCCGCCGCCGCCGCGCGAGCACACACTAGTCAAGGTGCCCCCCCCACACAGGCAGTGCCGCGCCCGCTCCCCGCACGCCGCGCTGGCGCCGGCGCCGCGCCACCGCGTGGTGGTGTGCCGCACCGCCAAGGTGCCGCCGCCGCCGCGCGAGCACACACTAGTCAAGGTGCCCCCCCCACACAGGCAGTGCCGCGCCCGCTCCCCGCACGCCGCGCTGGCGCCGGCGCCGCGCCACCGCGTGGTGGTGTGCCGCACCGCCAAGGTGCCGCCGCCGCCGCGCGAGCACACACTAGTCAAGGTGCCCCCCCCACACAGGCAGTGCCGCGCCCGCTCCCCGCACGCCGCGCTGGCGCCGGCGCCGCGCCACCGCGTGGTGGTGTGCCGCACCGCCAAGGTGCCGCCGCCGCCGCGCGAGCACACACTAGTCAAGGTGCCCCCCCCACACAGGCAGTGCCGCGCCCGCTCCCCGCACGCCGCGCTGGCGCCGGCGCCGCGCCACCGCGTGGTGGTGTGCCGCACCGCCAAGGTGCCGCCGCCGCCGCGCGAGCACACACTAGTCAAGGTGCCCCCCCCACACAGGCAGTGCCGCGCCCGCTCCCCGCACGCCGCGCTGGCGCCGGCGCCGCGCCACCGCGTGGTGGTGTGCCGCACCGCCAAGGTGCCGCCGCCGCCGCGCGAGCACACACTAGTCAAGGTGCCCCCCCCACACAGGCAGTGCCGCGCCCGCTCCCCGCACGCCGCGCTGGCGCCGGCGCCGCGCCACCGCGTGGTGGTGTGCCGCACCGCCAAGGTGCCGCCGCCGCCGCGCGAGCACACACTAGTCAAGGTGCCCCCCCCACACAGGCAGTGCCGCGCCCGCTCCCCGCACGCCGCGCTGGCGCCGGCGCCGCGCCACCGCGTGGTGGTGTGCCGCACCGCCAAGGTGCCGCCGCCGCCGCGCGAGCACACACTAGTCAAGGTGCCCCCACTGTACACACATACACACATACACACAACGCAGTGAGAGTGGATTACACATACATAAATCATGTCTATATCCCTTAGGAACCGTCCATAAAGTACGTCACAACAATTTCATCATTTTTAGAGCCACCCTCTTCCCCCCCCCTTGTCACAGAATTTACTATGAAGACTACAGTTATTTTGTTCGTGTGTCACAAATTTCCCCCCCGGGCCCCCCCTAACTGTGTGATGTACTTTATGGATGGCCCCTTACGGGGTAGACAAAGCTTAAGGTGACAAGACCTTAAAGGCATGTTTAGCATGATTATTATTGAGGGTAGTATAGTTTTATGAATAGTTTGTTTACCGCAGGTGCTGCCATTAACGGAATTGTTGGAGGAACCAGTGGATCAGCCGCCGAGAAGGAGGGATAGGAGAGAAAACGTAAGCATTGTTTATAATATACAGAACTAGCGACCCGCCCCGGCTTCGCACGGTATATTATGCATGTATTATACATATAAACCTTCCTCTTGAATCACTATCTATTAAAAAAAACCGCATGAAAATCCGTTGTGTAGTTTTGAAGATATAAGCATACATCGGGACATGAGGACAGAAAAAGCGACTTTATTTTATACTATGTAGGGATGTCTCATTGAAATCGGTCAGTATGGGAAAGTCTGAAACTATTAGACATACGAAGATCTCGAGAGATTTTAATAACAAGGAAAACTGCATTCATACATTAAGCGAGCTGAGTACAGTTTTTTTTATTATTATGTTAGAGAGGCCAGACAAACGAACTAGTGGGTCACCTGATCACCAGTGTCCATAGACACCCGCAGCGCTTTACGCGATGCCAGTGCGTTGTCGGTTTTATTAAAATCTATGACATGGTTCCTAAGAACAGATCTTCGTATGTCTTATAGTTTCAGACTTTCCCATACTGACCGATTTCAATGAGACACTCTGTATTATTTTTAAGAATTATAATTTAAATCGACGATTTGTCTGCTCTCTAAATTTTTTAAAGATTTTCTTCAGTACTAACTATCAGATTAATCAAGATTACTACTTGATTTTTTGTATTTATCTTTACCCGTTACCTGGTATTTTGTTGTTCAGATGCGCGAGGAGCGCCGCCGGCGGCGGTCTCGCTCGTGGGAGCGCCGCGCGCGCGCAAGGAGACACAACCGGGACGCAGACCGCGACCCAGACATGCGCAGGTGATTTGTTCGACAAGTTTCACTATAGCATTATTTTTATAGTAGTTTAATTTTCCATATACTGGCCACGTTTAGCAAGATTGTGGGGCTAGGTATAGATGGAAAATGGAATCAAAATAGTGATTAGTGGCTATCCCAATCGCCTATAACATGATTCCTATGATTTTTCCCGTCCCTCGATGGGCTTTTACCATCTGCGCGCTTTTTCCCATTATGGATTTTTCAGTGTCGCATTTTGCCACAGTCGCGTTTTTATCATAGTTCATAGTTATTTATTCAAAAAACAATTTATATTGCGTTTGAAAATACATACATTTAAAGTCAATTTAATATTGACTGAATAAATAATCTAATCTAATCTATCTAATCTAATGTGAAAACAAGATTCACAATAGCAAATTTACAAATTTATATAATAATTAATGGCTTAAACAATAGATAAGCTTGTCCAAATTAAAAACGAAATGAAAATGAAAATGAAAATTTATTTTTGCAAATTGGCCGCCAAGGGCTCTTTTACATGTCTACCAGCGCATTCGGAAAGACCATCATTGCCAAGAAGAATGCACCGCAAGAAACTTGGCAGAAAGTCATTTTTTCAAAATAAAATCCAGTAAGAATACTTAAATTCTACTTAAATTAAATACATTTATAAAAGGGATGTATAAGGTCCCCGAGTCTTAAATTATATTAATCTATAGTAGAGATGTATAAAAAAATTAAGTTCAGTGGAGGTGTAAAACGCCTCCACCGTCAAACAAATTAGTTGGAGATGTCTCCAATGTCGAAGAGTAAATTAAAATTAATATTCTACACCATGTCAATAAATCATTCATATTATAACTATATTGCTAATTGAATGTAACATGTTAATCCCATAGTAATATTTGTACATATAATAATCATTAATAATATAACACATGCCCAGCATTTCTTGTACGTCATGACAAATCCGATCGCAATCGGCACAGAAAGTGTCAACGGAAGCTCCGCTGCGGAGCTCCTATTCCTGCGTGGTTTTGGCCCTTCGTGCATCGCAAGACCATGACCTAAACCTACCTATTATCATTATTATGTGCCTATTGTGTCCCACTGCTGAGCGAAGGCCTCCCCCCAACGTTTCCACTGCTCTTGCTCTGCTGCGGTACGTGTCCAGTCCCTTAAGGTGTCCAGCTCGTCCCGGCATCGCCGTCTACATCTGCCGGGCCGCTTTGAGTTAGCGGGACTCCAATTAGTGGTTGTCTTGGCCCATAACTCATCCGGCATACGGCAAACATGACTAGCCCAGTTCCATTTCAGCTTTGCCGCCTTTTTACCAACGCCTGTGACTTGATTCATGGTGCGCATCACTATTTTGATTCCATTTCCCATCTATACGCCCATAAAAAAGCCAAGAGGCAAGAGGCATTTCATCTTAGTCCTCTAGGTTGGCAACGCATCTGCAATCCCTCCGGGGTTGCGGGTGTCTATGGGCAGTGGTGATCACTTACCATCAAAGAAAGAAAGAAAGAAAGAGGACATTTATTCCTTTTTGCAAGACACACAAATATAAGAGAACATAGACAATTTTATAGAAAATAAACAAGACATGAAAAATAGATCAAGAGCGTTGTGTGTGTCTTCGCAAAAGTGAAACGGTCGCTGGCTCAGCATTACGCTGAGGTGTTAGACACCTGCAGCACTGATTTTCAGCCAGAACCGTCTATGACTCACGAAACGACCCACATCAGGTGACCCACTTGCTCGTTTGCCTTCCTATTCATATAAAAAAAAATATATATATAAAAAAAAAACTCGCTAAACGTGGCCTGTAGTTCTTGCCACCTTAGGCACTGTCTACCCCGTAGATAAATACGTGATTTGTGTATGTAAAGGGTTGTCAAATGAAATGTTTGTCAAACGTTTGTCGGTCGAATGAACGGTGTTCGATAATTTGAAATAATTGTATTCGCAGAAGACCGTTGTCGCGTTCGCCGTCGCCGCGCGGCCGCTTTCGTAACCGCAGTCCCCCGGCGGCGCCCGAGCGACCGAACACCCGCTCAAGGTAACCTATAACTAGTGACCGACCGAAATTTCGGTTTCGGTTTCGGCCAGTTTCGGCCTTAGTTTTGGTTTCGGCCAAAATATAGCCGAAGCTTTCGGCCCCGCCGAAACTCGAGTGTTCGTGAATTTTCGTGCGTCGTTCGGTAAACTTCGCAGCTAGCTAGTGCTTGCTCGCCGGCGGCCCCGGCTCAGTTCGCCGCCGTTCATTTAATCGTGAGTTGACGTTATATTTTGCAATTGAGTGATTTGCTAAGTATAATATGTGTTAATGAATGTTAAAAAAACTGTAAATTTCCGTAAATAATCGTTATTTTAAATGTTTTAATAAGTTCCGGTTTTGGTTTCGGCCGCAACAGTACAAGACCGAAAGTTCGGTTTCGGTTTCGGCTGAAAAATCAGTTTCGTTCGGACACAACCTACAACCCTTACATACTACTGGCGTGGCGTCAAGTATATCAGGTGCCCGATGTTTTAAAGCACATATGTAAAAATACCACTCGAAAGCGGTGAAGAATTGGCATTGTTCATTTTTTTTAAGCTGTGCTTTTAACACCTTTATTTGATAAAATGGACTATTTCAAGCAACTAATTTGAATATTATGCTTTTACGTAGCTTTGTTAATTAACAATAAATATTTTTTCGGTGTTTGATAATTCGTGAATTTAGACAGAATCCCAATCGCCTTCGTTCGGCTGGCTATAAAAAAAACGGCTTTGTCTATGGTTTTGTAGATTTGACAGTGACACGTGACAGTTGCCGTAGCCAAACTATTTTTTTCATTTTTGTGGCAAACATTCGATGCTGGATTCTGTCTAAAAACCCGGTCGTTCGGTCAAACAAAGGTTCAAAGTACTTTTACAAAAATATCTGCAATCATAAAGTATTTTTGAAATCGGACAAGATAAACCGGATAATTGATGGTTTTCCTCGAAATGGTTTTCGAATTGGAGCATACTAAAAAAAATGAACAATGCCAATTGTGCTGAATTTGAAATACGAGCAGCTTAGAAGATGCCTACGGCTCTCATTGAACTTGTGAACTAGTCAAAATTTTGATTAGAGCTGTAGTTTTGGAGATATAAACAGATTTATACTAGAGTTGCCACGAATAGTGATTTGGCCGAATACCGAATACCGAATATTCGGCAACGCTGTCGGCCGAAGCGCCGAATATTCGGCGGCCGAATATTCGGCACAAAATACGTGCTTGTCTATAGGCTGATCCTTACAAGTGGTGGTCAGCAAACGAAAAACAATACCCAATTCTCTCGAAATTTGCTAAAGTTTATCTTTCTTCTCCTGGGAGTAGCGCCTATGTGACGAAAAGCATAATCGTTTGCTACCAACAAATGCTAAAAAGCTTGTTTTTATCCATCACAACTTAACACTGAGCAATTTTACTTACTAAAGTATTGTAATTTGGTAATGCACACATATAATCTTGAGTAATATGACGTGTCTTTTTTTCATAATTCGGTATTCGGTATTCGGCCGAATAGTACGTATTATTCGGCCGAATACCGAATACCAAAAAATTGGCCGAATAGGCCGAATACCGAATAGTAGCCGAATATTCGTGACATCTCTAATTTATACCACTTTCGAGTGGTGAGCTTTCAAAAATCGGGGTCCAGAAGGCGAGCCGAAGGGAATTTGACTAGCCCCTTCCTCTAATACTTCCATGCCGGTATGGGAGCAAAGGAAAAGCATGGAATGTACCAGTTGCTAGTCTTCCCGCGCTGATGGTAAAAGCTCATCGAGGGAATGAGTGAAAATCATAGGAATCATGTTATAGGGGATGCGGCTAGCAATCCATTATTATGTTGATTCCATTTTTTGCCATCTATACGCCCACAATCTTGCTAAACGTGGCCTAGGTCTTGCCACCTTAGGCTCTGTATACCCCGTAACGGATAAAGACCTGATTTGTGTATGTGTATGTGTTTTGTGTGATTTGTGTCGGTTTCTTTATTGAAATTGAAATTGAAATTCATTTATTTGTCAGAACATAGGCAAATACATACATATATTTATATTTGTACAATAAAGCATTTACTTACTTACATACATACCGTCACGCCTCCTCCCCATAGGGGTAGGCAGAGACTACTTTCTCCATTTATTACGTAAATGGGCTTCTATAGAAAGCCAAATGCTAAAAGCTAAATGCTTGCTAAATGTGGCCTGTAGGTACCTGTTACCTTAGACTCTGTCTACCCCGTAAGGGTTGAAGACGTGATTTGTGTGTGTGTGTGTGTGTGTGTGTGTGTGTGTGTGTGTGTGTGTGTGTGTGTGTGTGTGTGGAAAGCCATGAATCAAAACATGAATATACCCTATTATTGTTTTGTTCCTTTTCCTGCCAGATCGCGATCTCCAGTGCCGAACAGGGACAGGGAGCACGAGCGCGAGCGCGACAGACTGCGGCCGCTGCGCGAGCTGGAGCGGGACCGCGTGTCGCGCGACAGGGAGCGCGAGCGTTCGCGTGAACGTTCGCGCGAGCGCTCGCATTCGGGTTCGCCGCCGCGCGCGCCCGATCACTACAAAAGGAGATGTCGCGATTTCGATGGTGAGTGTCTATTTATATATAAACGTATCATAACTTCCCTGCAATATGTTCGGGAACGATTAGTGTAATAGTCATAGGTATTAATAAAACAGCTGATGAGGGACGACTGGTTTATTGACTTAAGATCTCTGTTCGATGTACCCACATTATGGTATTTACAAGTCTACCTACTACATCTCCCTTCTTAACATATCATATAACAATACCTTTGTTTATTACATGCCAAAATAAACAGTAAAGTTACTTCTTGTTTAAAATATAATATACTTAATCAAAATATTTAATTTAACATTATATGTAATCCATGTACCATGTGTACGTGTTGTATGTAGTCCATAATGGCCTACATTAAGAAACTGGCGTTGTATTATAATGTTTACATTATAGTATCAATATCGATACTTTAATGACAAATTTGTAAACGACACTTCGAGCACCTACTATCTAAAATAAATGAAAGTATGGTGAAAACAATGCATTGTATACATTTTAGACATCATGTTTTATATAATCATTTACTGCTTAAGACCTACACAATCGATATCTAAATAGAAATAGTGTAAGTTTATTTTTTTAAAAACAACCGGATTTAGGCGATGATACCCGAGAAAAGCCGAATCGTTACTGATTTTAATCTTATTGTATATGTGTTTTTTTTTTCAGAGAAAGGATACTGCATGCGAGGCGACCTTTGCCAATGGGACCACGGCACAGACCCCGTTGTTCTAGAAGACGCAGCTTTGACCTCGGTTCTGACAATGCCACCGCCTGTACCAGGTATGCTAGTAGTGCTGTGACAGTTCTCAGTTCTCAGAGAAAGGAGTTTCATCTGATGATTCCACAAACAAACATACATACGTTGCAAGTTAATATAAAGTTTGTAACAAACAATCAAATCTTACCTCTTTATAATATTGAGTTTGGCTAGTAGAGACTTTATATATCTCTACTGTAGACTAGTATAAGTTAAGGCTCGGGGACCTTATACATCCCTTTTGTAAATGTATTTAATTTAATCAGATTTTAAGTATTGTAGTTGCTTGATGTATTTTATTTTGAAACAATGATGTTCTGCCAAGTTTCTTGCGGCGCATTCTTGGCAATGATGGTCTTTCCGAATGCGTTGGTAGTTTCAAAAAAATACACGTAAAAGAGCCCTTGGCGGCCGAATTGCAAAAATAAATTTTGAATTGGCATTGGGTGTAGAGAAATAGGCGAGGTTTGCTATATTTGGTCAACATTTTGCTTTATTTCAACATTCGTGTGTACACGCGTCAGTCTCCAAATCAACAAATAATCTTGTCATGTCTACGTTCTGTGTTGCTTAGACAACCGTTTGAACACTAATATACATGCAAATAGATTACATTATCAGGCGCTATATGGCCCCTAATATATAACACCGTAAATAAATACCAATTCCCAATTCTAATTCTTCCATGTTGGTCTACGAGCAAAGAAAAAAACATAGAATACACCAGTTGCTTCTTTACCCGCGCAGATGGTAAAAGCCCATCGAGGGATTGGGCGAAAATCATAGGAATCTTGTAGGCGATGAAGCTAGCAGCCCATCACTATTTTGATTCCATTATCCACCTATACGTCCACAATCTTGCTAAATCTGGCCTGTAGGTACCTGTTACCTTGGACTCTGTCTACCCCGTAAGGGATAAAGACGTGATTTGTGTATGTATGTGTGTAAAGCGCCCGGTAAACGATCAAATTGTTTGTCAAACTTTACGTGTTTGTCAAACAATTTGATCGTGTACGGCTGTGTTTGAGGCGTTTGTCAAACAATCTACGTGTTTGATGCGTTTGATGAAAATCTGGATTGATGTCGAGTTTGACAATTAGGTTTGAACGTGTACGACGGTGTTTGTCAAACAAGATCTCGGTAGAAGAAGTTTGACAAACAAGTTTGTCAAGCAAGTTTGACCATTTGCGCGGGGCGCTGTAACAGATTTGTTTGATATTTGGTTTGATCGTTTACGCTTATGTTTGATGAAAACGTGAAGTTTGACAAGCAAGTTTGTCAAACAAATTCGATCGTTTACGGGGCGCTTTCCATTTTGGTTCCTGGCGTCTAGTATTGTGTTGGTTGCAGAGTACAACCCGCTGGCGCCGGACATCTGGTGCGGCGCCGGCTACGCCGCCTACCCGCCGCCGCGCGCGCTGCCGCCGCTGCCGCCGAGGGAGCTCATACCTATACCGCGGTGAGTTGAGCGAGCGCTCGCCACACTATACGGGGTGTCTCATTGAAATCGGTCAGTATGAGAAAGTCTGAAACTATAAGACACACGGAGATCTGTTCTTAGGAACTGTATCATCGATTTTAATAACAAGAAAAGCCATTTACTGCTTAAGACCTACACAGTCGATATTTAAATAGAAATAGTTTACTTCCATGCTGGTCTGGGAGCAAAGGAAAAACAGAATGTACCAGTTGCTTCTCGTCCCGCGCAGATGGTAAAAGCCCATCGAGGGAATGGGCGAGTCTTAGGAATCATGTTATAGGCGATGCGGCTAGCAACCCATCACTATTTTGATTCCCCTTTCCACCTATACGCCTACAATCATGCTAAACGTGGCCTTTAGGTCTTGTTACCTCAGGCTCTGTCTACCCCGTAACGGATATAGACGTGATTTGTGTGTGTGTGTGTGTGTGTGTGTGTGTGTGTGTGTGTGTGTGTGTGTGTGTGTGTGTGTGTGTGTGATTCCCGAGCTGAGTACAGGTTTTTTTGTAAATGTATGAATGCAATTTTTCTTGTTATTAAAATCGATGACATGGTTCCTAAGGACAGATCTTCGTATGTCTTATAGTTTCAGTGTTTCCCGTACTGATCGATTTCAATGAGACACCCTGTATATAAGCTAAAGCAGTAAAGAAACTACGAACAAAACGGTCCAAACGAACGCACACATAGACGCGCGCTTCTACACGCCCCCTAAGCGGATCTCACGGTGCCGTCAGTCGCGAGTGCCGCGTTGAGACGAGCGGCCGTCTGCTGCGTGCGCCCAGACAGTCCGCGATGTTTTCATTTTAAACATGCCAAGAGCGTATTGCGCAGTGTGTCCATGTTTCCCAATAGTTTATTTAAGAAAGGATTCGGATTTTTCTATGTGATCTAATTTTCAGTGCCTAATATACACGGCCAAGGGTAACGAGACCCCTTGCCGCAATATTCTGGACTAGCCTTCCGTCCGCAGCTTCGCCCGCGATAAATTAATTTTCCCATAGGAATAAGCATTTTCCCGTGGTAAAATGTAGCCTATGTCACTCAGTGATACTGTAGTTTTCTAAGGCAAAATATTTTTAAAATCGGTCCAGTAGTTTCGGAGCCTATTCAATGCAAACAAACAAATTTTTCCTCTTTATAATATTTGTGTAGAATACTTGTATGACACAGTGTGTCTAGATTGCTGTGGCAAGCGAGTTGCTTATAATGTTTGTGTGCGTGTGCGCAGGATCCACTCGGCGGCGCCGCCCACGGGCGCGGCGGGCGCGCCGCCCCGCCCCGCGCCGCCCAAGAAGAACTTCGACTACACAAGACTCGGACGCTGTAAGGAAACCTCACATACTAAACGACACTATACGTTCTTATGTATGTATTTATCAGTGGCGTGGCGTCCGTAGAACTCGATTCCCACCGGCCTGCCTATTTTAAGGCAGTTGGGTACTTTTATTGCGCAGAATTAGAGGAAAAGGCTCGTTAACGGGTTTTTTTTTATATATGAATAGGAAGGCAAACGAGCAAGTGGGTCACCTGATGGTAAGTGATCACCACTGCCCATAGACACCTGCAACCCCGGAGGGATAGGGTTTGCGGGTGGTAGGGCCTTGTGCAAGGTCCGTCCGGATCGCTACCACCATCTTACTCGCCAATCCTGCCGCTAAGTAGCAGTGCTTGCTCTGCTGTGTTCCGGTGTGGAGAGTAAGACAGCCGGGGAAATTACGGGCACAAGAGGCATTGCATCTTAGTCCTCTAGGTTGGCAACGCATCTGCAATCCCTCCGGGGTTGCGGGTGTCTATGGGCAGTGGTGATCACTTACCATCAGGTGACCCACTTGCTCGTTTGCCCTCCTATTCATATATAAAAAAAAAAAAAAAAAAAAAAAGATGCGTTGCCAACCTAGAGGACTAAGATGCAATGCCTCTTGTGCCCGTAATTTCCCCGGCTGTCTTACTCTCCGCACCGGAACACAGCAGTGCAAGCACTGCTACTTAGCGGCAGGATTAGCGAGTAAGATGGTGGTAGCGATCCGGACGGACCTTGCACAAGGCCCCTACCACCCGCAGAACCGCGGCTTGCTTCAGTTAGGGCATCGTGTCCATGTTGACAGTTCTCGTATGGATGTGACAGTTAGCTGATTCCGATGCCAATTGTCAGCCCGTACGTGAACTGTCAAAATGAACACGATGGCGATTGCGAGCGAGTTAGTCAATAAGCCTACTGCCCCGCTAGCACGAGAGCGCACGAAAGTCGCGTCGCGCGCGAGTTGGACTACCCGTCTCTTTCTTGTTGGTACAGTAAGAAAAGGACGGGCAATCTATCTCGCGCGCGACGCGACTCTAGTGCGCTCTCGTGCTAGACGTGCTGATATACTTGACGCCGCGCCACTGGTATGTATAACTCTTTATTGTACATAAGACACAAGAAAAAAATTATACAGGACAACACAAATGCACAAAGGCGAACTTATCCCTAAAAGGGATGGATTCCTCAAGGGATTTCTTATAACTGGACCCCGTTATCTTGTCGCACAAAAATTGATTTTCAGTAGATGGGCTTTTACCATCTGCGCGGGAAGACTGGTACATTCTATGTGTTTTCTTTGCTCCCAAACCAGCATGGAAGTTTGCATGTAATATATAAATTAACTTATAGCTTTGAATGTCAAAACTATTACGTGTAATCGACGGCCTCGCGTACACTCGTATGCCAAATCTTTCACGATCCGCTCCGTCAAGTTGTGGAACGAGTTGCCCCCTGACGTTGAGGGGATCTCAGTCTGTGGCGGTGTTCAGGGGTGGGCTGAGGAAGTTGTGGCTGAGCACTGGCACCTGAGGCGGTAGCTGCCTTTCATATTGTATTTTCGGTTCGAGTATTTATTTATTTTTATTTGATATTCGATAGTGTCTATGTAAGTTTATTGGATAAAATTTATTCCGTTATTAATATATTATTTTATTATGGTTTTACTTTTAACTTTAGTTGTTAATTTATTAAGTACTAAGACTACTTATTTGCGCATAACAATGACTGCTTGCCTTTCTTCGTAAACTACTCCTTTCTGTGTCAGGTTAGCGGGAAGACATCCCTTCTTAGGGATAAGTTCGCCTTTGTACTATTTTCTGTGTATTTCTTTATTTTTTTATTTTTATGTGCAATAAAGAGTTTACATACATACACTCGGCTTTTCTCCGCACACTCGTCCTATGTTCTCATTGTGTTTGCAGCGGGCCCCCCCAGGCCTCCCGTGAGCTCGGGCGGCGGCAACTGCTCCCTGGAGGTGAAGAAGGTGCCCCGCGGTCTGAACGACATCACGCATCTCAACAACCACTTTGGAAAGTTCGGGAAGATCGTCAATATACAGGTGAGGACAGCGATGGCTGCAATAGGGAAAATTATAGGAAAAAAACAAAAATTTAGTTTTGCAAATTGGCCGCCAAGCGCTGTTTTGCATGTATTTTTTGAAACTAGCAGCGCATTTGGAAAGACCATTGCCAAGAAGAATGCGCCGAAAGAATAGTACATTGTTGTAGAGGCTGGAAAGTGAGCAATAGATGGACGAGTGAGTTCGAGGGCCGAGCCGCAGGTGAGGCCCTCGAAGAGAGACGAGTCAATCTATTGCACTTTTGGCCGAGACATTACATAGTGCTTTTCATGACTACTGCGAGGAAATAAAAAACATGAGCGTAAATACAACAGTCCGTCCGGATCGCTACCACCATCTTACTCGCTAATCCTGCCGCTAAGTAGCAGTTCTTGCACTGCTGTGTTCCGGTGTGGAGAGTAAGACAGCCGGGGAAATTACGGACACAAGAGGCATTTCATCTTAGTCCTCTAGGTTGGCAACGCACCTGCAATCCCTCCGGGGTTGCGGGTGTCTATGGGCAGTGGTGATCACTTACCATCAGGTGACCCACTTGCTCGTTTGCCTTCCTATTCATATAAAAAAAAAAAAAAGTAAAGTTTCACTCTCCCGCCATATTTTACTTTAAAAAAAACGAGAGCGCTCTAGTGGCCAGTCACACAAAGGCTTTTTTTTGTTATGTTATTTTATTAAGCAAAGCGCTTCGAAGTGCTTATTAAACACACCCATAATCGCTTATAGTTTTAGTTTTAATATGACGTGACAAGGACGGACTGACGACTGACTTAAACATTAAAGACAAAACAATTTAAGTCAGACCTGGCTGTATGGACCTAGTTTCCTTTGCCTCTCCCTGGTGGGATAAACCTTGAAAAAATTTAATATGCAGCACACGACGTGTTCTGATTGGTCGATTTTGTGTAATAGCATCACAAATTGTGTTCTGATTGGTGGAATCAGGGATCAGCATGCCGATGTGATTGGACGACTTTGGTCTTTGAAACTGTCCAACAATGTTATTGTTGGCCTGTTTGAATTCATAGTTGGCCTGTTCATACAACCTACAACTATGCTTTGTTTTGGGGCCCCATTACTGACCATCTTTTGCCACATTTCCGAGCAGTGGCGTGAAAAAGTAATTTTTTCAAAATTAAATACAGTAAGAATACTTAAATTCTACTTAAATTAAATACATTTATAAAAGGGATGTATGAAGTCTCTAATAGTCAAAACAAAAATCTATATAAATAAAAGTGAATTGCTGTTCGTTAGTCCCGCTAAAACTCGAGAACGGCTGAAGCGATTTGTCTAATTTTAGTCTTGAAATATTCATGGAAGCCCAGGGAAGGTTTAAACGGCGAGAAAATATTGAAATTTAGAAGAAAAAAAACGGGAGCGAAGCCGCGGGCAACAGCTAGTAATAAATAAAAAATAAGTTCAGTGGAGGTGTAAAACGCCTCCACCGTCAAACAAATTAATTGGAGATGTCTCTAATGTCGAAGAGAAAAAAATAAATAAAACAAAATTATGAAATACTAGCTGTTGCCCGCAACTTCGTCTGCATAGAATTCGTTTATCGCTATCACGCAGGAATTACGCAATTTTCTGGGATAAAAAGTAGCCCATGTGTTATTCCAAACTATAATCTATGTATGTTCCAAATTTCATCCAGATCTGTCCAGCCGTTCTGGCGTGAAAGAGTAACAAACATCCAAACATCCATAGTCACAAACTTTTTTCACATTTTAGTAGGATACATTTCATGTCAAGGGAGTAACCAATAAGCTTTTGGATTCCGAAGGCAAGCTTACGTCTGCCGCCCCCAATGTTGGCTCCCAATGTATTTAATAGTACATTACTGTCTAGGCCAGGAAGTAGGCAATTGCTGGCTGAGTATTGGTTTGAACGGACGAGCTTGCGGGGCCGTTTAATAATACGAAGCCAGCAATGCTATTCTGGCCGAGGCAAGTATAGTGCTTTTCTCAAAAATCGAAAATAAACAAGAACAAAAATAAATGAAAACGAAATAGTGAAAATTGTTTTGCTTTGCCGCCTTTTTCTATCAATGGCATTTGAAGAGAGTATTTTTCTACCCAGAACACCTAAAGCTGTTTCAGACACAGATAAACACGTTGTTGTATTAGCTTCTTTTTTTAAATTTGGTGTTTTAAGTCTTGTGCCTTTATTTTATAATGGTGATTTGCATTTTTAAAAAGTTAATAACTAGACAGATTTTTTTAAAATTTTGGTCTGACCGGCAACAATTAACTTCCTGTTCTGATAAGTAGTTAACAATGACGACTTTACCGGACATTTTTGAGAAAAAAAAAATTACAAACTTTTTTTTTGCTGCAGGTGTGCTTCGAGGGCGACCCGGAGGGCGCTCTCATCACGTTCTCGAACCACACGGAGGCCAACGTGGCGTACAAGAGCACGGAGGCGGTGCTCAACAACCGGTTCATCAAAGTCTTCTGGCACAACCCCGAGGTGAGTGGCTTCGGGTGTACCGCGTCTGTGACACTGTCTATAAGTTTGCCCAGCTACACACATACATACATACACGAATCACGTCTTTATCCCTTACGGGGTAGATAGAGCCTAAGGTGACAATATCTACAGGCCACAATTAGCAAGATTGAGGGTGGAGAATGGAATCAAAATAGTGATGGGTTGCTAGCCTCATCGCCTATAACATGATTCCTATAAGTTTCGCCCGTTCCCTCGGTCTTTTACCATCTGCGCGGGCAGGGAAGCAACTGGTACATTCTATGTTTTTTCTTGGCTCCCAGACCAATAGGTCTTATATATATTATATTTCCTTCCTATATTTATCCAGATAAATTATTTCGGATTATCCGATAGTTTCGGTTACAGATATAATTTTTTTAAGGAACTGTAAAATGAAACATGTTAAAACACGTTGGATATTCGCAACTGACTGACTTTATTCAATAAAAAAAATATAACTAGGGTACATGTTTAGTTCGACATGCTGAGGATAGATGGCGACACAAGTACCAAAATCTAACACAAACATATTTTGATATCTCATAATTCTAACATCATGATAATAACATGATATCGACTTACAAACTATTTTTCTAGGCCACCCGTGAGTCATGTACTTAATAACAGTTTTTAACACGTTATCACTATTCATCGCCTCCTTTATCATTGCGAAAGTAACCGGTTCTCCGGAAGGGTTTAAAAACAAAAACAATCTATTGTCGTCTTGCTCTGCCTCATCATTATTCGCTTGGTGTAACGGCGCGCGAGAGAAATAGTCTGCTACTTGATTTTTTTGTCCACTAATGTATTGCACTGTATAGTTATAGGCTGATAATATAACTGCGTACCGCTGTAATCGTAACGCAGCGGTTACAGAAATGCCATTCTTTTTGCCGAATATGGATATTAATGGTCTATGGTCAGTTTTTAAGATGAACGGATTTTGTCTACCATACAGGTACTGATGAAAATGTTTGACACCAAAAATAATCGCTGTAGCTTCTTTCTGGATTTGACTATAATTTCTCTCGCTCGTCGACAACGACCTTGAAGCGAACGCGATCGGGCGTTCCCTGCCGGCGGCGTCTACCATGGAGAGCACGGCGCCGAGCCCGGCTGGGCCGGCGTCCACCGCCAGCGCCAGCGTGGCCGCGGGGTCGAAGTGCGCCAGCACCCGCTCGCTAGCCAGCTCGCGCTTCACGCGGTCGAACGCCGCCTGCTGGCGCGAGCCCCACTTCCACTCCACGCCAACGCGCAACAATTCGTGTAGCGGGCTTAGCATTGCCGAAGCATTAGGAATGAAATTTCTATAATAATTTACGATTCCCAGGAAACGCTTTATCCCTATCGCGTTTTCAGGAGCCGGTGCTTTTAAAATAGCGTCTATCTTTCCAGGACACGTTCTTAGACCATTTTTATCTATTACGTAACCCAAGTATGTAACGGAGTCCTGGAAAAATACACACTTATCTTTTTGTAACCGCAAACCGGCCTCATGCAATCTCCTTAGAACTTCCTCTACCCTGGCTAAGTGTATCGCCTTCGTGGGTCCCGTAATGCAAACGTCATCTAGCCATATGCTCACTCCCTCTAACCCGGACAATAACGTTTCCATGGCTTTTTGAAAAATTGCCGGCGCGTTAGCTAAACCATAAACCAAGCGTGTATACGAAAACAAACCTTTGTGCGTATTTATTGTAGTTAAACGCTGTGACGTTTCGTTTAGCTTAAACTGATTATACGCATTGCTTAAATCAATTTTAGTATACTGCAAGCCCCCACCTATTTTTGAAAACACCTCTTCGATTCTAGGAAGAGGGTATTTATCTATTTTAAGGTCTTTATTTAGGGTACAAGAAAAATCGCCGGCAATTTTCAATTTTCCGTTTTCTTTTAATACTGGTACTATTGGAGTGGCATACTCGGAGAAATTAACTGGCACTAAAATACCTAATTTTACTAATCTGTCTATCTCTGCACTAACTTTGTCTTTTAAAGCAAAAGGTACCTGTCGTGACTTACAAAACTTAGGCTTAGCGTCGGCCTTGAGATGCAGTTCCACTTCGAATTTGTTAAAACAACCCAATTCATCTTTCCAAATGTCTGGATATTTACTTAAAAGATCTCGCATCTCTGCTACATTTTTACCCATTGACGTGATGTTATGGTTTACGGAAGTGATAATTAACTTAAACTTCGTCATAAAATCACGTCCTAAAAGAGGGGGGCCACCGTTAGCAATAACATAAAATCTTATTATTTCCATTCGATTGTTATAGGAAACTATAGCTGTAAAATAGCCTAGCGGCGTGATTTGGTGGCCAGTATAAAAACACATTTTTAAATCATTTTTAATCAGGACATATGAATAGAATGTTTGATTGTACAAATCCTCGGACACAACTGAAACACCAGATCCAGTATCTAATTCCATACAGATATTTATACCGTTAACATCTACCGATAATTTTAAAGGTTTACAGTTAACATACCTCAAATTAAACATTTGACATTCCTTACAGCTTTCACACTCCTGAAACTCCTGTGGCTCCGTATCGATATTGTGTAATTTAGCCTTATTACCACTACACACTTTCTTGAGGTGTCCCTTTTGTCCACAACTTTGGCACTTGTAGTTTTTGAACCGACACCTCGCTGTGTCGTGGTTCCTCATGCCACACACCGAACAACGCGAGCCTCCGGCGTCGTCATCCCTGCGCGCGGGCCCGGCGCCGCCGCCGCGGCGCTCGGGGCGCGCTCCCGTGTGGAACACGGGCTCCTCTTTGATGACCTGCGCGCGCGCTTGCCTGGCACACGCCGCCTGTTGCGCCACCTCCAGCGCCTTCGCGAACGTCAGTGTCTTGCAGTCACTCTCGAACAATCTATCACGTTCTGGTCCCATGTTGAAACCGAGTACGAAACGATCACGTAGAATCACTTCCAGTTCCACTCCGAACTCGCAGTTTACGGCTAGTCCACGCAGCCGTGCGGCCCAATCCTGACAACTTTCCGACACGGGTTTAGTGGCTTCAAAAAACTTGGCCCTATCCGCGAAAGTTGACCTTTTCGGAGTGAAATGACCGCTGAGTACTTCAACTAGCTCCTTGTAAGTCTTCTGTTCTAATTTGCTTGGGTGCACGAGATTCCGAACCAGTCGGTATGACTCATCCGATAAATGCGTCAACAACAATGCACTTTTAACATCGTCCGGAATCTTGTTCAGTTTAATATACTGCGTTAAACGCCCATAAAAAACGTCCCATTCTTGCATATTATGGTCGAAAACTCCGATTGATCCAACGGCTTTTTCCATTTTTTTTATTTTTTTTCTTACAATGTGGGTAGAAACTCCTCGTCGCCAGATGGTATATCGCAAGGCAATAGGACTAAACGCGCGCGGCTGCTCTGCCGGCCGGGCAACAACAAAAACTTGTCACGACGTGTCATATTTACTACGTAGTATTTAGTTAGACTCCGCCCTATCCGAAACTATCCAAAACTTCTATATCGGATTCGGTTACGGTTACGGATATTTTTTTATTTCGGATATCCGATAGTTTCGGTTACGGATATGGATATCCATAACAACACTGATCGAAAACTATGAAAAATGAAAATTTATTTTTGCAAGGCCGCCAAGGGTTCTTTTACATGTCTTTTTGAAACTACCAGCGCATTCGGAAAGACCACCATTGCCAAGAACGCGCCGCAAGAAACTTGGCAGAAAGTCATTATATATATGCATAACGTTGTTTCAGAACAAGCAAGAGAACATGGCGCCGACGGGCCAGCAGAAGCCTAACAACAGTCAACAACCGACCTCGCACAACAAGGTGCTCATCAACAGGGAGAACATCAAGGCCACGGCTGACAACAAGATTGCACAGGCCGCCGAGAAGGTAAGCAGCTGTGCTGGCGCCGTGCCCCGGCGTGGAGAGTAACCTTATTCATTAAGGGTACCTCCCATTTGTTCTATGGAACTGTGACGTCATAGAACTGATAACATTTTTCTTTCCCAGCAGTTCCATGGTAGAACTATTGACACAAAAGTGTTTTTCACAACAAATAATCACATGATAATGAATAAGATAAAAATTAAAATAATAATATTTGCGAATGGTACTAAAGAGCCGCAGCCTCACATCCAAAGAGCCGCATGTGGCTCGCGAGCCGCAGGTTGCCGACCCCTGCTCTAGGGCTGTGCTGACTTTCTTCTTTTTAGGGTTCCGTACCTCAAAAGGAAAAAACGGAACCCTTATAGGATCACTTTGTTGTCCGTCTGTCCGTCTGTCAAGACCCTTTTTCTCAGGAACGCGTGGAGGTATGAAGCTGAAATTTATATCAAATACTCAGGTCTACTGCCCCTTGGAACTGTGAAAAAATCAAAATTCTAAGCCAACGCAATCAAAAGATACAGCCGTTTATGCCGCAAATTTCCGCAAATTTTCAACTCTCAAGGGAATCAAAACCTACAAGGTAGTTCCCGTGAACGCAGAATCTTGAAATTTGGTATGAAGGTAGGTCTTATAGCACAGATTAAAGAATAATTGCGAAAACCGTAAATGTGTATGTATGTCTGTATATAGCAGTGACCAATATAAAGTAACCCCACACTGCGTACATTTTGCTTTGGAACAGGGCTCTGCTTACACTGGTTTTAGATATTTATAGATAATGATACGGAACCCTCGGTGCGCGAGTCCGACTCGCACTTGACCGGTTTTTTTTTAATATGGCCCCATCGATCGATGCGATGACTTCGCCGATGTCAAAGTTATAAATACAGTATTCAAAAATCTTGTGACACAAATGTGTAAAAGGGTGGATCCAATTTTTACTAGCCACTAGTTGTTATGGTTACGTTCTCCTCGCTCACACTTCCCTACTTCCTATAGTTGAATTATCGAGAAGATGGAATTGCATTTGTAGTGGTTGTACCGTTTGCAACAAAAGGAGAATAATTTTCTCTTAACTTAATAAAATGACATACCCTAGAAGTGGAATAAGTAGTAGTCCTCTGTTTTTTTCTTTTATTCGCTATCATGTTCTTCATCTGAGCTGTCACAAGCATTGATAATAAAATTTTCAAAATATTTGTAACAGTTGACAATTATTTGCTTACTTTGACTCTCAATAGGACCAAAATTACTTACAGCCATATTTTTTTTTAATATAGAAATTATTCGTAGTCGTACGAGCGGACACAATAATTAATTGAGAATACAATCAAATCAGATGTAAAAATATACGCACAACGTAAATAATATTGACAATTTCACACTGACATTATTTTTGTTTTTAGTTCTTCGATATATATGTATATAACAACCTCTTTGTATGCTGATAGTACAAGAAAATAGAAAATTCAAATATAGAATGCCTGTAAACAAACAATACTACTACATATGCAATTCCACGCTCTCGATGATTCAACTATACTTCACTTCACTATCACTTCACTATCACTACATAGTATAAAACAAAGTCGCTTTCTCTGTCCCTAATATCCCTATGTATGCTTAAATCTTTAAAACTACGCAACGGATTTTGATGCGGTTTTGTTTAATAGATAGAGTGATTCAAGAGGAAGGTTTATATGTATAATAAATGCATAATATACCGTGCGAAGCCGGGGCGGGTCGCTAGTAATATTATAAATGCGAATGTTAGTTTGTTTGTTACGGTTTCACGCGAATTTACTCAACCGATCATAATGAAAGTTTGTACACATGTTCTTGGAGGTATTAGAAGTAACATAGCATACTTTTTATTAAATAAAAATTATATTTTTTTTATTGTCACTCTGGCGTTATCTGCGCGGACGAAGTCGCGAGCAAAAGCTAGACGAACATGTATTTTTGCGGCGCATTTAAGCCTCGTCCATAATTGGTCACCTGTTAAGCGTGTCAGTATAATGAGACGCAACATTTCTTCTAACAAACTGTACTACCTTTGTCCCCTTGCTGATGGGACAGAACCACAGCAACAAATAGTTGATCCACCCAAAAAAAGTTGTTAAAAGAATTTTAAAAATTGGTTCAGTAGATCCAGAGATTTCTTCTCTATAATAACAGTATAGATAGAGTTATACGTAAATAAATACATAACATATACATACATACATACATAAATACAGAGCCTAAGGTGACAAGACTTAAAGACCACGTTTAGCATGATTGTGGGCGTATGGATGGAAAGGGGAATCAAAACAGTGATGGGTTGCTAACATCGCATATATAACACGATCCTTAAGATTTTCACCCAATCCCTCGATAGGCTTTTACCATCTGCGCGGGTAGAGAAGCAACTGGTACATTCTCTGTTTTTCTTTGCTCCCAGACCAGCACGGAAGAAATAACAAAATATTTGACGACCGGATAGCCTAGTGGTTAGTGATCCTGACTATGAAGCTAGAGGTCCTGGGTTCGAATCCCGGTAGGGGCAGACAGTTGTATGATGAATACGAATGTTTGTGCCCGAGTCATGGATGTTGTATGTATTTAAGTATGTATATCTAGATTATTATAAGTATGTTTATCCGTTGCCTGGTACCCATAGCTTTGCTTAGTTTGGGGCTGGGTCAATTGGTGTAATTTGTCCCAAGATATTAGAAGATATATTTATTTTTCAGGCGAAAGAGATCGCTAACGGCACTGAAGCTAAGAAGGAAGCGCCCAAGCCGATAGAGAAGAGCAAGCAGGTGATGGAGATGCACAAGCGGGCGCAGGCGCTGCTGGAGACGCAGCTGCAACAGCAGGTGCTGCTGATCCAGCGGCTGGAGGGAGGTACGTACTGCTGACGTACCCCCTTATTCATAAACGCTCTGTAGGCCTCTGCCAACTTAGTAATCGTTTGTCCTTATCTGTCACTTTGACGTTCACCTTTCACAGATGAGGACAAACGATTGCTAAGTTAGCAGAAGCCTATTGGCAGAGTGCAAAGCGGGTGGAGGGGGTAGCCTAAACGATCACAGCGCTCGCTACGGCTAAAATTGTCATATTTGTCGCTGACTTGAGCTGTCAAATCCATATTGCAGTAAACATTTTCTAATCGTTTTTGAGATAAAAATATGGTCCCGGTAAGATGTGTTGTTGTGAATTGTAATAACACCAAGAAGAATGGCGACTGTAAATTTTACCAATTTCCAAGACCATGGTGGAAACGAGACCAAAGAAATAAGTGGATGTTTGCCGTAAGAAAAAAAAAGTAAGTTACCTAACCTCTAAAATTTCACTGAAAACAACAATTTTAATATTATTGGCAATAATGTTACTGACTACCACTGTCCAAAATTGTGTAATATGGTAAAATAACACAAGATTTCATTAATGTTTTTCACAATATTTACTTACTTCTTGTTTGACAGCGGTGACAATATTGTCTATAATGGCCGCCTGTCACGTGGCGCTGTCGTCGCGCACGGTCCCAATAGAGCGTTTATGAATAAGGGGGATAGTCTTTTGGCCACTGCTGGGTCGCATTGAGTCGCATAAAGTTAAAGATCTCAATTTTGACGTCTGTTTTTTCAAAATTCTAAACAACACTTAAAATTAGAACACATTGAAATCCGATAAGTAAAGCTATGGCCGGGAATCGAACCCGGATCCTCGTCATACCGTGACGCGTGCTATACCCCTACACCACCCATAGCAGGTGGGTAAGTCTTGGAATTTTTCTGTTACTAGCTGTCACGTGACCTTTTTACTTTGCGAATTTTTGTTCTGTTTCTGTTTGAATGCTGTGTCTGCGGTTCGATTCCCGGGCATAGCTTTACTTTTCGGATTTTTCGGTGTGTTCTAATTTTAATAATGCTGGTGTGAAAGAGGATATAGTGACTAGGATAGAAAAAAGTATGCTTAGTTGGTTTGGGCATGTAGAGCGGATGGATGAAAGTAGACTAACTAAACAGATCTATATGGGGAGTGTGAATGGTTGCGTTGGGAGGGGAAGGCCTAGACGGACGTTCCGAGACCAAATAGGAGACGTTTTGGAAAAAGGTCAGGTCAGGAGTACCCGAAACCGACGAGCATGTATGAAGAGATTGATGACTGTGGATGAAGCGAAAGAAATATGCCAGGATCGTAGCAAGTGGAATAAAGTAGTCTCTGCCTACCCCTGTGGGAAAGAGGCGTGACGGTATGTATTCTAATTTTCAGTGTCGCTTAGAAATTTAATTTCTAACGGTAAAAGTAAACATAAAAAATCAACAAGTAAAAATTCTCGATTCATTTGATAGTGTCTATATTTTCCCTTGTACCCCGTACACACGGCAATATAATCAGGTAAGCACCTACGCACCGCTCGCGCCGTATCTATCCTGCTTACCGAATAGCTTTGCTGTGTGTACATAACTATTTTACTTTACCGGGACATTCTAAGGTAAAATAAATACTATTTCTAAATTAAAAGTATTAAAACAGACATGTTCGCGGCTTAGGGGTGGCCCAAGGGCCGGCCCCGCCGCACCTAAACCTAAATTCATCCAAATTAATCATCCCACATTGGTTTTACCAGTGCCGGTTATACAATACAATACAAATACTCTTTATTGAACACCACAAATCAGTACAAAACAATACAGAATCAAAGAACAAAGTAGACAATAGGCGGTCTTATCGCTTAATAGCGATCTCTATGTACGGGGAAAAAGATTATTTTTTGATATAAATTCTCTTTTGTTACTTGTTTAAGTATGACAAGCTAAATATCAGTAAAAAGACTTTATTTTTACAAGCTTTATATTAACTTGCAATGTATGTATGTTTGTCTGGGTGGAATCTTGCAACTCAATTTTAAAGCAGACATCTTCAACCGATTGAGCTGAAAGCTGAAATTTTGCTGACTCAATTAAGTCAGATGACAATACAACAATCTGGTAGTGGAGTTCTGGTGACCCAGCCAGGACTGTCTCCGCAGGAGGGAACTCTTCAACGGATGGTCTGATTGACTTGAAATTCGGTACACATGTGTAGGACGGATGACAATGCTAAAAGCACAGCAAAAAAAAGCTTGTATTAAAAATGCAAATTTTGACAGAAACTTATTATATTATAGCAATATTGGAGCGCCCTTTTGACTGATCAGTTGGTCTAATGGTTCCACTATTCGACTATGAAACCAGTGGTCGTGGGTTCGAACCCCCACTCGAAAACTAAATTGGAATAGATTTTTCTATTTATCCTTTACTTGTGCCGATGTTGTTTGTAATTACAAAATCGGTACCATGTACCAGAAATACTCTAGATGTAAAAAAAATGGTACTGGTACCGAAAAAAAGTTGGTACTGCTTTAAAAATGGGTACAATTCGCACGCTCCTTAGATCCGTCCCGCTTTCAATGCGCGACGCTTGAGTCATAAGTGTGCTATATCACGGTACCTCCGTACCGGGACTGTAATGTGTGCGTCTCTGTAGACGTATGCTGGTCCCGGGATGGGGAACATTTGCATTTGTACAGTCATCTGACTGACTGATCGTCATTGGACAACCCCAATAAAAGGGGGCCAAGTGCGCACATTTTGTGGGTCATTGTCGACCAAGCTGAATGAAGCTTCTAGACTACAAGCCCATGGAAAAAAAACATGTGAAATGAACCAAAGTGAATGAAGCTTAGAAGCCTGTTACTATATCATAAAATAACTCTGAGCGCTATGCCGTCATTTCTAAGCTAAGCTTTATTCACGCTGGTTCATTTCACATGTTTTTTTTCCATGGGCTTGTAGTCTATTAATCAGGCCCCTCTCTCTTTTTACCGCAAAAAAGTCGGCAATAAAACATTATTGTTCACAGGCAACGTAACGGGTGCGCAGAAGACTGCGCTGATGGAGGCGATCAACTCGGCTCAAGAGGGCATCGAGAAGCTGAGGAAGGAGCTGGTCGCTTACACCCGCCAGCTCAAGCAGATGCAGGTGGGTGGCGCTTGGCAGCTCTACAAGCCGAATCCGAATGGGTCCGTAGGGAGAAGTCAAAAACTATAACAGACTAGCTGTTGCCCGCAACTTCGTCTGCATAGAATTCGTTTATCGCTATCCCGTAGGGTAAAAAGTAGCCTATGTGTTATTCCAGACTATAATCTATCTATGTTCCAAATTTTATCCAGCTCTGTCCAGCCGTACTAGCGTGAAAGAGTAACAAACATCCAAACAAATTTTCACATTTATAATATTAGTAGGATAATAATGGGGGGGGGGGGGGGGTCTGTCTTAGTAACCATGGCATCGATTTTACACACACATATCACGTCTATACTATATCCCTTACAGGATAGACAGAGCCTATGATAACAAGACCTAAAGGCCACAGTTACCATAATTGTGAGCATACAGGTGGAAAGGAGAATCATAATAGTGATGGGTTGCTAGTAGAGTTGCCACGAATAGTGATTTGGCCGATACCAAAAAATGGGCCGAATAGGCCGAATACCGAATAGTAGCCGAATATTCGTGACATCTCTAGTTGCTAGCATCGCCTATAACATGACTCCTAAAAATGCCATTAAATTAAAGAAATAACCAGGAAACGAACCCAAAATACTATGACCACTTTGTTCCACTTGCCACGATCCTGACATGATCTTTCGCTTTATCCCCATTCGTCAATCTCTTCACAAATGCTCGCCGGTTTCGGGCACTCCTGACCTGACTTTTTTTCCAAAACGTCTCCTATTTGAGTTCTCATACAAGAACTGTCATGATCCTCTGTCTCTTATCGTTTTTGACATCTCCCTGCTGACCCATTTGTATTGAGCATTCTCTATAATGTATTTTAGCCGGCGGTTGAGTTTGTTCAAAATTAAATCAAAATCAAAATTTTATTTTTGCTAATAGGCCCCCAAGGGCTCTTTTCCATGTCGTTTATGAAATTACCAGCGCATTCTGAAAGACCATCATTGCCAAGAATGCGCCGCAAGAAACATGGCAGAATGTCATTATTTCAAAATAAAATACAGTAAGAATACTTAAATTAAATACATTTATAAAAGGGATGTATAACGTCCTCGAGCCTTAAATTATATTAGTCTATAGTAGAGATGTTTAAAGTATCTACTAGTCGAAGTAAAACAAAGTAGTTTTGGAAAAAATACAACATTTTAAACGGCTATACCCTTAGATTCACTTTATACTAGAAATCTAAAAAAAACAACCTCTGTGAAATAAAAATCTTTAAAAAAACCGATTGTCTGCAAAGTCAGTTTACCAACAATAGTTTTATGTGATAGCGTCATAAAGAATGATTAGAACTGCCAGCTCTGACGTCACGCGAGATCGTGCCTCTATCGCTTGTTCCGCGCTCTCGCTTGCGCACTGACGTCACGCGGAACGTAACGCGGAACGTAGCGCTTTTTCGTGAGTGCAGCCGCCGTCCATCGATTTATAAGACGTTGTCACGCCATAACTTGTTACTTTTAACTAAACAATGTATTAATTAATGTTATACATGACAGGAAGAGACGGTCGCGCGTTCCATGTCGAGGCTACAACTGGCTCAGGTATCGGTCGATGTCGTTTTGTATGACACTGGACGGCTTTCATGCATTTTTACATACGGCTGGTGTCTGCGAAGGATTAGGGGCCGTCCATTAATCGTGTTATGTTTTTTTTTAGCACTTTTAACCCCCCCCCCCCCCTTGGTGATACGTGGTGAGGTTTAAAACTACCCCCCCTTCCACATCCAAAATCACGTGTATTTTTAGTACCTACAAAGAATTTTAAAATTTTTAGAATCTTTAAATACAGGTATAAAAGGCGCGGGGTCTTCGTTCGTTGCCCGGCAACGACGAGTCAAGGTCACACTACACGCCGCTGTTCGGTTTAAAAATCGCGCGTTTGACGGATAAATAAATACACGTGATATCTTACTACACCCCCCCCCCCCCCCGCCCCTCTTGTGATATTTCGTGATTTTTGCCGAACCCCTCCCCCCCTTTCGGAGCCTCACGTGATTTATGGACGGCCCCATAGGGGTAGGCTACTTTGTTACACTTGCGACGGGCTAGGTATCTCTCGCTTCATCCACATGCATCGATCTCACACATGCTGCGCAGAATTAAAAAAATATCTTGGGATGATTACAGTTCGCTTGTCTCGAGATAATTCGGGCCGATTTGAGCAATTTTGGTTTTGTAACATCTGTGCAGGTATGCATCTTGCGGGTGGTAGGGCCTTGTGCAAGGTCCGTCCGGATCGCTACCATCATCTCACTCGCTAATCCTGCCGCTAAGTAGCAGTGCTTGCACTGCTGTGTTCCGGTGCGGAGAGTAAGACAGCCGGGGAAATTACGGGCACAAGAGGCATTGCATCTTAGTCCTCTAGGTTGGCAACGCATCTGCAATCCCTCCGGGGTTGCGGGTGTCTATGGGCAGTGGTGATCACTTACCATCAGGTGACCCACTTGCTCGTTTGCCTTCCTATTCATAAAAAAGGCAGATTTAAATGGTGAGAAAACATTTAAAAAAGGCAGGAACGTGGACAAAGCCGCGGGCAACGGCAAGTTGATAATAAAATCGTAAATTAAGCGCCTGTGTTACCACTCTGTTGCAGTTATCTTAAATGACGTCCGTCTGTTTCGTAGTAATAAATAGAGACGGAATCATAGATAACTGACAGTTAAGATAACTGGAACTTAACAGAGAGTGGTGAATTACGCCCAAAATTTCTTAAAACTCTTTTCTATTTAAATATACTAAAAAATACGCAATTTATAATTGTAGCAAAAAAACCTGAAGAATTTTATACACGCGAGCGCACATTAGCAAAGTTGTATGCCCATTATCGCTCATGACGTAGTTCTGCTTAGAATTAGTACTGTATCATTTGGCCCGACGCGTTTCGGACATTTAGCGGTCCATCATCACGCTCGCTCGTCCGTCCAGTGTTATACATTTCGGTGTTATGTACGCATGCGTCGTGCGATGCTATATTTGATGATCGCATTATCAAAATCACAGTAATAATCGCATTAAATCATATGGTGCAATTTTCTTAAGAAAAAGTTTTTGTCGTGTTTTTTTTTTTTTCAAATATGCATTGTTTTGCTTTCCCTTCGTATAACGTTTGATGTGTGGCATGTTGTTTTTGTATTCTCTACTTTCGATAATGTATTTTTCCTCTTGTTAAAAAAAAACTTGGTTGACATGAAAGTTTTTTTTTGTTTTTCATTTACTTCAATTAGTAGTTCATTTTAGTTCATTCCGTAACTTAGATAAATTTAGATGTGTTGCCAATTTCTTAATTACAAACTGTTATTAGTTTTTTTTTATGAGATAATGCGGCAAACGAGCAAGTGGCTCGCCTGATGGTGAGTGGCAAATATCGATAGTGGACTATAGAGTGGTGTCCAGCCACCCGTTAAATTTGGAGTAGAAATGATGATACTGTATCATTGCACAGCGCATGCGTACCTACACGACCTTTTGCTCATTAGTGAACATTAGATACATTAATCGTCTTCATAACGCATAAACATGTCAAATTTATAGCTTGACAACTTTCTATTTGGCCCTGGCCCCTGAAACGTAAAATAAACAGTAATGGTCAAGAAATGACTCGTTTTCAAAACACATGGACCTAGTTAAAGGCGTTAACTAAAACGAAAGTTAATTGATTCCTTTGTGTAACGGGTTACACCCTTATTGCAATGGAATAAAGGTGAAACGGTCGTAACACAAGGGAGTCAATTAATTGTTGTTGTGATTAAGACATTTAACTATGTACATTATTTTTCAAAACGACTCAAATACGGAAAATATGAGAATTTTAAACTTCATTGATTAAAAACAGAGATTCGATATGACATATGACGGCATTGGTAACAACGCCCATATAGAATCTTTGATAGACAAATCTTTGATAGTTTACATCTCGGTTATTTTTATACATAGTTGTTTTAAAAATATATTTTTTATATATTTTACTACGTAAATTAGCTTTTAATGAAAGCCACGAAAAAACATGAATATTCCCTATTTCAAAACATTGTTTATTTGAATGTTATGCAATCTTTCATCATTTTGTTAATGTATATTTACAATTGTTTAGTATCTTTTTAGGCATTTTTGTGGTATAATCGTTTGCAATTGCGAAATGTGTTCTTGTAAACATCGGCGACATTCGGTGATTTTCAACAGTGTCAACGTCTGATATAAAAGTATTCGTTGCCAGTGAAATAAAGTGCCATAGAAACTCCGCAACATGGCGGGAACCAAATAGAAAGTTGTTAGGCTATAAATAATAATTATTATACAAATAAAAAGTCAAGTACCCTATTCATGTAGAGTAAATTGTGTGGTATCATTCAAAAATCATTAATCATATCATTTATGGTCGTTGGTATCATTTTAATTAATATTATATCATGTTGGTAATGTTGTTTGTGGCGTAAATTAATACATTTGTATATAGCTTTGTATATAACAACATAATAATATTTTTAAAAAAACGTAAGTAAAAATTTTAATTCCATTTTGTTATTTTACAAGCTGTCTAGATTTTTTAATAAAAAATATGCTAGTTTATTAGTACGAAAAATCACCGATATGTTAATTTTAATTTTATTTGCACAAAACTTGGAAAAAGAACAAAAATAAAATCACAAAACGTCTTTATGTAGTATCATACATTTCTAAAACATTTAAAGACGGCTGCTATCCATACAAAAAGCACGGGAACAAACAAACAGTCTATGCAGATTGACATTTGCCTCTACTTGTCAGACTGACTGTCAATCTAGAGCAGGGGTGGCCAACAGGTCGATCGCGACTGTTAGTCCAGTCGATCGTGGCAAGGCAAACATATAAATACGTAGACCAGACTGCGCATCGTAATCACCAACTGCTGATTTAAGGTTTCATGAAGTATGTAATTGGTAGATCGCACAGGGTTTCGTTAGTAAACAGGAGATCTTGGCTCTAATCAAGTTGGCCACCCCTGATCTAGAGTAGAGATTTACAGCGACGCTTAACTAAATCCTAGTTATTTGACAAAATTTCAATCTGTTTTTAACTCTGCATGAAAATGTTATTTTAATGTTTATGTTTGTCTGTAGGCTAATGCGAAGAGACCAAAAACAAGAGAAGAGGCGCAGAAGGAAATTCTGGACGCCGAACTCGACATGTTCACCAAACAACAAGTAAGTTATTTAGATTTATATTGATTCAATAAAAATTACATCATAAATTGTACATTGTCAAGTTAGGAGAATTTCGATTGAAATCGTCAAGAGTAAATAAAATAAAATTAAATAATGCAAATCAATTGAATATTACAAAAATGACAAAATCAAAAACAATGATAATAACACAATTAGGTACCCTAGGTTAGGTTTTTATATTTTGTATTAATATTGTTTTATTACTTTTTATATAAATTTTGTAAAAACCTAACTTAAGACAAAAATAAATATTCAGAAATACAATTAGGTACAATTAAATTAATTCTCCGCTAGGGATCGTCACTGCTTATAAATAATGAAATATAATAAAGGGTTAATTTAATATAACGTCAAAATTAATGGAATAAACAATGCAATTAAATAAACATGTAAGTAATTTCTCATTTAAAGGTTAATTAGCATGCTAAAAACAGAATTGTCTGTCCGTCATTGTAAGTAACCATTTAAATAATTATGTAATGTTATCTCTTATATCATAGATAGTTATTTAAGTTAGACATAGAAAATTGCTGTGCCATGTCTGAAATTGATAAGTATTTGTATTTGTAAGACCTATATGTACGACATGATTATAATGCAATAAATAAATAAAATAAATAAATAAACAATATTGACTTCACAGTGCCAACATTTTGCTTAGGATCAGGGCATTGCTAACACTGGATTTTGTATTTACTTTCTGAATTTGCACGGCGGGTGCGAGTCGGGTTACCTCCGCGTGTGGTCAAGAGCTGCGGTTCGTTCTTGGATCCGTCCGAGGGGAAGAGCAGCGCTTGGTCCGGTGCACCCTGGGCGTCGGTTAATGATTTCCTGGCAGATTCTGGGCGATATCATTATCCGTTGGCTAAGAGCCCGACAGAGGAGGGGGGGGGGGGGGGGGGTCGACCCTGTTCTACCGTACAACGTTGCTGACATTATTGTCAAGATTTTTGAATACTGTATTTATTACTTTGACATTGGCGAAATCATCGCATCGATCGATGGGGCCATATTTAAAAAAGAAGAAGGATCCGCACGGAATCCTCTATTCAGCTATTAAGGGATAAGACCGCCTATTGTCTACGTTGTTTTTTTTTTTTTTTTTATATGAATAGGAAGGCAAACGAGCAAGTGGGTCACCTGATGGTAAGTGATCACCACTGCCCATAGACACCCGCAACCCCGGAGGGATTGCAGATGCGTTGCCAACCTAGAGGACTAAGATGCAATGCCTCTTGTGCCCGTAATTTCCCCGGCTGTCTTACTCTCCACACCGGAACACAGCAGTGCAAGCACTGCTACTTAGCGGCAGGATTAAGATGCGAGTAAGATGGTGGTAGCGATCCGGACGGACCTGTATTGTTTTGTACTGATTTGTGGTGTTCAATAAAGAGTATTTGTATTGTATTGTTGTATCTTCTGTGCGCGAATCCGATTCGCACTTGACCGGTTTTTTTTTTATGATAAACTTTTGATGTAACGGCTTTGTTCTGCCCTGCAGGAGGGGCAGGACGTTACCGAGCTCGCGAGGAGGATCGCCGAGCTCCGGAGACAGATGGCCTTGCAGTTCCCTGTTCATCCGGTCATGCGCAGGCCACACTCCAGGTAACTAGCCCCATGCGTGGTGACACTTTTACGCTCCCACGGCGCCCCCCCGAGAGGGAATACCGGTGAGTTTTTAAAGGGTAGGCCCCCCTAGAGGGGTCGCTAGGGGGGAGAGTCCCTTACAACCCCCGCGTCGTCCCCCCAAACTAGCGGGGGGGGACATTCCCCAAGGCGCGGGGACCGTGCGTAATCTGCGTAACTAGCCCCAAGCCTGATGATACGATCGGTTTGCGCCATCACGTCTAATTCTCCGAGTGTGGCGCCGTCCATTAATCGCGTGTGGCTCCGGAAGGGGGGGGAGGGGTACGGCAAAAATCACGAAATATCAAAAGAGGAGCGGGGGGGGGGGGTGTAGTAAGATATCACGTGTATTTATTTATTCGTCGAACGCGCGATTTGTAAACCGAAAAGCGGCGTGTAGTGTGACCTTGACTCGCCGTTGCCGGGCAACGAACGAAGCCCCGCGCCGTTTATACCTCTATTTAAAGATAATATTCTAAAAAAAGAAAGATAGAATCAGGAATAGTGTGATAAGGGAACGTGCTGGTGTGAAAGAGGATATAGTGACTAGGATAGAAAAGAGTATGCTTAGTTGGTTTGGGCATGTAGAGCGGATGGATGAAAGTAGACTAACTAAACAGATCTATATGGGGAGTGTGAATGGTTACGTTGGGAGGGGAAGGCCTAGACGGACGTTCCGAGACCAAATAGGAGATGTTTTGGCAAAAGGTCAGGTCAGGAGTACCCGAAATCGACGAGCATGTATGAAGAGATTGATGAATGTGGACGAAGCGAAAGAAGTATGTCAGGATCAAAGCAAGTGGATCAAAGTAGTCTCTGCCTACCCCTGTGGGAAAGAGGCGTGACGGTATGTATGTATGTATTCTAAAAAAAATTAAATTCTTTGTAGGTACTAAAAATACACGTGATTTTGGACAGGGAACTTTGGGGGGGGGGGGGGGGTAGTTTTAAACCTCACCACGTAAACCAAGGGGTAGAGGGGGGGGGGGGGGTTAAAAGTGCTAAAAAAAACATCACACGATTAATGGACGGCCCGCTATGGCGCTAAGGCGCGCTATACGTCCATTCCCTGAATGTATAAAAATATCGACACTCCACCATAAAGTCGACGGAACCCCGGTACTTCCATTCGGTTTGGCCTTCGGGCATTTGAAGATATCTAAAACGAACCTAACCTAAAGTTTCGGAATTAGACAGACATTCGGGGAATTAGACGTATTGGACCTATACCTTTTGGAGCAGCCAGTTGAATTCCTAAAATGTTGAAATCTCAAAATGTTTGATTTGCATAAAGTTGAATACTTGAAATGTCAATAGCAGCTTTGCTCCTGTACGTCTAGCACGAGAGCGCACAAGAGTCGCGTCGCGCGCGAGATAGATTGCCCGTCCTTTTCTTACTGTACCAACAAGATAGAGACGGGCAGTACAACTCGCGCGCGACGCGACTTTCGTGCGCTCTCGTGCTAGCGGGGCTGGAAGGATTCGTAATAGTCCGAAACATGTCTAGCTATTATAGATTTTTATTACCTGGTTTATCCGTATATGTTAATAATTGTGGTCTTAAAATAATATTACAATTATTTTCCAAGCTATCGCTTAGTGAAGAGGAAACTCAGGTGAGATATTGATACCTACCATCGAATATTATTCCTGGGCCACCGTGGAACCCTCTCACAGTAAATGTCATAGTGCCGTTACATTGGATTGACAAAGAAAATCATGTGACGTTTAGTGTGAGAACGTTCTAGCGTGGCGTGGGTGATGAATAACATGGTTCGCTTGTACGGTCAAGTGCAAAAATAAGTATCGATAGGAACTTCTCAAAAATAAGTCCCACAACCTTATTACGCTGGCGTAAGAGCGTATGGTACTTATTTTTGAAACATTGTCTAGATACATATTATTACACTTGACTGTACATACAGGTTATATGGCCATTAGTTTTGTATGTTTTTGGTACTAATGACACCGATTGACTTAGTCCCAAACTGAGCAGAGCTTGTACTATGGGTACTATACAACGGATAGACGTACTTATATAGATAAATTAATTACAGCAAAAATTAATTGAGTCCTTTGTGTTACAGCCGTTTCAGCTTTATTTCATTGCAATAAGGGCGAAAGAGTCGTTACACAAAGGAAACAATTTAAAGTCTTATAATAAAAATACATTCTTAAATACATATAAATCTTCCAAGACTTGAGAGCGAACATTCGTATTTTTCATACAAATATCTGCCCTGACCGGCGATCGAACTTGGGACCTCGAGCTTCGTAGTCAAGTTATCTAACTACTAGGCTATCCGTTCGTCCGGTCGTTTTCTTTTCTTTATTTATCTTGCTGTGTTCGTATGTACTAGTGATGTAACGAATATTCGCATTCGCGGATATTCGCATATTTTTGGATATTCGTATTCGCATCCGCAAAATTTCTGCGAATGTTTTGCGAATATGAATAGAAAAAACAAACGATTTGAATATAATGGTAGGTTATTAAAATCAAAAACCCATTCATTTCTTATGTTTTTAATGCAAGAAAAAACTCTAACCTGAAAATTCACTTGTTTTGTTTACGAAAAGACCGGCGCGAGCGGAATGACAATTCAGTCGGATGAGTTCGTATCAACTCGGCAAGTCTCGGAACAAAATACAAACGGAACGCACCTCGTAACTGCCAGCAAAGCCATAGACAATTGACGCCAAATATGAATACTTCTACATTCGCATTCGCATTCGCATCAGCGAATGTCAGTAGCAGACATTTGCATTCGCATTCGCGAATGTTTAAAAAATGACATTCGTTACATCACTAGTATGTACGACATGTGCGTTAAATCTTGCAAACCAAATTTGAAACACTTAGCGGTCGGATTGACTTCAAATTTGGTTCAGGATCGATGACCATGCAAGCACAGTCGGGCAAAAAAAGCTTGTATTGATAATGTAATGTCATTTTAAATAGAATCTGTTTATCCTCTTTTTTATATCATTTTTCAGTTGGCATAGGTAAGTTTGTTAGACGTTAACATTAACTGTCGAAAAATTGCCAAATTCTACTCGCACTATTAACACGTCGTTGCCATCGACGCCTATACGCGTTTTCGTCATTTGAACGCACATGCGCGTCTCTGACACAACGCCCATATAAACATACATACATATATCACGTCTATAACCCTTACGGGATAGACAGAGCCTATGGTAACTAAAGCTAAAGGCCACGGTCATAATAGTGATGGGTTGCTAACATCGCCTATAACATGATTCCTAAGATTTTCGCCCAATGCCCTCGGTGCGCTTTTACCATCTGCGCGGGAAGAGAAGCATCCGGTACATTTTATGTTATTTCTTTGCTCCCAGACCAGTATGGAAGTGTTGTATTTGATGTGATATAGGAGATGCATGTCAGTCTTTAGTTTAGGTTTAGGTTAGCGCAGGGGTTCCCAAAGTTGTCTGGGCTGCGACCCATCTAATACAAGTTTACAAACTTGGGACCCGCCTCTAAGAAATTCAAGCGTTACCAATATGAAGAAAGGACTTTTCAAATAACAAACGAAATGTTAATAATTTTTTTTTTGGTGTGTTGGGGCCCAGTTAATATTCGCTTCGCTCGCGACCCATGGTTTGGGAAACCCTGGGTTAGCGTATAATTATCTAATACTAGCTGTTGCCCGCGGCTTTGCTCCCGTTTTTTCTTCTTCTAAATTTCAGTATTTTTTCATTGTTTAAACCTTCCATGGGCTTCCACGAATATTTCAAGACTAAAATTAGACAAATCGGTTCAGCCGTTCTCGAGTTTTAGCGAGACTAACGAACAGCAATTCATTTTTATTTTTATTTATATGAAATAAATGAAAGCCACCAAAGTTTCGTTTCACGTTGCAGATAATAATTTCGAAGAAATTGATAAAAAATCAGTCTTACACGAAAGAACGCAACTGCCGCTGAATTTTCTTTAGAGATTGCGTTCTTTTGTGTTAGCGTTTCTGCAAACGTTAGTAATCATTTTATATAGATTAAATATCTTATGTAACGCTATGGTGTCAACTGTCATGTTATATATTAAACTAGCTTCTGCCCGCGACTTCGCCTGCGTAGAATTATACATAAAAACTTTCCTCTTGAATCACTCTATCTATTGAAAAAAACCGCATCAAAATCCGTTGTGTAGTATTGAAGATATAAGCATACATAGGGACATTTGTCTTAATCCTCTAGGTTGGCAACGCATCTGCAATCCCTCCGGGGTTGCGGGTGTCTATGGGCAGTGGTGATCACTTACCATCAGGTGACCCACTTGCTCGTTTGCCTTCCTATTCACATAAAAAAAAAAAAAAAAAAAAAAACAGGTATTAAGGTTGCTTATCTGGGACATGTGCTTAGGCACACAAGATACGAGCTTTTACAGCTCATAATCATGGGCAAAGTAGCAAAGCAGGAAGAAATCTTGGCTGCGAAATATCCGAGAATGGACTGGAATCACAAGTGCAGCGGAGCTTTTCAACCTGGCCAGGGGCCGTGTAAAGTATGCGGAGCTGACTGCCAACCTTCACTAGATGGAGAGGCACCATAAGAAGAAGAAGGGACATAGGGACAGAGAAGGCGACTTTGTTTTATACTATGTAGTGAAGATAAATAGGCAAATAAATAAATGTGACGCTATTAAGGTTCAAGAAACTTGTTCGGAACCATCTGTTTGAGAAACAGAAAAACCCCCAATGAATAATAGTCACTCGCACTACCACACATACACACACACACACACACACACACACACACACACACACACACACACACACACACACACACACACATTTTATTTTATTTTTATTTTCCTTTCCAGATTTTCCTTTTTTTTTTTTGTTTGTTTTGTGTTCACGCAGGGGCTGCGATGTACCACATCAAGGGGCCTTTCTGTAAACCAGCGCTGAGCTCTCGAGCCCAGCACACGCTGAGATTGGTGCCCGTTGCTAAACTTGTGTACTGTTTTAAGTTTATAGCATGCCATTTTTTGTTTCTATATGTACCTTGTCATTAGCAATAAAGATTTTTATTATTATTATTATTATTATTATTTATTATTATTATTATTATTAAACGGTTTAACAAGTGTCTTGTCAGCAGGGGCGGGCGCTTCAGCACGGCGGGCCGCTACGCGCGCGCGCCGCAGTTCGTGAACCAGAGCGTGGACCACCGGCCGCGGGCGCTGCTCGTGTCCGGATTCGAGGGCGACGAGTCGCACGCGCTCGAGGCGCACTTTGCTGTGAGTTCAGCACTGTCACATGTTGGAGCATCCCTTGTAACCAGAGATCGGACAAATTTGCGTCATTGTTCGCAACAAAGTGGACATGACTCAAAAATTAATCAAATATGTAATCACTAGCTGTTGCCCGCAACTTCGTCTGCATATAATTCGTTTATCGCTATCCCGCAGGAGTTACGCAATTTTCCGGGATAAAAAGTAGCCTATGTGTTATTCCAGACTATAATCTATCTATGTTCCAAATTTCATGCAGATCTGTCCAGCCGTTCTGGCGTGAAAGAGTAACAAACATCCAAACATACTCACAAACTTTCACATTTATAATATTAGTAGGATTTAATTAATTTCTCGAAATAAAATTTGAACTCCCGGAGATAAAAATTTACACATGCATAAAATTATTAGCAAAATGTTAATTAAAGTGGCAGTAGTTAAGTTTGCCCCATTAACATCAGTGGAGTGCGAGCGGAGTTTTTCAGCACTTAAGTATATTTTTGATGTAAATAAAAAAAAAAAAATACAGACGAGTTGAGAACCTCCTCCTTTTTTTGAAGTCGGTTAAAAAAAAATAGACTTGACTTCAGAAGATTTGGAAAAAATACTGATTATTTTCTTTAATAAATCTATACTTTAACAAACTTTTGTATTTATTGACTAGGAATTAAAATTTAAGTCAAGTAAGAAATTAATTAAATGATTTACATATTTGATTAATTTTGGAGCCATGTCCACATTATTGCTAGCAATGACGCAAATTTGTCCGATCTCTGCTTATAACGTTTACACTACCCGTCGATAAAGAACGGACATCATATGAAAATGAAAATTTATTTTTGCAAATTGGCCGCCAAGGGCTCTTTTACGCGTCTTTTTGAAACTACCAGCGCATTCGGAAAGACCATCATTGCCAAGAAGAATGCGCCGCAAGAAACTTGGCAGAAAGTCATTTTTCAAAATTAAATACAGTAAGAATACTTAAATTGAATACATTTATAAAAGGGATGTACAAGGTCCCCGAGCCTTAAATTATATTAATCTATAAATAGTAGAGATGTATAAAGTCTCTACTAGTCAAAATAGAAAACATAAAAAAAATTATAATAAGTTCAGTGGAGGAGTAAAACGCCTCCACCGTCAAATAAATTAAATGGAGATGTCTCCAATGTCGAAGGAAAAATATATATATGTAAAACAAAGTTATGAAATATACATTTCATGTGTCAAGTAAGTAACCAATAAGCTTTTGGATTCCGATATATCACGTCTTTAGCCCTTACGGGGCCAGAGCCCGAGGTAACAAAACCCTAAGGCCACGTTTAGCGTGATTAAGGGCGTATAGGCATAAGAATAAATGAGAACATAGTAGAACGGAAACTCCCGTTCCGGCCGAACTCAAGGCCACGATATTAGAGTACATGTTAAGCGGGTGTTTCAGTAGGGCTGCCACGGCCGGCGTCGCCGCACGCGCGTTTGGCTGTTTGCGCGTTCCGTACCTACCTTCGTATTAGAATCAAATAACAATGGCGTCAAGTTATTGTGGTAAAACTAGAATAAAATAATGATTTCAAAGTAAATAAAAACTTATATTTTAGCGATATTATCTTTAGACGTAAGTAATATTTAACAGTAAGCAACCCTAGCAACACGCCTGAACGACAGAGGGGTGTAACGATGTGAAGGGGGAACTAGGTATATAAATGGCGGCGTTTTGGACGCGGTCAAAAGAGATTCCGTTCTATTCTGTTATTATTTATTCTTATGGTATAGGTGGAAAGGGAAATCAAAATTGTGAAGGGCTAGCTAGGCTAGCAACCCTTATCGCCTGTGGAACGAGCGAGGCGTTAACGTGTCGTCTCGTTTCAGCAATTCGGCGAGATCGTGAGCAAGGAGCTGAACCCGACCGTGCCCGAGCTGGTGGTCGTGTACAAGCTGCGCGCGCATGCAGAGCTCGCCGCGCAGCAGGGCAAGCACTACAACGACCGCACGCTCACCGTGAGTACACGCACGCGTGCACGAACACGTGCGCATGCACACACGCACACACGCACACGCACACAAGCTTTGCACAAAGTCTTGCCACACGCAAAATGTCAAATATATCTGATGGGTACTATCAAATGAATCAAGAAATTTTATTTCTTGATTTTTATGTTTTACTTTTTCGGTTTTACCGTTAGAAATTAAATTTATAAATGTCGGTGAAAATTAGAACACATAGAAAAATCCGAAAAGCAAAGCTATGGCCGGGAATCGAACCCGGATCCTCGTCATTCCGTGACTCGTGCTATACCCCTACACCACCCATAGCAGGCGGGTAGTCTTCGAATTTTTCTACCTGTTACTAGCTGTCACGTGACCTTGTTACTATGCGAATTTTTGTCGCTAAGCGTCATCTGTTTGAGTGATGTGTCTGTACGACATTAAATTAATTTAATTTCTAAACGGTAAAACCGTAAAAGTAAACATAAAAAATCAAGAAATAAAATTTCTCGATTCATTTGATAGTAGTAATTATGTCGCTCTCGCACGATATTGTCACTCTTTCTCTTCCTCATCAGTTGGTGTTGTTACAGATAACGTGGGTGGCGAATCCCAAGGCTTTTGCGGGCGCGCCGCGGGCCGCCTCGCCGCGCGCCGCGGACGCCGCCGAGCCGGCCAAGGATCCCGAGGTAACTAACTATACTGTGTATAGGGAGAAGAGCACCGTAATAGTAGATTGTACACCGAGGAGATAAAGCACTGTATTATGTCACGGGCGCGATATTGTATCCTGAGCGCAGCGAAGGACTAGATTTAACTCCCGAGCGTAGCGAGGGTGTTTTTAGTTAATTCCTGAGAGTAGCGAGGGAATTAATATTGAGTCCTGAGTGGAGCGAAGCATTTAAGCGCACCCAAGCCATAAACAGTTTTATCTCCGAGGAGTATAATCTACTTTTCTCACCTTTTGCGAGACAATAAAAACCAAGGTAACTAGAAAAATAATTTAATTAAAACAACAGTAAAACAGAATTAAAAGTAAAAATTTATGTTTGTGACATTAGTCCAGTTGTGTAATGTAATGATACAGCAATATTTTTATTTGGAATCTTAGCAGTTCTGTGCGTGTAATGTTGCAGCGTCGGCAAACACTGGCGGCTTTTGTTTTATTTGAAATTTGTTTCATTCGTTCGATAATCGAACGCCGCTTGCCGTGACGTGGCCATCTCGATTTTCGGAGCCGTGCGATTTTTACGAAATTGGACTTAGAGTATAGTAATAATAGCTGTGAAAAGTGAGAATCGTACTTATATTACTAACCTACGGGTTATAATGAAATGCAGTACAATATTGCTACCCGGCTAAAGCCAAGGGCTTTAGAGTTACTTTGAGTAAGGTTTACATGATATATAATTAGCCATTGTCGAGCAGGTGGTGTGAAAATAAATATACATCATGGGACAAATGACACCAATTTAGTTAATTCCATTTTTTAATCTTTGTTTCTGATTATATAATGATTATTATTATTTGCACAATAAATTCTCTTCTATAGTCTGTGATGTGGTTGTCTGTGCTTATTTAGTAGTTTTAGTTTTCTCTTTGAATGGCAAAGGGGTTGGTGCACAGGCAACCGCATCGAATATCGTAAAAATACACACAAATACACATATAACGTTTATATCACTTACGAGGTACAGAGCCTGAGGTAACAAGACCTAAAGGCCACGTTCAGCATGATTGGAGGCGACTAGATGGAACTTTGTTATTAGAGAGAGAGAGAAACATTTACTTACACACATTCGATACACGTAGATATATAGTAGGAACAAATACAATATACTTAGGAATAGTACCGATATGGTGTAAAATGGGCCCCACTCCGCATAATGTTGCGGCCGCAACGCTGTTTTTCAGTAGGACCCATATTAGTTGTGCTAATGTTATAATTTCCAACAGCAGACGGTACAGGAGGCGGCGGACGCGCTGCTCCGCTTCGACGAGGAGGACGAGGACGAAGAGGACCGCTCCTGGAGGCGTTGACGCCGCGCCGGCCTCTAGGCCGCAACACCAACGACGAACCACCAGCCGTCTGCAACGCTCGCGTTGGCCGTACACTATCGCGGATATTCAGTGCCCGGCTGTAGAGATTGCACTTCGGTATTTGGAAAGAGAGGCGTCGCGTAAGTTAGAGCGAGAGGACGCCGAAATTAGCCGAAGGCCGATGTGCAATGTTTATGGTGCTGTGCCGGGGTGGATCAACTGTTTCCTGTCGTTATTCTGTGTCGTTAGCGAGGGACGAAAGTTATAGTTTGAAGAAATGTCGCATTATACTGACATGCTTAGAGCAGTTGTAAAGTCTGTTCGATTCTAATTGTCTTTGTGGTTAACAAAATTCTGACATTTTGCGGAGGTCCATTTCGATGAATATAAAATGTTTACCTTGCTACTCCGCTAGTCACGTGCAAGATAACCGAGCCTGTGTGAGATATGTATGTTTTTCATGCAAATTCTAACCTCAAAACGCTTCATTTTTAAATAAAGCAACTTTAGATATAATATCAGCAAAATTATGTACAAAATGTTGTCACAGTTTACTTGATAACGTATTAATAAATTAATTAATTAAAAAAAAACATTTGTTACCACAACATAAACAGATAGAAGTTAAGTTGACAACAGATTCGAGACTAGAGAAAAAGATAGACTAGGCGGACTGTGTTCCGGCAACGGGCACCAGTCTCAGCATTTGCTGGGCTTCATGAATCCATCGCTGGTTTTCAGTCTGGTTCTGGTTAAAAATTAAACATAGAAAAACGTAAAATAATAACCCTCCTTCTTTACATGAGTTTGTACATTGAGGTTGGAATTTTGTTTGAGAGTTAAGCAGACCTTAGATGAGGCTTTAAACTGCAAAAGCATGTTTAGCAAATTTTTAACCTAAAACAATTAGACAGGACAGTATCATAGTAACGAAATAACAAGAAAAAGTTGATCCACCAATTAACCTATAGACATACCTATCTGTTGATGTAACACTCGTTAACCGTGTGTAACTATTTTAAGCGTGACTGTAACTTTAAATTTTAGGCTGTGGTTAGAGCGTTCAGTTGTAGAACATCGTACGTCTCACTCGCGCATCAACAAGAATCTAGCTACGTGTACACGAGGGCGCTAGTGTCCCGCGACACTAGAGATGCGCAAAACATGTCACTGAAGTGGAAAGATTGATTCTTGTCTTTCGCTTCTTAAATATATATCACTCTTTTCGTTCAATTCGTTCAGTTCGCTCAGTGGATCTATTGACTCAAAGTGCTCTTTCTGTATTTAGTAGGCATACAAAATGGGATTCTAATGGCAGAGATATGTTTATACACTATAAAGTTTTGCTGAAAATGGTCAGATAATCATCATACTTAAACAATGTTTATTTTATGTTTTAAAAGTGTCGTTCAAAGAGAAAGACATGAAACGGTACGCGGTAAATGAATCGTCCACTCACACCAGCTCAAATGAACGAAAATGACGACTCACACATTCATATCCGCTCCTGTCTATACTGTAAGCTAGTGTAAGAGCAACAGGTTTATACGATAGATTTTAGGTGCGAAAAGCGCAACCATGCATGCAACGGCTGACCACATCAGTACGAAATCCGAACGAAAGATATAAGGATATAGTGAGTTGCTTTATCCTTCAGTGAACAACTGAGCGACTGAACGAAACGAAAAGACAAAGTTCATTTGAATCATTCACTCGCGATTGACACATCTCTACGCGACACGTTGCCAGCGGCAGTGGACTTCGCTCGACATGTCCGGCGACAACTCGCGTGCCCCATACAGAAAGGCAATTTATTACTTTTTGCAAGACGCACAGATAAAAAAAAATAGATCATCAGCGTTGAGTGTCTTCAGATGTCTTCTCAGCATTACGCTGAGGTGTTAGACATCTCTAATGATTTTCAGCCAGTCAGAACATTGCATAAGTCGCGCGATGTCTATAGATATGTCGAGCGAAATCGGCCGGTTTCGCTTGACGTGTCGCTTGTATCTTTTAGCTTCAAGCATCACGTTCCAACTCTTTTGCAACACTTAACAATAGCATAGAACACTACATCACATAGGAGAGCTACATGAATACATAAATCACGTCTTTATCCCCTACGGGGTAGGCTGAGCCTAGGGTAACAAGACTTAACGCCATGTTTAGCGTGATTATGGGCGCATAGGAAAGGGGAAGCCTGTAACGTGATTCCTAAGAACGCACGTTCGCTCGATGGGCTTTTGCCATCTGCGCGGGAGAAGCAACTGGTGCATTCTATGTTTTTTTCTTTGCATCCACATCATGAAAGTACGTTTCCAGAATTGCAGTTTATACAATAGTTGTTACTAATATATAGCATATTGATATACCTCCGTATATGAAACGAATACACACCAAACAAGCAATAATAATGAAAATATGCGCTTTTTAATATACATAGTAGTTTTTAATAATACAAGTACGTGATACATATAGAAACAAATATCTTATGACTCTTGAAACTATGATTTAGTTTTCCCACATTGTGAGTAGTAGAGTTGGGCGTAATCAATTACTTTTGCAATTAATTACACGATTACATTACAGTAATTACATTACTGTAATACTGTGATTACATTTTGTAATCCATTCCTTTGGAATCAGTATTGTAAACCGCTACTGTAATCTTGTATCCTCGGTAATCAAGTACTCAGTAATCTGAATTACTTAACTCCAGTTCCACACTGGATTACTTCATTGGCAAACCTTGTTTTATAATTTTGTTAATGTCACTCAAATTAAATTGTTTTTGGTTTACATCATTACATGTAATTACAAAGCATTTCACTTTGACATTAAATTTTGGTGTTGAATCCGTTGATAAGTAATCAAGTCAACAATTCCAGTAATTTGGAATCGACATTGATTCCCAATTACAAGTAATTATAATATTTGTATAGATGATTACTGATTACATTACAAGTAATCTGACACCCAGTAGTGGATTACAAAGTAAAATCAAGTAGTCGTGTAATCAGGAATCGATTACGTAATGCCCATCTCTGGTGAGAAGTCGTGTCCCAGTAAAAAAAAATTGCCTTATACCTATGAGCGTTTTAAAATAAAAACGTGTGCCGTTTATCAAAAAAAAAAGTCTTCCATACAATTATTTTTGTCAGTTCTGTGACCATACAAATCGAATGAAAAAAATTGCACAACTGACAAAGATTTGTGGATACTTTTTTTCTTAACAATATTTCTTCGACATGGAAAAAGTACTGATTTTTGAAAGGTCACATAGATGTCGAAAAATGCTTCCGAAGTAATGCAGTCGAGTACGTTAAAGTCGCACCCAGAGTGTACGATAAAAAGTGAGTTATCATTTGCCGTTTGAATGGGTTCTGTGCGTGCGGTGTTTAGTATCCTAAATAAAGTACAAATTTATTAAACGAAACGTTAAATAATGAACTAACGCAATAATATATTTGGTGTTAGCTTATTTGAAATGCCTTATTTACATTTAGTATGTAGGTTTAACTCGATGTGTTGGTAAATGCAGTGATAGCGTGTTTCTAAATATGCCGCTCGAGCGTTTTTTTTTCAAAAAAGTAAAAGACATTTTTTTTCAGAATTTTACTATTTTTCATTTTTTTTTACTCGGATTTATTTACTCTATCCCAGTGTTTTTCAAACTTTTTCACAATACGACCCCCTAGTATAAAAAAAATATCTCGCAACCCCCCCCCCCCTTCTTTTTTTCATGTAGGTATTTTATTTATGTTACAAATATTCAATGAATACGACACATTTATGTATTTGCATAGTAAGTAACTTTTTTTGAATTTAATGAGGTAGTTACCGCGACCTCTCGCGACCCCCTTGTCGAGGCTTTGTGACCCCCTAGGGGGTCGCGACCCACAGTTTGAAAAACACTGCTCTATCCATTCTCGTACAAGAAACAATGGGTCCCAGAATTTACGCATTGGAATGGAAGTTTTGGGACACATTTTTTTTATGGATCGTCAGAGTAAAGGGGGCGTCCATTAATTACGTGAGGCATTTTTAAGGATTTTTTGACCCCCCCTCCCCTCTTGGTGAGATGTCGTAAGATTTTTCTCGACCCCCTCCCCCCTTCCCCGATCTCACGTGAGATTTTTCAAAACTTGTACTTTGGGTATAAAAGTATTGGATTTATTAAAAAACATAACACAATTTGTTTAATTACTTTTTTAAGACTAGCAAGGACTAGTATTTGCAAATATTGCTGTAATTTTAATTATTAATTCAACTTTAACTTAATTTTCACGCAGTTTTACACCATTTTCTGCTAAAAAAAAATTACGTGATATTTGCCAAGACCCCCCTCTCCCCCGAGTGAGATTTAGTAAGATTCGGCTCGACCCCCTCACCCCTCTGAATACCTCACGTAATTAATGGACGCCCCCAAAGGATACTGCGTAAGAAGAAGCCAAATTAGTTAATTCTGGAAATAGTGTTGATATGGACTTTTTTTTTTAAAAAACGCTCACTCGCGTTTCAAATTTTATTACTCACTTAAAAATCCAATTACAGTCTCAGCTTTGTCCCGCTGTCTCACTCATTCTAGGGTTAGATACTTGAATCGGCCGATAGTACCGGGAACTAGAGCGTTCTGTACCAATATTTTTAAATGTGTTTACGTGACCCGTTTTACAAAACAGCATTACATTTTCTAATTTATATAGTTTATGTTTCTTTTGAGTGCCGTAATTATTTTTAAAAAATTACATTGATTTTAATTTTTTTTTGCGCATGGTGAAGTGTTCAGCGTGAGTAACAGACGGACGGACGCCGCGTAGGATAATGTAACGATTGTATGGGAGTTGTATAAATGTATATATGTCGCGTTAGGCCATTAGTCATTTTGCTGTTTTTTTTCTTTAGAATATTTAAACCCAGTTTTTTAACTAGTATAAAAGAATCGATAGGTTAGTTTTTAATAATTGAAAAATTAAAAAAATATTCGAGGCTCGATTGTAAACCCGTTTTTAGTGAAACTAAACTAAACGTAAAATAAATTAGCATTTTTATTTATACACTTTTGACTAAGCTACGCCAAAATCTAGAATATCAGGAGTGCTGTGGAATTTGATGGTTTTTAGTAAATATAATATAAGCCAGTATCAATATGCTTCGTTGAATTTTTATGTTTTACTTTTTCCAAATTATTTCTCGAAGTCGAATGGTGATTATAAATTTTATTTTTATTTTTCGATTTTGAGATCTAGTGATTATTCGACTGTAGTTTATTGATACTGGATATAGCGTTAAAAGGTTTGGTTTGTCTTATTTACTTATATGCAGCGTGTTACAAAACCAAAATAAATAAATAAATATTTTAGGACAAATTACAACAATTGACCCGGCCCCGAACTAAGTAAAGCTTGTACTATGGGTACAAGGCAACGGATAAATACATACAACATCCATTACTCGGGCACAAACATTCGTACAACTAACTTGCAAGTATGTTTGTCCGGGTGGAATCTTGCGACTCAATTTTGAAGCAGATATCTTCAACTGATCGACCTGATATTTTGCATACTCGACAAGTCGGATGACAATACAATAATCTGGTAGTGGAGTTCTGGTGACCCAGCCAGGACCGTCCCCGCGGGAGGGAACTCTTCAACGGTTGGTCCGATAGGCTTGAAATTTGGTACACATATGCAGGACGGATGGCAATGCAAGTACAGTCAGCAAAAAATACTTTATTTTGGTTTTTTGGTATTTTTGTAACATGTTGTAGAGTTATATCTAATCTTAAATTGACAGTGTTTAGAACCATTGTTTAGATAATTATCGTAATGCAGTTAATTTGTAAGGTTAGCCTGTTTCTAGGTATGTTTATATAGTACCATTTTTTATAATTAAAACTGTTAATTTGTCTTAATGTATTTAGATTGTATCAGTGAAAACGTTGTCATTTGAGGTGCTTGCAGACATGTAAGCTTATTGTGTAACTCGCTCGCAGTCGCCATCGTGTTCATTTTGACAGTTCACGTATGGGCTGACAGTTGGCATCGGAATCGGCTAGCTGTCACATTCATACAAGAAGTGTCAAAATGAACACGATGGCGATTGCGAGCGAGTTAGACGATAAGTATAATGTTTTTAACAATTACTGTGACAGTAATGTACGATTGGCATAAAGTTGCAAATATTATGTACCTATGCATTATCGCCGTATTGTAGTTGCAAAAATATGTGAACCTTATGCTCACACTAAAAGGTGTGTGATGTTTACGCGACTTTGTACATATTTCTGCGACTTTGATGCGTGTACATATAATTATTGAAATTTTGGGCATAGCCATTAGCTGCAAGTCTGGGAGTTTAAAAAATACTAAATTGTATAAAGTTTTGTTTTTAACTATAGGTTTTTTGCTTGTTTTAGTTTTAAGTTAGTTTTAGTGGTGTATCTGACGTGATGTATGTTGTAAAAAGAATTGAAAAATAAGTTTGCCGAAAAAAAATATGACGGCGTGAAAATATATTTTTGAAGTCAGTGCATATATAATATGGCGGTGTTGTAACCCAAGAAAAAAGTGACTTGAGGTATATGTTTTGTTTTTGTACAAAAATTTAAATTTGGAAAAGAATGTGACCGCCACCAATATATTTTTCATGTGTTTCGGGCAGACGTCAACTAGCCCCTTTTTTTCAGCGTTTTTTACAGGTTTGAAATGGATGGAGCAGCAAAATAAATAGTTAGACGGACTTCTGTGAAAGGCAAGTCACGTCTATCCCTTACGGGGTAGACATAGCCCAAGGTGACAAGACCTACAGGCCACGTTTAGCAAGATTATACACATACATACATACACTAATCACGTCTTTATCCCTTACGAGTAGACAGAGCCTAAGGTATCAGGTACCTACAGGCCACATTTAGCAAGATTGTGGGCGTTTAGGTGGAAAATAGGATCAAAATAGTGATGGGTTGCAAGCCTCATCGCCCATAACATTCCTATGATTTTCGCCTATTCCCTCGATGGCCTTTTACCATCTGCGCGGGTAGAGAAGCAATTGGTACATTCTATGTTTTTTCTTTGCTCCCAGACCAGCATGGAAGGAAGCAAGATTGTGGGCGTATAAATGGAAAATGGAATCAAAATAGTGATGGGTTGCCAGCCGCATCGCCTGTAACATGATTCCCTCGATGAGCTTTTACCTGCGCGGGAAGAGGAGCAACTGGTACATTCTATGTTTTTTGCTCCCACACCAATATTGAAGAAGGCTATGGAGGCTGATTTAAACTGCGCCTAGGGCCCGATTTTTGAAAGCACACCGCTCGAAATTGGTATAAATCCATTCTTAGATTTTCGCCCATTCCCTCTATGGCCTTTTACCATCAACGTACATTCTACGTTTTTTCCTTTGCCCCCAGACCAGCATGGAAGTACAAACTTTATTTACAGTTTGACAACAAAAATAATGCTCCACGATGTACCTGCGCAGTAGCCCAATTTTAGTAGCGCGGGAAACTGGCGCTGTTATTGGTCGATCGATTTCGTACCAACAATGGCAAAATCGTGTAAGCGGGACAGAGCTAAGAATGCAAAGCAAGCAATACTCTGCCAGTTGCGCTTGCGAATAAAGTTCAATATAGATTATTTACACGTTCGGCTACCATCGGAAACTGGTCTGCGCTTCTCTGCGCAAACGAATACTGCCGATGCGCATTATATTTGTTGTCAAACTGTACAACAACTAGAAAACTGATTCTAGGTCGTGGGCATTTTCTACAAATAAATCCGCTCTTCCTTTTCCTCAAATTATAGGGTTCAAGGCAAACCACCCAGGAATAGGAGCGCTCCGTCGTTTTTTCTCAAATCTCAGTACTACTACGGTGGTATGGTTCAATCCCACTGTTCGGTGCAATGCAACCGAACACCGCATCGCGTCGCCTTACCAAAAGGCGGACCGCGCGGCCAGTGCACTTTGAACTAGCATAACAGCCGGGTGCATTCGCGTTAACATTGTATCATTAGAATAAGTTTCCTAATAAACTATCATCTACCAATTCACCCTTATCTATCTTTCAACAACATCCAAACAAGAACTCCGTAACCCCTACATAATGGTCCTTCGAGCAATTTAGTGTGTGTAGTGCAAAGTGTGTGTTAACGAATCGGTTCGGTTGGCTTCCCACAAGCGGGTCTCACCAACTGAATTGAGAAGGCGTAATATCACGCGCTGACCATCGCGACACTAAAGAGAAACAGCTAAATCAAGGAGTGCGGAGTTCACCTTAAACAACACCAGCAAGAAGTCAATTCTTATTTCAAGATGGAGGAATTATACGACGTCCAAAATATTATATACGATGGCATGAAGAACATAGAACGAAACATGAAGAAAGACGGATCGAGTAGGAAAAATATCGATTACTTCAAGCGGAACCTCCAAAACGTAGACAAGTATTGGGAGGACTATCAACTTAACCATGAACGTCTGTGCACTTTGAACTAGCATAACAGCCGGGTGCATTCGCGTTAACATTGTATCATTAGAATAAGTTTCCTAATAAACTATCATCTACCAATTCACCCTTATCTATCTTTCAACAACATCCAAACAAGAACTCCGTAACCCCTACACCCACCCTAACCCCAGGGGTAGCGCCAGGAGTACGGTGGGTCTGAATGGAAATTATGCAACTTGAAGGCCAGTTCTGCTCAGAATCACGAGCACTGTGCCCTTGTCTGGAATACCACGTGGCTACTTGTTATCCCATAAAACATTGTGGAGAGCCATTGGGGTCGCCGCTTGCTTCGTTTCTAATCGTATGACTAGTGCCGCCATCTATTGACGAGTAGCAGTGAGGTGAAAGCAAAAGGATCCGCGCGTAACGCATTCGCTGCCCCCTGCCAAACCCGAAGCTACTTCTGTGGCCATTGCCGCACATGTGCGTTCAATTGCCTGTAAAATTATGACAGCGGCACTGAGGGAGTCACGAAAACGCATTTATGCGTCGGCGGCAGTGAATAAAAACAAAACTACAAACACTTGCTAAAGTAGAATGACTAGTCAAAAAAGAAACAACAATTCGTTTAAAATATTTATTTTCTATATCACATAGTAAAATCAAAGGGCTATAATTAATAAATAAACAATTGACTTAAGTACTTATTTACTCTATTATGTACAATTAACTACATAACGTATAACATTTATGATTAAAAAATTGGCTAGTATTATTAAACTAAAGTGGAAGTTATATCATTAAATTAAATTGGTTGTTTGTTGACATGAGACAAAAAATAGTTCCCGGGGCACCATTTTTGAAAGCACATCACTCAAAGTGGTATAAATCTGTTTATATCTTCAAAACAACGGCTCTAATAATTTTTTTGTCTAGTTCACAAGATTAATGAGAGCCATAAGTATCTTCTAAGCTGCTCGTATTTAAAATTCAGCACAATTTTTCACCACTTTCGAGTGGTATTTTCACACGTGCTTTCAAAAATCGGGCTCCTGATGTAGCAATTCTTTTATCCTGATTATTACTACAATTTATGATTTACTATAATTTAAAAAACCAGCGACATCTGTCGACCCGTTCGCAAATGATGTTCATTAACAAATCTATTAAAAATCAATTAATTCAAGTTAAGACCAAATTTTACGAACAAAAATTGCAAACCGATGACTTACGGTTCCGAAGGCGGTAGGTTTGAGTGTGAAAAGCCTTCGATTATCCAATTACAATTGAATTAACGGTATATTTAGTTTAGCTTACGTACGGGGTAGACAGAGTCTAGTAACAATACTTAAAGGCCACGTTTAGCCTGCTTGTGGGCGTATAGGTGGAATGTGGAATCAAAACAGTGATGGATTGCGAACATCGCCTATAACAAGATTCCTAAGATCTATTCCCTCAATGGGCTTTTACCATTTGAGCTGGAAGACCAGTGCGTAAAAGACGTCGACGTTGCGTTTACGCAACAAAATGTATGAAGAAACGGTGAGAAAACGTGACGCATGCGACACGTAACTGCGTATACGCGGCGGTGTGGTCGCGCCTTTAGTCGTTTTCACGCCTTATTTGAGAAAATAGGCTAATAAAACTGTCATACAGATAAAATTAAACATAATTAATTAAGTATATGCGACAGCGGTTTGACTTCAGGATTTTTAGCTTACTCGTAATTTTTAAGGCTTTCTAAGTACAAAGGTCAAAAAAAAATATGTAGTCGAACAATTTGCACGCCACCTTAGGGTGGTATTTCATCGGTCTAATGTGCGTTTGACCAATGAATTCGGGCGACTTCATCAAAATTTACTAGAAACACCGACGTTTGATCATTAATTACGATTGACATTCAAATCAAAATGACTTCGCAAATAGTATTGGCACCGACCGCGACAGCGCCACGTGACAGGCGGCCATTATGGACAATATTGTCACCGCTGTCTAACAAGAAGTAAGTAAATATTGTGAAAAATATTAATGAAATCTTGTGCTATTTTACGATATTACAATTCACCGTAACTTTTCAATTTAATACTTGTATCAAATGTTAACGTACTTTAAGTAAAATTTTAGAGGTTAGGTAACTTACTTTTTTTTTCTTACGGCAAATATCCACTTATTTCTTTGATCTCGTTTCCACCATGGTCTTGGAAATTGGTAAAATTTACAGTCGCTATTCTTCTTGGTGTTATTACAATTCACAACAACACATCTTACCAGGACCATATTTTTATCTCAAAAACGATTAGAAAATGTTTACTGAAATATGACAGCTCAAGTCAGCGACAAAAATGACAATTTTAGCCGTAGCGAGCGCTGTGATCGTTTAAGCTACCCCCTCCACCCGCTTTGCACTCTGCCAATAAAAACTTGGGCTAATATTTTGTATATGGAATAGGCCTTAAAGAAATCGAACAGATGTAATACCACCCTTATCGCTGTTACATTTATTATTTTTGACATTTAGAGGTGTATAGGTCCACAATACGGGTAAAGAGCCACCATACCCCTGGCGCTACCCCTGGGGGTAGGGTGCGGCTGAACCATACCACCGTAGTGCTGTAAGCTACGGGTATTAGGTAAGTAGGATTGGTAGATAGAGCAAAACACTCAGGAATAGGAGCCCCGCTCGATTTTTTTTTCAATTTCTCAAATCAGGTTCATTCCCACCCTACCCCCACGGGTAGTGCCAGGGGTATGGTGGGTTTGAAGGGCACAATAACACAGGCGACCTAGCATACACGTGGACCCTAGATTCCTTACACACGGTCTGTTTTTTTTAAGTACACAAATCCAAATGCAAAAACTGAAATAAATATAGAAATAAAATAATTTCTAACAGTTGCCTATTTTTACTAAAATAACATAGCACCTAGAGTTTTATGATATCACTTTTTAAGGCAAGCTTTTTAGTAATTTAGGATTAATAAGTACACATCTCGGGCTGTAAGTTCTAGGGTTGAATAATTGAGCCGTAAGCCTTCCTTAAGTTATCTTAATTTTTTCCAAGTTTTTATTTAACTTGCAATGTATGTAAGTATGCTTTTTGCATGCTTGAGTAAGTCGGATGACAAGCTTTTTACTTGCAATTCACTACGTTCTTAAAGACTATTCTTTCATCTCGGATACTAAAATGACATCACCTGTGTTGCCTGTTTTTTGTTCAAAAATAGTGATGTGCCGTCACTATCGAACGTTACCGATAAATTAAATTAAGTACAGATTTTAGTAAGCTATCCTATTAAATGTGTAAATTAAATACTAATTTTAAACTTATAACAATAATTATAACTTAAATTGGGTATGTTTATTTATTTTTTATTTTTTTAGTCAATGTAATGAATTTTTCATTTGCTACAATATTTAGGCACATCAAAGCCCTTGGCTGCGAAGACGGAGCAGGGATTCTGTAAAGACTAGGCTGGGCAGCTACGGGCAACGTTGAAAAGTACATGCTATATTATAACATTAACACTTTGGTGCGGTCACCGCCCTTCATCGGCATGTTGTTCGGGTACATCTTGCGTGTCTTCAGAGAGAAGATTAAGTTGTCACAACGGTCCGTAACTGGTTCCTTTCGCTACGGCTGTGGAAGTTCCCGGCGCGCTCCTACGGGATCTTTCTTTTTCACACGACTATTTTAGGTTGCCATTATTCTTGTTCCTATTCTTGAATGTATTTTTATATTGTACTAGCTGTTGCCCGCGACTTCGTCCGCGCAGAATTATTATGATACTCACAAATACTGTGGCTTTCTATTGGCAAAAGAATTTTCAAAATCATAAGCGTCACTCGGAATCGAATATATAATTCCCGTTTTTTCCTTATCCCGTGGGAATTTCCAAAAATCCTTCCTTAGTGGATGCCTACATTGTATAAAGTATCTATGTGCAAAATTTCAAGTCTCTAAGTCCAGTGGTTTGGGCTGTGCTATCCCGCGGGAACTATGCAATTTTCCAATTTTTTTCAATTATGGGACTCAAACTATCTGTATACCAAATTTCAACTAAATCGGCCCAGCGGTTTAAGCGTGAAAAGGTAACAGACAGACAGAGTTACTTTCGCATTTATAATATTAGTAAGGAAGTAAGGATTCATAATAAAAACTCCCTATCTGTAGTAATTAAATCTGCTTGATTAAGATCATATTTTTTTTAAATATAACATGGCCAAACCACTTGTGTATCCAGGCCACAATGGTTTCGAGTACACTTAACAATAAAAGCTTGTATCATTATTAGACATTTCGACATTAGCGCTTGTCAATTTAGTATCTGGCATAAAAGAATAGACTTTAGCTGTCATAAATGCAATCACAAATTGACATATACACAATGAAATTGACATCATATATAGCATAAATGCATTGACATTAACAATTAAGAATATGCCATAGGAAAGGCAATTTTAAGATGCATTTCGGTACAATCTGGCACTTGCCATAATGCGAAACACTTGCCGTTTGCAGCACATTTCGCAAAAAAATTACCTCGCTAACAAATGTATAATTAACTATAGAGTATGCTAAACTTAGTTTTTAAGACGTATCTGAGTGGAGTAGTACACGAGTATCCGAGAGCATAGAGTGCTCATAAAACTGATGATTGCTATTAACAATGTCATCTGTAATCTGTAATTAACAAGCAAATCCCAGTCTTACTTAAGTTTATAGATATATGATTAAGCATGGAGTCGTATATAAAATATGGCGAAGGCTTTCTCGTAAGGCAAGTTAGGGTGGTATCGAAATTACTTAAAAATAATTTGGTCTGTAAAAGCCAGTAAATGTATGGTCGAAATAAGGCAGGGCTGACAAGCGCCATACAAAAGCGCAACCACGCGAACTTAAGTACAAAGGTTCCCGATAGATGTCGCTACTAGCATCAATCAACTACGAGGCGATGGTTTACGTAACTCTAGTTTTTAGACTTCGCGTAGCTGTCGCAATGTTGCGTCCTATCGAGAACGTAGAAACATTGTAGAGTTATCGCTTCGCTTTTAGCGCGTCGTGCAATAACAGCGCCATCTCTGTTCGAGTTTTGACAATGTTTCTGTGGCCGCGATTTTGTATGCCGATTGTCAGTCCTGTCTTATTTCGTCCATGATAAGGAGAAAACAAAATGGATAAGACAACTTTTGGATTCGTCATTAAATATTCAGTTTGTTCCTTCATAAAATTATACTAATAATTCGAGAATAATATCTTAGCATCTTTTTCAACCATCGTAAATGATTATTTTGTACACATTTTTTCATTTTTTTTTTTTAATTTTCAATTGCTAAAAATATATAAAAAGAATACTGTTCCGTTCCTGTAGAGACACTTTTTACGTTTTTTTCATTCCGTTTTGCTTTTTCTAGCCATCATTTTGTTGTAGCTCTGAAACAAATATACGACTAAGATAACAATTTATTCCTTTATTTCCCGTTCCACTGCTGAGTGGCGCTACTGTCCAAAGATTTCTATTTCAAAATCAAGTTTAACATAGTCGACAGAGCTCCGATTTCGCGAAGCTCCTGCTTTTGGGTATTTTTGGCCCTTCGGGCCTGCTGAAGATCTAACATAATCCAAACCTACCTCCCATTTATGATATTTATTTTGGTCTGTTGTGCGTGGTGCCGTGGGCAATACTCTCATTTATTTCACTTTATCTGTCAATGACGTCAAAAAAATGTTTTGACGTCATTGACAGAATCATTATTTATTGCTTTGCATCGGTGTAACAAGTAACGCCATCTATTGTTAAATTACAGTATTTGCTGTGAAGTGAAAAGGTCTTTTGGGAGCGAGCAATCTAGTTCGCGATAAATCCTGTAGATGGCGCTTTTGCCCAATATGAAAACTTTAAAAAACTATTCTGACAGGTATGTGAAATTTTAAGGATTGTTGTGACACCGAAAAAGTTATCGCTTATTAACTTTAAACTCACCTCTTCTGCCATTTCATAGAGCATAGCGGCCGTCTCCCGTCCGGTCTGTTCCACCAAGGACTTAAATATGCCCCCAGTGTCTTGGTCACTCAATTCCGATCTGAAAAGAACAGAAGCTTTGGTAAAATATTTGTTTAATGCAAGCTTTTATGCTGGCTACAGTTTCAATGGGGACTATCGTTTCTTTGCTCACCAGTTGGCGCCACTGTTGACTAAGGTCCAGAGGTATAGCTATCAAAGGCGATTTTATAAGATCGGCACCGAAACGAAGTTATAAATCTTGAATCTCATTAAATTTAATAATTATAAATAACTATCATCATATCGAGTAGCTATGCCGCAATGTTGTGCAGTTCCATTTTGTCCGCTGTCCGAAAAAATCCGCTTTCAAACCGTTCACATTCATCGCCAAATAATCCATATTTGCGATAATTTCACAAAGGAGATCACTTTTCAACAGGTAAATGAAAGAAATTGTAGTTTATGTCACGAAGCCTGCTAAAACCAGTCAAGAGTGAATGTTATTGGACCTCACGCGACACTAGCGCCTCTAGCGGCAAATTCACACGCGATAGCCCCCATTGAGAAGCAGTATTCGGTAGCGCCATCTCTTGCTAAGTACAGGGGACGTCGGCCACTAGTACGGTCAAAGACTTTTAGGTGCTTACGACCTTACATACCATATCTAGCCGCTTTGACGCCCTACTCCCCAAGGCCTATAGAATTACACAAAAATTTGATAACATAAATAAATTTAAATTTAAAAATATTTTAATTTTGTCTTTATTTTCTGATAGTAACCTAAAATCATCTAACTGGGCTAAGGGGGGAGAGCAGATTATTTTTAAGGTACCGTGCAGTTTTCAACTTAAAGCGCCATCTCTTACCAACTAGATGAACTACATTAGTAACAGCTACTCCAAAACAGATGGCGTTGTTCTCAACCTTGACCCCATGCAGTAAATATTAGCGATGCTCTCACCGGTTGGAGTAAGTCCTGGTCCTGTCTCGGGCCACGACGAGGGTCTCGTTCTGTTCGTCGTTTCGCTCCGCGCCCGCCTCGTAGGCGAAGTTCTCGGGTATCGCCAGCGGCGCCTGTAACCGTCAAAATACGCTATTAAACTGGCACTATGAGTTAAAACGAATACTTTTCTCCGCGCTGCAAACACAGAACAAAGAGACAATAGAAGTGCGAAAAGACACATTCGCTAGGAAAACCGGCGTCGCCAAGCTCTCGCATCGACAGTTTACTCCTACCTTGACATCTTGGCAATTATTGGTCGTAGCTTTTCTATATTATAAAATGAATCCCTATTTATCCCGACTGGACCGATTTCTCTATTTTTTTTTGTTGTGCTCGTCATTGTCAGGAGAAGGCTCTTATGTAACAGCTAATCTATTATAAAAATGTAACAAATTATGAATCGGTATTATAATTTGAACTTTCCACTCGCAAAATATTGGTGACATCTTTCATTTTGGCATGACGTATGAGCCATATTTGTATTTTGTTTGGAATTCGAATCTATTATAATATACGTAAGATTTACTTTCCACAAATGTTCAGATAGTTATGATCAGCCTGACTGCGTCGATACCTTTGACGATGTCGATACTTTGTGCTTCCTGATATTGTCACTTTATTGAACGTCCCGAATTTATTGAAAAGTCGTTTCTCTTATATTTATGACGAATTTATTGAAATTTAATGCTGCTCGGAAATATTTGAGGACCTCGCCCGCTACGATATATCTGATGGCGACTGTAAGTAGTCGTATTTCTACTTGTATCTGTAGTATTTGTACCTATACAAATGTATCTGTATTTGTGCCAGTACTTGTATTTGTACCAGTACTTGTATATATATTTGTACTTCTACTTGTATCTGTACTTGTATTAGACAGTACGTCTCGTGTACCTGGCTCTTGGAGAGCAGCGACCGCCGCTGCGGCGCGTCCTGGCGCGGCGCGGGCTGCGCCAACAGCTCGAACGGGTGCCCGGACTCCACCACGCGACCCCTGACAAACAAACCAACAAGCAGAATTAAAAATGTGGCCAAAGATCTTCAAAGCTCGGAACCGGTATTAATATAACTGTTAATATCGTTATAACACCGTTAGTTTATTCCGTTCCATAATATAACGGTTAATCAATGGAACGAACAAAATAACATCGAAATGGTCTTCCATACCGTTAAGTACAGAGAACGATAACGTTCGCGTTAACCGAAAAATAACGGTTAAAAATTCAAATCATTTTGATTTTCAAATAACAGAAAGAGCTTAGCGAACCTAAAAAACGTACCTACAGAAAGTTTGGAACTAATGTACATGGCTTTAAACACAATTAAAACCTAGACTGTCTTGTGTCCCAGGACTTTGAAATTGTTGAGAATTCCCAAGATAGATAGATAGATAGATTTTTTATCACCTTTTTAAAAATACAATATATTTAAAATTCTAAACAACACTGAAAATTAGAACACAGAAAAATCCGAAAAGTAAAGCTATGGCCGGGAATCGAACCCGGATCCTCGTCATGCCGTGACGCGTGCTATACCTACACCACCCATAGCAGGTGGGTAAGCCTTCGAATTTTTCTATCTGTTACTAGCTGTCACGTGACCTTGATACTATGCGATTTTTTGTCGCTAAGTGTCATCTGTTTGAATGATGTGTCTGTACGACACAATTACAAAATACAAATACATTGAAATGTCAAATATGAATAATTGACAAGAGGATCGTCAATTGTAATAAATAATAATTGAAATTAAATTAAAACAAAATAACAACAAAATAAAATGACAATGTAGATGATTCACAGAAAGATCGTCATGAGCAGCTTACAACACAGAAAAGAGAAAATAATAATGATGGAAATAAAACCGCACCCTACTGACAAGGTGATAATGATGACTGACCTGTCCATGACTATGACCCGGTCGTAGTCCATGACGGTGTTGAGCCGGTGCGCGATGGTCAGCACGGTGGAGGACGCGAACTTGGTGCGGATGGTGTTCTGGATGTGCTTGTCCGTCCTGCAGAACAAACACGTCATCTTATCTTAACTTAGGGGCCGTCCATTAACCACGAGAGGCTCCGAAAGGGGGGGAGGGGTTCGGCAAAAATAACGAAATATCACAAGGGGGGCGGGGTGTAGTAAGATATCACGTGTATTTATTTAAATAAATAAATAAATATCTTGGGACAAATTACACCAATTGACCCAGCCCCAAACTAAGCAAAGCTTGTACTATGGGTACCAGGCAACGGATAAACATACTTATATAATGTAGATAAATACATACTTAAATACATACAACATCCATGACTCGGGCACAAACATTCGTATTCATCATACAACTGTCCGCCCCTACCGGGATTCGAATCCAGGACCTCTAGCTTCATAGTCAGGGTCACTAACCACTAGGCTATCCGGTCGTCATTTATTCGTCAAACGCGCGGTTTTTAAACCGAAAAGCGGCGTGTAGTGTGACCTTGACTCGCCGTTGCCAGGCAACGAGCTAAGTCGAAGAACGAAGTCGCCTATAACATGATTACTAAGATCTTCGCCATTCCCTCAATGGCCTTTTACCATCAGCGCGGGAAGAGAAGCAATTAGTACATTCTATGTTTTCTCTTTGCTTCCAGACCAGTATGGGGGCGTTCAAGTATTACGTAACGCAATTTGGGGGGGAGGGGGGATATCGTAAAACGTTACGATGCGTTACAGAGACGGGGGGGGAGGGGGTCTTTCTTACAACACGTTACGTAACGTTTTCTTTTTTTTAATAAAAAAAATATGGAATTAAAACTGGCAAGTTAACAAACTACGCATGTATTGCATATTAAACATCTCTTGTGTTATTTAATATTATTACCGCCAAGGCGATTAAAACAATAACAAGGAATAATAGCGACTTTCTTGTACTTAGCGCAACATAAATTTTGACACTTTTGGGTAAAAATGGTCACTTGAGTGTTACGTAACGTTTTGAGGGGGGGGGGGGGGCGGGGGGGGGGGGGGTACAGAAAAAAGTTACGGCGCGTTACAAGGGAGGGGAGGGAGGGTCAAAAATCTTTAATAATTGCGTTACGTAATACTTGAACGCTCCCTATGGAACAAATACTAAAAACAGTATATTTTTGTGTCAGTCTGTCTATATAAGCATCCAATATAAGACGATCTCACACTACATACATTTTTTAACGATATTTTGGGTAACTGTAATGATAGATGTATGTGATTATTAAATAAATAATAGTACATTATGATACAAGTGTGCTATGTTGGTAATTACACACGAGGCGTATTGTACGCGCGAGCGCGAGCGAGCGCGGGTAAGAGAGCCGTGATGTGTTATTACCAAAGCACATGCGTCGCATACGACGTTTTTCAACACATTTGCGAGGAAAAATAAATAAAATTTAGTTAATAAAAGGACTTTGAGAACTTTAGTTTACCTTTGTTACCAGACATTGCTTACCTGGAGCTGCTTTAGAACTTTACTTTATCATTTGGTAATTAACTAACACCATGGATTTCTTACTGATATAACTGTCCGAACATTGCCCGAACATATTTTAGTATTTCCAGCGACGGACGCTAAATTTCTTTATTACTTGAACTAGTAATTTTTAAAGTAATGAAATAACAAAGTCTGAATCAACAATATCAGTGAAAAATGGCGGCAGATATTATTTCTCCACGCCAATCCGCGCGCAGCACTCGCGCATGCGCGCTGTGCACTTAGCACGCGCGTGACGCAGACACTGACAACGACTGCTAAACAGCCTAATATTAAAATTACATACATACATACATACACAAATCACGTCTTTATCCCTTACGGGGTAGACAGAGCCTAAGGTAACAAGACCTACAGGCCACATTTAGCAAAATTGCGGGCGTATAGGTGGAAAATGGAATCAAAATAGTGATGGGTTAAAATTATAATAAAATAATTAATCAATGTCTTAAATATGCAAATTATGGTCCCTTTTTAGATAAAAATGAATAATTTGTCGAAATTAAATGTTTATAATTATCATCTTTAAACTAAAATGGTTTAATATTCACGAAAATATTCCTTGTTCCTATTGATACTGAACCGTTTGCTGAGATTAAAAAAAAGTTTATATTACCGCACTCGTGCGGTAATATTATTACAGCACTTGTGCGTAATAAGCTGTATTATGAGTTTAAATGCGGTGCAATAAGACTGAATTTACGAGCAACTGTGTTGAAAAATAAAAAATTTCCTTTTATCATAAAATAAAAATAAAATGCATATTCTTCATACGATTTCGCATTAATTTCATTGGCACACGCATGGTAATTTATAACGGCATTTGCTGTGAAAAGGTACCACAGCGGCGCGAGTTTCATTCACTATACTCACTCGGTGTCAACGTTAGCGGTGGCCTCGTCCAGCACCAGCACGCTGGAGCGAGCGAGAGCGGCGCGCGCGAGGCACACCAGCTGTCTCTGTCCCGCAGAGAAGTTGCCGCCGCCGTCGCCCACCTTGGTGGAGAGACCCGCGGGCAGATTCGATATCATCTCTGTCAGCTCAACCTGAGAATTAAAAAAAAATACATACATACATACATACGTACAGTTTGACAACAAAAATAATGCTCCACAATGTACCTGCGCAGTAGACCAATTTTAGTAGCGCGGGAAACTCTGGCGCTGTTATTGGTCGATCGATTTCGTACCAACAATGGCAAAATCGTGTAAGCGGGACAGAGCTAAGAATGCAAAGCAAGCAATACTCTGCCAGTTGCGCTTGCAAATAAAGTTCAATATAGATTATTTACACGTTCGGCTACCATCGGAAACTGGTCTGCGCTTCTCTGCGCAAACGAATACTGCCGATGCGCATTATATTTGTTGTCAAACTGTAAATTTCTAAATGTCAGTGAAAATTAGAACACAGAAAAATCCGAAAAGTAAAGCTATGGCCGGGAATCGAACCCGGATCCTCGTCATTCCGTGACGCGTGCTATACCCCTACACCACCCATAGCAGGTGGGTAGTCTCCGAATTTTTCTACCTGTTACTAACTGTCACGTGACCTTTTGTTACTATGCGAATTTTTTGTCGCTAAGCGTCATCTGTTTGAATGATGTGTCTGTACGACACAATTACAAACTCCCATGGAACATCTACTGCTCACCAGGGACGAGAGAAGGCGCTGTTTTTCAAATGATAGGTACTATCAAATGAATCAAGAAATTTTATTTCTTGATTTTTATGTTTTACTTTTTCAGTTTTACCGTTAGAAATTAAATTTCTAATTGTCAGTGAAAATTAGAACACATAGAAAAATCCGAAAAGTAAAGCTATGGCCGGGAATCAAACCCGGATCCTCGTCATTCCATACATACATACATACGTAAATCACGTCTTTAGCCCTAACGGGGTAGGCAGAGCTTAAGGTAACAAAACCTCAAAGCCTCGTTTAGCAATTGTGGGCGTTTAGGTGGAAAGGGGAATCAAAATAGTGATGGGTTGCTAGCATCGCCTATAACGTGATTCCTAAGATTTTGGCCCATTCCCTTAATAAGCTATTACTATATGCGCGGGAAGAGAAGCAACTGGTACATTTTATGTATTTCTTTACTGCCAGACCAGCTTGGAAGAAGAATTAAAAAAAGGCTGTTACAAATTTCATTTTTAACCGACTGCGGTGAAGCCTCTATATATGTATGTATGTATGTTTGTAAGTCCATTCTTATGTCTGCTCATAACTAGAATACAATACAAAACAATGACTCTTTATTGAACACCACATAATCAACAATACAAAAAACAGATATATATAAAAAATGACAAGGTCAACAACAGGCGGCCTTATCGCTCCGGAGCTCTTCCAGGCAGCCGTAGAAACAGAATAACTACTGAACGGCTCAACCAATCTTGATGTATTTGATAAGTCGTTAGCTTGGAATTGATGTCGCAATTTTACCTTAAGCTTTGTCTACCCCGTAAGGGATATTGACGTGATTTGTGTGTGTGTGTATGTGTGTTTGTGTGCGTGTGTAAGTGTGTGGAAAAATCGCAATAAAAAGTAGCCTAAGCCTTATTGCAATTTACCAGCTATAAACATACCTACCAAATTTAATCCAAATATGTCCAGTCGTTTTAGCGTTAAGGAGTCACAAAGACACAAACATTCACATTTATAATATAACTAGCTTCTCCGCGCAGAATTAGACTTAAAAACTGACTGACGTTTATAGTATATTCTGGTATAGTTAACTTAGGCCTCCTTCGAACACAGTGCACTAGTGCCGTCTCCCTCACCTCGTGCAGCGCGGCGTAGAGGTCCGCGTCCTGGTGCTCGTGGCGCGGGTCCAGGTTGTCGCGCAGGGCTCCCGCGAACAGCGCCGGCCGCTGCGGGAGCGCCGCCAGCCGCCGCCGCCACGCCAGCAGCCCCGCCTCGTCGGCCGACACGCCGTCCACAGTTATCTTGCCGGTTATTTTGCCTAGCCTGAAAACAAGCAAGTATACCATGACTATAACACTAGCTAGTGTCCCCTTGTTATATAGATATAATTTTCAAATAAACGAAACTGGACCCCCTCAACCCACGTCATATTTATTGAGACTGGACCCCCTCAACCCGCGTCATATTTAGTGAGACTGGACCACCTCAATCCACGTCATATTTAGTGAGACTGGGCCATCTCGATCCACGTCATATTTAGTGAGACTGGACCACCTCAACCCACGTCATATTTAGTGAGACTGGGCCATCTCGATCCACGTCATATTTAGTGAGACTGGGCCATCTCGATCCACGTCATATTTAGTGAGACTGGACCACCTCAACCCACGTCATATTTAGTGAGACTGGGCCATCTCGATCCACGTCATATTTAGTGAGACTGGACCACCTCAACCCACGTCATATTTAGTGAGACTGGGCCATCTCGATCCACGTCATATTTAGTGAGACTGGACCACCTCAACCCACGTCATATTTAGTGAGACTGAACCCCCTCAACCCACGTCATATTTACTGAGACTGGGCCCCCTCAACCCACGTCATATTTAGTGAGACTGAACCCCCACAACCCACGTCATATTTTGTGAGACTGGACCCCTTCAACCCACGTAACATTTAGTGAGACTGGAACCCCTCAACCCATGTCATATTTAATGAGTCTGGACCACCTTATAATTAACCCACGTTACATTTAATGAGACTGGGCCCCCTGAACCCACGTCATATTTAGTGAGACTGGACCCCCTCAACCCGCGACATATTTAGTGAGACTGGACCGCCTCAACCCACGTCATATTTAGTGAGACTGGACCCCTCAACCCACGTCACATTTAGTGACACTGGACCCCTCAACCCGCGTCATATTTAATGACACTGGACCCTTCAACCCACGTTATATTAAGTGAGACTGAACCCCCTCAACGCACGTCATATTAAGTGAGACTGGACCCCCTCAACCCATGTCATATTTAGTGAGACTGGACCCCCTCAACCCGCGTCGTATTTAGTGAGACTGGACCCTTCCCACGCTAGATTTAGTAAGACCACCACTGACCTGAACAGCGCCTGTATGAGCGAGCTCTTCCCGGCGCCCGTGCGGCCGACAACTGCGACCTTCTCGGCAGCTTTCATCGTGAAGCTGACCCCGCGTATGGCGTACACCGGCTCGGGCGCCTTGACGGGCTCGGAGTCCTTCTTGGGGGGCTTCTCGTACTCCAAAGACACGTCCTCGAAGCATATTTCGCCTGTGAAAAGATTTCATATCCAATTCATACCAGAGTCGGGCAAAATTTTACTTTTACGAATAATCGAGACGAAAACTAAATTATACGTTATTTGAACATACATACATATATCACGACTTATACCTTACGGGGTAGATAGAGACTAAGGTAACAAAAGCTCAAGGCCACGTTTAGCATGATTGTAGGCGTATAGGTGGAAAGAGAAATCAAAATACATATCACTACATAGTATAAAACAAAGTCGCTTTCTCTGTCCCTATGTCCCTATGTATGCTTATATCTTCAAAACTACACAACGGATTTTGATGCGGTTTTTTTAATAGATAGAGTGATTAAAGAGGAAGGTTTTTATGTATAATTCTACGCAGACGAAGTCGCGGGCAGAAGCTAGTTTATAATATAAACATGCTTCCTTCGCCCATTCCCTCGATGGGCTTTTACCATCTGCGCGGGAAGAGAAGCAACTGGTAAATTCTATGTTTTTTCTTTACTCCCAGACCAGCGTGGAAGAAATTCCCCCAATTTCGAATTTGCCCCGATGCACCTTACGCAACGTTAGAAATCTGAACTCTTGTAAAATTGTGTATTTTTAAACACGAACAGAGACAAACAAACCTTTGGCAGGCCAATGTTCGAAGTCGAGATCAGGATGGTTGGCCTTGAGGGCTTTCTCGTTCACATCCACCGGAGTTTCGGGCTCTAGATTCGTATATTCCAGCATCCTTTCCACCTGCATCATAATATTATCTTTAACACAAACTTTTTTTACATTTTAATTAAAATATAATATTGAGTACATTTTAGTTGTTGACGTGTAAAAATCATAAATAAAACGGCAAATTTCTAAATGACAGAAACTTAGAACACAGTAAAATCCGAAAAGTAAAGCTATGGCCGGGAATCGAACCCGGACCCTCCTCATTCCGTGACGCGTGCTATACCCCTACACCACCCATAGCAGGTGGGTGGGATAGTACCTCTAATTTAATCTTGTCAAAATCGAAAATTTTATTCGAGCTTTATTTTAGCAATACATAGATTTTTTACAACTCACAAAAGAATTTAGCAGTAACAGCAACCCATCACTATTTCGATTCCCCTTTCCGCCTAAACGCCCACAATCATGCTAAACGTGACCTTAATCTTTCGTTAACTTAGGCTCTGTCTACCCCATAAGGGATAACACATACATACATACACAAATCACGTCTTTATCCCTTACGGGATACCTCATCGCCTATAACATGATTCCTATTATTTTCGCCCATTCCCTCGATGGGCTTTTACCATCTGCGCGGGTAGAGAAACAACTGGTAAATTCTATGTTTTTTCTTTGCTCCCAGACCAGCATGGAAGACAAGGGATAAAGACTTGATATATGTATGTGTGACGACCGGATAGCCTAGTGGTTAGTGACCCTGACTATGAAGCTAGAGGTCCTGGGTTCGAATCCCGGTAGGGGCAGACAGTTGTATGATGAATACGAATGTTTGTGCCTGAGTCATGGATGTTGTATGTATTTAAGTATGTATTTATCTACATTATTATAAGTATGTTTATCCGTTGCCTGGTGCCCATAGTACAAGCTTTGCTTAGTTTGGGGCTGGGTCAATTGGTGTAATTTGTCCCAAGATATTTATTTATTTATTATTTATTTTTTATGTTTTACTAGCTGTTGCCCGCAGCTTCGCCTGCATAGAATTCGTTTATCGTTATCCCGCAGGAATTACGCATTTTTCCGTTATAAAAAGTAGCCTTTGTGTCATTCCAGAGTATAATCTATCTATGTTCCAAATTTCATGTAGATCTGTCCAGCCGTTCTGGCGTGAAAGAGTAACAAACATCCAAACATACTCACAAACTTTCATATCTATGTATATAAAAGAAAGTCGTGTTAGTTACACTATTTATAACTCGAGAACGGCTGAACTGATTTGGCTGAAAATTGGTAGGGAGGTAGCTTAGAACCAGGAGACGGACATAGGATACTTTTTATCCCGATTTTCCCACGGGATTGGAAAATTCCGAAATGTTGCACTAATAAAGCTACAGACATTACATTTAGCATGCCTACACATTATTCCTTGATTAGTATAAAGATGCACTTACAAAGGAATTTTTCAAATTTCCCACGGGATAAAAACACAAAGTAAATAATTAAGACTATAATTGGTAGATAATATTCCTAGAGAATCTGTAGGTGCTCTAAGGGATTTTCCGAATTTCCCACGGGATAGGCAATAAAAACCTTATACTTGGAGACATGAGTGGATATATGGGGTGTGTCGTCACTCTGACGTTATGTGCGCGGACGAAGTCGCGGGGAAAAGCTAGTTTATAATATTAGTAGGATTATGGATGGATATGTATGTATGTTTTATTATGCATGTGAAATGAGTAATCACCGATGTCATTTGGTTTTCGACTTCTGCCGTCTGCCGCATCCCGTACTGACACATGCCCACCAAGCCTATGACCTGAGTGATGGCCAGACCGACGTTGCCTCCGATGGTATCTGCGAACAACATCACGGGCCTGTTTCACAAATCTCTGCTAAGTCTCAGTTATCTTAAGTGTCAGTGCTGAAGGTGAAAATTAGAACATATAGAAAAATCCGAAAAGTAAAGCTATGGCCGGGAATCGAATTCGGATCCTAGTCATTCTGTGACGCGTGCTATACCCCTACACCACCCATAGCTGGTGGGTAAGCCTTCTTATAATAGGGCTAGCGACCGTTTCACTTTTACGAAGACACACAACGCAATCTATTTTTCATGTCTGTGTTTTTCTTTTCTTTTAAAAAAAAAAAAAATTAAGTTTGCGTATTGCCTCTTCGTTTTCATAAAAAAAAAACTTAAAAAACTAATGTAACAATTTAATGAAAGTTAATGAAAGTTATGTGAAAAAAAAATAAAAAAATGACCTTTGAAAATTTATGAAAATTTTTAATAAACTCAAATTATTGAGAGTTTTATTTTTTGTTGTTAAATGTATAATGACACGAGTTAAAATGGAATTGTTATTGGTAAGACCCGCTAATTCACTACTTCCAAAAAAAAATCACGGTCGTAGGTCGAATAGTTCAGCTACCACTAAGAAATTATACCTGAAATCCGACATTGAAAAAATGAAAATCGCTGAACATACATGGGGGTCGATTCGGTAGCTCCTGAGGTCCCCTACCTTTGGTCTTCGTTTGATCCACCCCCCCGTATACACCCTGTATAACTGACACTTAAGATAACTGAAACTTAAGAGATAATGGTGGAACACGCCCTAAATCTAACGGATGCAAAACGTGAACAAGTAATAAGTCATTTAATGATGATACATGTAGACCAGGGGTGTTACGAATATTCGCATCTGCATCCGTAAATGCGGAATATTCGCATTAATTCAGACATCTGCATCCGCATTCACATCCGCATCAATCAATGCGGAGTTTTTACGGATGCAGATTCACATCAACAAGACTCGACAAGTAACTACATGTTAAGAAAGTGGGCGGAGCCAGAGTGGCACGTACTTCGCGTTTGTTTACATAAATACTTAAATAATTATGCACTAATAAGTATTATTATGCATTTAAAATTTAAATAATTATCCTTTTAAAATCCCAAAATCCGCATCCGCATCCGCATCACATCCGCATCCGCATCAAATCCGCATCCACGGATGTGAACTTGTAATAATCCGCATCCGCATGTGCATCCGCGGATGTCTAAATTTTTGCATCCGTAACAACCCTGATGTAGACAGGGGTAAATAGAAGTAGTGTAACCGGGTGAGGTAATTTGACATTTTATCATTATTCTTATTTTTATTAGTTTAGTTATATATTGTTTTCATTAAATTATATTGGTTATTAATCTTATTATTATTATTAATCTATCTCGTATATTTATAGCCAATGTGATTGCCCGTATTGTAATATGACATACTAACATAAACTTAATATTCGATTTTAACAACAAAATATGGACCAAACGCTGTTGTCTGAAATAAACGATTTTGAGCGTCGACTGAAAGTCCTTTTGTTAAAAAATCCATTTTATTCTGTAAATGAGTTTCTGACTATGACATTTTGATTTATTTATTTAATTGCATTGTTTTTTTATTCATTTTGACATTACATTAAATTTACCCTTTATTATTTCATTATTTATAAACAGTGACGATCCCTAGCGGAGAATTAATTTAATTGTTCCTTATTGTTTCATTATTATTGTTGTTCATGTCAGGTTTTTGATTTTGTCATTTTTGTAATATTCAATTGATTTGTATTATTTAATTTTATTTTATTTACTCTTGACGATTTCAATCTAAATTCTTCTAAATTGACAATGAACAATATGATGTAATTTTTATTGAATGAATAAATAATCAAATCTAATCTAATCTATTTTATTTTAATACGTAACCTTGGCAACGAGCGATAACAAAAATCGACGTTCTACAAGCGGCGGACTGGTAGTATTTACCTTCGCTCGCGAAGAAGAAGAAACTGAACGTGACGCATGCCAGATAGAGACAGCAGATCATGTCCATCCAGAAGCCGAACGCACGGTTAGTGTTTAGCACCAACGTCCACGCGGAACTGTGGAGATCCTGAAAAAAAAACGACGGTCAAGAGCGACTCGGAGTTATTATTACAAAGTACTGAATTATATTTAATTGGGTAAAGGTTAAAATACATCACTACATAGTATAAAATAAAGTCGCTTTTTCTGTCCTCATGTCCCGATGTATGCTTATATCTTCAAAACTACACAACGGATTTTCATGCGGTTTTTTTAATAGATAGAGTGATTCAAGAGGAAGGTTTATATGTATAATACATGCATAATATACCGTGCGAAGCCGGGGCGGGTCGCTAGTAAAGTATAAAATAAAATCTCTACCATACTGGTCTGGGAGCAAAGAAAAAACATAGAATGTACCAGTTGCTTCTCTTCCCGTGCAGATAGTAAAAGCCCGGCGAGGGCTTGGGCGAAAATCTTAGGGATCATGGTTATATAGGCGATGTGGCTAGCAACCCATCACTGTTTTGATTCCCCTTTCCCTCCATACTCCCACAATCATGCTAAACGTGGTCTTTAGATCTTGTTACCTTAGGCTCTGTCTACCCCGTAAGGGATAAAGACGTGATTTATGTATGTGTGTATGTAAAATAAAATGGATCAAAATACACTTCCACGCTGGTCTGGGAGCAAAGACAAAACATAGAATATACCAAAAAAAAAAACTAAACTACACTGAAAATTAGAACACACAACAATCCGAAAAGTAAAGCTATGGCCGGCAATCGAACCCGGAACTTCGTCATTCCGCGACGCGTGCCATATCCCTACACCACCCACAGCAGGTGGGTAAGCCTTCGAATTTTTCTATGTTACTAGCTGTCACGTGACCTTGTTACTATGCGAATTTTTGTCGCCAAGCGTCATCTGTTTGAATGTGTCTGTACGACACAATTACAAACTACATAAACAACACAACTGCATTTGATAGTACATAGAATATACCAGTTGCTTCTCTTCCCGCGCAGATGTTAAAGCCCGTCGAGGGAATGGGCGAAAATCTTAGAAATCATGTTATAGGCGATGCTAGTAACCCATCACTATTTTGTAATTGTGTCGTACAGACACATCATTCAAACAGATGACGCTTAGCGACAAAAATTCGCATAGTAACAAGGTCACGTGACAGCTAGTAACAGGTAGAAAAATCCGAAGACTACCCACCTGCTATGTGTGGTGTAGGGGTATAGCACGAGTCACGGAATGACGAGTATCCGGGTTCGATTCCCGGCCATAGCTTTACTTTTCGGATTTTTCTATGTGTCCCAATTTTCAATTACATTTAGAAATTTCACCACTATTTTGATTCCCCTATCCCAGTGGTTCCTAACCTTTTCAATGTCACTACCCCTGTGAACAAGTATGGGAATTGAGTTTACCCCTAGCTAATTCAAAATAATTAAAACCACACAAATTCGAACGAAAATATGTTCATTATGTAAGAAATTGCACGTTTAGGTAACTAGTAAGTAAAGTAATATATAAATCTCGGAGTTAGCCGTACTATTATTTTGTTCATTGCTATTTTAATACTATTTCGTGCCATCCCGTGTTACCCCCCTAGAATCTCCGTTTTACCCCTGCGGGGGTAATTGGCATTGTTCATTTTCTTTAAGCTGTGCTTTTAACACCTTTATTTGATAAAATGGACTATTTCAAGCAACTAATTTGAATATTATGCTTTTACGTAGCTTTGTTAATTAATAATAAATATTTTTTCGCTGTTTGATAATTCGTGAATTTAGACAGAATCCTAATCGCCTTCGTTCGGCGGGCTATACAAAAAAACGGCTTTGTCTATGGTTTTGTTAGATTTGACAGTGACACGTGACAGTTGCCACAGCCAAACTTTTTTTTTTCATTTTTGTGGCAAACATTCGATGCTGGATTCTGTTTAAAAACCCGGTCGTTCGGTCAAACAAAGGTTCAAAGTACTTTTACAAAAATATCTGCAATCATAAAGTATTTTGAAATCGGACAAGATAAATCGGATAATTGATGGTTTTCCTCGAAATGGTTTTCGAATTGGAGCATACTAAAAAAAATGAACAATGCCAATTACCCCCAGGTTAGGAACCACTGCCCTATCCTATACACGCTCAAAATCACGCTAAGCGTTTTTTTTTTTACCTGTAGTTTGTCAAACTCTCTCGCTATGATGACGGGCGCCGCGCGCGTCGACCGGATGGTGGTCAGACCTGACACGGTCGCCGTCGCGTGGTTCAGCGACTGGCTGCGAGCTGCAACAAACCGACATACACACACGTGATTTATGTTGTGACCGACCGAAATTTCTTAGTTTCGGTTTCGGCCAAAATACAGCCGAAACTTTCGACCCCGCCGAAACTCGAGTGTTCGTGAATTTTCGCGCGTCGTTCGGCAAACTTCGCAGCTAGCTCGTGCTTGCTCGCCGGCGGGGCCCCGGCTCAGTTCGCCACCGTTCATTTAATCGTGAGTTGAGGTTGTATTTTGCAATTGAGTGATTTGGTAAGTATAATATGTGTTAATAAATGTTAAAAAAAACAGTAAATTTCAGTAAATAATCGTAATTTTAAATGTTTTAACAAGTTTCGATTTCGGCCGAAACAGAGAGCAAGACCGAAAGTTCGGTTTCGGTGCCGGTTTTGGCTGAAAAATCAGTTTCGGTCGGATACTACATTTATGTATGTATCGGAAGCCTATAGATGATATGTCACTACGATTCAAGTGCTACCAAAACTGCTCCAGGGATGTTACGGATATATAATTTCGGATCCGGATATGGATACGGATATTGGTAAAATATGATATCGGTTTCGGTTACGGTTATGGATATTACATTTTTAAGGAACTATAAAATGAAATACAATACGACTAAATATGTAGCCAAATATCGTAGATTCTTGTCGAGTTTTGTAATGTAGACATAATTGTCACTTGTCATTGACAATTGTCGCGTTGGTGAAACAAGCGCTTGGCCTCCGATCCTCACCTATAGCCTCGATCCTCTTGAGCTCCCGGCTGGTGCTGAGGAACAGACTCCTCATCAGCATGAGCAGGGAGGCGACCACGGCCGTCGGCAGCAGCAGCCACCAGTTCACCAGGCACACCACCACCAGGATGGAGACCACCTCCAGGAAGAACTGGAGAAGGAAGGAAGCAAATAGGATTGCCAACTATTTGTATGGTCAAATCGTACTAATACAGTGAAACTTGGTTAAGTGGGACCTGGATAAGTGAGAAACCTCCATAGCTGGAACTCATGCTGTGGTCCCGACACCTTAGCACTGAATTACCTCTGTTAGTGGGACAAAACAAACCTCTATATCTGGGATTCTTGTTTCGATTTTATCGTCATTGTTACCTCTATAACTGAGACGTCCAGTGTATTTTACCTCTTTTACTGAAATTATATTTTAAGGAACAATTTTTCTAAATTGTTTCCTTTAAATTTCACTGGCAATAACCTCTGTAACTGAGACAAAATTTTATCACCTCTGTAACTGGCACTACATATTTTAATTTTCGTTTTATTTACTAAATTTAGCTAATTTTGTGCCTCAATGACCTCAGGTTTTGTTTTGTTTTGTTGTAATCGGCGTCTTTTTGAAAAATGACGAAATTAAGGCCGTAATTATCTTTACGTGCGGTTTTGTACTATTTATATTAAAAAAAACTTCTTGATTATTTTTGTGAACTACCTGTTTTATTTACTCATGTAGGTATGTATATGTTTTTACGACACATTATTTTATTTCATTGTCGCACCTCTATAACTATAGTAACCTCTATTTTCACCTCTATTAATGGGACCCTCTGTAAATGAGACAGATATTAATTTATACCTGGCTATCTGAGACACTGGGTATGTGGAATACCTCTTTAAGTGAGACTATTTCGCAGGTCCCTTGAAGTCCCAGTTATCCAGGTTTCACTGTATTATAAACGCGAAAGTTTGTAAGTATGGATGAATGTTTGTTACTCTTTCACGTAAAAACTACCGAATTGAATTGGATAAAATTTGGAACGGAGATAGCTGATACTCTAGAGCAGGGGTGGCCAACTTGATCAGACCCAAGATCTCCTGTTTACTAACGAAACCCTGTGCGATCTACCAATTACATACTTCATGAAACCTTAAATCAGCAGTTGGTGATTACGTTGCGCAGTCTGGTCTACGTATTTATATTTTTTGCCTTGCCACGATCGACTGGACTAACAGTCGCGATCGACCTGTTGGCCACCCCTGCTCTAGAGTAGATATATACCTGGTATAGAGTAGAGAGATAGTTCCCGTGGGATAGCGAAAAACTATTTTTTTGCAGACGTCAGTTAGCTAGTTTAGTATATTTTCGTAAGGGATAAAGACGTGATTTATGTATGTATGTATGTATGTACTTCAGTTTTTTTAGCATGAGAAAAAAGGTAAACTATCTTGACGTATTTTTATTGAAAAACCGTTAAAAAAATAACAATGAGTTAAAATTTAAATTAAAATATTTTTTTTTTTTTTAATATTGTGAATACGGTTTTTTTTAACAAATAAATAAATTACAAGCCGTGGTAGCCTAGTGACTTGATCTGTGGCCTTACAAGTAGAAGGTCTTGGGTTCGAATCCCGGGCTCGCACCTCTGAGTTTTCCGAAATTTATGTGCGAAATTACATTTGAAATTTACCATTAGCTTTTCGGCGAAGCAATTGCATGGTGTGTGTGAAGTTCCCAATCCGCATTGGGCCCGCGTGGGAACTGCAGCCGAAGCCCTCACATTCTGCGAGGAGGCCTGTGTGCCCAGCAGTGGGACGATAATGGGCTGGAGACGAAATAAATGATTAAACTCACCCCAAGACAGTCCACCAGCGCCACTGGCAGCAAAGTATCCACCTGCCCCATGTCTTTGGAGAACCTGTTCAGAATGCGGCCCGAAGGGTTGTGATGGAAGAACCACATCGGCGCGTTGGTCACACCCCTGGGGACAGAGATGATGATGATGATGATGATTGTTAGCTCAAGCATACCGATATAGCGACTGTGACGTGTAAATGACGCCACGTCAGTGACTTTATAGCAGTGACGCCATGTTAGTGACATCGCGTTAGTAATTCAGCGTCAATTTACTTTGCGTTAGTGATCACGCGTCAGTGGAAACGCGTCAAAAAAACTAAACAACACTGAATGACTAAGGCGACTACCAATGACTAAAACGACTATTAACCTGGACACATGACTAAACATGAATGAATGACTAAAGCGACCACCAATGACTAAAACGACTATTAACCTAGACACATGACTACACATGACTTAAGCTACTACTAATGACTAAAACAACTATTAACCTGGACACATGACGAAACATAAATGAATGACTAAAACGACTATTAACGTAGACACATGACTAAACATGAATGACTAACGCGACTACCATTGAAATCGACTCACCTGAACATGGTGTCGTGCAGCGTCACGGACGCGCGGATGCACGTGTTGTAGAACAACACGAGCTTGTTCCATGTGAAGAATATACAGATGCCGATGAGACTCGCGTAGACGTACACGCATTGGTTGCGGGTCAGGTTGAAGTAGTTGCCTTGCACTGCTGTGAAGTCTACCACTGAAGACGAAAGTTTTTGTTAATACAATTATTATTTCACACTTACCTTGCTCGTAAAGTTTTTCGTTGTGTCGAGAGAATGTTGCATAGAATGGATTTTTATGCACTCGTGCATGTTAATTCTACTTTTAAGGCTCAGGCAACTTGTAAAGCTGCGAAATCGCCTGAAGAAGATAAGAAGCCAATAGGCTTGATGAATCTTCTTAAGTGGACTTAGTATGTAAATAGCATTCATTTTTCGAAGTTTGTTTGGTATCGCCGGATAAACGGCGTATCCATAATTCTCTTTCTACTTGACATCCCGCAGCATGGCATCCGAATCCTCGATCTCTGGTCAGTTCTCTCTCAGTGAGGATGCTCCTTTAAGGATTGCACGTGCATCACTATCTTGTTACGTGCATGATGCATTACTTGTTAAGGGATAAAGACATGATGTATGTATGTATGTTGTTTAATTCAACTGATGTCTCACCTGGTGGCGGCGCCCCAGGCGTGTTGTTTCTGGTCGCAATGATGGCTGCGCTGTTCGCTTCTTCCATGTTTACCCTGCAAAAATACAGACATACTCTTTTTATTTAGGTACAGAGCTTAGGCTAACAAGACCTAAAGGGCATATTTAGCACAATATAGTGATGGGTTGCTAGCATCACATTTACTTTCAAATGTAACTACTGGAAACCGAATTGGACAAACGATCGATTATGTTACGATGGTTTTTTCGACAAATCTTTTAGCTAGGCAACTCTGAACAGTTATTAATCGGGATCGGGATTAGGGATCGAAACGCGTTAGTGTTTGTGTGGTGTAAGGGATAATTAAGTTTGTGTGATTTATATGTGCTTTATGTGGCAGTAGTGGAGGGATAGATTGCATGAAAAACATATATTTCGCACAGGCTTGTTTATCATGCACGTGAGTAGCGGAGTTGCGAGGTAAAATATTTTTGTTCATTGACTACATCGACTAAATGTGTCACTTACAATGACTAAAACCACTATAGCTGAAATAAACATGACTAAAATGACTACAAGTGTTCATGACGATCACTATCATGACTACAGCGACTACGACTGACCACTCCTTCAGCCAGATGTCAGTGGACGAGTAGAAGATCTGCGCCAACACGAACAGCGTGAACATTAATGTCATCGACAGCTTGCTGCCGCCGCTTCTTATGTACGCCAGATACACGCTGTTGTCAACGGAACCCTTGTGCTGGACTTCGCCTGGAAAAAAAAAACAATACATACATACCCTGACGTTGAGGAAATCTCAGTCTGTGGCAGTGTTCAGGGGTGGGCTGAGGAAGTTGTGGCTGAGCACTGGCACCTGAAGCGGTAGCTGCCTTTCATATTGTTTTTTTTTGTTCAATATTTATTTATGTTATTTGATAACATCCTATACATCCTAGAAAATTGCAATTTTGTTAAATCCAATATCAGTTTTTTCTCTCAAGCTAAAGATCACTTTACCCGGCCGCATAACTTACGATACCAAAACAAATTAGCACTGCCAATCTCCAGCTTACAAATATTCCATTCTGGAAATAAAAATTTATAATAAAATTCCAAACTTCATCCAAAACATAAAAGACATTAAACCTTTTAAAAAGACACTACATAAATACTTGCTGGAGAAATCCTACTACACCCTTCAGGAATTTTTTGATGATAAGCAGAGATGTTTTAGAAATTAAGAAAACTTTATAATGTAATGTAATTTATGCCTATGTGTGTTAGTACAAATAGTAGTCTATTTGTACATTAAAAATGTTATATTTGCAGTGCCCCTACAGGGTTTGATCTTGTACATTGTATCTTGTATCAAAGCAAATAAAAGTTTGAGTTTGAGTTTGAGATATTCGATAGTGTTTATGTAAATTTATTGATTAAATTTTATTCCGTTATTTATATATTATTTTATTACGGTTTTATAATGTACTTTAGTTGTTCTTTTATTAATTTATTAAGTATTAATATCTACTACTTTATTTGCGCATAATAATGACTGCTTGCCTTTTTGTTGTAACTATTCCTTTCTGTATCAGGTTAGCTGGAAGAGATCCCTTCTTAGGGATAAGTTCGCCTTTGTACTACTTTCTCTGTATTTCTGTATTTTTAAATTTTTTATGTGCAATAAAGAGTACATACATACATACATAAATCATGTCACTATCCATCACGGGTTAGACAGAGCCTAAGGTAACAAGACGTAAAGGCCACGTTTAGCATGGTTGTAGGCGCATAGGTGGAAGGAATCAAAATAGTGGATGGGTTGCTCATCGCATCGCCTATAACATGATTCCTAAGATATTCGCTCATTCCCTCGATGGGCTTTTACCATCTGCGCGGGAGAGAAGCAACTGGTACAATCTGGCAATCATAGGAATCATGTTATGAGCGATGCGGCTAGCAACCCATCACAATTTTGATTCCACTTTCCACCTCTACGCCCTCAGTGTCTTGCTAAACGTGGCCTGTAGGTCTTGTTACCTTAGGCTCTGTCTCCCCGTAAGGGATAAAGACGTGATTTGTGTATGTATGTATGTATGTGTGTAACAAATTTGTTGTATTAATTAATTAAATTAACAACGGATACATTGGCGACGTGGATGGGATATACCACTATGCAACATAACGGTTTGGAAATACCGGTATCGGTGTCTTGTGCGTGCGGGTGAGACGGAATGATCCGGCTAAGGGAGCGTTCAAGTATTACGTAACGCAATTATTGAAGATTTTTGACCCTCCCTCCCCCCCTTGTAACGCGCCGTAACGTTTTTCTTTACCCCCCCCCCCCCTCCCCTTCTAAACGTTACGTAACACTCAAGTGACCATTTTTAGCCAAAAGTGTCAAAATTTATGTTGCGCAAAGTACAAGAAAGTCGCTATAATATCCTTGTTATCTTTAATCGCCTTGGCGGTAATAATGTTAAATAACACAAGAGATGTTTAACCCGCAACACATGCGTAGTTTGTAAACTTGGCAGTTTTAATTCCATATTTTTTTTATTTAAAAAAAGAAAACGTTACGTAACGTGTTGTAAGAAAGAATGTAACGCATCGTAACGTTTTACGATAAAACTTGCGTTACGTAATACTGGAACGCCCCCCAAGTGTGCCTGTCTCACCTTCGTACGTGGGATCCAAGTTGTTGTCCAGATCGAGGTTGAAAGACAGCTGCGAAGCCTCCGACATGGAGCGCTGCGACCGAAGCTTGTGACTGTGCTCCTGTGTCCAAAATAAGTATATATTAAAAAAAAACCACGCCGATCTGCGAGCAAAGAAACAGAATGCACCAGCCGCTTCATCCAGTAAGAGAGAAAGATATTTCTATTGTATCACTAAAGGCTAAAATTGCTGCTTTTATATAGCACAATGTAGTCATTAGTAACACTGATTATTTATTTATAACTATAGTATGTATTAGAGCGTCTATTATTTATATAATGAAACTTGTAGTAGTATAATAGTGGCTACTGTGACCCTTGTACAGTTGCTGCAAACAGTACGCAATTTACTCTAATTTGTAGTTGAGGAGCGTATAAAAGTTACAATCGAAACTACTATGCAGCTGTAAGTGGCAGAATAGCTTCCGTAATTCTCTTGTAAAGGTGTAAACGTTAATGAGTTCTACGGTGAACTATTGTGAAGGTTAGGGTGGTATTTGGTTCAGCTTCTAGCACTTTTAGTAACTTCTGAAGCTAAAGAGCTTTACGGACGCAGTTATGCAACTTTGAACTACTTTTTGAACCCTTATGACGCTATTTTACAGCCGAAAGTTACAAAATAGGCTGCTATGTCCACTAGTGTGCTAGTTGGGCATGTTATAGGCGATGCTAGCAACCCATACATACCTATATCACGTCTTTATCCCTTACGACAGAGCCTAAGGTAACAAAACCTTAAGGCCACGTAGCAACCCATCACTATTTTGATTCCCCTTTTCACCTATACGTCAACAATCACGATAAACGTGGGCTTTAAGTTTTGTTACCTTAGGCTCTGTCTATCCCATTGCCTACCTGCATTGCACGGTCTCATTGTCTAAGGGAACCACCGGGGGGGCGTTTGTGGTGAAACCCTAGTAGCATCCCACTGCGTCCCCATCACACCGGATTGAGGCAACGCCGGAGACTTTTTAGTTCGGGTATACCCCTTCGGGGGGAGGCCCACATAACCCTAGACATCCCCGTGCCTAGGGCATCCATAAAGATTTCCTCTCCGTTAAAAAAAAAGGCTCTGTCTACCCCGTAAGTGATAAGGACGTGATTTATGTATGTATGTAAAGCGCCCCGTAAACGATCAAACTTGCTTGTCAAACTTCACGTTTTCATCAAACATAAGCGTAAACGATCAAACCAAATATCAAACAAATTTGTTACAGCGCCCCGCGCAAACGGTCAAACTTGCTTGACAAACTTGTTTGTCAAACTTCTTCTACCGAGATCTTGTTTGACAAACACCGTCGTACACGTTCAAACCTGTTTGTCAAACTCGACATCAATCCAGATTTTCATCAAACGCATCAAACAAGTAGATTGTTTGACAAACGCCTCAAACACAGTCGTACACGATCAAATTGTTTGACAAACACGTAAAGTTTGACAAACAATTTGATCGTTTACCGGGCGCTTAAAAAAAATCGACTGTACTGTCAAAAAAAAGGCCCTGGAAATTGCTCCACCGAAGAGCCTAGTTTTTCACTGACATATCTATCACGGCCGGGGCACATTGCCAGCAGTGATGGCAGATGGGGTTAGAGGGTTCTCGAGTGGCGACCACGGACCGGGAGACGAGCTGCCGGTAGGCCTCCAACAATGCAGCGACGCCCTGATTGAGATTGCGGGATCGCGGTGGATACGAGCCCAAGACCGGTCTGAGTGGAGAGCTTTGGGGGAGGCCTATGTCCAGCATTGGACATCTTTCGGCTGACATGATGATATATATATATATATATATATATATATATATATTTTATGTGAATAGGAAGGCAAACGAGCAAGTGGGTCACCTGATGGTAAGTGATCACCACGGCCCATAGACACCCGCAACCCCGGAGGGATTGCAGATGCGTTGCCAACCTAGAGGACTAAGATGAAATGCCTCTTGTGCCCGTAATTTCCCCGGCTGTCTTACTCACATATATATACTCACATATTTAACATAGTCTAGCTTTATTCCTGGCAAAATCTACTTTAAAATAACTAAATAATATATATCAGGGAACAATACACCAATGGATCTAACCTCAAACTAAGCAAAGCTTGTACTATGAGTACCAGGCGACGGATAAAAATACTTATCTATAAACAATAGTTATTTGTGTCACAAAGGAGCAAAATGATGTATTTACGGCGAGCTACATTGAATCCAGAGCGTAATGAGGGATTCAATTGTTAACGCCCGAGATGAAAATGATTTTACTCCCGAGTGGCTCATACATTTTTTTGAGAAATACTCATTTTTGAAAATAAATACGACAAATTAAGATGTGGCTCACAACACCTCCTTAAATATTGTATGTGTGTATGTGTACTCATATTGTATACGTATGTAGTGTGTATCTGTATGTATACATGTGTTTAACGATATTTGGTACGTAGTTTATTTATGAATTGTTTGTTGTATTTTGAGATGTACGCTCTATAGTGGCTTTCACTGTATGGATATTTTAAACTCACTCTTTGTCGGTCCCTCGCTTAATGCTCTTCTTATTTACTCAAAGGTTATGGCAGAGATCCCTTATAGGGATAAGTTCGCCTTTGTGCATACATTTAATGTCTTTTTGTGATTTGTGTCTGTTTTTTTATATTTGTACAATAAAGCATTTACTTACTTACTTAGTTACAAATAACTGCCCCTACCGGGATTACAACGCGGCAACTCTAGTTTCTAGTCAGGGTCACTAACTACTACTACTACTAGGCCGTGCGGCCGTCTAAACTAATAATAATAATTAAATATATTTTTTTACAAAATTATGACATACGCTTCTTTTGACTTCGGCCTTGTAGTTATCTGTAGTCGTAATAACGTTGTACAAAACCTTAAAAAAAAGTAAAAGTAGACTAACTAAACAGATATATATGGAGAGTGTGAATGGTTGCCGGAGGGGGTGGGGGGTGGGGGGGAAGGCCTAGACGGACGTTCCGAGACCGAATAGGAGACGTTTTGGAAAAAGGTCAGGTCAGGAGTACCCGAAACCGACGAGCATGTATGAAGAGATTGATGAATGTGGATGAAGCGAAAGAAGTCAGGAACGTAGCAAGTGGAACAAAGTAGTCTCTGCCTACCCCTGTGGGAAAGAGGCGTGACGGTATATATGTATGTATGTATGAAGTAAATTTTGTGTGTATTTTTTATGTATATTGTACCGTTATTAATTTTGCTCAAATGTAGATTTGAAATTTGAAAAGTCTTTGTTAATAAAGAAAATAAAACACGCTTCGTAGACACAACTCATCGATAGTCGATAAAATTCAACGTTCCAGCACTAATGACGTCTGATTGTCGCCGTGAAAGTTCCGCCCTCTGGTTATCGGTATTCATGGGGGGCGTTGCTTAGGTGGCGTTCAAAGTATTACGTAACGCAATTGGGGGGCGTAAAACGTTACGATGCGTTACAGGGGAGGGAGGGGGTCTTTCTTACAACACGTTACGTAACATTGTTTAGTTTTTTTAAATATAAAATTAAGGAATTAAAACTGCCAATTTAACAAAATACATGCGTACTGCCGGTTAAACACCTCTTGTGTTATTTAATATTATTACCGCAAAGGCGATTAAAACAAGGATATCATAGCGACTTTCTTATACTTTGCGCAACATAATATTTGCCACTTTCGGGTAAAAATGGTCACTTGACTGTTACGCAACGTTTAGAGGGGGGAGGGGGGGGGGGGGTACAGAAAAACGTTACGGCGCGTTACAAAGGGGGGGGGGGGGGCAGGGTCAAAATTGCGTTACGTAATACTTGAACGCTCCCTAATACCACCAAAATAACTTTTTTTTCTCCACTCACCACGCTCTCCTGCTTTTCGTAGACGACCGCGTTCTGCTTCTGCTTCTGTTCTTCGTTCTTCTCTACCATCTCTATGAGCGTCTCGAATTCCGGCACGCTGTTCTGTAGCTCTTGGTACGTGCCCTGGCCGACGATCTGCGAATAGATCACATAATAAAATACTTACACACATATAAGTCTAAGTCAGTGTTTGTGCGGTGTAAGGGATAATTAAGTTTGTGGGATTTATATGTCTTATGTGGCAGTAGTGGAGGGAGGGGTTGCATGAAAAACACATATATTTCACACAGGCTTGGTTATCTTGCACGTGAGTAGCGGAGTAGCAAGGTAAATATTTTTTGTTCATTGAAATGGACCTCCGCAAAGTAACGCCTGATTCAAATAAATATAAATAACGTAGCCTTTAGGTGTTGGGAATAAATTATACATTAATTTTGTCATACATACGTACATAAATAATTCAAAATTCAATATTTATTTTTCAAATTGGCCGCCAAGGGCTCTTTTACGTGTCTGTTTAGAAACTACCAGCGCATTCGGAAAGACCATCATTGCCAAGAAGAATGCGCCGCAAGAAACATGGCAGAAAGTCATTTTTTCAAAACATAATACATTAAGCTACTACAATACTTAAATTCTGCAATTAAAATACATTTATAAAAGGGATGTATAAGGTCCCCGAGCCTTGAATTATATTAGTTTATAGTAGAGATGTATTAAGTCTCTACTAGTCACGTCAAATCACGTCTTTATCCCTTCCGGGGTACACAGGGCCTAGGGTAACAAGACCTGATAGTGATGCGTTGCTAGCATCGCCTATAACACGATTCCTAAGATTTTTTTTCGGCATAAACATACTGAATACTGACTACCGTTAAATTAAGATTTGCAAATAGTTGTATATTCGAAAATATGATTTTTGCTAAACGTTATAAATAAATCAATTTGAAAGCTTAATTGTCGAGAACGCACATGTGCGTCTCGCAACCCCCCCCCCCCCCTCCCCCGCCCCGTCGTACCTTGCCCGAGCGCATGACGCACACGTTGTCGGCGTGCCGCGCGTAGTGCGCGTGGTGCGTCACCAACACCGTAGCCTTGTACCGTAAAAAGCCACGGACGCACTCCTCGTAGATCGCTTGAGCCACCTGGAGGATAAAATGTTAGTTAACATTACTAGTACCAAAATCAAACGTTTCAATATTCAGAAATGGTCCGTATTGCCGATGCATACGTATAGCAAATAAAATACCGGAATGTATCAAGCATGAACCTGGCGATAAATTATCACTATATAGTACTACGAATAATAATAAGTCAAGAAGCGTAACTAAGCCCGAAAAATCATTCCACGCGAAGTGAACCGCAGGGGGCGGGGCTTACAATATGTACCGCGCGGGGAATTATTTCGTGGCGTTATCATTGTATTTTTGCGCTAATACATTAGAAAAATATGCCATCGTGTTGTGTGAAGTGGTGTAGAAGCCATTCAGATATGAAGAATAGAGGACTCACACATACGAGTATGTATGTAAATAAATATTTTAGGACACCATACTTGACGACTCTGGATGCATGCGATCCACGCACCCTTCCCTTACCGCAAGTAGGCGGACACAATCACGACGCGCGGACTAATCGCGTGCAAGTATTGTCTGTCGGAGTGACAGGTGTCACGTTTGCATTGCTGTTAGTTTGTGTGCGTAAGTGGAATGACAATCGAAGCGGCAACTGTTAGGGAATTACGCTTCTTGACTTATTATTATTCGTAGACATAGTATAAAACAAAGTCGCTTTCTCTGTCCCTATGTATGCTTATATCTTCAAAACTACACAACGGATTTTGATGCGGTTTTTTTTAATAGCTAGAGTGATTCAAGAGGAATGTTTTTATGTATAATTCTACGCAGACGAAGTCGCGGGCAGAAGCTAGTAAATAAATAAAGTCTTCCTAGCACGCGCTAAGGGTACCTTGGCGTCGACCGCTGCCAGCGGGTCATCCAGCATGTAGATGTCGGCGTGCTGGTACACGCAGCGCGCCAGCGACAGCCGCGCGCGCTGCCCGCCCGAGAGCGACGCACCTGGACACCAGACAATGGAACGTACACACATAAATCACGTCTTTATCCCTTACGGGGTAGACAGAAAGAAAGAAAGAAAACATTTATTCGTGACATAGATAATAGTTACAAAGACAAGAAAAAGAGGTAAAAAACATAAGGACATATATCACGAAATGGTCCCATATCAGCATAATGCTGGCCTTGCAGCCAGCGCTGGTCTTCCGATGGGACCAGATGGGAGACAGAGCCTAAGGTGGCACGAGCTAAAGGCCACAGAAGTGACGGCATATCGCTCAGTTATTTTATGATATAAACAGCCTTCTAAGCGGTATTCACGCTGGTTCATTTCACATGTTTTTTCCATGGGCTTGTAGTCTATTCCATACATTTAGAGAAAGATTATATAAATGATTTTAAGTTTTTTATTCATTTTCCTTTTTCTTATTAGCTTATGTGATTAAATGTGCTATGTTAAATGTGAACATTTGTCAATGATATAAACTCTTTGTGATTTGTTTATGAGCCATGTATGACAGTTTGTGTTCCTATAAATAAATAAATAAACAAATAGGCGTTGCGGCTAACAACCTATCACTATTTTTGATTCCCCTTTCCACCTATACGCCCACAATCATGTTAAACGTGGCCTTTAGGTCTCGTTACCTTAGGCTCGGTCTATCCCGCAAGGGATAAAGACGTGATTTGCGCGTGTGTGTGTGTGTGTGTGTGTGTGTGTGTGTGTGTGTGTGTGTGTGTGTGTGTGTGTGTGTGTGTGTGTGTGTGTGTGTGGAATAGCCACATTAAGATAACGTGGTCTGATGATTATCCACATACCTCTTTCTCCGACGATGGTCTTGTCCCCGTGGGACAATATTTCTAAGTCGCTCTTCAGTTGACAGCACTTTATCACCTGTTTGTATCTCCTGAGATCCATGTCTTGCCCGAAGAGTATGTTCTGGCGTACCTGGCAACATTTTATTATTATTATTACACATACATACATACATAAAAGTCTTTATCCCTTACGGGGTAGACAGGGATTTTCAGCCAGAACCGTCTATGACTCACGAAACGATACATAGATAAAATATACTGCATAATCCATAAACTTTTACTTAAACAAAGCAATAAATAGATAGAAGCCGACTTTTGTGTAACTAAAAAAAAAATACATAAATTAATGAAATAGTTCACAATAAACGAAAAATAAATAGGTGGGAAAACTGAATTGTTCAAAAACTGAGCGGTACAATTTAGGGATCTTTAAAAAGCGAGCCTTCCTGTTCCTCAAAGGGCCGGCAACGCACTTGTGATTCCCCAGGTCTTGCAGGTGTCCCTGGGCGACGGTGATTGCTTTCCATCAGGTGACCCGTCCTCGTTTGCCCCCTCTTATATAAAAAAAAAACACGCTAGCTTATCAAAGTGACAGCGTAGTAACAGCGTTATGCCTTGCCTCCACCTTCGATACCGCCACGGAACCAAGAATCCATCGGCTGATATAATTAACTTACAGAAGCCTCGAACAGCCAGGGGTCCTGGGCGGCGTAGGCCACGGTCCCATTGACCTCCAGATGCCCACCGCTGGGCGAGACCTCGCGCAGTATCGCCTGGAGTAGCGTGGACTTGCCCGAACCCACGGTACCCACTACCGTGGTCAACGTCTCGGGTTTTATCTGAAAGAGACAAGAGATTTATTTTTTATTTCATACATACATACATATATGACGTCTTTATCCCTTAAACCTGATACCAGAAACCTTATACCAGATACCAGAGATTTCCATGCTGGTCTGGGAGTAAAGAAAAAACATAGAATGTACCAGTTGCTTCTCTTCCCGCGCAGATGGTAAAAGCCCATCGAGAGAATGGACAAAAATCTCAAGAATCATGTTATAGGCGATGGGGCTAGCAACCCATTACTATTTTGATTCCTCCTTTCCACCTATACAAACACAATCATGCTAAACGTGGCCTTTAGGTCTTGTTACCTTGGGCTCTGTCTACCCCGTAAGGGATAAAGACGTGATATATGTATGTAAAATGTGTATGTAAAAAAAAAGTTTTTATTTCATACATACATCATGTTTATTTATTTATTTACATACATATATCAATACACGGAGGAGGCCTATGCCATTGAGGCACGCCGAATTACGCGACAATTTAATAGTAAAACAACAACAACAACAAAAAAAATGAAATTGTAGCGAATTCGGAATAAAAAGGCTATATTATATCACGTCTTTATCCCTTAAACCTGATACCAGATACCAGAGACGGAGTGGTTTCTCTATGATATATGTTGCCTATGTGCAGTAAGCCCGGGTAAATGTTTGGGCATACTTGGAACTTTGTCAGTTGAAATGTAGAAATTGTTTGTAACGACAACTTCATTTCAGTACAATTTTAGATACGTACCCATACATACATACACAAATTACGTCTTTATCCCTTACGGAGTAGACAGAGCCTAAGGTAACAAAACCTTAAGGCCACGTTTAGCATGATTAAGGGCGTAAGTGGAAAGGGAAATCAAAATAGTGATGGGTTTCCGCATCGTCTATTACATGATTCCTATTTCCGCCCATTCCCTCGATGGGCTTTTACCATCTGCGCGGGAAGAGAAGCAACTGGTAAATTCTATGTTATTTCTTTACTCCCAGACCAGCATGGAAGAAATTTTATTTCACTAAGTACAGTTTATGTATGTATGTATGTAAACTCTTTATTGTGCAAAATAAACAAGAGAAATACAATTGACAAACACTGAGATACATGCACAAAGGCGGACTTTTCCCTTTAAGGGATCTCTTCCAGTCAACCTTTGAGTGGATGAAAGGAGTATTATATTAGTTTAACCCGCTGATTCATAAACGCTCTGTAGGCCTCTGCTAACTTAGCAATCGTTTGTCCTTATCTGACACTTTGACATTTACCTTTCACAGATAAAGACAAACGATTGCTAAGTTAGCAGAAGTTTGCAGAGCGTTTATGAATAAGGTGGTAATTGTCTAACACTCGTGTCTCTAGTATCAGATTACTGGTATCGGGTATCAGGTATCTGGTATACGATTTCTGTTAAGTGGTATTGGTATCTGATTTTTGGCATCTGGCTTCCGGTATCTAGTGGCGGGCACTTATTTGAAATGAGATTTCTGGTAGGTATTTTCGGTTTCCGGTTTCTTCTTAATATTTAGATATTTATGGTATCAGATATATTATTATGATACTTAAGAGTCTGATATTTTGTGTCATTCTGAGTTTAATGGACAACGGGTCGCTCAAAGCATAAATACATGGTATTTCTGGTATCTGGTACTAGGTCTTTGGTATCTGTTATCGAGTATCAGGTTTACGGTGTCTAATATAACACGATTGGAGATCTTTAGCAGTTTGATAATTTAAGGCTGGTACGGCTGTTTAATACAAAGAAAACTTGTATTAAACAGCCAAATAAAACTGGTTTCTGGTTTCTGGTTATTGGTATCTGGTATCCTTTTTTAAAAACGGATACTCACGACTAAGTTGATGTCGCTGAGCGCTAGCGTCTGCCTCTCGACAGCCTCGGCTTCCGTGTTCTTCCAATGCGCTGTGAAATCCTTCAATTTCACCAGCACCGAGGGCTTGGTTAGTTTCTCTAGGTTCGTCTCTGATTTTATGTACGTTTGTTGGCTGAAAAACAAACAAATATCCTGCTAATATTATAAATGCGAGGTCAGGAATACCCGAAACCGACGAGCATGTACGAACAGATTGATGAATGTGAATGAAGCGAAAGAAGTATGTCATGATCGTAGCAAGTGGAACAAAGTAGTCTCTGCCTACTGTGGGAAAGAAGCGGGTATGTATGTATGTATAGACACTCACCCATTTCCAATCTTCTCAAACACCCCATTAGCTTTCACCTTCTCATCAATGTTCAGCAGATCCACCTGATCCCTGTTCCCAACTTCAGGCATGAGCAGAAACTCTTGCATCCTTTGCACGCTCACGTACGCCTCCAGCGTGAACGTTATGGCTAGAGGGAGAAAGTCGACCAGTGTGTACTTCAGTATTTCGTAGTACGAGAATATGACAAACACTTTGGCAGCTGTCAGGTCGTTGTCAAACGAGAGGAAGGAGATAATGGAAAGAAAGATGGCGACCTTCGTGTTCAGTTTCACGCAAGATATCATGACCGCCCGCAGCCAGGACATCTTTTTTATGATGCTCATCTCTTTCCTGGAAAAGAAAAGGGTTTGTTACTATCAGTACCCAGATGACTATCAATAAATCACTTCATTATCCCTTACGGGTTTCACAGAGCCTAAGGTTAGCTGAACCAGAAAGGTTAACTGGTAGAGATCAGGGGCGTTACGAATATTCGCATCCGCATCCGTGAATGCGGAATATTTGCATTAATTCAGACATCTGCATCCGCATTCACATCCGCATCAATCAATGCGGTGTTTTTACGGATGCAGATTCACATCAACAAGACTCGACAAGTAACTACATGTTAAGAAAGTGGGCGGAGCCAGGGTGGCACGTGCTTTGCGTTTGCTTACATAAATACTATTATGCACTAATAAGTATTATTATGCGTTTAAAATTTAAATAATTATCCTTTTAAAATCCCAAAATCCGCATCCGCATCCGCATCACATCCGCATCCGCGTCAAATCCGCATCCGCGGATGTGAACTTCTAATAATCCGCATTCGCATCTGCATCCGCGGATGTCCCAAAGGGATAAAATAGGGGATGAAACTTTGTATGAAACTTTGTCAATTTTAAACCGATCGGGCTGAGACTTTGCATGCATAAAGCTACTATGACGTAGGCATCTAAGAACGGATTGCGTAATTTCTGCGGGATAGCGATAAACGAATTCTATGCAGACGAACATTTCGCTACTTCCATGCTGGTCTGGGAGCAAAGAAAAAACATAGAATGCACCAGTTGCTTCTCTTCCCGCGCAAATGGTTAAAACCCATCGAGGGAATGGGCGAAAATCATAGGAATCACGTTATAGGCGATGTGGCTAGCAACCCATCACTATTTTGATTCCAATTTCCACCTCTACGCCTTCATTCTTGCTAAACGTGGCCTGTATGTCTTGTTACCTTAGGCTCTGTCTACCCCGCAAAGGATAATAATAATAATAATAATTTCTTGGGACAAATTACACCAATTGACCCAGCCCCAAACTAAGCAAAGCTTGTACTATGGGTACCAGGCAACGGATAAACATATTTCTATAATGTAGATAAATACATACCTAAATACATACAACATCCATGACTCGGGCACAAATATTCGTATTCATCATACAACTGTCTGCCCCTACCGGGATTCGAACCCAGGACCTCTAGCTTCATAGTCAGGGTCACTAACCACTAGGCTATCCGGTCGTCAAATGACGTGATTTGTGTATGTGTGTGTATGCAGACGAAGTTGCGGGCAACAGCTAGTCATTTATATACTTACTTCCTAGCTTCCCCAATGATTCTGGCGAAGGCCGTCTCCCATGCGTACATCTTGATGGCTTCTATGCTCTGTATGACTTCATTCATGAGGCGTATGCGGTTGTCTGTCCGTATGGCTGTCTTCCGGCGAAGCTTACTCGATATCTTGCCGAGGTAACCTACGAACAAAGCACAAGTTTAAATAAGGACGGTAAGTTCCTATAATGGCCACCAGAGGGCGTTAGATGGCCCCCAACTGCATATAAAGATTGGAAGTTCCTAAAATAGCCACCAGAGGGCGTTAGAGGTACCCAGGGCCCACAACTGCATATTTATACATACATATAGATCACGTCTTTATACATACACTAGCAGTTGCCCGCAACTTCGTCTGCGTAGAATTCGTGTATCGCTATCCCGCGGGAATCACGCAATTTTCCGGGATAAAAAGTAGCCTATGTATTATTCCAGACTATAATCTATCTATGTTCCAAATTTCATCCAGATCGGCCCAGTACTTTTTGAGCCTATTCATTACAAACATACAAACATACAAAAATAGGTACAAATCTTTCCTCTTTATAATATTAGTATAGATAGATAAATCACGTTTTTATCCCTTACGGGATAGACAGAACCCAAGGTAATCGTGGTATATATCCCGTAGGTACTAGTGAAAAGCTATCTCCCGTAACCTTATTAAGAAACTCATCTTTAACTTGTTGCATAAAACCACAATCGTGTTTTAATGCCTCTCTTTATGCACCAGCCACAAAAAAAATATGAATACATGCATACAAAAATCACGCCTTTATCCCTTACGGGGTAGACAGAGCCCGTGGTAAGAAGACCCAAAGTCCACGTTTAGCATGATTGTGGGCGTATGAATGGAAAGGGGAATAAAAATAGTGATGGGTTGCTAGCATCGCCTATAACATGATTCCTATGATTTTCACCCATTCCCTCGATGGGCTTTTACAATCTGCGCGGGAAGAGAAGAGAAGCAACTGCTACATTCTATGTTTTTTTTGCTCCCAGACCAGCATGGAAGGTCAAATGATAACTTTGTGTAATAATGCATTTGTGAAAACTTATTTACTTGTAAATTGTACGATGTTCCACTCTATTGGTTATTTTCTTCATCATCATCATCATGGCGAGAAGAAACTCACCCTGCAGCGGTATGAACAGCAGCAGAAACGCCACGCCGACCAGCGTGGCCACCCCAATCTGCCGGTACATGAGGTAGACTATCAGAACGCTCTCAATAGGCGTCCGCACCAGGTCCACCATGAACAGGCACGCCATGTCGAAGCGGGGAGCGTCCGCCGTCAGCAAGGTCAGCACCCTACCGGCCAGGCCGCTTTCACCTGGTTCTGCGACCACCACCTGTTAACGCACAAAACACGCTTAAGTGAGTTAACGCACTAAAGTGGCTGGCACACTGCAGTAGCACGACTGACAGAGTGCCTCGGCACACCAATGCCTCAACATATTGAAAATGCCTTATCACACTAACGCACCAATGCCTCAACATAATGAAGTGCCTGAACGCACTAAAATGCCTTATCACCCTAACACACTAATGCCAACACACTGAAGTACGTTAACGCACTGAATTGCCTCATCAAATTAACACACCAATGCTTAATACACACTGAAGTACTTTAACGCACTTAATTGCATCATCATAACAACAAACCAATGCCTCAACATACTAAACTGTCTCAACGCAGTAAAATGCCTTATAACGACAACACACTGAACTGCAAAAAAAAAGTAATTCTAAACGAATCTGAAATTTAGAACACAGAAAAATCCGAAAAGTAAAGCTATGGCCGGGAATCGAACCGGATCCTCGTCATTCCGTGACGCGTGCTATACCCCTACACCAACCACAGCAGGTCAAAACAAAATTGACTTGATTCATTTGATTTGCACTAAAATGCCTTATCACCCTAACACACGAATGCCAATACAGCGAAGTACCTTAACACACTAAATTGCCTCATCACACTAACACACTACACCCTGAACGCACTGAAATGCCTTATCACCCTAACACACTGAAGTGCTTCAACACTCAATCACTTAACGCACTACACATCTGTTATTAACAATCCCCCCTCACCTTCCTGTATATGAGGGAGCAGCAGCCAACTCTTATCTTCATGCTCATGTCCAGCAGCCACAGCAGCATGGGGTGCATCATGGCGGCGTTCATTGCCATGAAACTGGAAACAATACAATAGGGGCTGTCCATTAATCATGTGATGTTTTTTTAGCACTTTTAACCCCCCCCACCCCCACCCCTTTGGTGATACGAGGTGACGTTTAAAACTACCTCCCCCTTCCCCATCCAAAATCGCGTGTATTTTTAGTATCTACAAAGAATTTTCTCTCAAAGAAGAATCTCTTTTTGCTTCTGATCAAATCCTTTTCTGTTGTATGGCCTTCTTATTTTTCATTGTTACATTCTCACATTTATTTTATCTTAAGTAAGTATTATACAGTAATGTTATGTGTATATGTATGTATTATTTTATTTTATTTATTTAGCTATGTATTATATTTATGTTGTTATTGTTGTTTTTATTATCCCTGCGTTTATCCTGTCTATTTGTTTCCGCCACCTACTTAAACTGTCTCCAACTTATTTAGCTTATTGGTTGTCTGGAAGAGATCGCTATTAAGCGATAAGACCGCCTATTGTCTACTTTGTTCTTTGTTTTTGTATTGTTTTGTACTGATTTGTGGTGTTCAATAAAGAGTAGTTGTATTGTAATTTTAAATTTTTTAGAATATAATTAAATACAGATATAAAAGGCGCGGGGACTTCGTTCGTTGCCCGGCAACGGCGAGTCAAGGTTACACTACACGCCGCTTTTCGGTTTAAAAATCGCGCGTTTGACGATATAATAAACACACGTGATATCTTACTACACCCCTCCGCCCTTTTGTGATATTTCGTGATTTTTGCCGAACCCCTCCCCCGGAGCCTCACGTGATCAATGGACGGCCCCATATACGATGAATGAAAGATATTATAATGTATGTCACGAAGCCCACAAAAACCAGCGAAAATGTTATTGGAGCTCACGCGACACTAGCGCCTCTGGTGGCAAATTCACACGCGATAGCCCCTATCTTAATAATAGTTATGCCATCGCACAATAGATGTCGTTAAAACAAGTGCGTTGCAAAATGAACTCTGCAGAGCGGGATTTAGGTTTACTTGATTGAAATCCTAACTGATTACAGCGGAACATTCGAGAAAATCGAACTGGCTGACGTTTATGAGCGTTTTTTTCTACAATATAAATATTTTGGGTTCTTCGATTACCCTACCGATACTCATACAAGAAAAAATGTGTCTCAGATTTCACTATGGATTTTTTTCCTGTTCGTCACGTTCCATACCTACCTATATTAAAAAAGTGACGAACCGGGATGGAAATTTTGGGTCACATTTCTTCTTGTATAAGGATGATAGTGTAAACGATTCGGAGTAAGACAAACCCAAAATAGTTAAATTCTGAAATAAATGTTCATACGGACTTTTTTCTGGAAAACGCTCACATGCAATTTGCGCACAAAGGTGGCACGCGTATTTCGTTCACACGCCCCTTCTACTTCTATAGTTACACCCCACCCCCAGTGACGGGCAGGGGTAAGGTGGGTCTGTTTCAACTTACCCCACTACACCACCGGCGTACATGTAGGCAGTGTTGGTACTGATGCCAGCGTGGGACGGCGAAAAATAGTTAATTAAACCTTCGAGGCACATCGGAATCGATAATCTGGAAACAGAAAATGAAAATATCACAACATAGTATAAAACAAAGTCGCTTTCTCTGTCCCTATGTCCCTATGTATGCTTATATCTTCAAAACTACACAACGGATTTTGATGCGGTTTTTTTTAATAAATAGAGTGATTCGAGAGGAAGGTTTTTATGTATAATTCTAAGCAGACGAAGTCGCGGGCAGAAGCTAGTTAACTTATAAATAAAAAATATACGTCATGTGACAATTGACCCCAAATGGCCACTGACCAAACAATGGAATGGATCAAATACTTTTTTTACAAGATTTTTATTAACTTGCAATGTATACATACATAAAGCACGTCATTAACCCTTACGGGTTAGGCAGAGTCTTAGGTAACAAGACCTAAAGGCCACGTTTAGCATGATTGTGGGCGTATAAGTGGAAAGGGGAATCAAAATAGTGATGGGTTGCTAGCGACATCGCCTATATAATTCCTAAGATTTTCGCTCATTCCCTCGACGGGCTTTTACCATCTGCGCGGGATACAAGCAACTGGTACATTCTATGTTTTTTCTTTGCTCCCAGACCAGCATGGAAGCACCCAATGCAATGTATGTAATTATGCATTTTTGTGTCTTCAACCGATTGAGATGAAATTTTGCATACTTGAGCAAGTCGGTTGACAATACAATAATCTGGTAGTGGAGTTCTGGTGAACCAGCCAGGACCGTCTCCGCAGGAGGGAACTCTTCAACGGTTGGTCCGATTGACTTGAAATTTGGTACACACATGTAGGATGGAGGGCAATGCAAGTACAGTCAGCAGAGAACATTTTTAACAACTCACCTAATACTGGCGTCGACGAACGCGAACAATATGTTCCCTATTATAAACTTAAGACCGTATATCTTAACAATAGCACGCAGGAGGGACGGCTTCTTTCCTTTTTCTGTAACAATAGTTATTTGTGTCACAAGGGAGCAAAACGATGTGTTTACGGCGAGGGCGCTACATTGAATCCAGAGCGTAATGAGGGATTCAAGTGTTAACGCCCGAGATGAAAGTAATTTTGCTAGCGGCTCATGCAACTTTTCACACCGAACATTAAAAAAACTTAAAAAGGAATTCTAAATATAATTAAAGAGACGCAGAGACGTTGGCTCCCTTTGCGTGTTTTATAAGATCTACAACGGGGAATGCTCTGAGGAACTCTTTGACCTCATTCCAGCTGCGGGGTTCCATTACAAATCTACCCGCCGTAAGCGTTCATTTCATCGGCATCATGTTGATGAATGGCAGTCTTCGACGGTGTGGTTTAATCGGTCTTTTTTGCCACGAACACGAACTTGCAAAATCTGGAACGAGCTTCCCGCTGAGGTCTTCCCATCGAGTTACGACCCGGGTGCCTTTAAGAAGCGAGTGTACACTTTTCTGCAGGGCCGACAACGCACTGGCATCGCGTAAAGCGCTGCGGGTGTCTATGGACAGTGGTGATCATTTACCATCAGGTGACCCACTAGTTCGTTTGTCTGGCCTCTCTAACATAAAAAAAAAGAGTTACCAGCATAAAAAAGGGCGTAGTTTTACAATTAACAACTTCAAAAAATTGCATTTGCAAAAAAAAAAAAAAAACTTAGAAAACTGCCTTGAACAGAAAACTTGCACTTTGATCCCTCTCGACAGGGAGCAAAGCTTACTTTTCTGAATGAGAGGTGTGAAAAGGAAATTTTACTTGATAACATCTCAAAAATTTAGTAAGAGAAAAAAAATTATAAATGTCAGTGAAAATTAGAACAGAAAAATCCGCTATATAAATAAAGCTATGGCCGGGAATCGAACCCGGATCCTCGTCATTCCGTGACGTGTGCTTATACCCCTACACCACCCATAGCAGGTGGGTAGTCTTCTCTTAGCAAGAGAAGCAAAAAACACACAGCCCTAAGGACCGCAGATTTGATAATAATTTCACATACATACATAAATCACGTTAACTATTACGGGGTAGACAGAGCTAAAGGTAACAATACCAGAAGGCCACGTTTAGCATGATTGTGGGCGTATAGGTGGAAGGAATCAGAATAGGGATTGCTAGCATCGCCTATAACATGATTCCTAAGATCGCCCATTTCCTCGATGGGCTTTTACGAGCGTGGGAAAAAGCAGCTGGTGTATTATGCTTTTTCTTTGCTCCCAGACCAGCATGGACAGTGGCGTAACAATGGGGGTGGCAGGGCTGGCAAAATGCCAGGGGCCCCCGACCCAAGAGGGCCCCGGCCCAAGACCCCCCAAGAGGTCAAAAATATTAAAATTAAACCGAGTACAACGTGACGATGTTTACTGATAGGGGGCCATTCAAGTATTACGTAAGCAGATTTTTTACAATTATTTACCCCCCCCCCCCTTCCCCTTGTCAGCAAAAGTAAGCAAACCTCTTACCCCCCCCCCCCTCCCATCCTTACGTAATCATTGGTACCTATATGCATTTTTCTTTTAATGAATTCTGTTTTTTATTGATTCGTGAACAGCAGTTCGAATCGAAGCTGCTGACGTAATCACCATATCGACCCCTCCCACCCCCATGTCATCAAAAATAAGCAAAGCAAAGACCCCCCCCCCCCCCAAGCGCTTACGTAATACTTGAACGCCCCCTAGGGCCCCATCAAAAGAATTTGCCACGGTCCCCAGATGGTATAGTTACGCCACTGAGCATGGACGATATGAGTAGCACAATAACTTGGTGACCACACTCACCCTGTTTCTCCAATTCCTCCTTCCATTTTTCTCCCAAGGCGTCGCCCCGAGGGGCCGCCTTGTGCCCAGGTGTACATCTGTAATACAACAATTAAAGATAAAGATAAAGATAAAGATAACAATTAAATACATTAATTATTAATTAAATCGTTTGTCCCGATGCTCCGATCGGTAGGACCACGTGGCAGGCTCAATAGTCCGATTAGTTAATCGAACCAACCGGTAAAAAGTTCATGTGGTGCGATCGGTAGGACAAAGGCAGTAGTATCACGTGAGCAGAGACCAACCGGAAAAAAGGCATGTGGTGCGATCGGTAGCACAAAGGCAGTAGTATCACGTGAGCAGAGACCAACCGGAAAAAAGGCATGTGGTGCGATCGGTAGCACAAAGGCAGTAGTATCACGTGAGCAGAGACCAACCGGAAAAAAGGCATGTGGTGCGATCGGTAGCACAAAGGCAGTAGTATCACGTGAGCAGAGACCAACCGGAAAAAAGGCATGTGGTGCGATCGGTAGCACAAAGGCAGTAGTATCACGTGAGCAGAGACCAACCGGAAAAAAGGCATGTGGTGCGATCGGTAGCACAAAGGCAGTAGTATCACGTGAGCAGACAGACCAACCGGGAAAAAAGGTCATGTGGTCCGATCGGTAGCACAAAGGCAGTAGGACCACGTGGCCAGAGGGAACAACCGGAAAAATGACGAGGATCCGGGTTCGATTCCCGGCCATAGCTTTACTTTCCGGATTTTTCTGCGTTCTACTTTTGAGTGTCGTTTAGAACTTCAATGATTTATATCATAACAACCCTCGGGCAAACAGCTAGCAAGTATCATATATTCTCACCTGTAGACATCTGATATACTGAGCTGCCCTTTCCGACCTTTCAGGAAAAGTTCTCGGGTGTACCTGAAAGCAAAGACAAACCAACTAACATTATACATGCAAAAGTTTGTGAAAGTTTGTGCTTCCATGCTGGTCTGGGAGTAAAGAAAAAACATAGAATGTACCAGTTGCTTCTCCTCCCGCGCATGGTAAAAGCCCATCGAGGGAATGGGCATAGGAATCATATAGGCGTTGCGGCTAGCTACCCATCACTATTTTGATTCCCCTTTCCACCTATACGCCCACAATCATGCTAAGCGTGGCCTTTGGATCTTGTCACCTTAGGCTCTGTCTACCCCGTAAGGAAGAAAGACGTGATTTATGTATGTATGTATGTATGTTTGTGACGATGTGAGTGAGTAGAAGTGAGATGACAGCTGTAGAATCGGATTTAAATAGCATTAAGGGGTGCGAGTCGGGCTACCCCCGCGTGTGGTCAAGAGCTGCGGTTCGTTTTCGGATCCGTTCGAGGGGAAGAGCAGTGCCTGCTCCGGTGCACCCTGGGCGCCGGTAAATGATTTCCTGGCAGATTCTGAGGGATACCGTTATCCGTTGGCTAAGAGCCCGACAGGGGGGTCTTTTGACCGTGTTCTACCGTACAACGTCGCCGACATATATATATATATATTTTTTTGTGAATAGGAAGGCAAACGAACAAGTGGGTCGCCTGATGGTAAGTGATCACCACTGCCCATAGACACCCGCAACCTCGGAGGGATTGCAGATGCGTTGCCAACCTAGAGGACTGAGATGAATGGCCTCTTGTGCCCGTAATTTCCCCGGCTGTCTTACTCTCCACACCGGAACACAGCAGTGCAAGCACTGCTACTTAGCGGCAGGATGACCGAGTAAGATGGTGGTAGCGATCCGGACGGACCTTGCACAAGGCCCTACCACCCGCAAAATTTTTTAATACTGTAATTTTTGTCACAAGATTTTTTAATACTGTATTTATTACTTTGAAACTGGCGAAATCATCGCACCGCAGCCGTTGACCGCACGCGGAAGCAACCCCCGAGTCGGTTCGAGGGTTATAAAGCTTACCAGAACGTGAGTTTTGACAGCACCCCAGCCTTCTCTCTCGGATTCTGTCTCCTTTCCACGTCGAAGTACCCTGGGTCCATTATATACCAAGGGTTTAGTTTGCTTATATTACAGCTACAAATATAGCAACAATCTTATGCTTAGATATTGGCACCTTCTTTCAAACGTCGAGCGCTAAGGCACCATATTGGAATAACTGAAACAAACAAAAATTACAAGTCAATTTCATCGTACAGACCAGTAGGCTTATTACCTAACTCGCTCGCAATCGCAATCGTGTTCATTTTGACAGTTCACGTATGGGCTGACAATTGGCATCGGAATCAGCTAGCTGTCACATTCATACAAGAACTGTCAAAATGAACACGATGGCGATTGCGAGCGAGTTAGACAATAATCCTACAGGGATATTACGGAGCTTCGACTCCGGTTCCGTTAAGTCGGAACTTCCGATTATTATTACACCTTCGGTTCCGACTTCGGCTTCGACACTTTTAAATCGAAGGTTTTAATCGGAGGTCGAAGCATAACATAGCGGCGGCGGCCTGTGTCGACTGTTATGAAAAGGATCATATACATGTCGCGCGGGGAATCACTCCCACTACGTGCACTCTATCGTCAATTATCCGACCCTGCCTCCGACTCCGATTCCGACTCCGATAAAGCAAATTTAAAACCTCCGACTCCGCCTTCGGTTCCGATAAAACTACCTCCGTTACATCACTGTTACAGACACATGATTCAAACAGATGACGCTTGGCGACAAAAAATCGCATAACCTGCTATGGGTGGTGTAGGACACGCGTCACGGTATGACGAGGATCCGGGTTCGATTCCCTATATCCTTATGTATGCTTATATCTTCAAAACTACACATCTAAATTCTTCTAACTTGACAATGTACAATTTATGATGTAATTTTTATTGAATGAATAAATAATCTAAATCTAAATCTAAATCACAACGGGTTTTGATGCGGTTTTTTTTAATAGATAAAGTGATTCAAGAGGAAGGTTTTTATGTATAACTAGCTTCTCCCCGCTACTTCGTCTGCGTAGAATCATACATAAAAACCTTCTTGAATCACTCTATCTATTAAAAAAACCGCATCAAAATCCGTTGTGTAGTTTTGAAGATATAAGCATACAAAGGGACATAGGGACATAGGGACATGGGGACAGAGAAAGCGACTTTGTTTTATACTATGTAGTGATGATTCTACGCAGACGAAGTCGCGGGCAGAAGCTAGTATAGAATATAGAAGACTATTACGCTATGAATGGGCGATAAAGTGTTGTAATAACTCGGCTAGGAAAATAACCTTTTTCCTGTTATTTCAGACCAAGGCCGTTTCGTATTTAAATAACATGTCAGGTAATAGTTTGAGTATCTCTGTCTTGGCTACGCAACGGGTACAGAATAACTTATTCGAGTTGACCGAGCGCAAGCGAAACTTCTCAGCGTCTTGTGTAGGTTCAGTCATATCACACTAATATTATAAACTAGCTTTTGCCCGCGACTTCGTCCGCGCAGATAACGTCAGAGTGACGACAAAAAAAATTTTTTTTTTATAAAAAGTATCCTTTGTTACTTCTAATACCTCCAAGAACATGTGTACAAAATTTCATGATGATCGGTTGAGTAGTTTTTGCGTGAAAGCGTAACAAACAAACTTACATTCGCATTTATAATATTACTAGCGACCCGCTCCGGCTTCGCACGGTATATTATGCACGTATTATACATATAAACCTTCCTCTTGAATCACTCTATCTATTAAAAAAAAACCGCATACAAATCCGTTGTGTGGTTTTGATGATATAAGCATACATAGGGACATAGGGACAGAGAAAGCGACTTTATTTTATACTATGTATTGAAGCGAAAGTTTGTGAGTGTGTATGTTTGTTACTTCTTTACGCGCAAACGACTGGACGGATTTCGATAGAATTTGGAGCAGAGCTAGCTGGTACACTATATTAACACATAGGCTACTTTTTATACCGGAAAATTGCATAGTTCCCGCGGGATAGCGATAAACATGTCAAAGGTCGTAGCGGCCAAGGGTCACAACGTATAATTATTGCAAAAAATAGTGATGGGTTGCTAGCCGCATCGCCTATAACATGATTCCTAAGACTATCGCCCGTTCCCTCGATGTGCTTACCATTTGCGCGGGAAGAGAAACAACTGGTAAATTCTATGTTTTTTCTTTACATCTGAAAACTTTTTACTTCCATGCTGGTCTGGGAGAAAAGAAAAAACGTAGAATGTACCAGTTGCTTGTCTTCCCGCGCAGATGGTAAAAGCCCATCGAGGGAATGGGCGAAAATAGGAATCATGTTATAGGCGATGCGGCTAGCAACCCATCACTATTTTTATTCCATTTTCCACCTATACGCTCACAATCTTGCTAAACGTGGCCTGTAGGTCTTGTTACCTTAGGCTCTGTCTACCCCGTAAGGGATAAAGACGTGACTTGTGTGTGTGTGTGTGAAAACTTTTTCAATACAACCGTGAGACTCGCATATACACACAACGTTATGGACAGGATCAAATGTGCCTTTTAAAGGTAAATGAATTTTCTGTACGGGTTTCCCCGATATTACTAGTACTTATTTGAACAAGAAGTTAGAATCGTCTCGATTATACGGATGTCATAGCTAGCTATAGCTATATAGTTATAGCTAGGTTTATTCTGGGTCCTACTGAAAAACAGCGTTGCGGCTTGCCGCAACATTATGCTGAGTGGGGCCCATTTTACACCATATCGGTACTATTCCTAAGTATATTGTATTTCTTCCTATTATATATCTACGTGTATCGAATGTGTGTAATTAAATGTTTCTCTCTCTCTCTCTCTCTCTCTCTCTATATACTTTGGTTCTTACCGCGAGTCAGAAGGTAAACAATTTTGACACATCTTTGTAGATGTGCCTTCTGGGCTCCGTAGAATTATAACACAAGATAGGTACAGTCAAGTGTAATAATATGTATGTAGTCAAAGTTTCAAAAATAAGTACCATACGCTCTTACACCGGCGTAATAAGCTCGTGGGACATATTTTTGAGAAGTTCATATCGATACTTATTTTTGCACTCGACCGTACACCAACGTATAACAAAGATATCAAAAGGGAATGGAGTATCACTACATAGTATAAAACAAAGTCGCTTTCTCTGTCCCTATGTCCCTATATCCCTATGTATGCTTATATCTTCAAAACTACACAATGGATTTTGATGCGGTTTTTTTTAATAGATAGAGTGATTCAAGAGGAAGGTTTTTATGTATAACTAGCTTCTGCCCGCGACTTCGTCTGCGTAGAATCTAGGTATATAAATAAAAATGAATTGCTGTTCGTTAGTCTCGCTAAAACTCAAGAACGGTTGAACCGATTTGTCTAATTTTAGTCTTGAAATATTCGTGCAAGCCCAGGGAAGGTTTAAACGGTGAGAAAATATTGAAATTTAGAAGAAAAAAAACGGGAGCGAAGCCGCGGGCAACAGCTAGTTATACATAAAAACCGTCCTCTTGAATCACACTATGTATTATAAAATACCGCAACAAAATCCGTTGTGTAGTTTTGAAGATATAAGCATACACAGGAACATAGGGACATAGGGACAGAGAAAGCGACTTTGTTTTATACTACGTAGTGATTCTAAGCAGACGAAGTCGCGGGCAGAAGCTAGTTTACAATAAATGAACGCGAGAAACTGTATAAGGATGTTAAGTTTGAGCGCGAGATATGAGGATCAACTGCAGCATGGGGACTGGTTCACGAGACCGTCTTCGGATCGAAGGCGAATGAGGGTCCTTGGCAGTTCCACGCGCCGGTCGGCAGATGTTCTGACACTAGACTGCCAGCACGCTCAACCGACTGCGTCTAGGGGGATAATGAATGTATCTGGCCGCTTCATCTTTTTTAAATTTCTAAACGGCACCACAGTATATATATAAGCTAAAGCAGTAAGGAAACTACGAACAAATCGGTTGAAACGAAACACGCACACAGGCGCGCGCTTTACACGGCCCCTAAGCGGACCTGGGCCTGAGCGGAGTGGACGAGGTCCGCTTAGGGGCCGTGTAAAGCGCGCGCCTGTGTGCGTGTTTCGTTTCAACCGATTTGTTCGTAGTTTCCTTACTGCTTTAGCTTATATATATACTGTGACGGCACTGAAAACTAAAAACAGAAAAAAACGAAAAGTGCACCTGCTATGGCCGGGAATCAATGACTAGGGGCATTCCTTGACGCGTGCTATACCCCTACACCACCCATAGCAGGTGGGTGCCTTCGAATTTTTCTATCTAAAGATATTTTAAAGATATTTTTACATATCTTTATCATCGAAAAACACTTTTTAAGAATCGGTAACAGGAAAATACACAACTGTAACAATACAAATCAGAATATTCCAGGGATTTTAAATTGTAACTTGCTGTTATTTATTTATTTTAAACTGTTTTTCAAAAAAAATACATCTCACGATTGTTTGCCTTTTTACAAGCTTTATAATATAAAAACTTGCAACGTATGTAAGTATGTTTGTTCCGGTGGAATCTTGCAACTTAATTTCGAAGCAGATATCTTCAACCGACCGAGCAGAAATTTTGCGTACTTGTGTAAGTCGGATGACAATACAATAATCTGGTAGTGGAGTTCTGGTGACCCAGCCAGGATCGTCTCCGCAGGAGGGAACTCTTCAACGTTTGATCCGTTTGACTTGAAATTTGGTACACATGTGTACGACGAATGACAATGCGAGAGAAGAGAGACTTTTAAAAAGTTAAAAACAAATGAAAAACAGTCTTGTAATCCGATTTATGGTCAGAAAATCGCGCCTGCAATGTAATTGGGCCGTCGACAAGTCCCTTCGTGTCTGTTACTTAGAATACAATGACGACACTTACGACAATGTTTGAGAAAAATAAATGTCCGAGCGCCACACCGCACGGCGCAACAGTCGCGTCTAGACTGACGAGCTGGCTCACTAGTTGATTACTACGCTATGTAGGTACATAGTAAATTTGATAACGATTTCGCCATATACCTTCGTATACTATGTTAGGATTTTCGTGTTAGGGATGGGCAAGTGAAAAAAAGTATCGATATATTATTAGCCCCAACTACATCTTAAGAATTTGTTTATTTGTTTATTCGTACGTGCTACACATACCCATGCAGGGTGTGGCAATGTCTTAAAACTAAAATGCGGCAAATCTAAAATTTAAAACATCGTTGCATGCGGATCATTAAAATTGATAAAAATAATAAATCAAGAATTACATCACTACATAGTATAAAACAAAGTCGTTTTCTCTGTCCCTGTCCCTATATCCCTGTGTATGCTTATATCTTCAAAAGTACACAACGGATTTTGATGCGGTTTTTTTTAATAGATAGAGTGATTCAAGAGGAAGGTTTTTATGTATAATTCTACGCAGACGAAGTCGCGGGCAGAAGCTAGTAAAACAATGAAATTCAATGAAATTCAAAAACAAGAATGTTCGCGGGCAGGCTGGATTATTATGCCTATGTGACATTTCGTGGGGATCAACATGACCCCACCAGTGTAATAATGTGGTGAAACCTGACACTGAAAATTAGAACACAGAAAAATCCGAAAAGCAAAGCTATGGCCGGGAATCGAACCCGGATCCTCGTCATTCCGTGACGCGTGCTATACCCCTACACCACCTATAGCAGGGGGGTAAGACTTCGAATTTTTGTATCTGTTACTAGCTGTCACGTGACCTTGTTACTATGCGATTTTTTGTCGCTAAGCGTCATCTGTTTAAATGATGTGTCTGTACGACACAATTACAAACTCCCGTGGAACATCTACTGGTCACCAGGCATTATCATCCTACTAATATTATAAATGTGAAAGTTTGTGAGAATGTTTGGATGTTTGTTACTCTTTCACGCCAGAACGGCTGGACAGATCTGGATGAAATTTGGAACATAGAAAGATTATAGTCTGGAATAACACATAGGCTACTTTTTATCCCGGAAAATTGCGTAATTCCCGCGGGATAGCGATAAACAAATTCTATGCAGACGAAGTTGCGGGCAACAGCTAGTTTATTAATATTTTTTACTCATGCCTATTTCGTGTTATCTTCCAACAAGGTAATATTGGATTAGATACTAGTTTTCCAATATTTATATTGGTCATATGCCCATAGTTGATAAAAGATTGATTTTATCTAAAGTGGTTTTTAGCCTTGATTAAATGTCAATCAATTCTTCGGTTTATTATCAAACCCCTTAGCTACTTACAAACTATTATACATACATACATACATACATAAATCACGTCTTTCTCCCTTACGGGGTAGACAGAGCCTAAGGTGACAAGATCGAAAGGCCACGCTTAGCATGATTGTGGGCGTATAGGTGGAAAGGGGAATCAAAATAGTGATGGGTAGCTAGCCGCACCGCCTATATGATTCCTATGCCCATTCCCTCGATGGGCTTTTACCATCTGCGCGGGAGGAGAAGCAACTGGTACATTCTATGTTTTTTCTTTACTCCCAGACCAGCATGGAAGCAAACTATTATTTAACTAACAATGTTTGTGTGTACGTACGTCGGTACTTTCACTTCATCCACATTCATCAATCTCATCATACATGCACGTAGGTTTCGGGTACTCCTGACCTGCCCTTTTTCCAAAACGTCTCCTATTTGGTCTCGGAACGTCCGTCTAGGCCTTCCCCTCCCGCAACCATTCACACTCCCCATATAGATCTGTTTAGTTAGTCTACTTTCATCCATCCGCTCTACGTGACCAAACCAACTAAGCATGCGTCTTTCTATCCTAGTCACTATATCTTCTTTCACACCAGCACGTTCCCTTATCGCACTATTCGTTCTGTTTCTATCTTTCAGTGATACACCTTCTATACTTCTTAACACTCTCAGTTCTACTGCATGTATTCTACTTTCATTCTTCTTTTGCCATACCCAACTATCGCTGCCGCACAGTTTGACAACAAATATAATGCGCATCGGCAGTATTCGTTTGCGCAGAGAAGCGCAGACCAGTTTCCGATGGTAGCCGAACGTGTAAATAATCTATATTGAACTTTATTTGCAAGCGCAACTGGCAGAGTATTGCTTGCTTTGCATTCTTAACTCTGTCCCGCTTACACGATTTTGCCATTGTTGGTACGAAATCGATCGACCAATAGCAGCGCCAGAGTTTCCCGCGCTACTAAAATTGGTATACAGCGCAGGTACATCGTGGAGCATTATTTTTGTTGTCAAACTGTACATTAGTGTTGGTACAAGCACCCCTTCTTTGACACCTCACTGCTCACAAAGGCACGCAGCGCTCCTTTGACCATGTTTCCTGCATTCACTCTTCTTTCAAAATCACTCTCACACTTCCACCCATACGCCATCATGCTCAACGTGACCTTTGGGGCTTGTTACTTTAGATTCTGTCAACCCCGTAATGGATAAAAACGTGATTTATGTGTTATGTATATTAGGCTTCCATGCCGGTCTGGGAGCAAAGTAAAAACATAGAATGTTGTTGCTCCTCGTCCAGCGCATATGGTAAAACGCCATCGAGGGAATGGGCGAAATTCTTAGGAATCATGTTATAGGCGATGCTAGCAACTCATCACTATTATGATTCTCCTTTCCACCTATACGCCCACAATCATCCTAAACGTGACCTTTAGGTCTTGTTACCTTAGGCTCTGTCTACCCCGTAAGGGATAAAGACGTGATTTGTGTGTGTGTTTTATGAAGTCATAAAGCACCGAAATTGTTTTAGCACGTTCATATCAAGTTTCGTGACTCATAGTATAGTATACTATACATATAGACTCATAGTATACTATATTGGCTATAAATATCTATTATCTATAAGAAACACCAAAGCTGCCGCAGACTTGTCTTGACTTGAAATTCACCATATTTTCAGAACTTAGCACGAACAATGAAAATCTTATCAACAGTTAGACACAAAACCTTCCATACTGGTCAAAGAAAAAACATAGAATGTACCAGCCGCTTCTCTTCCCGCGCAGCTGGTAAAAGCCTTTCCATGGAATGGGCGAAAATCTTAGGAATCATGGTATAGGCGATGCTAGCAACCCATTTCTGATTCCCCTGTCCACCTGCACGCCCGCAATCATGCCAAACGTGACCCTTAGGTCTTAACCCTACTTGTTTCGAAGCCACAAAATACACTTTTGCGGGTGGTAGGGCCTTGTGCAAGGTCCGTCCGGATCGCTACCACCATCTTACTCGCTAATCCTGTCGCTAAGTAGCAGTGCTTGCACTGCTGTGTTCCGGTGTGGAGAGTAAGACAGCCGGGGAAATTACGGGCACAAGAGGTATTGCATTTTAGTCCTCTAGGTTGGCAACGCATCTGCAATCCCTCCGGGGTTGCGGGTGTCTATGGGCAGTGGTGATCACTTACCATCAGGTGACCCACTTGCTCGTTTGCCTTCCTATTCATATAGAAAAAAAAATAGACACTTAACTTTGACAATGAACAAAATTTTCGATATTTTTCCACGACATATCGATAGTTTGAAAAACATCGACATATTTTTTTATCTGCGCATGCCCATTCACATGCGACAAGTCTGTTCGAGAGCCGAGACACGTCTGATCTTGAATTAGTCACGAAACGAACCACGAGTCTGTTATCAACAGTTAAAAACAATCGAATAGGTGACATCATGTGTGTTGCAATCTTTCGCAACAGACAAGTCCAACCCAGACCGAACAAAATAAACTAACAAGATATTTATTTGCAGTGTTGCCGTTTGGTTCCGTTTCTTCCGTTTTTCGGAACTTTTGACACCCCCGCGGAACTTCGAAACTTTTCAGAACTTTTCGGAACTTTAAAGGTCCCGGCAAAAGATATTTTTTTCCTGTTACAACACTATAAACAAAAATATTATTCCTAATTCCTATGATGAGGTAAAAAAAAAAAGCTCGTTCCCGAAGATTTAAATGAAAATGGAACCACAATGGAACTTTTCTACCAAAAATAGAACTTTTTAGGGATGCCAATGTGATTTTCAAGGGAAGCGACCTGGCAACACTGTTTATTTGCACAATCATTCCGCTACACGTAAACAATTGTAACGAAACGTTGAGTGGATGCACGTTGGCAACACTGTCTTTAGGAGACAGGGGAATTGACACGGCGATTGTGTGTGGACGTTTTTTTCCTAAAGACAGCGAATTATATTGAGTTTGATATTTGGACTAGAGATTATATTGGTTGATGAGAAGCTGTAAGCTTTTGTGTTAATTCAGTTTGAATTGTCGTAATGTGTGTTTGCCTGTTACAACGAAACCACCCCTGAAGAAACCGGTGTTTCAGCTCAGAAGAGGGACTGAACGGCGAAAATTAAAATTTCGCACCGCCCGCGACACCAAAAGGTACGGTAATCAGACAATAACAACTTTTTTTATTAATCATCCGAAGCCGGAATATGTAGTTGCCTGTAATTGCGAATGAATGAATCTAGAATCAACTATATGGTTGTCTTGCAATGCAATAATTGGTGGCAAACTTGTTCTTAACTGGAATACTATTAGACTACAGGCCCACGTACAAAAAATGTGGGTCATATGAACCACCAGGTGACGTATATAGGACGATATAAGAGCATAAAATAATAAGATTCAGCACTATGCCGCCACTTGTAAGCTGTCCAACTGGGTGCTGGTGAGAATTCAAAAGTGCAACCCTCGATTTTTTCCCCTTGTCGCATGATTTTTGTACGGCGTTGCGGAATAATGGATTAGAAGCTGTATTGAAACAGTATGAAACTGATGCCGTACAGAATCAAATGACCAAATTTACCCTGGAAATGGTCAGAAAATCAAAAAAAATTACCGACTTTGTGGCGCACCATTTGTACGGCATAACTTTCATACTGTTTCAATACAGCTTCTAATCCATTATTCCGCAACGCCGTACAAAAATCATGCGACAAGGGGAAAAAATCGAGGGTTGCACTTTTGAATTCTCACCAGCACCCAGTTGGACAGCTTACAAGTGGCGGCATAGTGCTGAATCTTATTATTTTATGCTCTTATATCGTCCTATATACGTCACCTGGTGGTTCATATGACCCACATTTTTTGTACGTGGGCCTGTAGTCTATATTTCAACTGACTATAAAGTGATAAGATACCTACTTAAATCATTTCTGTTGTTGTCAGAAATAATGAACATATTTTTTTTGTAACGATACGTAGTAAATACGTTAAAAAGCATTGAACTTGAAAGAATCTGGCTCTTATCCTGCATTGAATTATTATTACCGAATGTGGATGCAAAGGATTTGTACCACTAATCTGGCCTATTATTACATAGTAAACAAATATCTTGAGATGACTAATTGATCAGGCCCTGAATTGAATATACTTGTGTTTATGGATACAGGTATAAATACATGGAACAGCCCTGATTCAGGGCAAACATCCTTATTGCGTTCGTGTAAGCATTCTGCACACGCTGGCATCTGAAACCACAACCCCTGGCCTCATGTTCGGGATCTTTAACTGCTAGGCTGCATGGTTGTACTAGTTTACTTATTTAAATGTTTTTGACGTGACAACGTCTTATAAATTGGTTTGCCGGGTGACACTTCAAGAAACTGCGTTACGCTCCGCTCACGTTATGCGCTCACAATGAGAGCGAGTGAGAGGCATGGTTAGCCCGCCTAAGAGCGAGAGAGACAGACATAAAAAGTGAAAGGCACGCGTCCCTTCCACTCGAGCACAGTTAGCCCGCCTAAGAGCGAGAGAGACAGAGCGAGAGAGAGAGAGTGAGAGAGATAGGCATACACACCGGTTCATGTCTTGCGCTTCTTCCTACTATACGAATGAATATTCACATTAAAGTTATTTTACCACTCAAAGTCGTTGTCACGTAAAACTTTCGCCCGTATACCGACTTTTTTTTTAAATGTTAGAGAGGCCAGACAAACGAACTAGTGAGTCACCTGATGGTAAATGATCACCACTGTCCATAGACACCCGCAGCGCTTTACGCGATGCCAGTGCGTTGTCGGCCCTGCAGAAAATTGTACACTCGCCTCTTAAAGGCCAGGTCGTAACTCAATGGGAAGACCTCAGCGGGAAGCTCGTTCCAGATTTTGCAAGTTCGTGGCAAAAAAGATCGATTAAACCGCACCGTCGAAGACTGCCATTCATAAACATGATGCATGATGTTTTCAATTGAATAGGCAATCTATATATCTATGTACCTACATTAAATAGATAATTTGATACTTTGAAAAAGTTGTGCCCTTGGGAATCAGTAACACTATATTATTATAGTATAAAACAAAGTTGGTTTCCGCTGTCTGTCTGCCTATGTATATGTATGCTTAGAACTATAAAACTATGCAACAGATTTTGATGCGGTTTTTCTTAATAAATAGTGATTCAAGAGGAAGGTTTTTATGTATAATACATGCATAATATAGTAGAGAAACACTGATTGCATCCGTGTGAAGCCACGGCAGGTCGCTAATAATTAATAAATTTAATTAATATCCATATATCTAGTGGAAATTAAGTATTGAACAGCTATATAGTATCCCTGTATTGAGTTCCAGGGAATGGCGGGTGACAGTGATGGTGACCGGAGACTAGAGACACCGCCTCAGGACACCCGGAGGCTAGAAATCACCGATGATAATAATAATAATAATATTATCATCAGTGATTATCACTGATGAAGCGAACTATGAAGCTCAGCAGCGAGACAGAGCGCAACCGGAGGAGCCGTACGGACAAATAAGCAGGAAACGGATACGCATGAGCAGCAGACATAGCCGAAGTCGAAGCAGAGGGTACCGGAGCCGTCGTGACCATGGCAGCGGCAGGGAGAGGCGCAGGACTTGCCGCGATAGCCGTAGTCGCAGTCGAAGGTCACCGACTAGGCGCGACCGGAGTCGTAGTCGACGTGACTCTAGAAGTGGAGATATATATATACTAGATTGAAGCTACTCTAAGATGAAATATATAGGGAACGCGAACTGAGAAAGACCCAATCGCACCAAGGCATCGACACCAAGGCTCGAGAGAAGTATGGAACCAACGAATTGATTGCTTGTTTGTTTGAATTGAATAGGCTCCGAAACTACTGGACCGATTTCAAAAATTCTTTTGCCGTTAGAAAGCTACATTATCACTGAGTGACATAGGCTACTTTTTACCGCGGGAAAATACCTTTTCCTACGGGAAAATTAATTTATCGCGGGCGAAGCTGCGGACGGAAGGCTAGTTTATAATAATTCTGCGCGGACGAAGTATCTATAAATCTATTTTCACTCGCATAAAGGTACTTTTACACAGCAGTTGCGTCGTTACATCACAGTAAACAACGAAAGGTCAGATCTATGGCGGGTCAAGGTAGCCAGTTCAGCCTGTGGTCTGTCCCAAATTGATTACACACTGCCGTACCGAACCATCCGTGAACCTTGCACGCTCGGGCTTAAGTTTATGATGAAACTAACTGTTGCCCGCAACTTCGTCTGCATAGAATTCGTTTATCGCTATCCCGCAGGAATTACAAAATTTTCCGGGAAAAAAAAGTAACCTATGTGTTATTCCCGGCTATAATCTATGTTCCAAATTTCATCCAGATCTGTCCAGCCGTTCTGGCGTGAAAGAGTAACAAACATCCAAACATACTCACAAACTTTCACATCTATACATATAATCACTTCACTATCATCACTACTCACTACATAGTATAAAACAAAGTCGCTTTCTCTGTCCCTATGTCCCTATGTTCCTATGTATGCTTATATCTTCAAAACTGCACAATGGATTTTTATGCGGTTTTTTTTTATAGATAGAGTGATTCAAGAGGAAGGTTTTTATGTATAATTCTACGCTGACGAAGTCGCGGGCAGAAGCTAGTTTATAATATTAGTAGGATAGATTAGATCGCACCTGGATCGGAACCGGTTTTTAAATACCGGTTAGTGTCGGTCAGAAAACCGGTATAATAACGTACATTGAACTAACCGGTTAACCGAGGGAACTAAATTGAACTTTTCACCTATACGCCCACAATCATGCTAAACGTGGCCTATAAACATTGTTACCTCAGTCTGTCTACCCCGTGACGGTTATAGACGTGATTTGTGTATGTGTATGATTTTTTCTTTTAATTAGTTTTTAAACGATAAAACATTCGTAGTATACTAGCTTTTTGCTGAATGTAGTTTTTGTTGATTGAAAGAAAGAAGACATTTAATTCTTTTTGCAAGATACAATTTAATGAATACACAAATAAATCACGTCTTTATCCCTTACAGGGTAGACAGAGCTTAAGGTAACAAGACCTAAAGGCCACGTTTAGCATGATTGCGGGCGTATAGTTGGACAGGGGAATCAAAATAATGATGGGTTGCTAGCATCGCCTATAACATGATTCCTAAAATTTTTGCCCGTTCCCTCGATGTGCTTTTATGAGCGCGGGAAGAGAAGCAACTTGGTACATTCTATGTTTTTTCTTTGCTCCCAGACCAGCGTGCAAGGCCTAGGGCCAGATTTTTGAAAGCACATCACTCGAAACTGGTATAAATCAGCTTATGTCTCCAAAACTACAGCTCTAATCAAAGTTTTGACTAGTTCACAAGATTAACGAGAGCTGCGATTGTCTTCTACGCTACTCGTATTTCAATTCAGCTCAATTTTTCACCTCTTTCGAGTGGTATTTTCACACATGTGCTTTCAATAATCGGGCCCCAGCATGACTACGTACACGAGTTCTGCGAACTCTTCTGTCGCGAATCTCGTTTAAATATTTAATTAACGATTAATTGGATACAATTACAATTAGCATCGACAACAGACGATAAGACACAACGACCTTAGTAGAACAGAATCACAGTTATAAAGAAGCAAATGATCTTTGAGTTTCAATGGCTCAAGGCAGTGGCGTAACTATAACGTCTGGGGCCCGCGGCAAATTCGTCAGATGCTCCTTCCTCAATATTTATAAAGAAGTGCATCAGCGTCCCTTCTGAGCTCTAAACCAAGCCAGTTCGCCCCGTAGAGCTAGGGGCCCCTGGCATTTTGCCACCTGCCACCCTATAGTTACGCCATTGGCTTAAGGAAAAAGCATTTTATTCAATCAAACAGTACTTAAAATAAATAACTGCATACATACAGTGTGTATGACAAGATCGTGACCGGCATAATTTTAATTTTTAAAATGCCACACTATAAAAAAAGGTATTGGCTGAATAGCCTGATCTATTACGTACAATGCTCTGTAAAAATATGAAAAAAAAACTTGACCGTCTCCCGCCAAAAGCATATTTTCCAAAATGAGTGCCGCGTATGCTACACGATACGAAGCAGTGTTCCTCTGTACACATCCGAAAGGACCCAAAATGACTCGTGATCGGGCCGCCAAGTACATGAATAAGTCGAAGGCGTTTGTAAACTAGCGGGTAAAGAGATACACGGAAACAAAAAACGTCGACGACGTACCAGAACGCGGGAAAACAAAATCAACCTCCTCTGCAGAGAATAAGCGGATTTTACAAATATTTATGAAAAATCCACTGTTATCTTTGCGTTCTGGGCAAGAAAAGTTGCAGAAAAATGGTTTATCTATATCTATAGATATAATACGGAAACGTTTGATGGAAAATGGATTTAAATTTCGAAGTACGATGAAGAAACCGCTCCTTATAGGAAAACACACGGGAAAGAGACTGTCATGGGCGAGTGAAAACAAAAACCGGGATTGGAATAATATAATGTTTTCAGATGAAGATTCATTTCGGTCTGCTAATTACTCGAGTAGGGCTTGGCCTACGGCTGATAACAGATTGCTCGTGCGGACCGTGAAACACCCAGTAAAGGTGCCTGTTTGGGGATGCTTCTCAAAGCAGGGTTTCGGCCTTTTGCACTTGTTCACTGGTACGCTAGATGCCCTTAAAATGGCCAAAATTTATGAAAAGGCATTGTTACCTTCCGGTAAGAAGATGTTCCCAAGGCATAATGCTTCATGGATCCTGCAAGAGGATAATGACCCTAAACACCGAAGTCGGGTTTGTACTGCGTGGAGGGCTGAAAATGGCATCGATGTCGTGGATTGGCCCTCACAATCACCCGATGCCAAACCAATAGAAAATGTATGGGCGTGGATGAAGCTAAAATTGCGAGGAAAAAATACGGTTAGCGTCGCCAATCTATCTCGAGAACTGAAGTTCATATGGAGGTCTTTACCCTACAGTTTCGCTGAAAACTTAGTTGAAAGTATGCCTCAGATATGCCATGCGATTATAGAAAATTCGGGAGACTGGACACCTTATTAAAAATAAAGCATGAAAGTGTAATAAAATAACTGTTAAATTAGAGAATTTCGCATGATTAATCTTTTCTTTTTAGAAGTTTAACCGGTCACGCTTTTATCGTACATAGTGTACATACATAAATCACATCTTTTTCCCTTACGGGCTAGACAGAGCCTAAGGTAACAAGACCTAAAGACCACGTTTAGCATGATTGTGGGCGTATAGGTGGAACGGGGACTCAAAACAGTGATGGGTTGCTAGCATCGCCTATATAACATGATCCCTAGGATTTTCGCCCATTCCCTCGATGGGCTTTTACGAGCGCGGGAAGAGAAGCAACTGGTATATTCTATGTTTTTTCTTTGCTCCCGAACCAGCGTGGAAGAAACTGACTTAGTGGGAGTGTACCTGTTTACCACGACTTGATTTCAAACAACTGCAACACTAATAATTTACAGTAACATTCATCACTACATAGTATAAAACAAAGTCGCTTTCTCTGTCCTATGTCCCTATATCCCTATGCCCCTATGTAAGCTTATATCTTCAAAACTGCACAACGGATTTTGATGCGATTTTTTTTAATAGATAGAGCGATTCATGAGGAAGGTTTTTATGTATAATTCTACGCAGACGAAGTCGCGGGCAGAAGCTAGTTGTAAATAATCTTTGTAGGGGTGTTCAGAAACAGTTAATTAACCCAACCGCCTTTTGGAATCAGAAAAGTAATTAAAGTTAGTAGGCTACCAGCGTATCTTCCATGCTGGTCTGGGAGTAAGGAAAAAACATAGAATTTACCAGTTGCGTCTCTTCCCGCGCAGATGGTAAAAGTCCATCGAGGGAATTGGCGAAAGTCTTAGGAATCATGTTATAGGCGATGCGGCTAGCAACCCATCACTATTTTGATTTCCCTTTCCACTTATACGCCCTTAATCATGCTAAACGTGGCCTTAAGGTTTTGTTACCTTTGGCTCTGTCTACCCCGTAAGGGATAAAGGCGTGATATATGTTTGTATGTGTGTATGTACCAGCGCAAATTCAGCGGTTGTGTGAAGATTGCTTACTGCATTTATACTGTGCCACATCAAACGCATATGTCATTGACCTGATTATACTCCGAGCAAATTATCTCATATTAATATACTATCGAATAAAACATATAATTAACAATGATTACTGTATTACATAAAAGCAATTAAATTTGCAATTGCCAATTAACCGCTAGCTTAATTTTAAAATCATACTTATCTTACAAAAACCGAAAGTTTGTGAGTGTGTATGTTTGTTCGTTCTTCACGCTGAAACGACTCGACGGATTTGGATAAGATTTGGAACGGAGATAGCTGGTATCCTGGATTAAAACATACATACACAAATCACGTCTATATCCCTTACGGGGTAGACAGAGCCTAAGGTAACAAAACCTAAAGGCCACGTTTAGCATGATTGTAGACGTATAGGTGGATAAAGGAATCAAAATAGTGATGGGTTGATAGCCACATCGCCTATAACATGATTTCTAAACGCTAAACGCTTAACGTGGCTTTACGGTTTTGTTACCTTGGGCTCTGTCTACCCCGTAAGGGATAGCGACGTGATTTATTATGTATGTATCCAAAGGGTAAAAAAGGGACCCTATTACTAAGACTCCACTGTCCGTCCGTCTGTCTGTCTGTCGCCAGGCTGTAACTCAGCAACCGGGATAGCTAGACATTTGAAATTTTCACAAATGTATTTCTATTGCCGTTATAACAACAAATATTAAAAATCTAACTTTTTTGGTCCGTCTATGTAAGTAACCAATATAAACTGAACTCACACAGCCTACATTGTCCTTAGGACTAGGGCTCTACTAACACTGGATTTTACATTCAATTCGAATTCGTATGGAACTCTCGGTGCGTGAGTCCAACTCGCACTTGGCCGGTTTTTATTCTTTCATTCGAGAAACTTCGCAAGGTCCATATCCCACAAAGCCATTATTCGTAACAGTGCCTATTTAAAACCTTGTCAAATTAATTAGACACGGTATCCAAATTCACCAGAATTAACCACTCGAGTGGCTACAACAAGGTCCTACGTATTATTTTTAAATAATACTAGCCTTCCGTCCGCAGCTTCGCCCGCGATAAATTAATTTTCCCGTAGAAAAGGCATTTTCCCGCGGTAAAAAGTAGCCTGTGTAGTACTTAGTGATAATGTAGTTTTCTAACGGCAAAAGAATTTTTAAAATCGGTCCAGTAGTTTCGGAGCCTATTCAATGCAAACAAACAATCAAATTTTTCCTCTTTATAATATTAGTATAGACAAATTCCATCTTAAACAATGACGACAGAGTCGAATTTCAACTAAGATCAGAAGATGCTGGTCTGGGAGTAAAGAAAAAACAGAATGTACCAGTTGCTTCTCTTCCCGCGCAGATGGTAAAAGCCCATCGAGGCAATGAGCAAAGGAATCATGTTATAGGCGATGCTAGCAACCCATCACTATTTTGATTCCCCTTTCCACCTACACGCCCACAATCATGCTAAACGTGGCCTTTAGGCCTTGGTACCTTAGGCTCTGTCTACCACGTAAGGGCTAAAGACGTGATTTATGTGTGTGTGTACCTTCTACCGTATTTGGTCCTGAACTACTGAATGGTTTTTGACCATAGCCTGTCTGAATGGACAAATTAAAAAAAAACTTAACGATGGAGCACTTTTGGAGCGACATAAGCCAACAAGTGCTTTTAATGGGAATAGACAATATAGACTTATCCTAAGTCTTCACTACATAGTATAAAACAAAGTCGCTTTCTCTGTCCCTATGTCCATATGTATGCCTATATCTTCAAAACTACACAACGGATTATAATGCGGTTTTTTAGGGTTCCGTACCTCAAAAGGAAAAAACGGAACCCTTATAGGATCACTTTGTTGTCCGTCTGTCTGTCCGTCCGTCCGTCCGTCTGTCAAGACCCTTTTTCTCAGGAACGCGTGGAGGTATGAAGCTGAAATTTATATCAATTACTCAGGTCTACTGTCCCTTGAAGCTGTGAAAAAATCAAACTTCTAAGCCAACGCAATCAAAAGATACAGCCGTTTATGCCGCAAATTTCCGCAAATTTTCAAGTCTCAAGGGAATCAAAACCTACAAGGTACTTCCCGTGAACGCAGAATCTTGAAATTTGGTATGAAGGTAGGTCTTATAGCACAGATTAAAGAATAATTGCGAAAACCGTAAATGTGTATGTATGTCTGTATATAGCAGTGACCAATATAAAGTAACCCCACACTGCGTACATTTTGCTTTGGAGCAGGGCTCTGCTTACACTGGTTTAAAGATATTTATAGATAATGATACGGAACCCTCGGTGCGCGAGTCCGACTCGCACTTGACCGGTTTTTTTATTATAATTTAATAGATAGAGTGATTCAAGAGGAAGGTTTTTATGTATAATCCTACGCAGACGAAGTCGAGGGCAGAAGCTAGTATTACATAAATCACAGATAATAGTACAGGAGTAGAAAACATTTCAAAGTGGTCCCCGACCACAAAATGTTTAAGAAACACTACAGAGCCTTCCACAACCGATGCCGTGTCAAATCTGGTTTAAAACGTCCACTTTAGAAATGTCAGTGTCTTAAGGCTTTGTTTTTCGGAGACGGCATTATGTCTACAATCGCGTGGAATATCCAAATAAGGCTTTTACGTTCACTCAGCGGGTGGCAGGGCCTTGTGCAAGGTCCGTCCGGATCGCTACCACCATCTTCCTCGCTAATCCTGCCGCTAAGTAGCAGAGCTTGCACTGCTGTGTTCCGGTGTGGAGAGTAAGACAGCCGGGGAAATTACGGGCACAAGAGGCATTTCATCTTAGTCCTCTAGGTTGGCAACGCATCTGCAATCCCCCCGGGGTTGCGGGTGTCTATGGGCAGTGGTGATCACTTACCATCAGGTGACCCACTTGCTCGTTTGCCTTCCTATTCACATTTAAAAAAAAAACTCAAGTCAATAATCTCTTTGACCTTGCCCTCTTACATTCACAACGGCTAGCAACAAGAATTACGGTTAATAATTATGTTAATATCCTGATAGCTACTGGTAATGGACTAAAGGATCTGTGGTGTTCAATAAAGAGTATTTGTATTGTATTGTAAACTAGCTTCTGCCCGCGACTTCATCTGCGTAGAATTATACATAAAAACCTTCCTCTTGAATCACTCTATCTATAAAAAAAAACCGCATCAAAATCCGTTGTGTAGTTTTGAAGATATAAGCATACATAGGGACATAGGGACAGAGAAAGCGACTTTGTTTTATACTATGTAGTGATAGTGAAGTGATGGAGGATGATGGAAACAACTTCTAAATGTACCTATTAGTATTTAATTATTTAACAGCAAAAGTAAACGACAGTATTTTTTTTCTTTTTCTTTAATATAGCCCCATCGATCGTATCTTGTGGCAAAAATGTCGGCAACGTACGGTAGAACACAGTCAAGAGACCCCTCCCCCTGTCGGGCTCTTAGCCAACGGATAATATCCCTCAGAGACCGCCAAAAAATCATTAACCGATGCCCAGGGCGCACCGGACCAAGCACTGCTCTTCCCCTCGGACGGATCCAAAAACGAACCGCAGCTCTTGACCACACGCGGAGGTAGCCCGACTCGCACCCGCACCCCAAATGACAGTATTTCACAAAATGGCGGCACAAGGCAGACTGACTGGAGCAGTGGAGAGATATAAAGAAGCGCATCAGCGTCCCTTCTGTGCTCTAAACCAAGCCAGTTGGGGACCCCGTAGAGCTAGGGGCCCCTGGCATTTTGCCACCCCTGCCACCCTATAGTTACGCCACTGGACTGGAGCTACACATTGACAAGTATCAAAAGGTAAAATAGGCCGCAAACCAGCCAGTAGCCAACACTACCTAAACATGTACTTACACAATTTTCCTAGAACAATCGGACACAGCATAAATAATTGAAAGCTTTTTTTCGCTAACTGTATTTTTCCATACCATTGTTCATCGTTCGCTGGTAAAGGCCTTGAATCTTGAGTCAAGTCATCTGTTCAATACGGAATACAGACACCAAATTGAAAAACAATAATTCACGTATAAAACTTGACACGTCACGTTCTTCTTCTTTTTTTAATATGGCCCCATCGATCGATGCGATGATTTCGCCAATGTCAAAGTAATAAAAACAGCATTCGAAAGTCTTGTGTCAAAAATGTCGGCAACGTTGTACGGTAGAACACGGTCAAAAGACCCCCTGTCGGGCTCTTAGCTAACGGATAATGATATCCTTCAGAATCTGCCAGGAAATCATTAACCGATGCCCAGGGTGAACCGGACCAAGCACTGCTCTTCCCCTCGGACGGATCCAAAAACGAACCGCAACTCTTGACCACACGCGGGGGTAACCCGACTCGCACCCCGACACGTCACGTTGACAATAATAAAAATTATGATGAAAACGAGGGTAGTTGTGCGCTGTCAGTTGCGTCGAGTGGCGCGCAGTGTCATAGCGCCTCCCAACTCACGCCGAGAACCCCGAGAACACCCGAGAAGCGTGAATGTGATCGCTTTCTCGCGCTCGCCTGTTCTCCGAACGGTGTCGGTATTTTTGCCCGCTTCAAAGGGTTTCTCGGGCGAGAAAAGAGAACGGTATCACATTCTTGTTCGGTCTCAGTGCGACCGTGGCATTGATACGATACTGTCGTCCATTCCGGATAACGATCGAGAATGCGAATGAGTAGGTCGCATGAGTATAGATGCCTTTTCGGTTCTCGCGTAATTTCTCGGCAAGACTTCTCGGCGAGACTTCTCGGCGAGACTTCTCGCGTGAGTCTGTAGCCGCTATTACGCTGCCGGGGCGAGCGCTCCAAGGACCACGAACTAAGGTCTTCGCACATTAGACCAACTCCACGCCAATCCGACACCAACTCAACTCACACTCTTGATGAGTAGTCAACTAGTTGATCCACCCAATGGTCACTAGTGGGCAATGCGTTGTCAACGAGTGGACAACGCGGTGTCTAACCAAATGGTTGCCCGTCACGCGTCAGTCGCAAACGCATAGTCGTTGCGTGGACAACGTGTGGTCGTTGCGTGGACGACGTGTGGTCGGTGCGTGGACGACGTGTGGTCATTGCGTGACAAACGTGTCGGGGTTGACCTTTAGTGTACGATGCGTAGGCCACTCGTTGTACACTACTTTATGATCATTTTTTGAAATTAAACCTAGAACATATGACACAGGGCTTAAATTTCAATGTCTAGCATAGAGTCGAGTCGCCGTTGAGTTGTTTTAATGTGCGAAGACCTCTAGTCCTCGACTTTTATACGCGAGTTATCCGTTTTTTAGTCAGACATCAGTGGTATTTATGTTGAAAAATCCGCGTGGTAATAAAGGCATAACATAGCACCGGAGCTACGCTTTCAAAACACACGTTATTGTGAGAATCCAGCTCCAAACATGGCAATACCGAGAAACTACAGAAACATTTGACCACTAGGGTTGCTAGCCGTACTTTAATGTTTAGTATCTCTACTAGTAAACAATTTCACTCATACTTAGGTATAATGTAATTTTCTCAAACACGCACTTGGTCACACAACTGGTCTTGTTGCCTTAGGCTCTGTCTATCCCGAAATGGATAAAGACCTGATTTATGGACGTATGTATGCAATGAAATATTTATGTTGTGTTCCCTTATAATACGCCGCAAAGTAGCACGTCTCAAGTGCGATTAGATGAGAGGTCATTAATGGAATTTCATATATTGCCGGCTTAGGCCAGCAATGTGTGTGTGAGAGAGAGAGAGAGAGAGAAACATTTATTTACACACATTCGACACACGTAGATATGTAGTATGAAGAAGCACAATATACTTAAGAATAGTACCGATATGGTGTAAAATGTTCCCCAGTTGCGGCCGCAACGCTGTTTTTCAGTGGGGCCCAGATAAAATTAAAAAACTCAACACAAAAATACACACACACTGTGGCGACACGAACGCCAGTGGGAAGCACTTCACAAACAAGCTGACAAATATACGGAAGTGTGTATTATTCTGGCTGAAAATCAGTGCTGCAGGTGTCTAATGCTGAGCCAGCGACCGTTTCACTTTTGCGGAGACACAACGCTGATGATCTATTTTTCATGTCTGTTTTTTTTCTTGTTTCTTTTCTATAACATTGTGTCTGTTCTCTTATATTTGTGTGTCTTGCAAAAAGGAATAAATGTGCTCTTTTTTTCTTTCTTTCTATGTGCTCATGCATGTCACTGTATACTCTGTTAAAGAGAGTACGGTGACATTAAACTTGACATTTGTTTGTGCGCATTAAGTACTCTACTACTACCTCATTTGTTATTTTCGTATTTTTGTCACCAGCTCTTCTGGTAGCTCTTTAATTATATTCAGAATTCTTTTCTCAAGCTTTGAATGTTCGGTGTGAAAAGTTGTATGAGTCACTCGGGGGCAAAATTATTTTCATCTTGGGCGTTAACACTCGAATCCCTCATTACGCTCTGGATTCAACGTAGCTCGCCGTAAATACATCATTTTGCTCCCTTCCTACACAAATAACTACCTATTTAATTATTTAAAAAAATTATAACGAATTAAAACATCATTATTTTCTTACAACTTAGGGATATATTAAAGCCTAAAGGTCTGACTTGGCTAATCCTCATATGTACCCCTCCTTTTGGCTTCTATTGGCAGATTGCCACGCCCGCCATAAAGAAAATGAAACCGCTGTCTAAATCATAATTTTTGGATTTGGAGTGCTTGGTCCGGTGCACACTGGGCAACAGCTAATGATTTCCCGGCAGTTTCTGAGTGATATCATTGACCGTTGGCTAAGAGCCCGACTGGGGGAGGGGATCTTTGACCATTACCGTACAACATTGCCGACATTTTGTCACAAGATTTTATAATTATACTAGTTTCTGCCCGCGACTTCGTCTGCGTAGAATTTTACATAAAAACCTTCCTCTTGAATCACTCTAAACCGCATCAAAATCCGTTGTGTAGTTTTGAAGATATTAGCGTAGGTACATAAGGATATAGGGACAGAGAAAGCGACTTTGTTTTATACTATGTAGTGATTTTTGTGACTGGCATTGGCGAAGTTGTCGTCGTTATAACGACTTGATACGCCACAAATAAGAAGAAGATCATATTTTTTAAACATACACAAAGGCAAAGGAAAACCCAGACGTCAAAAATAAACAACAACTTAACTATTGTGTTGGTTTAGTACTTGTTCTGTATCTTATCTAAAACATCAAAATAAACAATGAATGGAGTTTAATTGGAATTAACTCGGTAGTTCAAAGATACCTGACATACACGGCCGTCCTTGGCGATATACACTGACGAGCAAAAATAAAGGGCCACTTCCCATACGAAGGTTCATGAAAAGTGACACGTTATTATTGCTCGCCAGTATATAAAGAGTCAATGAAATCTGAATACTTCCTTGCTGGTCTGGGAGCAGAGGAAAAAAATAGAATGTACCAGTTGCTTCTCGTCCCGCGCAGATGGTAAAAGCCAATCAAGGGAATGGGCGAAATTCTTAGGAATCATGTTATAAGCGATGCGGCTAGCAACCCATCACTATTTTGATTCCTTTTTCCCTCTATACGCCTACAATCGTGCTAAACGTGGCCTTTGGGTTTTGTTACCTCAGGCTCTGTCTCCCCCGTAGGGGATATAGACGAGATTTGTGTATGTGTATGTATGTATGTGCATGAAATATAAGTATTATACTTCATTCCAACCCATTTTAGGGGAATTTCAGAAATAGGGTAGAATTATGTTTTTTTTCTCCGATTCGTTTTTAGATCCGTCCGGGGGGAAGAGCAGTGCTTGGTCTGGTGCGCCCTGGGCATCGGTTAATAATTTCCTGGCAGATTCTGAGGTATATCATTATCCGTTGGCTAAGAGCCCGACAGGAGGGTCTTTTGGCCGTGTGCTACCGTACAACGTTGCCGACGTTGTCACAAGATTTTTGAATACTGTATTTATTACTGTGACATTGGCGAAATGATCGCATCGATCGGTGGGGCCATATTAGAAAAGGAAGATTCTGTTTGCAACCTTTTCATGACGAAACCACTGAACCGGATAGTAACAAACTTTGGCATGAGGATAGTTCGAACATTAGAGAACAAAACTTCTGGGAAACTACGTAGTTCCCACGGGATAGCTCTAAATTAAATATTCTTTTCACGCCACTGCTCGGAAATGTGGCAAAAGATGGTCAGTAATGGGGCCCCAAAACAAAGTAGGTATAGTTGTAGGTTGAATGAACAGGCCAACTATGAATTCAAACAGGCCAACAATAACATTGTTGGACAGTTTCAAAGACCAAAGTCGTCCAATCACATCGGCATGCTGATCTCTGATTCCACCAATCAGAACACAATTTGTGACGCTATTACACAAAATCGACCAATCAGAACACGTCGTGTGCTGCACATTAAATTTTTTTTAAAGTAAAATATGGCGGGAGAGTGAAACTTTACTGTTGTATTTATGCTCATGTTTTTTATTTCCTCGCAGTAGTCGTGAAAAGCACTATGTAAAGTCTCGGCCAAAAGTGCAATGGATGGACTCGTCTCTCTTCGAGGGCCTCACCTGCGGCTCGGCCCTCGAACTCACTCGTCCATCTATTGCTCAATTGGCATTGTTCATTTTTTTTAAGCTGTGCTTTTAACACCTTTATTTGATAAAATGGACTATTTCAAGCAACTGATTTGAATATTATGCTTTTACGTAGGTTTGTTAATTAATAATAAAAATTTTTTTGCTGTTTCATAATTCGTGAATTTAGACAGAATCCCGATCGCCTTCGTTCGGCTGGCTATAAAAAAACGGCTTTGTCTATGGTTTTGTTAGATTTGACAGTGACACGTGACAGTTGCCGTAGCCAAACTTTTTTTTTTCACTTTTGTGGCAAACATTCGATGCTGGATTCTGTCTAAAAACCCGGTCGTTCGGTCAAACAAAGGTTCAAAGTACTTTTACAAAAATATCTGCAATCATAAAGTATTTTTGAAATCGGACAAGATAAATCGGATAATTGATGGTTTTCCTCGAAATGGTTTTCGAATTGGAGCATACTAAAAAAAATGAACAATGCCAATTTCCAGCCTCTACAACAATGTAGGTACTATAAATCGTTGGCATCTATATATCTGCGCATGTACAAAAAAATACTGTGACGAGTTAAGTATCGCCTAAAGTTAATTAGCGTCTTTGCGCGCAGCGGGTAAATATTAGCCTAGGCTTGTACAGGCCTGTTTTACAATAGATGCGTAAATAAATGATAAAACATTGTTTATATTTAGCTTACTATTTGTTTAAGATAACATCTAAACATGAGGTAGAATGTTGTTATCAAGAACATCAAGAACAACTAACTACGTTTTAGGAGTAAATATTGCAACATACATACCGTCACGCATCTTTCCCACAGGGGTAGGCAGAGACTACATTGTTCCACTTGCCACGATCCTGACATACTTCTTTCGCTTCATCCACATTCATCAATTATTACTGGCCTTCCGTCCGCAGCTTCGCCCGCGATAAATTAATTTTCCCGCAGGAATAGGTATTTTCCCGCGGTAAAGAGTAGCCTATGTCACTCAGTGATAATGTAGTTTTCTAACGGCAAAAGAATTTTTAAAATCGGTCCAGTAGTTTCGGAGCCTATTCAATGCAAACAAACAAACAATCAAAATTTTCCTCTTTATAATATTAGTATAGATTATTTATGAAAAGCCGTGGTAGCTTAGTGGTTTGACCTGTGGCCTTTCAAGCAGAGGGCCGTGGGTTCGAGCCCGTCGCACCTCTGAGTTTTTCGAAATTTATGTGCGATATTAATTTTGTAATTGACCACGAGCTTTTCGAAGGAAAACATCATGAGGAAACCTGAACATATCTGCGAAGCAATTCAATAGTGTGTCAAGTTCCCATACCGCACTGGGCCCGCGTGGCAACTATAAATTTACAGAAAAGAAATGAGGAGACCGGATGGCCTAGTGGTTAGAAAACCTGACTATGAAGCTCGAGGTCCCGGGTTCGATCCCCGGTCGGGGCAGACATTTGTATGAAAAGTACGAATGTTTGTCTTCGAGTCTTGGATGTTTAATATGTACTTAATTTATCATCACTATCACTACATAGTATAAAACAAAAGTCGCTTTCTCTGTCCCTATGTCCCTATGTATGCTTATATCTTCAAAACTACACAACGGATTTTGGTGCGGTTTTTTAATAGATAGAGTGATTCAAGAGGAAGGTTTTTATGTATAATTCTACGCAGACGAAATCGCGGGCAGAAGCTAGTTTATCTATATAACTATGTTTATCCGTTGCCTAGTACCCATATTACAAGCTTTGCTTAGTTTGGGACTTGATCAATTGGTGTCAATTGTCCAAAGATACTTATTTATTTACTTTATCACTTACGGGGTAGACAGAGCCTAAGCTAACAAGACCTAAAGGCCACGTTTAGTATGATTGCGAGCAATCATGCAATCCTACTAATATTATAAACGCGAAAGTTTGTAAATATGGATGGATGATTGTTACTCTTTCACGCCAGAACGGCTCGACAGATCTGGATGAAATTTGAAATATAGATAGATTATAGTCTGGAATAACCAAAACTACTTTTTATCCCGGAAAATTGCGTAATTCCTGCGGGATAGCGATAAACGAATTCTATGCAGACGAAGTTGCGGGCAACAGCTAGTCATGCATAATAATGCATACATGAATCCATGCAAACTAGCGTTCTTCATTAATTTGTACGGAATCTTCAAATCCGACTCGCACTTTTCCGGTTTTTTAATCTATGGTTCAATTGTAATTTAAATTCTAAATACTTATTTCGTTGCGTAACTCTCATTTATAAGTACCTTCATAAAGTGCAGATAACTTTCTATACCGGTTAGCCGTTCACTTTTGCGTACGACATTTAATAAACTATGTAACTATACTAGCGACGGCTAAGACACGCCTGGGTAGACAGAGCCTAAGGTAACAAAACCTTAAGGCCACGTTTAGCATGATTAAGGGCGTATAGCTGAGGGAAATCATAATAGTGATGGGTTGCTAGCATCGCCTATAACATGATTCCTAAGACTTTCGCACATTCCCTCGATGGGCTTTTACTAGAGATGTCACGAATATTCGGCTCCTATTCGGTATTCGGCCTATTCGGGCCTTTTTTTGGTATTCGGTTTTCGGCCGAACAATACGTACTATTCAGCTGAATACCGAATACCAAATCATGAAAAAAAGACACGTCATATTACTCAAGATTATATTATATGTATTCATTACCAAATTACAATACTTAAGTAAGTAAAACTGATCAGTGGTAAGCTGTGATGGATACACGCTATTCCCAGGAGAAAGAAAGATAAACTTTATCAAATTTCGAGAGGTTTGGGTATTGTTTTTCGTTTGCTGACGGACCAGCCTATAGACAAGCACGTATTTTGTGCCGAATATTCGGCCGCCGAATATTCGGCGCTTCGGCCGACAGCGTTGTCGAATATTCGGTATTCGGCCAAATCACTATTCGTGGCAACTCTAGCTTTTACCATTTGCGCGGGAAGAGAAGCAACTGGTAAATTCTATGATTTTTCTTTACTCCCAGACCAGCATGGAGGAATGAAAGAAGAACGGCTAAGACAGCTGGAGATATTATCATCTTATTGTACACTATTTTCTGCAAATAAATGACTTATGACTTATGACTTATTACTGGAGCATGAGGTATATTATTCCATGCCATGGATTAATTTTGAGATAGTACATAAGCCCACACGTACGTACGGCCACAATCTTGCTAAATGTGGCCTGTAGGTACCTGTTACCTCAGGCTCTGTCTACCCCGTAAGGGATAAGGACGTGATTTGTGTAGGTATGTGTATTTGTGTAGTACATAAGTGGGGAGTGCCACAATAGAGAGATCTCTCTCCAGGCAGATGTTATGCCTGGCTTATTGTCTAACTCGCTGGCAATCGCCATCGTGTTCATTTTGACAGTTCATGTATGGGCTGACAATTGTATTCTATTCTCCCTTAATGACGGCCGTAAGGCTTGGGCCAATGTCAGTTTTAACCAGTAGGCTTATTACCTAACTCGCTCGCAATCGCCATCGTGTTCATTTTGACAGTTCACGTATGGGCTGACAATTGGCATCGGAATCGGCCAGCTGTCACATTCATACAAGAACTGTCAAAATGAACACGATGGCGATTGCGAGCGAGTTAGGTAATAAGCCTACTGGTCTGGGAGTCAAGGAAAACATAGAATGTACCAGTTAAGTTAGGCAACTGGTACATATAATATCTACTCTACCAATGCCTTCCTTGCCTTGAAAAAACATAGAATGTACCAGTTTCTTCTCTTCCCGCATTGATGGCAAAGGCCATCGAGGGAATGGGCGAACGTAGGAATCATTATAGCCGCTGAGGCTAAGGAACCCATCACTATTTTGATTGCATTTTCCACATATACGCCCATAATCTTGCTAAACGTGGCCTGTAGATACCTGTTACCTTAGGCTCTGGGGGGGTAGCGTACCCGTAGGGGATAGAGATAGAGACGTGACTTGTGTATGTATGTGTAAAAAAAAAAGCCTTCATGTTACAGCCGGCTTTGTCTATCCCGAATAAGGTCCTCGAGAAGAATGGCGTGGTAAATGTTCCTGACACGCCATTGCTGGGAAAAGGGGACCGATGGCCTTCCACGTGACGAATCCGGAAACGGATAACCGCCATCTGGCGATGTAACGGGTTATATAACGTGACCATACGTCCCGGTTTGGGCCAGGGACAGTCCCGGTTTCAGGCAGTCTGTCCCGGTGTCCCCAGAGAAGCCAACTTCGTCCCGGTTTTGCAAGCAGACCCAACGATAGTTTAAAATTATACGTACACGTATCTAAAAACAAGACCCGATATTAAAAAAAAAATAGTTCAGTCGACAAATACAAAAATACGACTAAGAAGTCACGCCACTACTGGGGGCTTAGTAAGTCGTGCCAACTTAACTATTTGTGTTTAGAGCTTTAATTATTTTGCGTTATTCTAACTTCTATAATAAATTTAATTCTTACACCTATTTAAATCGTAAGATACAATACGTGGAAGAGCGGTGTTCTCTTAGCACGAGTATCTCGTATACTCAAAAAGAGGCGCCAGCACAGATACTGCTGTTCTTTTCATTTCATTTCAAAATACTTGTAAAACACAAAAAACTTCTTTTATTATATATTTCCGCAGATGTGCCGGTCTGACAAAATAAATAAATGGTCACGTTAGTTATACCGTTGAACCGTTGCGTCGCCAGAAAAGCGGCGAGGAAGGAACACCCCGGGGGTTTGAGTGGGTAAAAACCCCACATAACTCCACCGCCGCCCGTGGTGATGGGGTATCTGTACAGCAGATTTCCCCAGGGCAACAAAAGCAAAGGCTTTGTCTATCCCACAAGGCATTACTTCCATGCTGGTCTGGGAGCAAAAGAAAAACAGAATGTACCAGTTGCTTCTCGTCCCGCGCAGATGGTAAAAGCCCATCGAGGGAATGGGCGAAATTATGTTATAGGCGATGCGGCTAGCAACCCATCACTATTTTGATTCCTTTTTCCACCTATACGCCTACAATCATGCTAAACGTGGCCTATAGATTTTGTTACCACAGGCTTTGTCTATCCCACAAGGCATAAAGACGTGATTAATCTTCTATATAAAAAGAAAAGTCGTGTAAGTTTCACTATTTATAACTCGAGAACTTCTGAACCGATTTGGCTGAAAATTGGTGGGGAGGTAGCTTAGAACCAGGAGACGGACATAGGATACTTTTTATCCCGATTTTCCCACGGGATTGGAAAATTCCGAAATGTTGTACTAATAAAGCTACAGACATTAAATTTAGCATGCCTACACATTATTTCTTGATTAGTATAAAGATGCACTTACAAAGGAATTTTTCAAATTTCCCACGGGATAAAAACACAAGGTAAATAATTAAGACTATAATTAGTAGATAATATTCCTAGAGGATCTGTAGGTGCTCTAAGAAGGAATTTTCCGAATTTCCCACGGGATAGGTAATAAAAACCTTATACTTGGAGACATGAGTGGATGTATGGGGTGTGTCGTCACTCTGACGTTATGTGCGCGGACGAAGTCGCGGGGAAAAGCTAGTTATGTACGTATGTAAAATTTTGTACCTCTTTAAATGGAGTATTACCAATTTGTTCCAACGGATTGTCTAGAGCCATTATTTATAGTAAAACATATGTCCACAAGTGTGTTCATAAGACAACATAGCAATCGCACTTTGCTCAGTAACTGCTATGAATCATCGCAGTCCCGTTTCGCTTTGTGTTTATCATTTGTTTAATTTGTCACGCGAGAAAACATCTATCTATACGTATAAAACGCTTTGTCCTGAATGACTGACTGACGGATCAACGCACAGCTTAACCGCTGATCGTAGAGACCAAACTTGGACATCCGAAAAGAAAGGAGTTTCCGAAATTCTAACCCTAAAGAGGTGAAAGTTTGATTTCCCCTTCCAACTATACGCCCTTAATCATGCTAAACGTGGCCACAGTATATATATAAGCTAAAGCAGTAAGGAACCTACGAACAAATCGGTTGAAACGAAACACGCACACAGGCGCGCGCTTTACACGGCCTAAGCGGACCTGAGCCTGAGCGGAGTGGACGAGGTCCGCTTAGGGGCCGTGTAAACCGCGCGCCTGTGTGCGTGTTTCGTTTCAACCGATTTGTTCGTAGTTTCCTTACTGCTTTAGCTTATATATATACTGTGACGTGGCCTTAAGGTTTTGTTACCTTAGGCTCTGTCTACCCCGTAAGGAATAAATACGTGATATATGTATGTATGTAAAATAGAATGGCAATTTGTGCATCCTCAATCACGAGTCATTCATGTTCTTTTTGACTTCTGTAGTTTTGACGCGATTGTCGTGTCGTATCTGTAACTACGCAATTTTCCGGGATAAAAAATAGCCCACGTGTTAACCTAGGGTATCGGCTATCTCCGTTCCAAGTTTTATCCAAATCCATTCAGTAGTTTTTACATGAAAGAGTAACAAACATCCATCCATCCATAGGTACTTAAAAACTTTCGTGTTTATAATATTAGTAGGATTATTACTTTCATGCTGGTCTGGGAGTAAAGAATAAACATAGAATTTACCAGTTGATTCTCTTCCCGCGCAAGGGCGTATAGGTGGAAAGGGAAATCGAAATAGTGATGGGTTGCTAGCATCGCCTGTAACATGACCTTCGCACGACTATTGTCCAAAACGAAATATGTCCAAAAAGACGAATGTCCAAAGGCATGTCCAATTAGAGATTTGGCCAATGATGAAATTGCCCAACTATATAAATGTCCATTTAGACATTTGGCCAATTATAAAATTGCCCAACTGTATATATGTCCAATTAGACATTTGGCCAATTATAAAATTGCCCAACTGTATATATGTCCAATTAGACATTTGGCCAATTATAAAATTGCCCAACTGTATATATGTCCAATTAGACATTTGGCCAGTGATAAAATTGCCCAAACTTAATAATAACAAGTAATAATATTACCCAAACATAAAAATGTCCAATGATAAAATTGCCCTAACTTAACAATTACCAGTAATATTATGCCCCAACCGTAGAAATATCCAATTTACACTAATAATATAAAGAGGAAAGATTTGTATTCAAGTATGTTTGTAACGATAAACTCAAAAACTACTGGACCGATTTTGGAAATTCTTTCACCAGTAAAAAGCTATACTATTCTTGAGTGACATAGGCTATTTTTAATTACGTGTCGCTAGTGATAAATAGGTATGCCTAAAAATACGAAACAAAAAATGTAAAGAGGACGTTACTTTATTATTTATCAATATAATTATTAAAATATTTCACGGCTAATATCTTGTTCACCAACAAAGACTGCAGTGGGTCTATTATGGTCGTGTTTATCGATGTCGATAAACGTGGATAAAACATAAGTCACTTTCTAACCAGTATGTAGATTCGAGATATCTTTTTGGTTTTTAAGTTAGGTATCAATAAAAGCCACATATCAAATTCAAACAATTATTATTAATTAAGTATTAGCCATTAATGCTCATTAAACTTAAAACTTTCACTTTAAAGTAAAATAAATCATAAATCCTTTAAATATAAAAGTTCGTTTTTTACCCACAACGAAATATAAACACGAAAAACGTTCCTTTTAGTTATAATATTAAAATATAAGGAGAACAGGGGTCTGAGTAAAAGGGTTGTCATGTTAATTATGCACTCTGATCGCTAGAGTCACTTTTTTCCTCAGAACTCAATGAAAATCGCAAATGTATGATTTTTTTAATCATTTGCATATCCGTAATTTCGTTATCATGCAGTGATTTCAGATATTTCGCATATTTCCGATCGAATGCTATATCAGACTTTCGTCGATTTTTCTGCACAGAATAAAACAGGTTGTTTTTCATTTTATAGTCATATCGGATAGATTCTTTTCTAATATTATACAAAAATTGACAAAAGTTGGGATTCTTGGGTATTTTCACGGCTACTCGACGATGCCATCCCTCTAGGAGATTTGTAGTTCGGTGTTTATCATCCGAACAACTCAATAACACTGTTGAAATTTTCGAAAGCCACTGTTTTTCGAAATAATTTTTGAACATTCTGAACTGTTCAGAGTCGGGTGCATTATTTAGTATTGTCAACCAGCAGTCTTTTATATGATTTTCTGGTAATAACGGCAAGTTTCTAATTAGTCTTATAACTTTTTTGCATTCTTTTAGATCCGTAACTCCCAGTTGTTCTGCTTTTTTTGTAATTGCCTTTTGGTAATGAAAGAAACATCCCTTAACCTGGACTTCTGGGAATACCTGCTGCACTGCATTGATAACTGCTAGCTCAAAATCACACTTGAATGTCTTCATATGAATGTTCAACCTTGTCGTTATCAATTCAAAAAACCTTACATACGTACTTTGGGATTTGTTAGGTAATAAACCGTAGATAACCGGAACAACATTGTTTGTTTTGTCGTTAGACCCCAAATCTAAATGTAGAGTATAAAGTTGGTAAAACGGTGGCGGAGCCGTGTTAAATGTGCCATCTCCCAAATAAAAATCAGAATCTCCATTTTGTATAAATTTTCTAGCTGTAGGAGAACAGAAAATTAATATCTTTTCCTCCATGTCATCATCGCACAATAAAAAGTTATTTGCCAGAATTTTCGGAACTTGAACTTCTGACAACTTGGAAAAAGATATCTTATTGCAGTCCAGATGACGTTTTCGCAGTTTGTACAGTCCATCTTCAACATTTTTAAAATCTGGCAAAACATCTATGTAAGAACCATTGCTGGCCTTTAAAGGATCAGTATGCTTTTCATATAAGCTTTGCACTGAACCCAGATCTTCACAGACATCTTTTTTCAAAGCAACCATAGCCTTAAAGACTTCTTGTTTTTTTTTATCTATCGAACAAGTATGTTGAGAAGATCGTAGCACCCTGTTTCGTTCGTAGTTTATGGTTACCGATGCACTGCACTCTGATCTATTTATACATCGCCATAAGGTGCTGCGTGATGTTGGATTTGTTACATTAAGGTTGTAACGCGAAGCTCCCAGTAAAAGTGTATCCTTACCTTTCTGGTTTTTTAAAAATATTATTTCTTCGTCGCTCATTATTGATACGTCTCGTTTAATTTTATTTTCTAATAACTACTAATTCAAGTTCAAAGACGTCTCATGTGACATGTTGCAATTCGTACATAATTTCTAAATAATTTATCAAGCAACACTTCATACAAGTGGCCAGGTATCTATCACTATCACTCTAAAGAGTTTTGATATATAACCAAAGTTGATTAAAATAGAATAGTAGTAGTCTAGCCGACAAGTTCAAAATGGTCTAAAATAGAGATAATGCTCTTAAAATTATGTGCGATAGCTCATTGGATGCGGAATGACGCCTAGAAAATTGTGCTAAAAGAGTATATTAGCACATAGAAAATTGCAAAAGTTATAAGCAATTAAAGATGAAAAAAAAGGTATTTGGTTTATAATAAAATTATCAACAATTGGCGGATTTTTTTTTTACAAATCAATTAAAATCTTGTATTGATAAAAAAACGATAATATGATGATTAAGAAAAAAAAAAGTTATTTTAACAAAATTACTTGGATTATTCCTTGATTATTCAGTTTTTGTTCAAGTACAAAAATTATTATGAACAAAGTATGAATATTTTTTTAAATTTTATGGCGTGATCATGTTAAGTATGTAGGTATATAAAGAAGGGCTCCACGAAGCGAAAAAGTTTTACGATAGTTATTTAAACATTTTTTTTCATTAACAATGAAGACGGAAGTTTGAGAAAATTCTGTTAGTTAACAATCGTTTCTTGCTGAAAAATTAACTTTAAGTAAAATTTCCAGCAGGGATAAGTTCTTTGAATAGTTCTAAATACACTATAATTTTTTCTAATTTTTAAAACAATATTCAATAGCTTAAAAATGAATCAATGTGTCGTACTCGCTTTTGACACCACGCGCGCAACCTAAAAATGAAGCGCGGAGACCCATTTTCAGCTTTAAATTAAAATAATAAATAATGGAGATAGAGTTCCGGAAGCTAAGAGTTTTTTTATTGGAAATTTCCTCTTCTTTAACTCTTTTTTTGAAATTTCTTAAATATGAGTAGTCTATGAAATATTGGCGAAAAACCAAATACCTTTTTTTTTCATCTTTAATTGCTTATAACTTTTGCAATTTTCTATGTGCTAATACACTCTTTTAGCACAATTTTCTAGGCGTCATTCCGAATCCAAAGAGCTATCGCACATAATTTTAAGAGCAGTATCTCTATTTTAAACCATTTTGAACTTGTCGGCTAGACTATATAGTGGCCAGCCGGGTTCTACAATTGGACATTTTTATAGGTGGTCGTTATTATAGCTGGTCATGTATCTGGTCGGATATTTGTATAGTTGGTATTTTTTATGGCTGGACGTTATTATAGCTGGTCATGTATCTGGTTGGATATTTCTATAGTTGGACATCTTAATGTCTGGACAAATTACTGATTAGACAATGTTATGGCTGGACCAATTACTGATTGGACATTTTTATGGCTGGACCAATTACTGATTGGACATTTTTATGGCTGGACCAATTACTGATTGGACATTTTTATGGCTGGACCAATTACTGATTGGACATTTTTGAAGACTTGGACATATTTCGTTTTGGACAATAGTCGTGCGAAGGAATTCTATGTTTATTCTTTACTCCCAGACCAGCATGGACGAAACCCAACAAATGAAATATTCTGTCAACACTAGGAACGGCGTGCAGTTATGCAACTCTGTAGCAAGCTAGCACAATTGACCTTTTCAATTGATTGTCGTTGACAAATATCCGTCGTCAATTAAGATAATAGGAGGAAGGATGGTAATTAAAATTTCCTTGATATTGTATTTATTTTTAGTATTGCAGTGTCCCACAGCTGGGTACAGGCCTTCTCTCAGAATAAGAGGGCTTGGGCTATAGTTCCTACAACTCCTATGGTTCCTATTGTCTACTTTGTTCTTTGTTTCTGTATTGTTTTGTACTGATTTGTGGTGTTCAATAAAGAGTATTTGTATTGTATTGTATTGTAAATTTCGAAAAGCTCAGAGGTGAGCCCGGGTTTCGAACCCACAACCCTCTGCTTGAGAGGCCACAGGTCACACCACTAGGCTACCACGGCTTTTAGGCCATACGGTAATTGTTATTAATTAATACTAAAATGTTTGGCATGCTCAACTCTAGTTCTTTTCTGCTTTGCTTAAGATCAGTGCTTCTTCTTCTTATTTGTGGAGTATCAAGTCGTTACAGCGACCACTTCGCCAATGTCAAAGTAATATTTCAAAAATCTTGACAAAACATTGGCAACGTTGTACGGTAATACGGTCAAGACCCCTCCCCCTGTCGGGCTCTTAGCCAACAGCAATGATATCCCTCAGAAACTGCCAGGAAATAGCCAATGCCCTGGGTGCACCGGACCCAGCACGGCTCTTCCTACCGGACCGATCCAAAAACGAACCGCAGCTCTTGACCACATACGGAGGTAACCTGACTCGCACCCCTAAATCAGTGCTTCCTAAACATTGTTCTGCTATGGTCTGGTAATTTTCACACTGCCCCTTCCTGACCCTCTTAATGCTCTTAAACCCAAACTCGTTCCATTGGGTATTGATAGAAGTATATTAAATTAATAATAATGAACAGACTATGAACAAGAACAAACAGCCACATTAATGTAAAAAAAAACAATGTATGGTTAGTATTTAATTCATAAAATAAGTTTTAAATAGTTTATGTTGGATGATAATTACCATTTACAAGTCTTAAGTAAATTAACTTCTCAATTTAACACAACTTGGTGTAACTCAAGAAACTTTATTTCTTGGAACGAAACCCGATCTGGGAGTTTGGCCATTTCCATTCGCGAAAAAACATTACGAAATATGTCAACTATTTCACAATAACTGTTCCAAAACAGTTTTTTGTGTGCATAAGCCGTAAGTTTTAAAATAACGATAATAAATCAATTCACTTTTGAATGCCGAGTTTTAGCTTGTACAATCTCTAAAGAAACATAGCGAAATTATAATTCAACTATTTCAATAACTATCAAGGTATCAACCCACAGAATTTTGAGGATAAACCTACCGTAAGTTTTAAAACTAAAACAATAATAAACATCGCCTCTTCTCGAGAACGTATGAGACATTGTAAGTTAAACTGGCTTATATGATTCCATATGAATGAGGAAAATAATATTGCGAAATACTTTTTTTTTAAATGTAACACAATCCAAGGCGAAGTCTGAAAAAGCCGACCACGGTACTCTTAAATTTTAAACAGCACACGTGCAATTTTGTATCATGAGAAGCGGCCAAAAATTGTTTCATAATTAATAAAGAATACGGGTAATTAAAAAACTTACCGAAATAGAAAGAAATGAAATGTCAGCTGATCCAAAGAACACAAGACACCGATCAAATCACAGACACTAACACCAACAACGAACCATTAAAAAATAATACAGTATTTAAATATCACTAATAACTATTTACATCGAAAATAAATATCTGGAACAAAATCGCACAGCCAAAGTAAAGGCAGCTTTTCAAATTGTGCCACTGCACTTCCACTTGACAGTGTCACTTCTAAATGTCAGATTCTCATCTCGTGAATGAAGAAAGTCATACGGACGTCACGAATGACAATGAATGACTGAACATTGTAGGCCTACTCCGAATATAAAAATCAAATTCGTTATATTATGCCTTTTCGTTCACACTAACAGTCATTAATACGAGAGTGAAAGAGATAGTATTCCACGAACTTCAAACTGTAATTCTGAGTTGGCCCCAAGGCCAATGCTGTTCAGAAACTAGTGTTTTCTTCGCTTTGTAGGAAATTTCCTCAACATCATTTAAAATTATTTAAATGAACTACAGTTTAGCAGCTTGGTAATGAAATAAGAACAATAGTGTTAGATTGGTATAAGCGAGCTAAGTTTTTGAACAAAGTCTCGTGATGTTGTTAATTGTGACCATATAAGAATAAATGTTAATTTACATTTTTGCTCTCCAGTACACGTCTTGTTTTAGAGTGCCATCTATGGCAGTTTATTAATACTAACAGAAACGTACAAACACGACATCTTGTGGAATTTACAAGAAACTTTAAACTGCGTCACTGCGAGCGCACTTAGTTCTAGTTCTGCTACTCTTCGTAAGATGGCGTTGTCTCGTAATGACGATTTAAATGTCTCCCCTCGCAATAATAGTATAATTTGTTATTGTAATTGACGAATCATTTTACGACCATATCAATTAAGTATTGCATTTTATACTATGCTGAGATAGAATTGAAACGTGACAAACATTGCATGTCAAGCGACGAGAGGATGAGAAATCCATAACGGCGGCGCCACCGTCTAGCTTAATCTACACATTACACAAAGAATAGAAAATTGAGGACGAAATATAATACGAAAAACGTTTATCAAAAAGGTTCCAAGCTATTTTCGCCAAAAATATCGCAGTCGCAAAGGACTTTCAATTCTTTTGTTGATTTAAGATGTAAAAACACGTAGTGGCCCAAATTGGAACTAATTAGCAGCACGCTTCGTAGACAGTGGCGCCGCTCTCAGATGACATCTTTGTCTCACCGTTACCAATCAGTTGTCCTGCTTTTTGTCCAGGAGTAGGGCCCCGCTTAGCGGAGGACCGTCGTTTTTTTTTAAATTTCCCAAATCCCAGCACTACCGTGGTATGGTGCGTAAGGGGTATGGTGGGTCTGAAGGGATTTTTTTTCTGGTGCCAACAAATTATTTTGTACAAGCCGTTGGCATAAATATATAGAATAAATATACATACATAAATCACTCCATTTCCCCTTATGGGGTAGACAGAGCCTAAGGTAACAAGACACGTTTAGCATGATTGTGGGCGCATAGGTGGAAAAGGGAATCAAAATAGTGATGGGTTGCTAGCCGCAAATAAATATAGCCTGTGTTCATCACTATCACTACATAGTATAAAACAAAGTCGCTTTCTCTGTCCCTATGTCCCTATGTATGCTTATATTTTCAAAACTACACAACGGATTTTGATGCGGTTTTTTTTAATAGATAGTGATTCAAGAGGAAGGTTTATGTATAATTCTACGCAGACGAAGTCGCGGGCAGAAGCTAGTCAGGAATAATATAGGATACTAATAGAGAATTAAATTTTCAAATAGGTCCAGCAGTTTCGAGATGTATTCAACGGCAAACTAATAAATGTTTCCCCTATATAATATTCCTTCCATGCTGGTATAGGAGCAAAGAAAAAAACATAGAATGTACCAGTTGGTTCTCTTCCCGCGCAGATGGTAAAAGCCCACCGAGGGAATAGGCGAAAATCATAGGAATCATGTTATAGGCGATGCGGCTAGCAACCCATCACTATTTTGTTTCCTTTTTCCACTTTTACGCCCACAATCTTGCTAAACGTGGCCTGCAGGTCTTGCCACCTTAGGCTCTGTCTACCCCGTAAGGGTTAAAGACGTGATCCGTGTAGGTATGTATGTATATAATATTAGTGTAGAAATAAAACAATAATAATAAACAAATACATTTATTGTCATTTATTCACTAATTAAATATAAAACTGAGTAAAATGATCGCTATAATTATTAATATTACACAAACATATCCAAGATTGCCCGAGATACCAATTTAACTGGATGAGATTCCTTTTAGGGGTAAGTTCATCTTCTTTGTCCTCGTGTATCTGTGTGTTTTATGTACAATAAAAAGTTTTAAAATACAATACAATAACTCATGTGCACACATACACACATTACACATACATTCAAACAATTTTTTTGATCAGAATATTTTTAATCCACTAAATAAAACTACAATTTAAACGGTTTAAATCACAATTATATCTCTAGAATTATTCTAACTTCTAAATCTACATAAAAATGTATTGCTGTTCGTTTGTCTCGCTAATTCTTAAGAACGGCTTGACCGATTTGGCAATACTAATATTTTTATTTTATTTAATACAAATATTTGTGAGTCCAGAGGTTTCATTAAACGGTGAGAAAATATTGAAAAAAATAAAATAATTATTATTATTATTAAATTATAATTTCTTTCATTTACCTGTTGAAAACTGACGTCCTTCGTGAAAATATCGCAAATATTTATTTAGCGATGAATGTGAAGCAGATTTTTTTTCCGAACAATATGGAACTACACAACATTACGGCATAGCTACTCGATACGATGATAGTTATTTATAATTAATAAAAATAATGAGATTCAAGATTTACAAGTTCGTTTCGGCGCCGATCTAAAGTCGCCTTTGACAGCTATACCTCTGGATCTTAGTCAACAGTGGCGCCAACTGGTGAGCAAAGAAACGATAGTCCCCATTGACATGAGACAGAAGAAAAAGCAAGTATATTTGGGTGTATCAATTATTGCTTGTTATTAAAAGTAGTACAGTTGGCTAGAAGAAATGTTGTGTCTCATTATATTAACATCCTAAGATGAACAATTATAGAAGAGACTTATAAGTAACGCAAAAATACTAAATTGGCTTATTTAAAACCTATAAACTAGAGTTTATAGATTAAATAAACCTTAAAGGGGTTCCCAATGTTCCAGTGTACTATGGAAAAGACATAATAAAACCTATATCACGTCTTTATCCCTTACGGGTCAGACAGAGCCTAAGGTAACAAAACCTTAAGGCCACATTTAGTATGATTAAGGGTGTATAGCTGGAAAGGGAAATCAAAATAGTGATGGGTTGCTAGCTGCATCAATGCTGATCCCATTTCTTCCATGTTGGTCTGGGAGTAAAGAAAAAACATTATTTACCAGTTGCTTCTCTTCCCGCGCAGATGGTAAAAGCCCATCGAGGGAATTGGCGAAAACCTTAGGAATCATGTTATAGGCGATGCTAGCAACCCACTATTTTGATTCCCCTTTCCACCTAAACGCGACAAACATGCAAATTGTGGCCTTAGCTTTTGTTACCCTAGGCTCCGTCTACCCCGTAAGGGACAAAGACGTGCCGTATGTATGTAAGGTTTAAGAGTGACCGAGAAGAACGTAACCATAATAACAAGTAACAAGAAAAAGTTGATACACCCTACAGAAGTGTAAAGCTAATAAAAAAATTAAAAAGCTGGCTAAAATTCCACATCCAAATTAAAATCAACCTAGCTGCTCCGCAAGCATTGACAACATTTCGCACAGATACAGCTGTTTCAGACGTGATTAACCAGCCAGGTTGGTCGTATTTCATAAAATATCAGTATCAATAATAAAATGTCAATACCATGATTATACAAAAATTAAGTCTCCAACTTATTTCTCTTATTGGTTGTCTGGAAGAGATCGCTATTAAGCGATAAGACCGCCTATTGTCTACTTTGTTCTTTGTTTCTGTATTGTTTTGTACTGATTTGTGGTGTTCAATAAACAGTATTTATATTGTATTGTATTGTATTAAGCACATTGGTATTGTTGAAGCATTTTCAAACAGAGATGTCCCTTCGCCTTTATAATATTCGTAAGATACATGCGCCCTCAGCCGACTGTTGATTGTATCAAAGCCGCTAGTTGACTACGCATTGACACACACACACACACACATATAAATAAGTTTCAACCTCTGCGTTAAATGCTTCAAAATACTTGTCAGACTTAGGGCGTGTTTCACAAATCTCTTAGACTACAGGCCCACGTACAAAAAATGTGGGTCATATGAACCACCAGGTGACGTATTATAGGACGATATAAGAGCATAAAATAATAAGATTCAGCACTATGCCGTCACTTGTAAGCTGTCCAACTGGGTGCTGGTGAGAATTCAAAAGTGCAGGTAGAGTGAGTACCCCCCCGGAGAATCACCCCCCGGACCACGGAAAGAGAGGGGGTTGCAACCCTCGATTTTGTCCCCTTGTCGCACAATTTTTGTACGGCGTTGCGGAATAATGGATTAGAAGCTGTATTGAAACAGTATGAAACTGATGCCGTACAGAATCAAATGACCAAATTTACCCTGGAAATTGACAGAAAATAAAAAAAAAATATCGACTTTGTGGCGCACCATTTTTTTACGGCTCTGTGCGCTTTCTTATTATTTTTCATGGATCTATCGATGGTAAAAATGCCGTACAAAAACATATGACCAAAATGTACTCACTCTACCTGCACTTTTGAATTCTCACCAGCACCCAGTTGGACAGCTTACAAGTGACGGCATAGTGCTGAATCTTATTATTTTATGCTCTTATATCGTCCTATATACGTCACCTGGTGGTTCATATGACCCACATTTTTGTACATGGGCCTGTAGTCTATCTGTTAACTTTCAGTTACCTTAACCGTTATCCAGGCCCCGCTAATTTAGATAAGCTACTACAAAATGAATGAAAGTTTTGTTTTTTACCTATAAAGGATTCATTTAAAAACAATCATAATTAATTCCTTCCATGCTGGTCTGGGAGTAAAGAAAAAACATAGAATTTACCAGTTGCTTTTATTTCCGCGCAGATGGTAAAAGCCCATCGAGGGAATGGGCGAAAGTCTTAGGAATCATGTTATAGGCGATGCGCTCACCCATCACTATTTTGATTTCCCTTTCCACCTATACGCCCTCAATCATGCTAAACGTGGCCTTAGGGTTTTGTTACCTTAGGCTCTGTCTACCCCGTAAGAGATAAAGACGTGTTAAGGACTTCTTTTCTTCTCTCTTCAAGATTGTGGGCGTATAGGTGGAAAATGGAAACATAATAGTGATGGGTTGCTAGCCGCACCGCCTAATCGCCTATGACTATGACATGATTCGTAAGATTGTCCCCCATTCCCTCGATGGGCTTTTACCATCTGCGCGGGAAGAGAAGCAACTGGTACATTCTATGTTTTTTCTTGACGCCCAGACCAGCGTGGAAGACAAAGATATATATATATATATACAAAGCACATACACATATACGCCTGAACGGACTTGATACATTTTTTCTATGTTTCAAAGTGTACTTCAAAGGTGGTAATTTTTTTATTATTACTTCAAAAATTAACTGAAATTAGTTCTCAAAAAAATATTCACCTTCGTTAAGTTATTCCATCCATAGTAAGTACGTATGTATGTATGTATGTCTAACACTTTATTGTACATAAAACACAAGAAAAAGGTGTATGGACAACACAAACGCACAAAGGCGAACTTATCCCTAAAAGGTATAAGTATAATATAAGCAATTCCATTGCATAATTATATTAATTATTTTTAATGCTTCAAGCAATAACGTCAAGCCTTTATTATGTTCACACTTCATCTTCCCAGTATCTATAGTCTAACAATTATCTAGACGGTGTCGCTAAAAACAGCCTAGCTTTTGCCCACAACATCGTCTACGTAGACATCGATTCTTGAATACTGTATTACTTTGACATTGGCGAAATCATCGCATCGATCGATGGGGCCATATTAAAAAAGATTGCCAAGTTAGCAGAAGCCTACAGAGCGTTTATGAATAAGGGGGTTGGGGGAGGGATGATCGATATTCATCGATGGTGAATAAACATCGATGTTTAGCTGGAATACATCGCTGTGTTGACTTCGATATGATCGACACATCGATGTAATAAGAATATAGAAAATTATACTTCAGGGCGCCATCTAGTGTGAATTGGATGTACTAGGTTCAACTATCAAGATAGTTCAACAATTTTCCACTAGATGACACTGATCAACGAAACCAGAAGAAGCCGTACGAATAGTTTTCTTTGCATTCTCAAGATGAAAAAAAATACTGTCAACTTCAATTCAACGTATGTTCGGATCGACTAATAAATAATGGCTTGATGGTCGACCTCCAAGAGCCGTAAAACTTTAAAAAAAAACGCTCGTTCGCGTCTTACAGTTTTATTTGTTACCGAAAACATCGATGTTTTTCAATCGATATTTATCGTATATCGATACTTTTAATTCAATGTTAACATCTATATCAACCAGTGGCGTAACTATAACGTCTGGGGCCCGCGGCGAATTCGTCAGATGGGGCTCCTTCCTCAATATAAAGAAGTGCATTAGCGTCCCTTCTGTGCTCTAAACCAAGCCAGGGCCCTCTAGAGCTAGGGGCCCCTGGCATTTTGCCACCCTATAGTTACGCCACTGATGTCAACATCGACGTTTTTCAAATATCGATCATCCCTAGGTCGGGGGCTTTGCTACACCTGACGGCCACTTCAGGGTGTCTCGCATAGTTTGGTATTAGGCACGAATATCACGTCGCCTAGTACGTCTGCCTGCTTGACCGAAGAGCACAGCTTCAACGGCGTCTTCTTGGAGCTCCAGTGGCTGCTGAGCCGGGAGCTGCGACGGACCGGCGTCATTGTGTACTTAGGATGATCCTGGGACTGCCGTCTGAAAATTAAACACATCACACATCACGTCACCAGCCTATATACGTCCCGTGGGCAAAGGCCTCCTCTCAGAACGAGAGGTGGATTAACCTGCACAGTAGATCTATACTGAGTCAATTCCTTGTATTGATTCAGTCTACTGATTTCAACACTCTGGCTACGGTTAGCCAAACTACGATTCTGGCTCAAAGAAAAATGTTTTTACACCATGTCAGAATTTTTTTAATGTAAATAGCTTATAATTATAATTTGTAATTGATTTTTTTTATTGGATTAATTTGTATTATCTTTCCTATTATTCTGACATTATTTTTGCTTAATTAATTAATGATGAAATGTGGTTATTATGATTATTATTATTACTATTATTTAAAATATAATTTAATTATAAAATTTTGCATATGTTGAATTGTGTTGGTCCACATTGATTTATGCCTAACAGCTTTGTACCATGATTCGAGCAAAAAAAAACTTTTGACTTTGACTTTTGACTTTGACCCTCCCATGCATTTATAGAGTAATCATAATCACACATACAAAAAAAAAAGCCAAAAATGCCTTTCATCATTTTGAAAACCGCTGGATACTCTTCAAACAGCTGGACCAATACGACAACGACAACTCGCCATCCAAATCTTAGATACATACATACATACATAAATCACGTCTTTCTCCCCTACGGGGTAGACAGAGCCAAAGGTGACAAGATCCAAAGGCCACGCTTAGCATGATTGTGGGCGTATAGGTGGAAAGGGGAATCTAAATCTTTCCATCATCAAACTCATAACCGCCCTCTATTTGCGTCGTAGGTTAAAAAGGCAAACTTACAACTTAGCCTGCTGCACGGCGAACCTAATGATGGTGCTCTTGAACACGTTCTTGACGTCCACAAGCTTGGGGTCGGGCCCCCGCCGCCCACCGCTGGGACTGATGTTGAGCTGCATGAACTTGTCCAACAGCTGGTCCAGGTTCGCGTCCACTACTGAATGCTGTGGACGAGCATGACAATGTTGATCCGAAACAAAATATATGGTTTCACATGCAATCTGTCTCTCATTATTACACATAAACGGATAACTCACGTATAAAAAGTCGAGTGATGCTCGACATGTTTCGGACTATTTCGTAGTCCTTCTTCCTGGAGCGCTCGCCCCGGCGGCAGCGAAACGAACACTGCGCGCCAGCGCTCTGTTCGCGCGGCTGCTCGACGCAACTGACAGCGGCGCACAACTACCCTCGTTTACGGAGTGACGTGATCAGTGTTGTGTGCTGCCCTACATTTGACAGTAATAAAAATGACGATGAAAACGAGGGTAGTTGTGCGCCGCTGTCAGTTGCGTCGAGCAGCCGCGCGAACAGAGCGCTGGCGCGCAGTGTTCGTTTCGCTGCCGCCGGGGCGAGCGCTCCAGGAAGAAGGACTACGAAATAGTCCGAAACATGTCGAGCATCACTCGACTTTTTATACGTGAGTTATCCGTTTATGTGTAATAATGATTAAGTCTCACGGTAGTTTCATGTTGAATCTGTCTCTCCTCTAGTGACACATAAAACATACATGAATCATACAAACTTAACTATCCCCTGCCACTACTGGCTATAGGCTATAGCCTGATACTGTCCCTGTGTCCTAGGAGTGGACGATATACATCAATGTATTAAAAACACTAGATGTATAGTAACAATGCATCGAATCAAACCGATTATTATTATTATTCTGTATATTTATTTTTATCTCAAGTTAGGTTTTTACAATATTCATATAAAAAGTAATAAAACAATATTAATACAAAATATAAAAACATTATAAAAACCTAACCTAGGGTGCCGCCGGCAGCGAGGCGAGGCATAAGCTACCGGTGGTCAGGGCGACAGAGAAAGGAACCTCCTGACTATCCGAGCCGTGTCCAGGAGTACCTTCTGTATCTGGCCCTTGACCCAACCACCTAGCGAGAGCCTTTTAAGGTGATGGTCAAGGCTCTTCGCTATTAAACCGTTTGCCGAAACGACTATCGGGACAGTGATCGTGGAATCAACAGGCCACATGGCGGTAACCTCGTGAGCCAAGTCAAGGTACTTGCTGACTTTGTCCTTCTCGGCCTTCACGAGGTTCACGTCATGGGGGATCGTGATGTCTACGAGCACTGCCTGGCGCTTCGATCGATCTATCAGCACGATATCAGGTTTATTGGCGACAATAGTCCTGTCCGTGATGATAGATCGATCCCAATAGAGCGTGACACGACCATTTTCAAGAACTGGTGCAGGTGTGTACTTATAGTAGGGCACTTCGAAGTCCACAAGACCGAATAAAAGAGCAAGTTGCTGATGAATAATCCTGGCTACAAGGTTATGTCTGTGCAAGTACTCGCCGTTAGCAAGACTAGAACAACCAGAAATAATATGCCTGAGTGACTCTCCAGGACGGCGGCATGCCCGACAAATGTCGACCGTACCGTCCTTCAGGATATATCTCCGGTAGTTATTAGTCATTATTATTATTATTATTATTATTATTATTATTATTTTCTGTGTACTTCTGTATTTTTAAATTTTTATGTGCAATAAAGAGTTTACATACACACATACCTAAAAAAGCCAGCTTCAAGATTCATGCATAAGATGACAGATAGTGCTCCTTCAACATAGTTTTAAATATGGGTAAAGATTTTACGATTATGTTACCTGTGTCCCCGTGGCTATGGCCTGCTCCCAGCACTGCACGGAGGCGGGCAGGTCCCCGCGGCGCTCCTCCAGCGCGGCGCGGCACTCCCAGTACGCCGCCAGCCGCGGCGCATCGGGGAACCTCTCGCGGAGCGCGCGCAGCCAGCGCGCGCACTGCTCCCACTCAAAGCCCTAGAGACATAGAACACAGATAAAGTTACATACATACACACAAGCCCAAGGTAACAAGCAAAACCTAAAGACCACGTTTACCATAGGTAGCGTATATAGGTGGAAAGGGGAATCAAAATAGTGATGGGTTGCTAGCCGCATCGCCTATATGATGATTCCTATGATTTTCGCCCATTCCCTCGATGGGCTTTTACCATCTGCGCGGAATGAGAAGCAACTGGTACATTCTATGTTTTTTTTCTGAAATAGTAAAAACATTATTATCTTACCTCACGGAGCAGCTCCGTTAAATCATTCAGGGCTCCTAACAGCAAATCATCAACCGGCAACTCGTCAGAATTCAACGTAGTGTCATGACTGTCATTCATGCAGATACTGTCGCTTGCATAGCTGACTCTATTCCTCCACTTATTTTTGACATCATCGAAATCATTTTTCCGATCATTCATGTTCTCTGTATAAGAATCATTGTCACTGTCATGATCTAAAGCTATATTCTCCTTATTTTCATCATCCAGAGGTTCCGGAGGCAGGTATAACGGTTGGAACGGCTTCGCCGCCAAATGATGGATGCCGAAGCATTGCAAATGGTGGTACGAGTCTATAGATTTCCCGCGCGACTTTAACCATTTCGAGAGGCGGTTCCGAAGCTCCTCTGGCCGAGGAGTGTTGAAGGAAGACGGAGTTTGCAAACGGACTTTCTTTCTCTCGCTTTTGATAGCTGAAGTAACGACATCTTGTTTGACAGAATCGTCTTCATTTATGTTGGTTAAATGTACTTCGTTCAGCTTCTCTCCAATTGAAGACCATTTGTGGAAGCAATTACCGAGTTCCTTCTTGCTTATTCGTTTGAAATGAACAGCTGATATTGACCTACGTACTGGCGCCGCTTTTGTTCTCGGTTCAAATACCGTATGCCGTTTATTAGCAATAAGGTTGCCTTGATGTAATACTCTTTCTAAGAAAGCCGGGTCTTTTTGTAACCTGGCAACATCGTTTAAATCTTTCTTTTGCGTAGTTTTCGGTTTGTACAAGCGGTCGAAAACGGACTCGCGACTCTCGCTTACTTTGGTAGGTAGCATGCTTTTTCTAGAGACTTCCGGAACATTCCGTTTCTCTGTTGTTTTAGGCTGGTTGAATTTGATTGGCGCTAAGCTCTTCCTAGCAGTCTTAGGTTCATTCTTATTCATATTAGCAGCCATTTTGGGTTCGGGTTTGGTTATAATTTTATTGCTGTTCACAAAGTTCTTTGTAATATTTTTCGGTACATTATTATGGAATGAATTTTTTACTTCAACTTTTTTGTTACCATTTGGCTTTTCAAATTTACTTACAACAGCTTTGTTAGGCAAGTGAGGCTTATTCTCCAGTTTTTTAACAGGCATAGGGGCCGATACAAGCCTTTTAGTCGTCCCATTTACATGAAAATTGTTCTTAACGGGATTCGAAGAACATTTCTCTATATTACTCTTAATTATGTCAAATTTCGGCTTAGTATCAGTTTTAACGACCTTATTAGCCATAGAAGCAGTCGAGGGTGGTTTTGGGGTGCTCAAGGGTTCATTTTTATTATATTTTTTGAGATTCAACTCGCGCAACTGAAAAATAAGAGAAACGGTTATTTTGCCCGTAATTCTTAACGCAAATTGAATATAAACCTCAAGCAATAACTATAAAACAGTCATATAAGTTCAATTGTGATGAGAATACAACAAAAACTGAATAAATATCGTAAAACATGAATATTGGATTAGTCTAAAGAAAATTATGTACCTTGTCGATTCTGGATTTTTCTCTCGCAATGCGTTCTTCCCTTAGCTTGTTTAATCGTTCTTCGACGGATCCCATGGTTAAATAACACAAAAGAAGCACTAAACACGATTACTTCTGTTTAAATTCCGCAATATTACTCAAAACAAGCAAACGTTTTCAAGCTATGACGGTTAACCGCCTCTGTTCCAAATAACTTTTGAATTTGTTGACAGGTTGTTTGAGTTACATTTTTAAACGGCAAGTGGAATTACACGGACGGAATGTATAGAAACAAAAAAAGCCAGTTGGGACTTTTTGAACTCAAAAGACCTTCAAAACTGTTTATTGCTACGTTAAAATTAATAAATCCCGCTGTTGCCTGCAATTTAATTTATCGGTGTCACGCGTAAACAGTACCATCAAAGAAATTAGACGTCTTAATTTATCTGAGACGGTACATAATTAGTTCAAAACATTATAATTACTATAGTGTCAATGAAATGTGATATAAAAAGCTTTTTTTTCTGATTGTAACTTCATAAGTAGTTTATAATTAAACAGTTTACTGTGAACCAACTATTACGAAAGCAACAGCAACTGTATTCCTTTTCTTTATCCTTACCATATTTAATTAATGAAAAATACTTTTAATATTATTATAATACGCAACGAATGAAATATTTATTGTTTTTAATTTTATTCAATTAAGTAGTATTCAAGACGGAAATGTACTAAAATTTAACAACAATATCGGACGGCTTTAACTATAAGTCGAACAGTTTAAATTAGAGATGACGGAATACTTTTATTTTCGTAATTAATATTTAACTATTAACTAATAAAATTTCAAATATTTGTTAATACTAACATAAAATAATACTTTCCTCATTGTACTTTTATCTTTTTCATGCTGGAAACATTACAAATCAGGCAGCAACGTGAACTATTGATAAAAATTTCCTTACGTTGGCAGTACTGCAAGTGCTAATGCCCGCTTGGTCACGAGTCCGCCAGACATCGCGGTTTTAAATACCTGTGCTATCAGAATTAACTTAAGGATTTTATTGTGCTTCAAAATCAACTAAACGTAAGTAATTTCTGTCTTTATATATTAAATTAGGATTTTTTTGTGTGCATTGTCGCAGTGTAACCAAGAGGTTGGGCTATTAAAAAAGTTGAATAAAAAAAGTAGCTTCGCCGGCCGCGCGAATTTGCAGTCGTGAGATTTTTAACAAACAGGTTTGTGATGCTCTTTGTTTTGTGAAACTTTTGAATTTTTAGCACGTTTCCTTTAATTTTAACTGTATTAATGTGATTCTGGGCTGTTATAAACGGTATTCTGCGCGTTAACACGTCTAGCGGTAGCTAGATAACATGTTTTAAAAGTTGGTGGGTAGTTAAAATTAAATGTATTTTTTCGGACAAAGCTTATAAACAAAACTATTTTACGAGTTTGTTTTTCATCAATTAAAACTTGTTGCATAAACTTCTCTAACCAATAAGGAAAATTATTTCTACTTAATAAATTGTTATCTACCAATATATTTTACTAATAAGAAATCTCTAGTGACTGCAGAAGATACCTATCATAGATTGCTTGTAACTGCATAATTAGATATTGTAATGTTCATTTCGTTTTTTTATTCATCACACAGATTTCCCAGATACGTCTTAACAGAAATCCAACTGGATATTTTCCGCATAATTACCCAATAACGTAATTATTATCCATGCCTAGCGAGGATCAATAACCTCTGGGCTATCCTGTAGAATAAGTACCCAAACTTTTTTTACTATTTCTTCCAGGAAAAGTTAAGGGCCCTTGGTCCATAGAGTCTCATTAAAAGTCCGTAATCAAGTAATCAGGTTTTTCCGCTAAGTACACATTTATTATCGCGTTTCTAATTTCACCTCATAAAACGAATGTATGACTACATTACCCATACATTACCAGTATCAGTTTCGACTTAAATAAAACAAATAGTTGGTTGACGTACGAAGTGGTTTTACGGGCGTTAAGAAAGATAAAAAAGTCATGCAGGCAGATAAGTTTATGTATGCACCTAGATGTTGGTATGTATGGGCACAAAACAGACGAAAGAACTGATAGAGTTGGAAAGTTCATATGTAAGTAGTTTTTCCAAAAAAAGTCCACATGTAATTTTTTTCCAGAATTTAAATATTTTGGGTTTTTCTTACTCAGGATCGTTTACCCTATCGATTCTAATACAACAAAAAGTGTGTACTATGAAAATTTATTTCCTGTTCGTCACGTTCCATACGCGTATAATAAATAGTGACGTACTGGAATATAAATTTTGGGACACAATTTTTCTTGTATAAGGATTGATAGGGTAAACGATTCGGTGTAAGAAAAACCCAAAATAGTTAAATTGTGGAAAAATAAATGTGAACTTTTTTTTGGTACAAAAAAATTCGCCAAGCGACTGTGGCGATTACTGCACTCAGATTGGCTGGCCATAGATCAAGCAAGTCAATCTAGTCATTAGCCATGAATTTAGCTAGTATCTAGTGAGTTTTACTAGCCTTTACCTCTAATTCAGCACAATGAAGTGGGTGCGTATCGATGACTATAAAAATTTTTGGTATAATATTAGTAGCAATAACGCTCATTTGATATAATTATTAAATCATATAACAACACTTAATATATTTACATATGACATAATTATCATTTCTTATAATGATCATTTGATATAATATCATTTAATATAACATTCTTTAAGTATAATGCTTATTTCCTATAATGAACTTATGGTATAACGTTATTTAATCACAAAACGAACTGCTATCAAAAAGTAGGTTAGGTTAGGTTTGAACTGCGTCCCCCAACAAAAACGAACTGCTATAAAAAAGTTGGTTAGGTTAGGTAAATAAAACACAATGTTCATTATATAAAATGAGCGTTATACCATATAATCGTTAGGTATAAGAAATAAGCGTTATACCGAACGATAAATATACGAAATAAATGTATTTCTTTTAAAATTATACCAAACGTTTATTATACACAATGAGTGATTATACCCTTTGAAATTATATCAAATGTTGATATATCGATAGAAAATATATTAAATATTTTTATATCGATCATTACACACCCCAATAAAGTGCCCAACTGCCTTAAAATAGGGAAGCCAGTGGGAATCGAGTTCCGTGGATGCCACGCCACTGCTGTCTACCCTGTGAGGGGAAAGGCGTGATGTATGTATGTATGTATGTATGTATGTATGTATGTATGTATGTATGTATGTATGTATGTATGTATATATGTATGTTGTAAATTGGAATTTCCACCCACTGATGTTGAAAAGTAACACACACACGCAAATTACGTCCTTATCCCTTACGGGGTAGACAGAGCCTAAGGTAACAGGTACCTACAGGCCACATTTAGCAAGATTGCGGGCGTATAGGTTGAAAATGGAATCAAAATAGTGATGGGTTGCTAGCCTCATCGCCTATAACATGACTCCTATTATTTTCGCTCCATCCCTCGATGGGCTTTTACCATCTGCGCGGGTAGAGAAGCAACTGGTACATTCTATGTTTTTTCTTTGCTCCCAGACCAGCATGGAAGAAAAGACCAGCTGAAAAGTAACATTAATGCAATTAACCTCATAACGTATGCAAATATTTTAATATTATTCTCTGATGCATTTTTCATAGAATTTTAACACAATCGGATGAACACAATTTTGAACCTTATTCGTACTAAACTTAACTCTACAATGCGTTGTAAAGTTTTTTGAGTGAAGCGTTAGAAAATTTAGGGATCCTTAGTTAAGGTTCTTCGTCTTTAATAAAGTAAAGACTATACTTGTACGTCCCATTGCTGGGTAGGTAGAGGCCTCCTCTCAGAATAAGAGGGCTTGAGCAGTAGTCCCTACATTTTTACAAGTTACAAGCTCAATACTAACTGGCAACATATGTATGTTTGTCCGGGTGGAATCTTGCGACTCAATTTTGAAGCAGATATCTTCAACCGATCGAGCAGAAATTTTGCATACTTATGTAAGTCAGATGACAATACAATAATCTGGTAGTGGAGTTCTGGTGACCCAGCCAGGACCGTCTCCGCAGGCGGGAACTCTTTAGCGGTTGGTCCGATTGACTTGGAATTCGGTTCACATATTAGGTACTAGCAGTTGCCCGCAACTTCGTCTGCGTAGAATTCGTTTATCGCTATCCCGCGGGAATCACGCAATTTTCCGGGATAAAAAGTAGCCTATGTGTTATTCCAGACTATAATCTATCTATGTTCCAAATTTCATCCAGATCGGCCCAGTACTTTTTGAGCCTATTCATTACAAACATACAAACATACAAAAATAGGTACAAATCTTTCCTATTTGTAATATTAGTATAGATGTAGGACGGATGACAATGCAAGAACAGTCAGCTAGTAAAGCTTGTATCAAAAATCGAAAATGAAATTTTACAAACATAATATCCCTTACGGGGTAGACAGAGCCGGAGGTAACAAGACCTAAAGGCCACGTTTAGCATGAATGAAGGCGTATAGGTGGAAAGGGGAATCAAAATAGTGATGGGTTGTTGGCCGCATCGCCTATAACGTGATTCCAAAGATTTTCGCCCATTCCCTCGATGGGCTTTTACCATCTGCGCGGGACGAGAAGCAACCGGTACGTTCTATGTTTTTCCTTTGCTCCCAGACCAGCACGGAAGATAAAATTTTAGGTCAGGTTATTTGTTAATGTTTTGCAACTTGCTCATTGCTAGCCAGAACCCAGACTTCGAACTAACTATTCCAATTCGCTGTCTCGCTCGAATGATGCGTGCGCGCCGATACCAATTGATTTCTATCGGATTGAGTCACGATACTGTACAGGATACATATGTTTGATATATATTTTGTGGTTTGCTTGCTATTTATAGAATGCGTAAACCTTGAGCTGCCAAGCTGGTCTGGGAGCAAAGAAAAAACATAGAATGTACCACTTGCTTGCTTGGCAAAAGTCCATCGAGGGAATGGGCGAAAATCTTAGGAATCATATAGGCGATGCTAGCAACCCCTTTCCCCTTTCCATCTGCTCGTAATCTTCGGTCTTGTTACTTTAGGCTCTGTCTACAATTGCCTAAGGGAAAACGGGCCCAGCGTACGGGCCCTCCCCTTGGCGCGGTCCTGGCGGAAGCCACCGGGGGGTATTTGTGGTGAAACCCTAGCGGCATCCCACTGCGTCCCCATCACACCGGATTGAGGCAACGCCGGAGAGTTTTTAAGTCGGGGTATACCCCTACGGGGAGTCCCACATAACCCTTGGCATCCCCGTGCCTAGGGCATCCATAAAGATTTCCTCTCCGTTAAAAAAAGACAAGGCTCTGTCTACGCGTGTTTCATGTGTGTATGTTGTCTATTTTATTTTTTGGTAAAGAATCCGAAACAATCAATAATACAGTCTGCAACAGAACTCTTAATGATGGGCAGCATTTAGATGTCATAGTAACCCCTCAGAAAACTAACACCTGACTGTTTTCAACAAGAAATTACCGTGAGACAATCATAATTATACACACGGATTACTCACGTATAATAGTCTTCTTTTTTTTTTTTTTATTACGAACTGACCAGTGATTGACCTCTATCTCACTTGGTGGAAGGTGCAGATGAGGCCAAAGGTGTAACTCACTGTTATTTGTGGCGTATCAAGTCTTTATACCGACGACAACTTAGTAACAAGTAAGTAGACACGCTAGCCTCGTCTCACCTTCGCGGAACCACGAGTAGAACTGGCGTGTGGCTGTAGAAGCAAAATTCAAAAACTCAAAATTCGAAATTTATTTTTGCAAATTGGCCCCCAAGGGCTCTTTTACGTGTCTTATTTGAAACTACCAACGCATGCGGGTTGACCATCATTGCCAAGAAGAATATGCAGCAAGAAACTTGGTTAGTTATTTTTTCGCGGCCGAATTAGGCAAGATCACATGACACCTGGTATGGGTATAGCACGCGTCACGGAATGACGAGGATCTGGGTTCAATTCCTTTACTTTACTTTTCGGAATTTTCTGTTCTAATTTTCAGTGTTGCTTAAAAATTTAAATATAGGGGTCTCAGCACTGAATATAACTTTGTCCCTTTCGGTGTTGAGACCCTTGGTCGGTGGGGTACTAGCACTATTAGCTTCTTCAAAGAGATTTCGAATAGGCTAATAGACGCTACGGGTGACCGCAGAGCTGGTAGCTTCCTTGGACAGCGTGTTAGTATCGCGCTGTCCAAAGGGGGAATGCTGCCAGCGTCTGTGCTACTATGCCACGGGGGGTCCTTTTTTAATTATTTTATTTTAAAATTAGTTTTAGATTCGTTTTTAATTTGTTTGTCTAGACAGAAAGGTTGCAGGCTGACAACGGCGACTCAAGGTCATACTACACGCCGCTTTTCGGTTTAAAAATCGCGCGTTTGCCGAATAAATAAATGCACGTGATATCTTACTACACCCCTCTTGTGATATTTCGTGATGTTTGCCGAACCCCTCCCCCCCTTTCGGAACCTCACGTGATTAATGGACGGCCCCTTACCTAAGGCTGTGTTAAATCATGACTGCATCCTCTGCAATGACGTCACTCGTTCGTTATCATACAATGACATTTTAAAACGGCTGGCGATTGTTCCTTTTACATTACCATTAACATTGTTCAAAACACTCATTATGTAGACACTAGCTGTTGCCCGCGACTTCGTCTGCAAATACGTTTATTGCTATTTTTTTTTAACGTAGTGAAAACTCATTTACGAGTACCCCCGGGCCCGGGGGGCCCGAGCGGTTATGTGGGGCTCTCTCCCCCGTCCGGCTCTCTCCCCCGTCCGGCTCCCTCCCCCGTCCGGCTCTCTCCCCCGTCCGGCTCTCTCCCCCGTCCACGTTTATTGCTATCCTACGGGTACTATGCAATTTTCCGGGATAAAAAGTAGCTTATAACGTTGACAGATTAGTAAAATTTGCAGCCGTTTTGACGTGATGCGCAAATATACAGACAAAAAATCTAAAAACTGGTTATTAATTTTAGGTATCTCGATGGCGATTGCGAGCGACTTAGACAATAAGACTACAGTATGCTTAGTGTAAGTTTTCGATCATAAAATAATTATGTCTCGAACGCGTCTGCGTTAAAATGTCAAATACTATGAGAAGTTCGTTGCCGTTTCGAGCCGCAAGTGGCGCTGCCAATTATTCCATAGTACTTGACACGTTTACGTGAACGCGTTCGAGACGTTTTTATATGCGAAGACTTACACTAGAGCAGAGCAGTGGTTCCTAACCTGGGGGTAATTACCCCCGCAGGGGTAAAACGGAGATTCTAGGGGGGTAACACGGGATGGCACGAAATAGTATTAAAATAGCAATAAACAAAGTAATAGTACGGTTAACTCCGAGATGTATATATTACTTTACTTACTAGTTACCTAAACGTGCAATTTCTTACATAATAAACATGTTTTCGTTCGAATTTGTGTGGTCTTAATTATTTTAAATTAGCTAGGGGTAAACTCAATTCCCATACTTGTTCACAGGGGTAGTGACATTGAAAAGGTTAGGAACCACTGCACTAGAGGCTGAGCATAGTTAATTTCTCGTAAAAATGTATAACGAATACAGGACCAGAGACAAAACCAGTTTTTGTTTTCGTTTTCACCACCTTTTACTTTTACTTGGAACCCGGATGGTGCAAAAAGTGCATTTCATGCCGCACCGCGTTGCACTACTTAGTGATGTCTGACTCGCTTTTTACAATATTTTATTTAACTTGCAATGTATGTATGTAAATAGGTTTCGGTTGCTCCTGACCTGACCTTTTTCCAAAACGTCTCCTATTTGGTCTCGGAACGTCCGTCTAGGCCTTCCCCTCCCAGCGCAAACATTCACACTCCCCATATAGATCTGTTTAGTTAGGTAGTCTACTCATCCTCATTCGTGTTCATTCGTTGTGTATCAAAGAATTCTAAGAATATGTTAAATTCGGACTGAAGTTAACTTATCACTTGTTTCGTAGTACTATGAATACTAACGAAGTCGATTAATATAATCCATGATAATAGAGATAAAATACCTAAGTTATATCTAATCCATGTGGAATCCATAGTTAACACAATCATGAAGGTTTTTACGTTGCCTTGAACAAGTACTATCCATACTTACATACTAATATTATATAAAAACCGGCCAAGTGCGAGTCGGACGCGCTAACGAAGGGTTCCGTACCATACCTACTTAATATTATAAATGCGAATGTAAGTTTGTTTGTTACGGTTTCACGCGATAACTACTCAACCGATCATCATGAAACTTTATACACATGTTCTTGGAGGTATTAGAAGTAACATAGGATACTTTTTATTAAAAAAATAAATTATGTCGTTACTCTGACGTTATCTGCGCGGACGTAGTCGCGGGCAAAAGCTAGTTATCTATAAAAACGGCAAAAAAGTCGTGTGTTGTATGAGAGCCCCCTTAAATATAAATTTTATTCTGTTTTTGGTATTTGTTGTTATAGCGGCAACAGTAATACGTCGTCTGTGTAAATGTCAACTGTCTAGCTATCACTGCATGAGATACAGCCTGGTGACAGACGGACGGACAGCGAAGTCTTAGTAATAAGGTCCCGTTTTTACCCTTTGGATACGGAACCCTAAAAATGCGAAAGTAACTGTCTCTCTGTATGTTTGCTTCCTTTTCACAACAAAACTGTTAAAGTACCTACATCTTAGAACAACATTCGGGTACTATCGCCCGATTCAAGTAAGTAAGTAAGTAAATGCTTTATTGTACAAATATAAAGAAACAGATACAATTCACAAAAAAATAAAAATAACATTAATACATGCACAAAGACGAACTTATCCCTATAAGGGATCTCTACCAGTCAACCTTTGAGTAGATGAGAGGAGCATTAAACGAGGAGGTCAATTAAGTATCAAATGAGACAACAAGACTGACTCGAATTTCGTTTTAGGAACTCAGCTTAAACTTTGAAGAATAAAGTAGGTTACTTATTATACCGGAATGAATTTAAAGCATATTAATTACGTGAGGCGCTTAGGACGGGGGCGGGGGGGAAGGGTCGTGCACAATCTCACCAGATCTCACGTGGGGTGAGAGGGGGCTCGGCAAATATGAATGACGTACAAGACGTCAAAATATCTATGCACCTTTATGCTACGAACAACAAGGTCGGTGACAAATATAGTTGACAAGGCTGTATCCATATCTATGCCCTCGAGTGTACAAACCCAGTTCCGAAATAAAACGCTTCATGACTAACGAAAGTTATGGCTAACCTAACCGGTATTCGGATCTTCAATTTTAGGGATAAAATATAGACCCGGGCGAGTCAAATAATCGGGAAAATGGCTTACGGGGCATGACTGTGTATGCATGCATGCATGCGTGCATATATCACGTCTTTATCCCTTACGGGGCAGACAGAGCCTAAGGTAACAAAACCTTAAGGTCACGTTTAGCATGATTAAGGGCGTATAGGTGACTGTGTATACATACATAAATTGCGTCTTTATCCCTTACGGGGTAGACATTGCCTAAGGTAACAAGACCACGGTTAGCGTGATGTGGCCGTATAGGTGGAAAGAGGAATAAAAATAGTGATGGGTTGCTATCCACATCGCCTATACCATGATTCCTAAGATTCGCCCGTTCCCTCGATGGGCTTTTACCATTTGCGCGGGAAGAGAAGCAACTGGTACATTCTATGTATTTTCTTTGCTCTTTGCTTTAGTTAAGCTCGCTGTCAGATCCATACTATAAATGACAGCTAATATCTAAACTGAGTCGGAATTGAATCGCATTAAAACGTCACGGTAACGCCCATGGGAGCTTACTCATACATTATGTCTAATGCCGGCATAAGTCTTCACCCTATGAGTAATACGCATGTCAGTCGTATCAAGAATAACAGATATAGTATGTTTAGATTCTGATAGTGTCAGATAAAATGGCAGTTTGTGTGAAACTTATGTGCTCTTATCTCAGTGGGTTCAACTTCACTCGTAAAATATTAGGGTTCTAGTTGGATAAGAATTTGCTCATTCAGTCTGTAATTAATGTTACAATCGATTTAAAATTGACGATTGGCAACCCCTATAAAAAACAGCCAGGGGATATTTCGTCTACATGGATGAACGTGTTATCAAACAGGTAGAAATTTTAACGATTTTCTTAAGAACTGACTCGCTTGAAGGCTACTTTTTGATATTTGTTATTTGATATTCAGCTCTTATTACAGGAATGTGATAATATAAATAGTGTTTTCGCAGTTTTTGATGTAAATTACTTGTTAAATTTTGCATTGTAACAGTTATTTTTGCTGTGGGAAATCACTGAACCAAAATTTGAATATATTTAGTTATTGCCCACCATTGTTTGAGTAATAGCCAAAGATACCAAAAATGCACTATAAATTTATTTTTATGCCATGTTATATGGTAGAAAATTCTGGCTCTTGCGATTCCAACTCATCATCATCAGCAAAATAATTATTTGATGCAGTTATGAAAGCTAAACGCGATCTATATTAAGTTTGTCTAATGTTTATTTATGTTTAACGTTTGATTTATGATTTTAAGTAGCTGGGCAATTACTGTGCTGTGATGTTGGCAATTACTGTAGCTTCTGGGCAGTAACTGCACTATTTAGATGATTTTAATTTTGTTGAATTATTATCCACATTATTTTAATTTTACGTGCTCTTAAGGGTTCTTTTAAATGTCTGTTTTGAAACTACCAGCGCATTCGGAAAGACCAATTGCGAAAAATGCGTCGCAAGAAACTCGGTAGAAAGTATTTTTTTCAAAATAAAACACATTAAGCTACTACAATACTTAAATTCTGCTTAAATTAAATACATTTATAAAAGGGGTGTATAAGGTCCCCGAGCCTTAAATTATATATTTTTTTATTTTTTTTTATATGAATAGGAAGGCAAACGAGCAAGTGGGTCACCTGATGGTAAGTGATCATCACTGCCCATAGACACGCGCAACCCCGGAGGGATTGCAGATGCGTTGTCAACCTAGAGAACTAAGATGAAATGCCTCTTGTGCCCGTAATTTCCCCGTAATATTAGTTTATAGTAGAGATGTTTATATACAGTCGAAGTATTTAATTGTATTGAATAAACAGTAATTAATAAAGTTCATTGACCCTTGCGACAGATAGGATTAAATATGGCTATCTATCTGTTTGTTTATAAAACAAGTGCCTAACTGTGAAGCCGACCACTTAAAAATCAAGTTAAAATTAACCATACAAAAATTGGACGAGGCGCCCACAATTATAAATTTTTATTAGCATAAAAGTTCGTCGGCATTTCAAAAGGGGCTATTCCGGAGTCCGGGGTTCTAACTTCGTATCTATCCATCTCGCTCTAATGCGTGTGACTGTTAGTGTGAGCGGAACGGCACGAAATGAACTTGGAATTTTTGAGTCCGGTGCAAGTTCCGAGTCTGACCCCGTATTTCCGGTCTTTGTCTGTGTGCGAACATCTCATCTGAATATTAGTAGAGAGCATATCAACTTCAAATATCTTAGGGTCAGTGACCATCTAAAAACTGGCCAAGCGCGAGTCGGACTCGTATGCAAAGTATACAGCCAAGGTCACCAATATGTATACACCACAAAGTCACAAAAATATTTACAATCGTACCTCGTACATATCTTATATGTCTTTGGCTTCTAGATAAGCGTTGTTCCCCGTTTAGTGGATATCCACGATTTCGAGATTCCCCCAATTTCGAATTTACCCCAATACACCTTATTGTTTAGATGCTAGGCTACTTCAAATTACTTGAGAATGCCTTCTAGCTCTCCGGCCATGCCGAGTGGACCTCTAGACGTTTCCTCATTCCATTTATAAATAAAATACTGACTTTCGCTGATCATAAAATCGGAGTAAACATATTTATTGTGTTTATTTGCAGTATCGACATGATAACAGCGGTCAATGACTTCCTAGACGATTTGCGGTAAGCTGTTGGCGTGGAACTAACAGTACACATGTTTGTGCCTAACTATTGGTGGGTCGAAACGGTTAATGTATTAACGTAACGAAACTTCGACTAGATGAATAACTGGTTGATATGGTTAACTAGTTTTCGTTTTTTTAGGTAATCGTTGAAATTGAGACGTTGAGTGTTAAAACTGTAGGCTTATTACCTAACTCTCTCGCAATCGTGTTCATTTTGACAGTTCATGTATGGGCTGACAATTGGCATCGGAATCAGCTAGCTGTCACATTTATGCAAGAACTGTCAAAATGAACACGATGGCGATTTATTTATTTATTTATTTATTTATTATTACATTGTAATGTCATGTACATTATATTAAAAGATGTTACAAATGATTGGTCAGTCCATGACGCCCTGCAAGGGCACACAATAACTTAAATTGCGAGCGAGTTAGGTAATAAAATAAGCCTACTGTTTTAAATGCACGAAGCACAAGCTCACGAGAGTCGCGTCGCGCGAGATAGATTGCTCGTCTTTTTCTTATTGTTCGATGTAGAAAGAGACGGGTATATCTCGCGCGCTGACTAAAGCAGTTGATTCGGTGCAGTTAAATCGACGATGAACGAAACAAACGTGCCATTGCTGTTGGTTCGTTTCGTACGTTAACATCGTTAACTAGTTGAATATATCATTTGAAATTCGTTTCGTTCGTTGATGAACCATTAACCGTTTATTCAACTATACTTTAGAGCAAAGAAGTCCCACCCAAGCAATAGGGAAAATGCATGAAAAAAAATTAATGAAAATATCGTAAAAAAGATGATAAACAATGAAATTAAAAGTAATAGCGGCCAAGAAACACGGAAAATATAAGAGTTTTAAACTACTGATTAAGCGAAGGTCTGCCCTTTTTTATATTGTTTATTCATAAATGAGCTTTAACGAAGGCAATGAAAAAAATCATGAATATTACCTATTTATCAACTCAAAAATAGCACGGGTGGAGAGATTTCTTTGCTCCTAAGTACATAGTTCGTTGCACCAACGACCACTATATCTAACATTATAGCTTTTACTAACATAATATGACATAACAATGCACATGTTTTGCGCTTTAGCCATCTAGTGTTGCCAATTTAGCGATTTCGTCGCTAGAAATTGCGGCTTTTGCTTAGGGGGTATTCGTTAATTACGTTAAGGTTTCGGAAAAATTTCAACAGGCCCTTACCTTTCAAACCAATTCTTCCGCAAGATTTTGTAAATGGAAATTTAACATTACAAATATAGTTTTATTTCAGTTCCAGTCCAATAATCGCCAAACTGATCTTAACGTAATTAATGCAGACCCCTAACCCCACTTTAAAAAACCCTGCCTTACAGGCTTACAGCCTAAGGCATCATATTTGACATTATAAGTATTTGCCGAGATTGGATGGGGATTTGACCCCCGTGAGATTGGGTGAGATTCAGCTCAACCCCCTCCCCCCTTAAATGTCTCAAGCATTTAATGTATGCCCCTATTTAATTTCAAATAACTTTATATCGATCATAGTTGTTTATTGGCTCTCACACGGCTACGAAAGTTTATTTCACTATAATTAATGCATAACTGTGATATTTTTAAAATATTCATACGTGCATATTGACAGGTAATATAATACGACAACAATTTTAACTTTGCTGTCAACCGCGGCGCTACCGTCGCAATGTTAACGCAGATTTAGTACGAAAAGAGAATTAGTTCTAGTTTTCATCACCTGTAAAGAAAAGTTTGTATTAAAACGGGATATGTTAGAAGCAAGTTTATAAGCACTTTCTTATGAATTTGTTATGGTTTCAAGTTTTATTTTAAGTTCAAATCGTGGTAGCTAGTAGTTAAACCTAAGGCATCTCAAGCAGGGGATTGTGGGTTCAAATGCAATACATAACCCTCCTCTTGGGCTACGCTACGTCACAGTCGGGTAAAAAGTCGCCTTACTTGGTTTCAGTACAAATAGTGATTTTTGCATAATCTATGGTATATCAAGATCTTGATAGCTGTGCTTCAATCAGATCTTAGCTCAGGTTCATTGAGGTACAAATTGGGTCGCATTCAGCATGCTGCGCGCGCGCAGCGAACTTAGCAAGGTCGTGAATACTCCGCCGTTTAGCGACACTTAACACTGGCATTGCTGCTAGGGTTGCCAGCAGTGGCGTGGCTAGGCAACCAAGGGCCCTGGTGCAAATAAAAAAATGGGGCCTCTCAATTATCTAAACTGTTGGCTTTGTGGGCTAAATTAGAAACAGTTTAAAGTCCACTTAAATACTTTTATGTAATTGCAAAACAAACCAAATAAAGATGTACATTGAACATAAAAATCTGAACAGAATAATAACACAAACTAATGTCAAGTCAAGACACTGACAGCAAAACAAAACACGCAGCGCGCCAAAGAGTTTAGAAACAATCCTCCATGGTAGACCGCCACAGCTTTATTACCTTACTCGCTCGCAATCGCCATCGTGTTCATTTTGACAGTTCATGTATGGTCTGACAGTAATTGAAAGAATTTTTATAATGAGATTAATATTATAGCAAGTTATAACATCACTTTTGTGACAATGAAATGACTAAAATTTATTTTTTTATAATTATAATGAGATCATTCAAATATAATAGAAAATTATAAAAAATAATTATCAGTATCCGTATCCGTATCCGCGGATCTTGACACTAAATATCCGTAATCAGATCCGTATCTGCGGATATACATTTTTAACGATCCAGCACATCACTAATTAGTATATATCCTCCGTCAGCCTATGCACATGCTCGTTTGCTTCCTCATTCCACAAAAGAACCATCAAGACAGTCTCCACGGCTGACACCAGAACATACGACATAAAGCACCTGTCTCATTCTAGGACGAACAGTAACAAAAATGCGGGTAGTCTATCTCGCTCGCACTCCTGCTAAGGGGCCGTCCATTAATCATTAATCACGTGAGGCTCCGCAACGGGGAAGGGGTTCGGCAAAAATCACGAAATATCACAAGATGGGCGGAGGGGTGTAGTAAGATATCACGTGTATTTATTTATTCGCGCGATTTTTAAACCGAAAAGCGGCGTGTAGTGTGACCTTGACTGTCTGTCTAGAAATTTTTGCCATATTCCTTAATTTTCTAGCATAAAATTAGATTATACTTTTATACCTGTATTTAAAGATAATGTTCTAAAAATTTTTAAATTCTTTATAGCTGGGAAGGGGGGTGGTTTTAAACTTCACCACCAGTGGCGGATTTACAAATTTTCAAGGTATAGGCTGAATTTTTGCCGCCCTTGCAAAATCTGTTGCAGACTTCTTAAATTTTTTATTATGAGGTAAAAAAAAAAAAAAAAAGGTCGTGCCCCAAATTTGCCGCCCCCAAAATCTGCCGCCCTAGGCTCGAGCCTCCTCAGCCTTATGGTAAATCCGCCACTGTTCACCACGTATCACCAAGGGGGGGGGGGGGGGGGGTGAAAAGTGCTAAAAAAACATCACACGATTAATGGACGGCCCCTAACCGCGATGATCGCCATTTATCAGCCCTACGTGGAACATTTTACATACAAATTATATTCCAGACTTCAGTAGAATACTAAGTAACGCGTTAGTCACGATTTAACTATATTATGCTGTAGTTAATTTAGATACGGACGAAAATAGTTTTTTTAATGACTAATGACGAAGTAACAACTCGTAAACTGGTACGAAATTTAGTCACTAGGCTAGTCGTTGTCATAAAATAACGGGGAGTAGGGACCAAATTGAAGGTCAAATCTCGATGAAGAAAAAGAAAAGTGGTGCTCGGTTCTGATGCTAATTAAAAAAGTGAAGCTTTATTTTCATTTTTTTGTATAATTTAAGGTTTTATTCATTCTATGTTCTTCCACGCAACATGTAAAAAAACCTCTGTTTTTCAAGTTTCATAATTTTTACATCATGTTTTTACACGATGACGTTTCAAATTATGTAACCTTTGCGTTCGTCAATTGCGGTCCGCTAACTCGTTTCCATACGATTCAAACCTTTACTCTTTAGATGATAAGGATGTTGTTCTAAACTTTAGCTGGCAACTAAAAACTTTTCCTAGCTCAATTTACACCATCGGTCTTGTCAAGTTTCTGAAAGCGTTAATTGATTGCTGGGACGCGTGGCTGTTCAGTCTTTACCTTGGTCTTCAGCGCGATGCGTTAAAAAAACAAATTTAAAAAGTGAAGTTTTATTTTTAATTTATAATTCAAAGCGTGTGGCCAGTATTTTAGTGTAAAAGTTTATGGCAAGGAGTCTTGAAGAGCTCATTTTGTTAAAGAGAACCGCGTTACGTTATCTTTTTGCGAGGGAGAGTAGACTGTTGGCTTTAGGCAAAAGGCCGGTTAATAAGAAAATTTCTAACTTCATAAAAACTCATCAAGAAATACAGGAAAGCAATGTGTGGTCCAATTTTATGGATTCCATGAATGAGGATCTGACCAGGAACTTGAACGTGTTTGAGTGGAAGGTGGGGGAGGATAAGCATCGTACTACACCTAGGACTTATAGGTTGGATTCTGTCTCGAGGGATATACTGACCCACTACGAGATGAGATTTTGGTAAGATACTTACCTTTTTTTTTTTTAACGGAGAGGAAATCTCTATGGATGCCCTAGGCACAGGCATGCCTAGGGTTATGTGGGACTCCCCCCGAAGGGGTATACCCGAACTAAAAAGGGGGCGTCCATTAATTACGTGAGGTATTTAGGGGAGGGAGGGGGTCGAGCCGAATCTTACTAAATCTCACCTGGGGGAGAGGGAGGGGGTCTTGGCAAATATCACGTAATTTTTTTTTAGCAGAAAATGGTGTAAAACTGCGTGAAAATTAAGTTAAATTAAAGTTGAATGAAAATAAAAAACGTATCTTGAATAAAATATAACAAAATCTGACACAATTATTTTGTCATATTTATCCGAAATTGTGTTGTTTTTTAATAAATCCAATAGGAACTTTTATACCTAAAGAACAAGTTTTGAAAAATCTCACGTGAGATTGGGGTAGGGGGGAGGGGGTCGAGAAAAATCTTACGACATCTCACCAAGGGGAGAGGGGGGGTCAAAAATCCTTAAAAATGCCTCACGTAATTAATGGACGCCCCCAAACTCTCCGACGGAACCTACACTTACACTTCCATACTAGGGCCCGACTTTTTAAAGCACATTACTCAAAAGTACCACTCGAAAGTGGTATAAATCTGTTTATATCTTCTAAACTACAGCTCTAATCAAAGTTTTCACTAGTTCACAAGATTAATGAGAGCCGTAAGTATCTTCTAAGCTACTCGTATTTCAAATTCAGCACAATTATTCACCACTTTCGAGTGGTATTTTCACACATGTGCTTTGAAAAATCGGGCCCCTGGTCTGGGAGCAAAGAAATAACATAGAATGTACCATTTGCTTCTCTGCTCGCGCCGATGGTAACAGCCCATCGAGGGTATTGGGCGAAAATCTTAGGAATCATGTTATAGGCGATGCTAGCAACCCATGATTATTATGATTCCCTTTTCCACCTGTATGCCCACAATGGGGACTATCGTTTCTTTGCTCACCAGTTGGCGCCACTGTGTAAGGTCCAGAGGTATAGCTGTCAAAGGCGACTTTATACGATCGGCGCCGAAACAAAGTTTTAAATCTTGAATCGCATTAAATTTATTATTTACTAGCTTCTGCCCGCGACTTCGTTTCAAAGTCCTTTGCGTGGTTTTAAAGATCCAAGCGTACCTATGGACAGGCAGACAGCGGAAAGCGACTTTGTTTTACACTGTGTAGTGAAGACGTATTTTTTTCTGTGGTTAAGCCTTCGTTTTTTTTTATCTGTTACTAGCTGTCACGTGACCTTACTATGCGTATTTTTGTCGCCAAGCGTCATCTGTTTGAATGATGTGTCACTGACGGAATGACGAGGATCCGGCTTCGATTCCCGGCCATAGCTTTACTTTTCGGATTTTTCTGTGTTCTAATTTTCAGTGTCGTTTAGAAATCTTTGGAAGCATCAATGACGAATAACTTTTAAAAAATGACGAGTCAAAAATGACGAGTCACTGTTGCATCGTACCAAAAGGCTCTATGTTCAAATTTGACGTTACCAAAACTCTATTCTATGTTGCTAGGATGAGGTTGAATATTGTATAACCCATCGATCTTTCATTATTTAACCAAGTCAAAGCAATGGCGTGTTTTAAAAAATATTGAATTGAGTACTTGAATTTCTCACGTTGTTTTATGTTTATAACGATGACTCAGCCATTGTCTTAGCCTACTGAGACAAAAGAGGTCGTGCGGTTGAGTTAGTTAAATATATTGGGTGTAGCGATGATCAAGTTGCAGAATGTTCACAAATATTGTCAGAAAATTCTAGTAACTCACCAGAATCACTACATAGTATAAAACAGTCGCTTTCTATGTCCCTATGTCCTCTGGCCCTATGTATCTTCAAAACTACACAACGGATTTTGATGCGGGTTTTTTTAATAGATAGAGTGATTCAAGAGGAAGGTGTTTATGTATAATTCTACGCAGACGAAGTCGCGGGCAGAAGCTAGTTTATGATAAGTCCCATAACTAATGTTTCCAATGGGAATTTTTGAAAAACTTGAAACAAAGTAAATAAATAAATAAATAAATCCGAAAGTGAGGATGGATAGATGTGACGATGTGAGTGTGTATGTTTGTACCTTCTTCACGCTAAAACGACTTGGCGGATTTGGATAAAATTTGGAACGGAGATAGCTGGTATCCTAGGTTAAAACATAGGCTACTTTTTATCCCGGCAAATTACATAGTTCCCGCGGGATAGCGATCAACAAAAAGTTACGGCTTAGAGTCGCAACGTACGTTATTGTTGCAGAATATACTTTCAACGTCAGTTTGTCTAATTCTAGGCAAAGTCGCGGGCAGATGCTAGTAGTCTACTAGTAGTAGATAATACATGGCTACGTAACATACAACTTGGAAAAATGTGATTCATCATTTCGTAACCATACAATAATGTTAACATTATCTTATCGCACTGAGATAGTGTTTACTTCAATTTTAGTGAGTAACAGCTTTTTGTGGTTATTGGTACAGGAGATTCGGTGAGGTTCTTTTTATCTGACACAAGTTTTATCCTTCTAATATTATCATCTGGGCTCGGCGTTCACGAAAGATGGGAATGATAGTGATATTGAAAGAAGAGTGAATGCAGGAAACATGGTCAATGGAGCGCTGCGCGCCTTTGTGAGCAGTGAGGTGTCAAAGAAGGGGTGGTTCCAACACCAATGTACGGTAGAGAAAGTTGGGTATGGCAAAAGAAGTATGAAAGTAGAATAAATGCAGTAGAAATGAGAGCGTTAAGTATGGAAGGTGACACTGAAAGACAGAACGAATAGTGTGATAAGGGAACGTGCTGGTGTGAAAGAAGTATGCTTAGTTGGTTTGGTCGCGTAGAGAGGATGGATGAAAGTAGACTAACTAAACAGGTCTATATGGGGAGTGTGAATGGTTGCGGGAGGGGAAGGCCTAGACGGACGTTCCGGGACCAAATAGGAGAGGTTTTGAAAAAAGGGCAGGTCAGGAGTACCCGAAACCGGCGAGCATATATGGAGAGATTGATGAATGTGGATGAAGCGAAAGAAGTATGTCAGAATCGTAGCAAGTGGAACAACATAGTCTCTGCCTACCCCTATATAAGTATGTTCCAATAATATAATTGCGATAGTTTGTGAGGATGTGAGTGTGTGTTTGTCTGTGTAGGTATGCTTAGATCTTTAAAACTACGCAACGGATTTTGATGCGGTTTTTTAATAGATAAGAGTGATTCAAGAGGAAGGTTTATATGTATAATACATGCATAATATAGTAGAGAAACTGATTGCAAACTTGCGAAGCCGGGGCGGATGTCTAGTATTAATAATTAGATTAATTAATTAATTTGTTAAATAAACATACATACATACATACATATACATACACAAATCACGTCTATATCCCTTACGGGGTTGACAGAGCCCGAGGTATCATAACCTAAAGGCCACGCTTAGCGTGATTGTAGGCGAATAGGTGGAAAAAGGAATCAAAATAGTGATGGGTTGCTAGCCGCATCGCCTATAACATGATTCCTAAGAATTTCGCCGATTCCCTCGATGGGCTTTTACCTTTTGCGCGTGACGAGAAGCAACTGGTACATTCTATGTTTTCCCTTTGCTCCCAGACCAGCATGGAAGTAAATATTAACTAAATAAATAAATACATTCGAGGAGTGTTAGACATCGTAGCTCTGGATTTAGTGGACCGATTTCGATGTGGTTTTTAGGGTTCCGTACCTCAAAAGGAAAAAACGGAACCCTTATAGGATCACTTTGTTGTCCGTCTGTCCGTCCGTCCGTCTGTCAAGACCCTTTTTCTCAGGAACGCGTGGAGGTATGAAGCTGAAATTTATATCAATTACTCAGGTCTACTGTCCCTTGAAGCTGTGAAAAAATCAAACTTCTAAGCCAACGCAATCAAAAGATACAGCCGTTTATGCCGCAAATTTCCGCAAATTTTCAACTCTCAAGGCCGCAAGGGAATCAAAACCTACAAGGTAGTTCCCGTGAACGCAGAATCTTGAAATTTGGTATGAAGGTAGGTCTTATAGCACAGATTAAAGAATAATTGCGAAAACCGTAAATGTGTATGTATGTCTGTATATAGCAGTGACCAATATAAAGTAACCCCACACTGCGTACATTTTGCTTTGGAGCAGGGCTCTGCTTACACTGGTTTTAGATATTTATAGATAATGATACGGAACCCTCGGTGCGCGAGTCCGACTCGCACTTGACCGGTTTTTTTTTCCATTCGAAGGCCAGTCTCCTTAAATGTTTGCATCATGGTTTAAAAAAAAACTGCTTTGATTTGTTGTCTATTCTTTTGATCTAAGGAACAGATTGTAATTAACAGTGACGTTGAACTAGATATACTATTCTGCTGGTCATTGGAGATATGATGTCATGTCTACTTCCTTTATGACCTAAGTGTATATCTGTGGCTTGGCTGTAAAAGAAAAAAAACCGCCTTAAAAAATCTATGGTTAGTTTTCACTTTTGTTACGGTTATGCTGGTCTGGGAGCAAAGAAAAAACATAGAATGTACCAGTTGCTTCTCTTCCCGCGCTGATGGTAAAAGCCCATCGATTGGGCGAAAATCTTACGGTTCATGTTATATAGGGGATGTTAGCAACCCATCACTGTTTCGATTCCCCTTTTACCTATACGCCCACAATCACGTTAAACGTGGCCTTTAGGAAATGTTACCTTAGGCTCTGTCTACCCCGTAAAGGATAAAGTATAAATTCAAAAAACCGCTGAAAAGTGAAAAATAACGACAGAAGTTTGATGATGATGATTTCTAAAACACCTTTAATATGTATGTATGTAAACTCTTTATTGTGCAAAATAAACAAGACAAAATACAATTGACAAACACTGAGATACATGATCTCTTCCAGTCAACCTTTGAGTGGATGAAAGGAGTATTATATTAGGGATGGACGAGTGAGTTTAAAAATTGCAAATACTGAGAGCCACAATACATAACTTTACCGAATATAATACATAAACTCCTAAAACCTACCAGTCAATAAACTACTTTATACTACCTATAATATATATCAATAAAATATACTACATAAAATAAATAAATAAAGAGCACAATAAACAAAGGAATATTTACCATTGATTTAAGAAGATGGTGCGAGCCACATCTTCTTCAAACCTTCCCTGAACGACACTATGGAGGGAGATTGCCTGATGGAGGTTGGTAAGCGATTCCACAGCCTAGTCGAGTGTACAGTAAAGGATTTAGAATAAGTTTTGTCTGTAATATTTTCCTTCTATTTAAAATGCATTAAATTTGCATAATTATGTTGAACACAATCTATTAGGTTAATTAACCGATTACGATTACGACCATTATCCGCTATCGATAAGGGCATTCTTGTGTTATTTTTATTCGTGCGATAATCTTTATGATGATGGAATTGTTTATTTCTGAAAAAAACGGGATTTATATATTCAGTTCTTACGGGAACGGGAAAAACGGGAAGCGGGGATGCTCATGGTTCACGCGTGCGAAGCCGCGGGCAGAAGCTAGTAATATTATAAACGCGAAAGTTTGTAAGTATGGATGGATGTTTGTTACTCTTTCACGTAAAAACCACTGAATGGATTTGGATAAATTTTGGAACGGAGATAGCTGATACCCTAGATTAACACATAGGCTACTTTTTATCCCAGAAAATTGCATAGCTCCCGCGGGATAGCGATAAACAATTTTGCAGACGAAGTCGCGGGCAACAGCCAGTTACGTAATAAAATAACTTAAGACAGGAGGTATCTTTGGTTTGAAAAAAATCGGTCAAGAAATGCGAAATAATGAAAAATAGAAAAACTATTAAAGTAGACAATTATTAGGTAAAATAGGTACGTAGGCGTTTCTGTTAAATAATCTGGTTCCCTGACATGACAGCTTACTAGGGTTGACAATATTTTTGACTTTAATAATTAATGTTTTTGTAAACAAACAAGTCCTCCTAAGTTAAACTATTAAATTAAAAACGAATTAAAAACTAAACTAAAACTAATTTTAAAGTAAAATAATTAAAAAAGGAGGGGCCCCCGTGGCATAGTTCCACAGACGCTGGCAGCATTCCCCCTTTGGACAGCGATACTAATACGCTGTCCAAGGAAGCTGCCAGCTCTGCGGTCACCCGTAGCGTCTATTAGCCTCTTCGGAATATCTTTGAAGAGGCTAATAGCGCTAGGACCCCACGGACCAAGGGTCTTAACACCGAAAGGGACAAAGTTGTATTCGGTGCTGAGACCCTATAATTAATTACCTATATTTTTTACGGCGTATTTTGTAACACGTTGTATACGTTTTAAAGTACCATTAGTAAGCGATTAGCAAGAGATCCGATATGACATGTGACGTCATTTGTCTCAACGCCCACATAAAATCCATATTAGAATTCCGGTTTCCTAGAAAGAGATAGACAAATCTTTGATAGCTTATATCCCTTAATCATGCTAAACGTAGCCTTAAAATAACTTGGTAAAATAAAACTTAGGTTAAAAATTTAAATTAAAATAAATTTGGACCCTTAGATTGGGTCCCCATCACGCAGGCAGCATACCCGCGTTGTATCGCAATAGCGAGTCTTAGTGCGAGAAAGCCGGCGCGAGGGTGTATGTATTATATCTCGGTTATTTTTATAGTTATTTGTTTTTTTATATTGTTTTTTACATAAATGAGATTCTATTGAAAGGCATTAAAAAATGAATTACGCGTGGCCCGACTCGCGCTTGGCCGATTTTTATAATATCGATAGGAAATAAGATAAAAAGTGTGATTATTTTTAATCCAGCCGAAGATATACATACATACATATAAGATAACAAAGCATGTCTGGTCAATGAATTGAATTGGTTTGATTGGAAATCGCTTAGTTTATTAATATATTTGAATGATCTAGTGTGATCTTTATAACCTCACTTTCAGTTCGTTTCATAAACCTACACTCGTACGCTATTATGAATCGGCGACATAACCTACTATTTTCTTAATTGCAGGGGTGGCAAAATGACAGAAGCGCCGATAGTCCAGGTGGAACAGGGGCAGCTCCAGGGCCGCGTGGTGACCAGCCCTGCCGGCAAATCCTTCTACAGCTTCCAGGGTATCCCTTACGCCAAACCACCGTTGGGCTCGCTGAGGTTTCAGGTAATAGAGGAGAATTATATCTACCTTAAAAACAACAGAAATATTCTTGCTATCTTGAGAATGTTTTCTGCAACTTGCACTGCACATTGCTAGTTGGAATTTCGGTCGAAAATACATACACAAAACACGTCTTTATCCCTTTCGAGGTAGACAGAGCCTAAGGTAACAAGACCTAAAGGCCACGTTTAGCATGATTGTGGGCGTATAGGAGGAAAGGGGAATCAGAATAGTGATGGGTTGCTAGCGGCATTCGGTCGGACGTTACGAATTATTAATTTGTAGGTAGTTAGAAGCTTAGAAAAGGACGCAATATGCGACAAACGGGAAGATGTCTCGCGTTGTAAGGAAAAATAATGTACAATATTATTTTTCCTGACAAATATAATATCTAGATAATATATAACACGGTTAATTATTCGACAATCAATAAGCTGTAAGTTTTCACGCAAATTAATTAAAACCAAAAACCGGGCAAAAACGTTCAGATAAGTTTTTTGTTTGACTGTACTTGCATTGTCATACGTGTACCAAATTTCAAGTCAATCGGACCAACCGTTCAAGAGTTCCCTCCTGCGGAGACAATCCTGGCTGGCTCACCCAGAACTCCACCGGCGGGTGGTAGGGCCTTGTGCAAGGTCCGTCCGGATCGCTACCACCATCTTACTCGCTAATCCTGCCGCTAAGTAGCAGTGCTTGCACTGCTGTGTTCCGGTGTGGAGAGTAAGGCAGCCGGGGAAATTACGGGCACAAGAGGCATTGCATCTTAGTCCTCTAGGTTGGCAACGCATCTGCAATCCCTCCGGGGTTGCGGGTGTCTATGGGCAGTGGTGATCACTTACCATCAGGTGACCCACTTGCTCGTTTGCTTTCCTATTCAAATAATAAAAAAAAACCCACTGCACGCCCCTGGTTAAATTGGGTTAGGTTATTATATTTCTAGAGTCCCAGTATACAAGGATCTAATATTGGACTACCTTGAATCCAGCGAGCGTGTAATGTTCATTGAACAATTAGAGGGATTGTGCAGGGAAGGGACCGTCGGCCAAATACTATAAATAGATCAACGCTCTTCTAGCACCTATTTCATCAACTTGACAACTGTTGGTGACAAGCGACCATTCTGTTTACATTATTAACTCGACCAGTGCTGAACACCATCCAGTAACAAACATAGATAAACCATAGACATAGCCATAAACATAGATTGCAAGTAGTAAAAGGGCAGAACTGCCTTATTGAGAAAGGGTATCCTCGGCATGGCATCTAAAGTATACAATTTCATGCCCGAAGCCCTTAAAGAAGTGGATCTGCCTGTCTTTAAAAAGCAATTAAAGGAAAGGCTCATAGTCGGAGCATACTATACCCTTGACGATTTTTTCGCAGATAATTCTTGGAAAATTTAGCAATTGTTTTATTAAAATTTATCCTCTGTATTTATTTATTTTCTAATTTAATTATGAATGACAAAAATAATAATTTAACTATGATAATATACCTAATTATGAATAATAATAATAATTAATAATTTGTACTATTGCTATTATAAATTCTATTGTTATGACACATTCTCTTGGCTTTTGTATTGGATAGTGTTTTAGTCTTTAAGTTTAATATTTGTACACCTTTATGGTAGATCACAGAGCAACCTAATTGTATTTATTGTATATCCTATGTAATTTACCTGTGTATCACTAATAAATAACTTACTTACTTACTTATATCTCTGAGAAAGGCAGTGCCGTCTTAAAGTAGGCTGGCGCCCTTGGGCACACTAGAATTTGGGGCCGTTTTGGAAAGTAAAAAAAGTTACTATCAAATGAATCAAGTTTTTATTTATTTCTTGATTTTTTATGTTTACTTTTACGGTTTTACCGTTAGAAAATAAATTTCTAAAAGTCGCTGAAAATTAGAATACAGAAAAATCCGAAAAGTAAAGCTATGGCCGGGAATCGAACCCGGATCCTCGTCACTCCGTGACGCGTGCTATACCGCTACACCACCCATAGCAGGTAGGTAGTCTGCGAATTTTTCTACCTGTCACTAACTGTCACGTGACCTTGTTACTATGCGAATTTTTGTCGGTAAGCGTCATCTGTTTGAATGATGTGTCTGAGGATCCGGGGTCGATTCCCGGCCCTAGCTTTACTTTTCGGATTTTTCTGTGTTCTAATTTTCAGTTACATTTAGAAAAGTAAAAAAGCGTAAATTGCCCGACAAAAATGTTTTGAGAATAAAATGTGTGAGAGAAATTGTCGGGCCTTCGGGGTGTTGTCTTTGGTTTATTTTTTTGTCAATAATAGATGTCTGTCATGCTGTAAATCAGTTTAAATTGATTACTTTAATAAATTAAATACTGCAACATATACTGCTCTTCAAGTGGTTATGGGCCCAGGGCTAGCTCATATGGTGCAGGAAAACCGTGTCGAGACGAAAAACGAAAACGACGTGCAACGTTGTATCTGCGACCGGGAGCTACACAGCAAAAAAAATGGCGACGTCACTTTCAGCTACAACGGTGAATAAATTAAATGGTGAAAACTGGTCAACGTGGAAATTTGAGACACGAATTATTTTAAATGGCCAGGGATTATATGAAATTGTGTCGGGTGAAAAACTAAAACCAAAATCGGATTCAAAAGATGAGGTGATCACATGGGTCCGAGACGACGCAAAGGCACAAACCATTATTGTCACCCGTATGGAACCAGGTCCACAAGCTCATATTCTATCATGTGAGACCGCATATGATATGTGGACGAAACTGAAATCGGTTTATGACAAAGAGTCCACTGTCAGCATTCATCTTCTACAACAACGTTTTTTTACAATAAAATTCCTTGAGGGCACCGTATCCGACTTCATGTCTAAACTCGAAGACATCCGTGTCAAGCTTAAACAAGCCGGAGAAGGCATTTCGGATAAAATGACTATGACCAAGATCCTCATGTCACTTCCCGAGCAGTACAAATATTTCCGGTCTGCATGGGAATCTGTTCCTATTGAGAAGCAAACGTTAGATGAACTGACATCACGACTCCTACTTGAAGAGGAGCGAAATAAAAGCCCTGAGCAAGATGTGGCGATTGCACTTGTCACTCATGGAAGTTCTATTAGCAAGTGCTTAACATGTGGCAGAGCAGGACATATGAAGAAAGACTGCTATAAAAACAAAACCTGCGAGTTTTGCAAAAAACCAGGACACATTGCGAAGTATTGCTTCTTCAGGAAAAAGAATAAAACTAAGAAGCAGACCAGTCCTATTGCTTTAGTGGCAACTGAAATGAATCCAATAGAAGACTTCTGGTATATGGACAGCGGATGCTCACAACATATGTCTCGAAGAAAGGATATTATGCGTGACTATGAAGAGCTTCAAGATCATCCAGTACAGATGGGAGATGGGGCAACTATAAACGCTATTGGTATTGGCAATGTGAGACTAGAAGCATTTGACGGACAGAAGTGGCAAATAGTAGAGCTGAAACAGGTTCTCTATGTACCGGATCTCAAGGTAAATCTGTTCTCTGCCGCTAGTTGTCTCGATAAAGGTCTGCAAATGGTCTCAGATAATAACCTTTGCAAGTTTGTCAAAAATAATGAAATTGTCACTCTAGCCCATCGTGAAGGTCAATTATTTAAAATGATGTTCAAAATGTCACAACAAACGATGTCTGTCATGCTGTAAATCAGTTTAAATTGATTACTTTAATAAATTAAATACTGCAACATATACTGCTTTTCAAGTCGGGGCCCCCTGGCCCTGGGCCCCTGGTGAAGACGGTATTGGAGAAAGGGCTATCCAAGTGACAGTACGGTGTCTCTTAGCTATGCTAAACGTGGCCTTTAGCTTTTGTTACCTTGGGCTCTGTCTACCCCGTATGGGAGAAACACGTGATTTATGTATGTATGTATGTCGATTTCTTCGCCCATGACGCAACAACTGCATTGGCTTTCAGCAAAGCAAATGTTTGCCGAATGCTTGTGATAAGATGGACAAATACTTGACAGATAACGTGAAACGTAAGATGCTGGAGAAACCGGGCTCTTGAGACTTATTAGAATACTAGCTTCTGCCCGCGACTTTGTCCGCATACAATGAGAATTTTGCGGGTGGTAGGGCCTTGTGCAAGGTCCGCCCGGATCGCTACCACCATCTTAGTGCTTGCACTACTGTGTTCCGGTGTGGAGAGTAAGACAGCCGGGGAAATTACGGGCACAAGAGGCATTGCATGTTAGTTCTCTAGGTTGGCAACGCATCTGCAATCCCTCCGGGGTTGCGGGTGTCTATGGGCAGTGGTGATCACTTACCATCAGGTGACCCACTTGCTCGTTTGCCTTCTTATTCATATTAAAAAAAATGCAATGAGATTTAACAACTAAGAAATTATTAATTAAACAAACATATTTACAAGATCTAAAAGTTAACTGAATATACAAAACTCAAAACTAAATAAATATACACACATACACAAATCACGTCTTTATCCCTTCCGGGGTAGACAGACCCTAAGGTAACAGGTACCTACAGGCCACAATTAGCAAGAATGAGGATGTATATGTGGAAAATGGAATCAAAATAGTGATGGGTTGCTAGCCTCATCGCCTATAACATGATTCCTATAAGTTTCGCCCATTCCCTCGATGGCCTTTTACTATCTGCGCGGGTAGAGAAGCAACTGGTACATTCTATGTTTTTTCTTTGCTCCCAGACCAGCATGGAGGATCTAAATAAATATACCTAACTATAAAAAGAAAACACCATCTAAAAGGCCCTCCTGCGGCATAGACCCCAACACACTGGCGGCATTACCTCTCTGTACAGCCAAAGAAATTCTCGGGTTTCCTGAGGTCTCTATTAGCCGGGACGACAAGGCTCTCATGAATTTTTAGGTAGCCTGGCAATTTGTATGGAAACACCTGATCTGGACACCGTATTTCGGGTACAGCACGATTCATAAACGCTCTATAGGTTTCTGCTAACTTAGCAAATAGCAATCGTTTGTACTTATCTGTGAAAGGTAAATATCAAAGTGACAGACAAGGACCAACGCTAAATGCTAAGTTAGCAGAAGCCAAGGTGGTAGGAGCTCATGTCTTAACGCCTTCCATCCTAAATAATCTTTAACCGTTCTTTTCAGGCTCCTCAACCTCCAGAATCATGGGAAGGTGTCCGAGACGCCACAGCAGAAGGCAGTATCAGCGCCCAGATCAACGCTTTCGGAGATAAGATCTTCACAGGCGACGAGAACTGCTTATTCCTTAATGTATACACTCCAAACCTGGACGGAGAGTTCCTTCCAGTCATGGTTTATATCCACGGCGGAGGCTTACAATTTGGATCAGGAAACTCCAGCAAATATGGCGGTGACTATCTTGTCGAGAAAGACGTGGTGGTCGTCACCATCAATTACAGAGTAGGAGCCCTAGGGTTCCTAAGTCTGAACACTCCTGAAGTACCCGGTAACGCTGGTTTGAAAGACATGATCGCTGCTATCCGGTGGGTGAAGGAGAATATCAAGAATTTCGGTGGTAACTCTGGTAATATTACGGTCTTCGGCGAGAGCGCTGGCGGCGGCGCGGTTTCTTTGATAACGGCTAGTCCGTTGTCGAAGAATTTGATAAGCAAAGCGGTTATACAATCAGGCACAGCTTTGAACAGCTGGGTGTGGCAGAAGAATCCGTTTGAAAACGCCAAGAAGCTGGCCCATTACATTGGATGCGAGTCCGATGATGTCGATGAGATTCTAGAGTTTCTCCGCGCTACATCGACGAAAGACTTGGTCGAAGCCACGCATAAACTGTTCCCGTTGGATTTGTTTTACGAAGGCAAAGAATTCGGGTTTGCTTTTGTTGTTGAAAAGGAGTTCCTGGGTGTAGAGGCAGCTGTGACGGAATCGTTTTTAGCGCTCCTCACTTCAGGGAGAGTCGCTGAAGTACCTACAATGATTGGGTCGACTACAGTCGAGTTTTTACACAAAACTGATTCGGAGGACTTGCAAGTGTTCATCCCGAGTAACTTGAACATCGAGAGGAATTCAGAGGAGGCCGTTCAGATCGCAAACAGACTTAAGACTTTATATTTCAAAGGGAATCATACGGCCGTTGAAAATATCAACGGTTACTTCGAACTTATTTCCGATAAACTCATCAATATAGATACGCATAGGCACGTGCAGTATTTGGTGCATGCTACTACGAAACCGGTGTACTATTACAGGTTTGACTACGTGGGTGAGCTGAATCATTCTAAGAAGATGATTGATACTTTGAATGTGCAACATGCTGGTCATACTGATGAGTTGGGTTATCTGTTCAAGAATGACTCTCTGGAAGCTTTGGAGCCAACAGCTCAGGATGTTAAGATGAGGGAGCGGATGGTGCGTCTATGGACGAACTTTGCCAAGTCAGGGTAAGTTGTCAATTTTATACGAATCTGAATAGTCTAATACGTTTAGAATGCGACAACTTCGTTTTCTTCATCGAAGTCGTTAAAGAAGTGGTTGCAGAAAGGAATACCTATAGCCACTTTGTGTCCGTCTGTCTATGTTAAGACTCTTTTTATCAAGAAGCAGATAAGGTCTCACAACAACAGTAGAGAAGAAATTCCGAAATCCACGTTTTATTGAAGACCACATCCTGAAGAAACTCAAAACAGTTTTAACGATTTTACAGACATTCTATGCCTAAAATCTGAATCAGCTGTAGTATGATTTTTGTGTGTGGTAGGTACTTATCAAATTTAAAGGTACCTTTATACCGTTTAAAATATATACGAAACCCTCCACAAGCTTGACTACTTTACCAACTACTTTGTCACCTAACTAATCAGAATTTTCCTCCACAGCAACCCGACTCCCGACGAGAACCACTACATCAACGTAACCTGGCAACCAGTGACGAAAGACAATCTATACTACCTCAACATAGGTACCGAGCTGTCTGTCCAGACAAGTCCAGACAAAGAGAAGATGGAGTTCTGGGACGACCTGTACAGCAAATACTTCAAAATCTGGGAACACCCCCAGACAAACACCGAAGAATCCCCAGTGCACGTTCACAAAGAACTCATAGAACCAGTGGTAGAACCGGAACCTGTGGAACCGGAACCCGTAGAAACAGAACCTGTAGAACCGGAACCCGTAGAAACAGCACCTGCAGAAACAGAACCGGTAGAACCGGAAGCAGTAGAACCAGAAACAGGAGAACTTGTTGAAGTTGAAGAAAAACTTGTTGATATTGAACCTCAAGCCAATGGTCATACCAATGGGTTGAATGGTGATGAAGAAAGGAAGGCGAGACCCTCGAATGAGATTAAGATGGTCCAAAACAATGGGGTCCCTAAGGATGTGATCAGAGCTAACGATCCGCCAGAAGACGATCTGCCCAAAAACATCGGTGTTAACAAATTTGTGAATTTCTTTGAATCACTCGGCGGTAAAAAGTGATCGCAGCCATATTGTGTTTAAGTTTTTTTTTTTCTAATTTATATCCTCCAAACATTCCGTTGTGTGTACTTTTTATTTGTATTCCGTTTATTTAAGTTCTCTATTTATTGGTATCAAATAATTTAAGTTCTTTTTCGGAATTTTTGAATGTTCTTTTTTTGAGAGCGCGGCGGTGTTTTTTTTAAATCACTGTTTAGAACGCGTTATTCTGAACGCGTTATTATTCAAAGTGCCTTGTAGATTTAAACCTTGTGTTTTTATTTAAAAAAATATTTTTGCATTGTGCCTTTTCAAATAATTTTTAAACCCGACTATGTACAAGACTAGTCGAAGGTATCACTGGATTATTACGCGTTAGGACCACCAAGTTTTTTTTTAAGTTGTATAAATTATAGACTCACTGCCAAGCAAAGGTCCAACCTGTTTTCTTCCGCTCATATCTAGCAGTGGAATAAAAAAAAACTTATCATAGTCGGGTTTTAAAAAGTAACTAGTCTCAAAATTAATGAAATATTTAAATTTTCGGCATGTATTATTGAATAAGTAATTATTATCTTATTAAATTGAACAAATAAGTTCCAAAGTAAAAAGAAATTATGAAAATTAATGTATTCGTATTTGTATATAGATATATATGAGCTTGATTATGGATTAGTGTATATGACGGATAGATAATTATTAAACTATAGTGTATGAAATAATGTTTATTATTCTTCCTAGCACGCTTAACCCCTTTACAGAACTCCCTATTCTGTGGGAGTTCCGCAAAAACTACCCTCATTCCTTGTACAATTAGGGGCATAAATATAATGTACGTTACCAAAACGTCAAAAACATCTATACACCTTTACGCCACATATATTTGACATGATGACCATCTTCCATGCTCGTCTGGGAGCAACAAAAACATAGAATGTACCAGTTGCTTCTCTACCCGCGCATATGGTAAAAGCCCATTGAGGTAACGGGCGAAAATCTTAGGAATCATATTATAGGCGATGAGGCTAGCAACCCATTACTATTTTGATTCCACTTTCCACCTATACGCCCACTACCATGCTAAACGTGGGCTTTAGATCTTGTTACCTTGGGCTTTAGTCTACCCCGACAACCCCGTAAGGGATAAAGACGTGATGTATGAATGTGTCGGAAGTGTCTATGAAAGAATTCAGCTTTTTATATTCAGGCCTTGATGTCTGTTAGTCATTCAGGGCACTAGTCTGAAACATTTCGGACGCGTTCAAAATAATATGTCAAATGCTTTGAGAGATATTCCACATAAGAGGGAAATGTAGTAGTGAAACAAAAAGTCTGAAATTATCCACTATTACTCGTAACTAATCGTGTTAACAAAAGTGTCGAGTATGGTTAAAAGTTTTGTAATTTGCCGCCACAAGTATGATTGACAAAGAGGAAATCTTTATTGAGTTTGAATTCCGTTTTGCCGGATTAATGCTTTAAGGTAGATAATGAAAACTAAAGTACTTCTATTTATATACGGGCTATTTTTAATAATAGTGATGTTAATAAACTAAATTGAGAATACTACTAAAACTAAAAACATAAATTAAAGTGGTTAAAATGCCAAGAGTGATTGCTGATTTTATTATGATGGGAACACTAAAAATGACTTTGACAAATGATAGCATAATGTTACCACTGATGAAATTTTAAACTCAGCACATGTATTACTTTCTACTAAGTATGAAAAGTAGTATTCGAACAGTAAACTTATTTGTATAAAAAAAAAACCAAGCCGCGAAGTAGCAGTAGCAGTGCTGCTGTGTTCTGACGCGGAGGGTAACACAGTTGATGAAATTACTGGCACATGAGGTATTATTTTCATCTTATTCCTCTAAACATTTGCAATCCTTTGGTGTTGCGGGCGTCCATGGACGGAGGTGATCACTTACCATTATGTGGCTCACTTGGTTGTTTTTTCTTATTTTATAAAAAAATTCGTTATATTAATATTACAGGTAATTTGACATTATTGTAACGTAAACTTGCCAAATTTTGAGCGTAATCTGTTAAAGCTACGACGTTACGCCTTCAACAAGAAAATAGCGGATGAGGTGAGGATGAGTTACTTAATTCATTTCACTGAGGCAAATGACAAATTTAAAATACTTTTAACATAACTTTACTTTAAATCAACTTTCCTAGTTTTATTTTCCTTTATTGTTATTTAGTTTTTAATAGGTTGTATATTAATAAATTCCTGCTTAAAAATACTTTTCTGATCTAACCACTTTAAATTTTGCTACAATTACAATGTTTAATTTTATCGTAAACTTTCCTTTTTTGGATGAAACTTTTTCATGACTTTTTGTAGCTTTACTTTCCTACACGTTGGCAACCCAAGCATAATGGCTGCCGCCATCACCGTTGCAACGTTAATTTGTGTGACAAGTCATGTCATTTTTGTCCATGATATATGAGAAAATCCAATGGCAGATTCTTTCTTCGGATACGATACTTCGCTATCGGTAAGCTACTTTACAAATTCCCTACAAAAACAACATAATCAGCGAGTAACTGGCTGTTTTCTACCAATCAAGTTGGGGTGCCAGCGTGCTATTCCAACTTGTATGACTCGAATGGAGCTTGCTTCCGATACTTTCCAGTATTCCCACACCACATTAGCCTACCTAAACGCTTATTAATAACCCACAACATCAACATTTACCTCTATTATCGCGTTAACGTCTAGAAAATACAGAAACGCTGTGAAGTGTGCAAAATATACGTATATACTTATTACATTTGTATCTTGTTTACATCCAGATTGTATGCAAATTCGTCACAAAGATGTGGTTCGTGTGTCCCAGCTCTTTTTTCATCCTTGGAATCGATAATATTACTCGTAAACATCATGACACTGTTTTTGATAACTGCGTGTTATTGCGAAATCTCCGTTTTAAACTGTTACAACTATTGCTAAATACTTTTGAATGATGATTTCATCGTTGCAACGCTTGTGTTATATTTGGAGACTATATATTGCCAGTATGTGTGTTATATATCTTGTTTGCAGCTGAATTGATGTGCTGTACTAACTAAACATTGAATTACACTAATTTGACAATCACAACTTATGAGTCATGTTTAAGTAAATAAATAAATATCATGGGACAAATTACACCAATTGACCCAGTCCCAAACTAAGCAAAGCTTGTACTATGGGTACCAGGCAATGGATAAACATACTTATATAATGTAGATAAATACATACTTAAATACATACAACATCCATGACTCGGGCACAAACATTCGTATTCATCATACTACTGTGTGCCCCTACCGGGATTCGAACAAGTGGACCTCTAGCTTCATAGTCAGGGTCACTAACCACTAGGCTATCCGGTCGTAGGTTTATTAGTAAAACTTATGTTTAGAATACATAAATAAATAAATAAATAAAAATAGCCTTTATTCACTGATGATTACGTTTTGTTGAACTTAACCTAATTTACACCCGCCTCATTTGCATCAGGTTGTCCGTATTGGACATAGGCCTCCTCCAGTTGCCGCCATTTCTCCCTGTCCCTAGCAAATCTGCGAAAGCCTTTAGGTAGGTCATCCTCCCACCTCTTGTGTTGCCTTGTTGCCTTCCTTTCAATCTCTTGCCGTCTCTGGGGTACCAAAGTGTGATATCTTTTGTCCATTTGTCTCTCGTAGATCTCAACACAGTTTAGAATACATACATACACATATATCACGTCTTTATCCCATACAGGGTAGACAGAGCATAAGGTAACAACACCTAAATGCCATGTTTACCATGATTGTAGCGAATAGGTGAAAAGAATCAAAATAGCGATGGGTTGCTACCAGCATCCGTTTATAACATGATTCCTAAGATTTTCGCCCATTCTGTGAATGGGATTTTACCATCTGCACGGGAAGAGAAGCAACTGGTACATTCTGTTTTTTCTTTACTCCCAGACCAGCATGGAAGAATTAGTAAGATATACATATGTTAGTAATTGACATATGTTGAGTCATCCCTGTGAATGCTATGGACTTACCCTATTCTGTTGAAATTTTTTTTCATTTACTATTTACATAAATGTGTATATTGACATTTTAAAAGATGGCTTTGGTTCAAATTACAGCTTTCTAAGTTTTTAATTTTGCTAGTGCCTTGATAGATGTGTGGGGGGGGGGGGGGGGGCACAATAGAGAGATGTCTCCAGGCAGATATTATGCCTGGGGACTGAAGTCCTAAGGAGAATTGAAAGTTTTATTTTGACGGAGAAGAACCAAGGTGTCCTATCTTGTAATTTGGATTAATGTAAGATAGGAGCTATTGGTTCTCTCAATAGAATTCAAACTGCAATAATTAAAATTTTTAAGATAGGATCCAATAACGAACCGCAGCTCTTGACCACACACAGAGGTAACCCGACTCACTCTCTGATAACTGTTTCAAATACTTATTCGGAATTGACATTTCATTAGATATTAAGTGTAGCAGATAAAATAGAAATCAACTTAAATATAAACTGATTACTTAACATCAATATTAATTATACCTATGTTATAAGAATTTTAAAATTCAAATAAACATCTACTTTAACAACTATATGTTTGTTTTCTCAAACATTGTCGTGAATGTCGTCTTTGTATTCTAAGAAACAGAACACGAAGGGCCTTGTTGACGGCCGAATTACATTGCAGGCGCGATTCTCTGACCACAAATCGGATTGCTGGACTGTTTTTCATTTGTTTTTAACTTTTTGAAAAGTCAAAGAGACTGGAATAGTGAACAACAATGTCACACAACCAAGTCGATGGCAGAGGAGTGCGCATTTTATTCGAGTCTAACATTTTTATCAATGTCTCAAATAGCTTATAGCTTAGAGTGAATGCAGGAAATATGGTCAAGAAGGCGCGTCTGGCTGTCCACAGAGGGGTGCTCGTTCCAACATTAATGTAGAGTAGCAAAACTTGGGTATGGCAAAAGAAGCATAAATGCAGAATAAATGCAGTAGAAATGAGAGTGTTAAGGAGTATGGAAGGTGTATCACTGAAAGATGGAATAAGGAACTGTGTGATAAGGGAATGTGCTGGTGTGAAAGAGGATATAGTGACTAGGATAGAAAGAAAGCTTAGTTGGTTTGGTCACGTAGAGCGGATGGATGAAAGTAGACTAACTAAACAGATCTATATGGGGAGTGTGAATGGTTACGTTGCGAGGAGAAGACCTAGACGGACTTTCCGAGACCAAATAGGAGACGTTTTGGAAAAAGGTCAGGTCAGGAGTACCCGAAACCGACAAGCATGTATGAAGAGATTGATGACTGTGGATGAAGCGAAAGAAATATGTCAGGATCATAGCAAGTGGAATAAAGTAGTCTCTGCCTACCCCTGTGGGAAAGAGGCGTGACGGTATGTATGTATGTAAATAGCTTATGGTGACTGATGACTTAAAAAAAACTTGCGAGGAAGTTAAAAACATTGTATCTGCCTTGGCTGGTAGAGCGATTGCTGAATTCGTAACTTTAAAAAACACTCACCTGCTGTTCATGTTTTTATACTAGTTAGTAGTAGGCTAGGCATTAATCTACTATTTATTATTGATATTCACATTAGACATTTGTTATCTCACACTCATACTATAGCTGTCAAAGTACAATTTTATTTGTCCCACAAAAACTTCCTGTTTGTCATAGCAGTTAATAGATGTCGCTACAGATCACTAAAGACATGATTTTGGAAGAGCCAGTTTTACATGGTGGTCAATTGGATCCCATAACTCCACTTCCAAGCTGGTCTGGGAAAGAAAAAACGGAATGTACCAGTTCTTCTTCTTCTTCTTTTATTTGTGGCGTATCAAGTCGTTATAGCGACGACAACTTCGCCAATGTCAATGTAAAATTTTTTATTAAAAAATCTTGTGACAAAATGTCGGCAACGTTGTACGGTAATGGTCAAAGACCCCCCTCCCCCCCTGTCGGGCTCTTAGCCAACGGTCAATGATATCCCTCAGAAACTGCCAGGAAATCATTAGCCGTTGCCCAGGGCGCACCGGACCAAGCACTGCTCTTCCCCCCGGACGGATCCAAAAACGAACCGCAGCTCTTAATCACACGTGGAGGTAACCCGACTCGCACCCCAATGTACCAGTTGCTTCTCTTCCCGTGCGGATGATAAAAGTCCATCGAGGGAATGGGCTAAAATCTGAGGAATCAATTTATAGGCGTTACGGCTCGCAATCCATCAATATTTTGATTCCCCTTTCCACCTATACACCCACAGTTATGCTAAATGTGGCCTTTAGTTCTTGATATGAGGCTCTGTCTACTGCGTAAGGGATACAGACTAGGGAGTGCAAACCGGTTAACCGGTTAACCGAAAATCCGGCTAACCGGACTTTTTTGGTTAAGGCAAAAAACCGGTTTTCGGGACGCAAAAACCGGATTAAAACCGAAAGAAATAAAAACTATAATAAGTTGATTATTTAATCCTATATACTACAGTGAGACTAAAACTGTTACTTCCAATATTCTGACTTATTATATATTATTACTATCTATATTTTACAACATTTAAAACGCATTTTATTAAGATATTTGACATCTGAAAGTTTCAGTAAATTAAAAACAAACTTGTTTTATTTTCTGCTTAACCAATGCTGACTTGCTTAGTTTATAAATTAAACAATACTTTATTCCATGAAGCAAGAACGTTAAATTACGATAACCGGTAAAAAACCGGTTTTCATAAGTTTTGATTCCGTGATGCGGTTAAAAACCGGTTTTTTTCATCTGTACGGTTTTTGCAATCCCTAATACAGACGTGATTTATGTTAGTGTGTATTGACAAAATAATTCTGTGAAACTTGCACATTCCCTGCCATGCTGACATACTATGCTTGTACCATACTCACTTTGCAAACATAACTGCTTTACATACAGAGAACCCGGTTAGGTTTTCTATACTGAACTAGCTTCTGCCCGCGACTTCGTCTGCGTAGAATTATACATAAAAACCTTCCTCTTGAATCACTCTATCTATTAAAAAAAAACCGCATCAAAATCCGTTGTGTAGTTTTGAAGATATAAGCATACATAGGGACATAGGGACAGAGAAAGCGACTTTGTTTTATACTATGTAGTGATTAAGAAAGTTAATGTCAGTGGCGTAACTATAGGGTGGCAGGGGTGGCAAAATGCCAGGGGCCCCTAGCTCTACGGGGCCCCGGACTGGCTTGGTTTAGAGCACAGAAGGGACGCTGATGCACTTCTTTATATTGAGGAAGGAGCCCCATCTGACGAATTTGCCACGGACCCCATACGTTATAGTTACGCCACTGGTTAATGTGACAGTTTTGGACCCATGTTGATGTAACATATACTCTTAATACTACCAGGAATCCTTAGTTAAAATCCTTACTAATATTATAAATGCGAAAGTAACTCTGTCTGTCTGTTACCTTTTCACGCTTAAACCGCTGGGCCGATTTAGTTGAAATTTGGTATACAGATAGTTTGAGTCCCGGGAAAGGACATAGGATAGTTTTTATCCCGGAAAATTGCATAGTTCCCGCGGGATAGCACAGCCCAGACCACTGGACTTAGAGACTTGAAATTTTGCACATAGATACCTTATACAATGTAGGCATCCACTAAGGAATGATTTTTGGAAATTCCCACGGGATAAGGAAAAAACGGGAATTATATATTCGATTCCGAGTGGCGCTTTTGATTTTGAAAGTTCTTTTGCCAATAGAAAGCCACAGTATTTGTGAGTATCATAGGCTATATTTATAATAATTCTGCGCGGACGAAGTCGCGGGCAACAGCTAGTTTTTTTGCATAAATTGTTCCCACGGTGTGTACACGATGATTTTTAATCGGTCATCAGGAGTTGAAAAATATTGACAACCAATTAAAATATAATTTAATAGGTGAGGTATTACGCGATTATCTCACTATTTAGTTAATTATGATTACGATATTGTTAAAACCAATAACAACTTGATACACGGTCAATGGTCATCCTAAATTAATTATTGAAGCAAAATGGATACTGATGGGGAAACATTTTGTCACGGCGGCAGTGGGATATCTCTGTGTTTGCAAAGATAAAAACAGAGATCCGACTGCTACCGTGACAATATGTCACCCGGTGCGCACCTAACCTTAGATCTTGAGCCAATAATCACGATTTAGTTAGAATTGTCAATGACAACTTATTCACTAGCTTCTGCCCGCGACATCGTCTGCGTAGAATTATACATAAAAACCTTCCTCTTGAATCACTCTATTAAAAAACCCGCATCAAAATCCGTTGTGTAGTTTTGAAGATTTAAGCATACATAGGGACATAGGGACATGGGGACAGAGAAAGCGACTTTGTTTTATACTATGTAGTGATAAATTAAGTATCAAGCTTTTGAAAGAGGTTGTAGGTTCATAGAATGAACCATAAATTGGGTGACAATGAATATTTATCTAAAATGATCATAGAAGACAAAACTTCCATGCTGGTCTGGGAGCAAAGAAAAAACCGGTCAAGTGCGAGTCGGACTCGCGCACCGAGGGTTCCGTATCATTATCTATAAATATCTAAAACCAGTGTAAGCAGAGCCCTGTTCCAAAGCAAAATGTACGCAGTGTGGGGTTACTTTATATTGGTCACTGCTTTATACAGACATACATACACATTTACGGTTTTCGCAATTATTCTTTAATCTGTGCTATAAGACCTACCTTCATACCAAATTTCAAGATTCTGCGTTCACGGGAACTACCTTGTAGGTTTTGATTCCCTTGAGAGTTGAAAATTTGCGGAAATTTGCGGCATAAACGGCTGTATCTTTTGATTGCGTTGGCTTAGAAGTTTGATTTTTTCACAGCTTCAAGGGACAGTAGACCTGAGTAATTGATATAAATTTCAGCTTCATACCTCCACGCGTTACTGAGAAAAAGGGTCTTGACAGACGGACAGACAGACAACAAAGTGATCCTATAAGGGTTCCGTTTTTTCCTTTTGAGGTACGGAACCCTAAAAACATACAATACAATACAATTCAAATAAACGATCTATTTATCTATCTAAAAATACTCTTTATTGAACACCACAAATCAGTACAAAACAATACAGAAACAAAGAACAAAGTAGACAATAGGCGGTCTTATCGCTACATAGAATGTACCAGTTGCTTCTCTTCCCGGGCAGATGCCGATGGTACAAGCAAAAATCATAGGAATCATGTTACAGGCGATGCGGCTAGCAAGCCATTACTATTTTGATTCCATTTTCCATCTATACCTAGCCCCACAATCTTGCTAAACGTGGCCTGTAGGTCTTGTCACCTTAGGCTCTGTCTACCCCGTAAGGGATATAGACGTGATATATATATACATATATGAAAATCGGCCCCGTAATAATAATCTATATAAATAAAAATGAATTGCTGTTCGTTAGTCTCGCTAAAACTCGTGAACGGCTGAACCGATTTGTCTAATTTTAGTCTTAAAATATTCGTGGAAGCCCAGGGATGGTTTAAACGGTGAGAAAATATTGAAATTTAGAAGAAAAAAAAACGGTAGCGAAGCCGCGGGCAACAGCTAAATAAAATAATAATATCTTGGGAAAATTGACACCAATTGACCTACCCCCAAACTAAGCAAAGCTTGTAATGTGGGCACTAGACAACGGATAAACATACATACTTAAATACATATTAAACATCCAAGACTCAACAAACATTCGTATTTTTCATACAAATATCTGCCCCGACCGGGGATCGAACCCGGGACCTCAAGCTTCATAGTCAGGTTCTCTAACCACTAGGCTATCCGGTCGTCAAGTTTGAAGAGTAGCTCTTCAGCTGTTTTCCAAAATGGTGTATAGCGTTTCTGGCATAAAATTGTATTGGTTTCTAATTGGTTTACTTTTCTATTTTAATGTTGTTGCCATTTGGACTGCGGTATTTTAAAAAGGCGCTTATGCGTCATAATGATCATTATACATTTTGTAATGATAATGAATAATTAGTTCATTGCAATGTTTACTAATCGCTTGGACATTATACAGGTATTTCGTAATTGCGTTAACATTAATTTTGAACGTGTTTCAATTTATAAAAAAAACGTCGTTTTCTCCAGCGTATATACCCACTGTTAATCACTACATAGTATAAAACAAAGTCGCTTTCTCTGTCCCTATGTCCCTATGTATGCTTATATCTTCAAAACTACACAACGGATTTTGATGCTTGGATTTTTTTTAATAGATGGGAGTGATTCAAGAGGAAGGTTTTTATGTATAACTAGCTGTTGCCCGCAACTTCGTCTGCATAGAATTCGTTTATCGCTATCTCGCAGAAATTACGCAATCCGTTCTTAGAGGATGCCTACGTCATAGTAGCTTATGCATGCAAAGTCTCAGCCCGATCGGTTTAAAATTGACAAAGTTTCAAACAAACTTTCATCCCCTATTTTATCCCCTTAGGGGTAGTATTGATCAAAATCTTTTCTTAGAGGATGCCTACGTCATAACATCTACCTGCATGCCAAATTTCAGCCCGATCCGTCCAGTGATTTGGTCGGTGCGTTGATAGATCACTATGTCAGTCAGTCACCTTTGAGTTATATATATTTAGATTCTACACAGACGAAGTCGCGGGCAGAAGCTAGTAATAAATAAATAGGTACCTAAATATTGTACGTCCGAAATGGATAAACTGTTGAAACTTCTAAAAATCATGTTATCACAATTGTACACGGTTTTATACAATAAACGTTTCTTATTTCTTGTTGGGCACGGGAGCCTGCTTTATGAATTCGAAAGTGATGTCTGTGACAAAATTACAGCTCAGGGGGCATGGTAGTGTCCCCGCCAAGATGAAAAAAGAGAAGGCACATCCATTACTAGTAAGGTTACTTCCCAATGTCCAGAAAAGTAAATTCGGTACGAAGCTTAGGCCTATATAAGAAGAAAACATCAAAATTAAGAAATCTATAACATTATACATACATACATACATACCGTCACGCCTCTTTCCCACAGTAGAAGAAGACTACTTTGTTCCACTTGCTACGATCCTGACATACTTCTTTCACTTCATCCACATTCAACAATCTCTTCATACATGCTCGTCGGTTTCGGGTACTCCTGACCTGACCTTTTCCCACGTCTCCTGTTCGGTCTCGGAACGTCCGTCTAGGCCTTCTCCTCCCGCAACCATTCACACTCCCCATATAGATCTGTTTAGTTAGTGTACTTTCATCCATCCGCTCTACGTGACCAAACCAATTAAACTTTCTTTCTATCCTAGTCACTATATCCTCTTTCACACCAGCACGTTCCCTTATCACACTATTCCTTATTCTATCTTTCAGTGATATACCTTCCATACTTCTTAATCTCGCTCTCATTTCTACTGCATTTATTCTACTTCCATGCTTCTTTTGTTATACTTAAGTTTCGTAACATTATACCTATGATATATAGATATACCATTACACCATCTCCATAGGAATTGTTTGTATATATGATATTTAGTAGTTTATTTTATGATTTGTTTATTGTATTTAGATATGTACGCTCTATTGTGGCTTTCACTATCTTGAATTTTAAACTCGCACTTTGTCGGTCCCTCGTTTAATGCTCCTCTCATCTCAAAGGTTAACTGGTAGAGATCCCTTATACGAATAAGTTAGCCTTTGTGCATATATTAATGTTATTTTTATTTATGTAATAAAGCATTTTATTGTTGTTATTTTTTATTTGTCTAGTGCCCATATTACAAGCTTTGCTTAGTTTGGGGCTAGGTCAATTGGTGTCAATTGTCCCAAGATATTATTATTATTATTATTTACTTACATACATACATACATAAATCACGTCTTTATCCCTTACGGCGTAGACAGAGCCTGAGGTGACAAGACCTAAACTTACTTTACTTATTATACTAATCAAAAATGCCGTGGTAGCCTAGTGGTTTGACCTGTGGCCTCAAGCAGAGGGTCGTGGGTTCGAATCCTGGGTTCGCACTTTTCAGTTTCCGGAAGTCGTGTGCGAAATTATATTTGAAACTAGCTTATGCCCGCGACTTCGTCCGCGTAGATAAATCCCGTTTTTTTCCTTATCCCGTGGGAATTTCCAAAAATCCTGAATTAATTAGTTTCTTAGTTTTGTAATCACCTACTTTTGTATCAAATTTGAAGAGTCTAGTTATTATAGTTACTGAGATAGCGTCACTCGGAATCGAATATATAATTCCCGTTTTTTCCTTATCCCGTGGGAATTTCCAAAAATCCTTCCTTAGTGGATGCCTACATTGTATAAGGTATCTATGTGCAAAATTTCAAGTCTCTAAGTCCAGTGGTTTGGGCTGTGCTATCCCGCGGGAACTATGCAATTTTCCGGGATAAAAACTATCCTATGTCCTTTCCCGGGACTTAAACTATCTGTATACCAAATTTCAACTAAATCGGCCCAGCGGTTTAAGCGTGAAAAGGTAACATACAGACAGACAGACAGAGTTACTTTCGTATTTATAATATTAGTAAGGAAGTAAGGATTTACCATGAGGCCACTGGTCAAAGCACTACGCTACAGTGGCGTAAATAGGGCGGTGCCACCGGTGCCCGGGCACAGGGCGTAGACTGGGGGGCGCAAGAATTAAATGGCCAGACCAGGCTGGACTACCTACTGGAGTACCTACATGCCAGATCGCTCGTCTGTTTGTTTGCACACGTCAGTTCTTAAAAAAAATAGATTTTTCTTCCAAAATCTCTACATATAAAAGAAAGTCGTGTTAGTTACACTATTTTTAACTCGAGAGCGGATGAACCGATTTGGCTGAAAATAGGTGGGGAGGTAGCTTAGAACCAGGAGACGGACATAAAATAGTTTTTATCCCGATTTTCCGACTTACAAAGGAATTTTTCAAATTTCCCACGGGATAAAAACAAGGTAAATAATTAAGACTATAATTAGTAGATAATATTCCTAGAGGATCTGTAGGTGCTCTAAGAAGGAATTTTCCGAATTTCCCACGGGATAGGCAATAAAAGGGTAGGGAGGGTAGTTCTGAAACTTGAACTGGCAACAACTTTATTTTACTGTATAAACAGTTTAAATAAAAACAAATAGTTTTTAGGAGTGTATTTATTATATTTGGATAGCTTGGAGTACAGTGAAGTGCAAGTGCTGTTATCTTATCGTTAGGAATCGACCTGCTATTGCAATGGCGCCGCAACCTAAGTGTGCTGGTTGTGGGAAGTTCACCACTAGTAACCCGGCAGAGGGCGCTAAATGTAGGAAGTGCGGGGGCATCTACCATAGGGCTTGTGTAAACTTGCCGAATGATGTGCGCGTGTCGTCTTCGTGGACGTGTCCGGCTCCGGCGTGCAAGGCCAGGGCCCCCCGGACCGACAACGCCGACACGCCGGTCAAAGGCTGCGAGACGGAGGCCCACGCGTCCCGCGACCCGTCTCCTGCTCGCGGGCCCGCGCCCGACCTCGCCGAGGAGCTGCGTATGTTCCGTGCGGACTTCGTGTCTATGAGGGAGGAGATGGCCAGTCTGCGGCATGAGATGGTGGAGATGAGGAGATCCTTCAGCGGGTTCCAGGAGCGCTTCGAGGCCGTCGAGGAGAGGCTCAGACGCCTCGAAGAGCGCGAGGAGCGGCGAACGGACGACGGTGCCAACAGCGACCTGGCCAACACTGTCGCCGAGCTCAAGGCGGAGCTGAACGATCGCGATCAGGACCTCCTCCTCAACGACCTCGAGATCGCTGGCATCCCTGAATCAACAAACGAGAGCCGGTCGCATCTTGTGCGTTTGGTCGCGCAGAGGCTCGGCGTGGCCCTGGACGAGCGCGATATAGTTTTCGCGGAGCGCGTGGGCGCGCCTCGCCGGCCGCGGGGCGCGAACGGTGCCGACGGCGAGGAGGGTGCCGCCGGAGAGACTCGCGCTGTCGTTGATGACGGCGCCGCCGTGGATGCGGGCGCTGCCGCGGAGGGGGGCGCCACCTCGGGGGGGGACGCCGCCGGAGGGGGCCCCGCCGCCGAGGGGGCGGTGGCCGTGCGCACGCAGCCCGTGGTCGCGCGCCCGCGCCCCCTGGTGGTGCGCCTGGCCCGCCGGGCGCCGCGCGCCGAGTTGCTGCGCGCCGCGAGGGTGCGCCGAGGGGCCGACACGTCGGGCTTCGGTCTGCCCGGGGCGCCCAGCCGGTTCTACGTGAACGAGCGAATGACCAGGCTGAATCGGTCGCTGTTCTACAGCGCGCGGCAGGAGTGTCGGAGGTTAGACTGGCGTCACCCGTGGACCAGGGACGGCCGCGTGTTCGTGCGCCGCGATAAGGAGGCGCCTGCTCGACGGATCCGCTCTTCCGATGACATGGCGCAGGTTTTTGGAAATGGACCATGTTAGAGCCATCATATAGAATGGTCTTTCCGCTCATTATTTTATTATTTAATATTGTAATCAGTTTGCATGTATCTCTTTCCTTATGTTTTAAGTATTCAGTCAATGTGTGTTACATGATATTATGTTTGATTTGTTTTTTTATGCCACAGCTCGTTTTGGGTTTCCTGTCCTTGTTTGTGATTCAGTTCTCTGTATGTGTGATCAGCCATTTTTCTAATGGTTAACAAACGTTTCAGAGTGGGTTTGTTCAACGCAGGCTCTCTTGGCACTAATCATGACGATTTCATCGCGGCTTGTGCCCGGCAGGAGATCGATGTTTTGGCAATAAACGAAACCTGGCTTAGAACGGGGGAAGAGGGGCGAGCGCCGGTCCTTCCGGGCTGCAGGCTGCGTCACACTCCTCGGCCTCCGGGCGTACGCTCGCGTGGTGGGGGCGTGGGTTTTTACATAAAGCGCGATGTCAGCGCTCGCACCTGGCCCCACCCGGTGGATCCACTGCACGGATCTGTTGAACAAATGTGGGTTACTTTGGCTCTCAACGGGAAAAAACTGATTATAGGAACTGCATATCGACCACCATGGATGGATGTTGATCTATTTTTTGACGCAATTTCTGATTCGATTGGTTCCCTTCCTGTTTATGATAATTTGGTATTGCTGGGCGATTTTAATATTAATTTGTTGGGGAACAATGACATTAGAATTGATAAATTTAATAATTTTTTGACTAGTTTTAGCTTGACTCAGTTAGGGTCCGAGCCCACACACTACACGGACACCAGTCGAACGCTGCTCGATGTGGTGTGCACGGATTTACCTTCTGGGAATGTCATAGTCGAACATGTGGGTTCACTTATTGGGCATTGTCTTGTGGTCTGTGAGTTTAATGTTAGGCGTGACAGACCGAGGCCCTATAGTATAACCTATAGGCCAATTAATGACATATGCTTGAAAGAGTTTGATGTTGATTTGCAGAGAGTGGGATGGGATTCGTTGGCCAATCTTAGTGGTGTAAATGACATATGTAATGCCCTGAGCCAGCACATTGTCCATTTGTTTGACATGCATGCCCCTGTGAGGTCGTCTGTGATCAAGGCTCGCTCTTACCCGTGGATAACGGATACAATTAAAATGATGATGCGCTTGCGTGACAGGGCCGCGGCGGACTTCCATAGGTCTCAGTCAGACATTAAGAAAAAGTATTATAAAGATTTAAAAAAGATTGTTAAGGAAGCACTATTTTATGAAAAAAAAGCCTACTTTAAACAAAACATAAACAGTAACATACATGAACCTAAATTATTATGGAAAAATCTTAAATCTACCATATTGCCTAAAAATGATACCGAATTACCTAATTGCATTAATGATCCTAATATCATAAACACACATTTTATTACGTTACCAGGCACCTCGAAGGTAAGTATATCACAACTGACATACTTTGAGTACCACAGGTTTAGTGACTCAACCTTTCATTTGGAGCCAGTCAGTATAGATAAAATAAACAAAATTATTAGCAGTCTAAAGTCAAATGCTGAAGGTTGTGATGGTATCAATTTAAACATGCTAAAGTTGACATTTCCGTATACTATTGACATTATTAAAGATTTGATTAATGCTTCTATTTTGACATCAACTTTCCCTGACATTTGGAAACTGGCAATTGTGCGTCCTCTGCCTAAAAACACAAACCCATCTGAGCTAAGAGATCTTAGGCCAATTAGCATATTACCATGTATGTCGAAAATATTGGAGAAGGCTGTGTGCATACAACTGACGGAGTATCTTGAGAGCAACAATATTTTGCCAGATGTACAGTCAGGTTTTAGGAGGGGACGGAGCACAGTGACTGCTCTGCTTGACGTTACGGACAACATTTTGTGTTCTCAAGATGAAGGAATGTGTACTGTGTTGGTGCTACTCGACTTTTCCAGGGCTTTCGATTGTCTGAATGTTGATGTTTTGTTGTCTAAGCTAGCCTACTATGGCTTTGACTGTAATGCACTCAAATGGTTTGAAAGTTACCTTAGTAATCGTTATCAGTATGTAAAGCTGTGTCTCAATGATGGTTCTGTTCGAAACTCAGATAAAGTGAGCCTCACTAGAGGGGTGCCTCAGGGATCAATCCTCGGACCGATCCTTTTTAATTTGTTTTCAGCTGACGTGCAGAGCCACATTAGACACTGCAAGTACCATATTTATGCGGACGATATTCAAGTATACATCTCATGCAGGCCGTCAGAAATCGACAATGCAATAGAAAAACTTAATGTTGATCTTTCCAGTATAGCTATGTGGGCCACGAGCAATAGCTTATCACTTAATCCTAGCAAGACAAAGTATCTCATTTTTGGCAGTAGACAGCAGTTAGCTAGCCTTGATCATGCTGACCACACAGACATTATGATGATGGGTGAACCCATAGAGCGTGTGTATGAAGCACGTAACTTGGGTCTTCATATGGATTGTGGGCTGCGTTATGAAAAGCATATTGCTAAGTCAGTCGCAAGTTGTTTTTATAAACTAAAAGTTTTATATAGAATTAGGCCATTCATAAATGAAAGTCTGCGCATACAGTTGGTGGAGGCACTAGTCTTATCAAAGTTGAACTATATGGACTCTGTGTTTGGCCCACGTCTTTTAGCAAAAACTAAAAGACTCATTCAACGTGTACAAAATGCTTGTGCTCGCTTCTGTTTCAGCATTCCGTTGAGGGCCCATGTCACTCCGTTTTTCAATCAGCACAAAATTCTTAAGATGCAACACCGGCGCAAGCTTCACCTTGCTTGTCTACTCTTTGGAGTAGTAAAGCATAAATCCCCTCCGTACCTTTTTGCGAAGTTGTCGTGGTCATCCAGACACGGAGTGCGCGGAGTTCGGCAGTGCAGTAAGCAGCTGTTCACTCCTCGGCACGCCTCAGCTGCTTTCCGTGGCAGTTTCCGTTATGTAGCGACCAAATGTTGGAACAATATCCCACCGCCAATTAGAGACCTGCAAAATATAAGTTCTTTTAGAACTAAACTAAAAATGCACATGTATGAACATCAGCAAGGACAGGAAACTCTGATACACGACACAAGCTGCATATAAGTTATACGCTTATATGTAAATAATCCGCCTTGGGTACTACACACCGAATAGATATTTACCTGTTTTTGCGTCCCATACGCCATACGCAGTGTTCTTTCCTGCACCATGTGGTCACTGCCCACCGGCCGGTGAGCTATTGCTTTGTCTCACACTTTCATGTTGCGTGCAATGTTTAAAGTTCCTTTGCTGTTTTACTGTAGTGAAGCATTCATCTTTTTATTTTGTAATTTGGTTAATTTCATTTTTATTTTATTTTTTAATTGTAAGTCTTTTCTAACCTAAAGTCACATGTTGTTATTTCACTTCACTTCCTTTTTTTCTATTCTATCTTTTTTTTTTTCTGTTTATTGTGATGTGGTTGTCTATGCCTGTTTTGTTTATTTATTTTTTAAAGGCAAAGGGCTTTGTGCCCGGGCAACCACATCCAATTATATTTTATTATGTTTAATGTTTAGTGTCTATTTCTCACCGTTTTATTTATTTATTTAATTTAATGTAATCACCCTATGGTCCCAACGGAAGACCAGCGCTGGCTGTAAGGCCAGCAAATGCTGAGTTGGGACCATTTTGTGACAATTTATTTCTTGTCATAATTTATTTTGTTTATATATTTTATTTGATTGTGATTGTCATGAATAAACTTTTTTTCTTTCTTTCTTTCTTTCTTTCTTTCTAAAAACCTTATACTTGGAGACATGAGTGGATGTATGGGGTGTGTCGTCACTCTGACGTTATATGCGCGGACGAAGTCGCGGGGAAAAGCTAGTATTAGATAATTGGTCCACCAACACCAAGTTCCTTGTGCTTTATTATATCACCCTGAATTAAATAAAGTAGGCCTCTACATAGCATTGCTCTAGGGTACCTATAATATCTAAAAAAACCAAGGGCGCAGTTATAGAAGCTCGCACAGGGCGCAGAAAAGGCTACTTACGGCACTGCTAGACTATCGTTGCTAAAATAATAATATTAATTTGACATTCATTTAAATCGCATTAACACGTCATGGCAGGGCACCAGGTGATCCGCAGAAATCCACGTGTTATTAAAAGTAATTACACCTAATTGAAATATTGACAAACAACTCATTAATTTCCTATTAGCATTTTACTTGAAACGAGCGCTCGTTTCCCCCTCCATCTCTATATAAGCCGGGCGGCCGTTGATTTGGTCAGTTCGTTCCCAACTTCGGTAGTGTGCGGACGTCTTAGCTCTCGCTTAAAGCTTCACCATGAAGCATGATCCTTTTATTTCCGGGTGCATGTGTGTGGACTGTGTTGTTGACCGGTTTATGGACAATGAGGAGTTCTTGCAGAACCTAAACGAGGATGAGGGAGGCGGCGAGCCGTCGGAGGACGAATACGATGCTCTCAACGACGAAACCTTCGGCCAGAGTGAGTACATCCAAATCTGTCAACTTTTTCCTGTCCTACTAATATTGTAAACGCGAAAGTTTTGTAAGTATGGATGGATGTTTGTTACTCTTTCATGTAAAAACTACTGAATGTATTTGGATAAAATTTGGAACGGAGATAGCTGATACCCTAGATTAGTACATAGGCTATTTTTTATCCAGGAAAATTGCATAGCTCCCGCGGGATAGTGATAAACAATTTTTTTTGCAGACGAAGTCGCGGGCATAATATTTACATCGTGAAAAATCTGTGTTTCCTCTTCGGTTAGTGTTGGACAATATAATCCATCAGAAACATAACTTAATCGATGAGCATGTATGAGGAGATTTATGAATGTGGATGAAGCGAAAGATGTGTGTCAGGAGCGTAGCAAGTGGTATTGCTGTGCCGCTTTTTTGCCTGACTTGGCGGGGGCACTACCGTGCCCCCAAGTGCCCCCAAGCACCACCCCCCACTTGCCCACTTGTTGAAAATAGTCTGAGAAAATTTGCGGTTTCCATACACTACAAATAAAAAGTAAAAACACAAAGTCAATGTCCATACATTTCAGCAAATTTGATCCTTGTTGCTCATGAAGACGTAAAGGATTTATTTATCGTTATTCCACGGGAACTGTGTGATTTTCTGGGATAAAAACTATCCTATGTCCATCCCCGGACTTAAAACTATATCCATACCAAGTTCCAGATTAATCGGTTGCGGTTTAAGCGTTAAAAGGTAACAGATATACAGATATACTATCGCATTTATAATTTTAGGCTATGCTCTATCTAGAGTATAAATGATTGAAGTGTTTTTTTGCTAAAAATTTCGCGTTGGTAAAGTTTATTTAGACCTTAAAAAGAGAGACAGAATGTAGCAGTTGCTTCTCTTCCCGTGCAGATGGTAAAAGCCTGTCGAGGGAATGGGTCAAAATTTAAGAATCTTGTTATAGGCGATGCCTTTCCACCTACGCTTTACCTGTGCTAAGCATGGCCTTTGGTCTTGTTACCTTGGGCTCTGTCTACCCCGGAAGTAGTATGTATGTATTTAAAGAGAGTATACTCGAAATACGACCAAATCTGGTAGATAAGCGTTTTTAAAAAAAGTGCACATGAACATTTTTTCCAGAATTTAACTATTTTTGGTTTTTCTTACTCGGAATATACCCCTCGATTCTCATACAAGAAAATATATAAAACCCTACTATCCTACTAATATTATAAATGTGAAAGTTTGTGAGAATGGATGTTAGAATGTTTGTTACTCTATCACGCCAGAACGGCTGGACAAATCTGGATGAAATTTGGAACATAGATGGATTATATGGAATAACACATAGGCTACTTTTTATCCCGGAAAATTGCGTAATTCCTGCGGGATAGCGATAAACGAATTCTATGCAGACGAAGTTGCCGGCATCAGCTATTCTAAATATATATAACTCAAAGGTGACTGACTGACTGACTGACATAGTGATCTATCAACTCACAGCCCAAATCACTGGACGGATCGGGCTGAAATTTGGCATGCAGGTAGATGTTATGACGTAGGCATCCGCTAAGAAAGGATTTTGACCAAGGGGATAAAATAGGGGATGAAAGTTTATATGAAACTTTGTCAATTTTAAACCGATCGGGTTGAGACTGCATGCGTAAAGCTACTATAACGTAGGCATCCTCTAAGAACGGATTGCGTAATTTCTGCGGGATAGCGACAAACGAATTGGCATTGTTCATTTTTTTTAAGCTGTGCTTTTAACACCTTTATTTAATAAAATGGACTATTTCAAGCAATTAATTTGAATATTATGCTTTTACGTAGCTTTGTTAATTAATAATAAATATTTTTTCGCCGTTTGATAATTCGTGAATTTAGACAGAATCCCAATCGCCTTCGTTCGGCTGGCTATAAAAAAAAACGGCTTTGTCTATGGTTTTGTTAGATTTGACAGTGACACGTGACAGTTGCCGTAACCAAACTTTTTTTTTCATTTTTGTGGCAAACATTCGATGCTGGATTCTGTCTAAAAACCCGGTCGTTCGGTCAAACAAAGGTTCAAAGTACTTTTACAAAAATATCTGCAATCATAAAGTATTTTTGAAATCGGACAAGATAAATCGGGTAATTGATGGTTTTCCTCGAAATGGTTTTCGAATTGGAGCATACTAAAAAAAATGAACAATGCCAATTCTATGCAGACGAAGTTGCCGGCAACAGCTAGTATAAGATAAATACGTAAATTTAATGTAATGTATTGCTTGTTTTTAGCCGACGGTTTCGACTGGGAGTTGGAACATGAGCAGCACGCCTCGCGTATCGAGAACAGCCGGCGGCACATCGCGTCTATGGATGAGGCTAATGACCAGCTCGGTAAGTTTCCGTTCCAAATTGCACTTCTATGCTGGTCTGGGAGCAAAGAAAAAACATAGAATGTACCAGTTGCTTCTGTTTCCGCGCACATGGTAAAAGCAAATCGAGGGAATGGGCGATCATAGGAATCATGTTATAGGCGATGCTAGCAACCCATCTATTTTGAGTCCCCTTTCCACCTATACGCCGACAGTCTTGCTAAACGTGGCCTGTAGGTCTTGTTACCTTAGGCTCTCTACCCCGTAAGGGATAAAGACGTGATTTTTGTATGTATGTATGTATGTATGTATATATAAATATTTGCATTACCTGCCAGCGAGTTGTATATACAAACTTTTGTATATACTAACTCAAGTTGTCACAGTACTGTGCTGCGGTGCTGAAATGTCTTGTTGGCGTCAAGAAGCTAAGTCTACCTATCGGAGTTGACCTCGCAGCCCTCGGCTTGGACCTCTAAACTACTCCTGGCTTGATCCTTGATCAGTATATGTTTAAATTTCTAAATGTCAGTGAAAATTAGAACAAATACAAAAATCCGAAAAGTAAAGCTATGGCCGGGAATCGACAAAGGATCCTCGTCATTCCGTGACGCGTGCTATACCCCTACACCACCCATAGCAGGTGTAGTCTCCGAATTTTTCTACCTGTTACTAACTGTCACGTGACCTATTGTTACTATGCGAATTTTTGTCGCTAAGCGTCATCTGTTTGAATGATGTGTCTGTACGACACAATTACAAACTCCCGTGGAACATCTACTGCTCACCAGGGACGAGAGAAGGCGCTGTTTTTCAAATGATAGGCACTATCAAATGAATCAAGTTTTTTTTTTTTTTTTTTTTTTAAATTTCAGTATATGTTTGTTCGCAGAAGCGTCCCTCTCCCAGCTAGTGTTGGACGATGGTGCGGGCAGCGCGGCCCTCGGGTCCAGCGTGTGGCGCTCCGACGGACCCCTGTTCCCGGCGCATCCGGTGAGCTACCTCTGCTACCTCTGCCATCAGTGGCGTAACTATAACGTCTGGGGACCGCGGCAAATTCGTCAGATGGGCCCCTTTCTCAATATAAAGAAGTGCAGCGTCCCTTCTGTGCTCTAAACCAAGCCAGTTCGGGGAGCTAGGGGCCCCTGGCATTTTGCCACACCTGCCACCCTATAGTTACGCCACTGTCTGTCACCATATTGCAGCCCTAATTCAAAAGGATTAGACATAAATCTGGCATTTAAAAAAAAAAAAATCTAAAATAAAAATAAAAATTTTGCAAATTGGCCGCCAAGGGCTCTTTTACATGTCTTTTTGAAACTAACAGGAATATAATATATTCATGTGACAGATTATATTATCTATACATATAATAAATCAGTAGAAAGTTCGTGTCTGTACATTAAATAAATTCATCGAAAATAGAGTGCTAACGATCAGGGAAGAGCAATAAAACACAAAAAAGTAGTATGTATGTATGTATGTGTTCATTTACTTATGTCTGTGTTCGCTAATCTCCAAAACTGTTGGACCGATTTAAACGAAATTTTGCGTGGTGGTACCTTATATCCCTGGTCAATATTTTAGATACTTTTAATCCCGGAAAACTAAAGAGTTCCCGTGGGATAGTTAATAAATTATAACTTATGCAGCTTAGTACACACATCTTAAGCGTCTAATTAAGTAAAATTGGCGTGCTGACACCTTATATGCCGCGGTTACGTTAAACATACATAATTAGTTGAAATTTGGTATACAGTTAGTTTCAGTCCCAGGGACGGACATAGGATAGTTTTTATCCCAGACAACAGCATAGTTCCCGCGGGATAGCGATAAGCGAATTCTGCGCGGACGTAGTCGCGGGGAACGGCTAGTAAAAAATAAAATTTGTATATTCATGTGATAGATTCATGTAATCTCACCAAAAATGTAAAAAGAACTAATTCAGTTGTTTTGGAGATTCGTCCTTTTGAATTAGAATTCATATAAACAAAGTGTTACCAATTTTTGTATTGTTACACATTATAATTATATGTCTGTTCGTCTGTAGCCGGCGTCGTCTCTCAAGAACCTTTGTACCGTCGAGGAGTTGGAGCGGCAAATGCGGCAAAAGCAGCAGCAGCAGTATCCCGCGCAAAACTATTACCAGGTAGGTTTTTGTTGAGCTGAAATAGAACCTTGTCGCACTCTTACAAGGTTTAGTTAGAGATCCATAATTTGTTTGTAAGAATAACAAAAACTTAACGGACGGACGTTCAGGGACCAAATAAGAGACGTCTTGAAAAAGGTCCGGTTAGGAACCGAAACCGACGAGCATGTATGAAGAGATTGATGAATGTGGATGAAGCGAAAGAGGTATGTCAGGATCGTAGCAAGTGGAACAAAGTAGTCTCTGCCTACCCTTATAGGAAATAGGCGTCACTGTATGCATGTATGTAGGATAGTAGGAATAGAATGACAGTCACAATGTGGTTTTCTATTGGTAAAAGAATTTTCAAAATCGGTTCAGTAAATTCAGAGATTACCTCCTGCAATTTCCCAAACTCACAAATTTTACCTCTTTATAATATTACATACACATACTCAACTCAGGTCTTTATTCCTCACGGGGTGGACAGACCCTAAGTTAACAAGTTAGATTTCTAAATGTCAGTGAAAATTTAACACAGAAAAATCCGAAAAGTAAAGCTATGGCTAAAAAGCTATCGAACCCGGGTCCTCGTCATTCCGTGACGCGTGCTATAGCAGATGGGTAGTCTTCGAATTTGTCTACCTGTTACTAGATGTCACGTGACCTTTTGTTACTATGCGAATTTTTTGCCGCTGTCTTTCTTTCTAAGGCCTATAAAAGTTAGATTAAACTTCTACAATATTAGTATAGATAATCTCCAAAAAAAATAATTAAAAATGTCGTATTCATTTCAGCCGCGCTTCCCCCCTGTGATCCTGCAGCGGCCCCCCGGGCTGGCGGCGCCCGTGCCGCTGCCCTTCGCCCCCCCCAGCATGGCGCACACCCCCCCCCCTGGGCCAGGGGCTGCCCAACAACCACGGCATGCCCAACAACATGGGCCCAGTCCACCCGCCCCCCAATCAGAACGTGAATCAGTTCATGCAGAATGCGAACCACAATTATCAGAATGTGCACCCCATGCACATGGGTATGGGTATGAATCCTCACGGCGGCCATATGGGTCACAACCAGATGGGCAATCCGATGGGGGGCCCCCAGATGGGGGGCAACCCGATGGGCGGCCCCCAGATGGGGGGCAACCCGATGGGCGGCCCCCAGATGGGTGGCAACATGGTGCCCAACGGCAACCAGTTTGGGCCGGGTATGAACCAGTATCCGCACATGGTGCAGCAGAGGATGATGCCGCCCCCGGGCATGCCTATGCCCCGGCAGAATTTTAATCCCAACGTTGGGCAGTTTAATCATAATTTTCGTGTAAGTATCGTTTATTTTATTACTCGATACATTTTTCCAAATTGTACGTTACGTAGCCATGTATTATCGTAAGAATTAGACGTTGAAAGTATATTCTGCAACAATTATTAACGTCGCGACACTCTAGGCAACGATCATTGACGAGATTTTTTATAAACGCGGCTGAGAACCACCGCGAGGAAACTGGCTTTCGAATGAAAAAAAAAACTCATCGAAATCGGTCCACCGGCTCGAGCTACGAAGCACATTCGGTTAATTACCTAAACCTTTCTAGGGGCCATTCAAGTATTACGTAAGCAGATTTTTTACAATTACGTACCCCCCCCCCCCTTCCCCTTGTCAGCAAAAGTAAGCAAACCTCTTACCCCCCCCCCCCCCCCCCCCCCCTATGCTTACGTAGTCATTGGTACCTATATGCATTTTTCTTTTAATGGATTCTGTTGACGTAATCACCATATCGACCCCCCCGCCCCCATGTCATCAAAAATAAGCAAAGCAAAGACCCTCCCGCCGCCCGCAAGCGCTTACGTAATACTTGAACGCCCCCCTAGTATAGCTATTTCTCCACTATGAAACTAATAAATTAAAATGTATCACTAACTTTCCAGGGCCCAACCGTTCAGCCAAAGCCAGAGCCCATGATGCTCCCCAAGACCCAGTCTCCGATGAAGAACGGCACGCCGACCAAGATGGCCAAGAGCCGCGTTTACTCCAAAGCCCAGCCCAACATGACCTCCCAGAACCTGGTGCAGTTGATACAGAACACGCATCCCATGCTGCAGCACAATAGCAGCTACCATAACGCGAGCCACCACCCCATGCTGAACCGGTATGGGAATGGGCAGTTCAACAATCAGATGTACAATCAGCGGGCTAATGGGAGCTATGGGAACAATAATGCCAGGTGAGACTACTTCCGTGCTGGTCTGGGAGCAAAGGAAAAACATAGAATGTATGTATGTATGTAAACTCTTTGGGGGCGTTCAAGTATTACGTAACGCAATTTGGGGAGGAGGGGGGGGGGGTATCGTAAAACGTTACGATGCGTTACGGTGGCGCGGGGGGGGGGGGGGGGGTTCTTACAACACGTTACGTAACGTTTTCTTTTTTTTAATAAAAAAATATGGAATTAAAACTGCCAAGTTAACAAACTACGCATGTATTGCGGGTTAAACATCGCGTGTTATTTAATATTATTACCGTAAAGGCGATTAAAAGTATAACAAGGATATTATAGCGACTTTCTTGTACTTTGCGCAACATAGATTTTGACATTTTTGGGTAAAAATGGTCACTGGAGTGTTACGTAACGTTTAGAGGGGGTGGGGGGGGGGGGGGTAGTTTTAAGTTAGGCTAGGTTTATCTCAATTTCGTACATAGTATTTGGTTAATTTTTTTAATTTTAAATGTACAGTTTCAATGCAATTTTTGTTTACTGCAATTAATTGAATCAGGCATTACTTTGCGGAGGTCCATTTCAATGAACAAAAAATATTTACCTTGCTAATCCGCTACTCACGTGCAAGATAACCAAGCCTGTGCGAAATGCATTCATGCCATCCCTCCCTCCACTACTGCCACATAAAGCACAAATTCCACAAACAATTATTAAACAATGGCGCGTTTCGATCCCTCTACGGGATCGTTATCAAAGTAAACGACGTGTACGACGTTGTTTTGCATGTGTAACAGTTGTGCTCACTTTGATAATGATCCCGTAGTAAAACTGAAACCATATTCATGATACTCCGCTGTCCATCCGTCTGTCACCAGGCTGTATCTCATGAACTGTGACAGCTAGACAGTTCAAATTTTCACAGACGATGTATTACTGTTGTCGCTATAACAACAAACACTAAAAACCGGAATAATGTACGCATGTCTGTATATATCAGCGACCAATATACAGTGACCCCGCACGGCAGGGCTCTGCTTACACTGGTTTATAGATATTTATATCCGGCTAGCACGACTGGTTTTTTGACGTAAACTTTTCCGCAGACACATGAACGGCGATGACGTCAGCGAGACTGACGAATACGGCGGTCTGATGACGCAGCGCGAGAAGCAGTGGCTGATCAACATACAAATGCTGCAGCTCAACACCGGGACGCCCTACATCCACGACTTCTATTATACGGTACTAGCTTAGAATAGAATAGAATAGAATAGAATAGAAGAAATTTTTATTCACCAACACAAAAAAAAAATCTAAAATTACAAAGTAGAATTAGATGCGAAGGTAAAATGGAAGGGAGACTCAGCTTCTGCCAGCGACTTCGTCTGCGTAGAATTATACATAAAAACCTTCGTCTTGAATAACTCTATCTATTAAAAAAAACCGCATCAAAATCCGTTGTGTAGTTTTGAAGATATAAGCATACATAGGGACATAGGGGCAGAGAAAGCGTGTTTTATACTATGTAGTGACTAGCTTCTGCCCGCGACTTCGTCTGCGTACAATTATAAATAAAAACATTCCTCTTGAATCACTCTATCTATTAAAAAAACCGCATCAAAATCCGTTGTGTAGTTTTGAAGATATAAGCATACATAGGGACATAGGGGCAGAGAAAGCGACTTTATTTTATACTATGTAGTGACTATGTAGTGAAGGAGACAGCGGTGACAAAAAAGACAATTGTCAGAGACAAGTGACAATTCTGTTTACATACACACTCGACGAGAATCTACTCCGGTTGGCTTCGTATTGACTATGACTTGCATGTCGAGTTGTCACATGTCGCTGACATAATAATATGTCAAGTTGGTGAATAATATTAGTTTCTTTGTTAAGCACATTAATTTTAATTTCCTAAATATTTGCATTATTTTTATTTTTGTAACTCAATCCTATCCTATTTTTTCAAATTACCCTAATATATTATTTTTATTATATTAATTAGGAAGGCAAACGAGCAGGTGGGTCACCTGATGGTAAGTGATCACCACTGCCCATAGACACCCGCAACCCCGGAGGGATTGCAGATGCGTTGCCAACCTAGAGGACTAAGATGAAATGCCTCTTGTGCCCGTAATTTCCCCGGCTGTCTTACTCTCCGCACCGGAACACAGCATTGCAAGCACTGCTACTTAGCGGCAGGATTAGCGAGTAAGATGGTGGTAGCGATCCGGACGGACCTTGCACAAGGCCCTACCACCCGCAATATACACACTCGACGTTAATCTACTCCGGTTGGCTTCGTATTGACTATGACTTGCATGTCGAGTTCTCACATGTCGCTGACATATGTCAAGTTTGTGAAATAGGCGCCTGATGACAGTAACAGTTCTGACAGTTAAATGTCACATAATTTTTCTTGTCAATTCAATGTAGCGTCACTGTCACATTTACTGTGAGAGGGTTCCAGTGGGTCAGCATGCATGCCCTTACCAGGATTAGAACCCGGGAAGCTAGCTGCGCAGGCAGGGTCGTCAACTAGGTCAACCATGTCAAACAAACGCAAATGCATTTTTTTTTTCTTTACAAAAACTTATCTTTCAGGTATTCTTAGAGAGGCAGTCGCAGAAAGAGAAAGAAGGTGTGAAAGAGGCGCACAAAGCTAACCAGCAAAACCATCCGTTCTACAGCGGTGGTGAGTATTTTACAAGCTTTATATTAACTTGCAACGTATGTACAGTCAAGTGTAATAATATGTATCTAGACAAAGTTTCAAAAATAAGTACCATACGCTCTTACGCCAGCGTAATAAGGTCGTGGGACATATTTTTGAGAAGTTTCCATCGATACTTATTTTTGCACTTGACCGTACAGTTTGACAACAAAAATAATGCTCCACGATGTACCTGCGCAGTAGACCAATATTAGTAGCGCGGGAAACTCTGGCACTGTTATTGGTCGATCGATTTCGTACCAACAATGGCAAAATCGTGTAAGTGGGACAGAGCTAAGAATGCAAAGCAAGCAATACTCTGCCAGTTGCGCTTGCAAATAAAGTTCAATATAGATTATTTACACGTTCGGCTACCATCGGAAACTGGTCTGCGCTTCTCTGCGCAAACGAATACTGCCGATGCGCATTATATTTGTTGTCAAACTGTAAGTATTTTTGTCCGGGTGGAATCTTGCGACTCAATTTTGAAGCAGATATCTTCATCCGATTGAGCTGAAATTTTGCATACTCCAGTAAGTCAGATGATAATACAATAATCTGGTAGTGGAGTTCTGGTGACCCAACCAGGACCGTCTCCGCAGGAGGGAACTCTTCAGCGGTTGGTCCGACAGACTTGAAATTTGGTACACATGTGTAGGACGGGTAAAATTAATGGGGTGTAATTGTGTCGTACAGACACATCATTCAAACAGATGACGCTTAGCGACAGAAATTCGCATAGTAGCAAAAGGTCACGTGACAGTAACAGGTAGAAAAATTCGGAGACTACCCATCTGCTATGGGTGGTGTAGGGGTATAGCACGCGTTACGGAATGACGAGGATCCGGGTTCGATTCCCGGCCATAGCTTTACTTTTCGGATTTTTCTATGTGTTCTAATTTACACTGACATTTAGAAATTTTTGTAGGACGGGTGACGAAGCAAGTACAGTCAGCAAAAAAATGGGTGATAATCTTAGGAATCACATGTTATAGGCGATGCTAGCAACCCATCACTATTATGATTCCTCTCTATCTACACGCCTACAATCATGCCAAAGGCAGCCTTTAGGTCTTGTTACCATAGGTTCTAAATTTCTAAATGTCACTCAAAATTAGAACACATACATACCAAACATACCATAGGCTCTGTTTACCCCGTAAGGGATATAGTCGCGAGTTGTGTATGTATGCATGTGTGGTTGCTTAGTGGTTTGACTTGTGGCCTTTCAAGCAGGGTTGTGGCTCCGAGCCCGGGCTGGCACCTTTGGGGGCGTTCAAGTATTACGTAAGCGCTTGAGGGGGGCGGGGGGGGGGGGGGGTCTTCGCTTTGCTTACTTTTGATGACATGGAGGTGGCGGGGGGGGGGGGGGGGGGTCGATATGGTGATTACGTGAGCAGCTTCGATTCGAACCAATAAAAAACAGAATCTATTAAAAGAAAAATGCATATAGGTACCAATGATTACGTAAGCATGGAAGGGGGGGGGGGGGAAAGAGGTTTGCTTACTTTTGCTGACAAGGGCAGGGGGGGGGGGAAATAATTGTAAAAAATCTGCTCACGTAATACTTGAATGGCCCCTTTGAGTTTTTCGGAATTTATCTGCGATATTAGATTTGAAATTTGCCATGAGCTTTTCGGTGAAGGAAAACTCTGCGAAGCAATTTAATGGTGCGCGGGAGCTATAGCTCAAGCCCTCTCATTCTGCAAGGAGGCCTGTGTGCTAAAGGATGTAGACGTGATACGTTTGTGTATGTACAGGTGTTAAGCAAGAAACGCACACCAGGGAGCGGCACAATTCCAATCGTCACAACTCGACCAGCGAGGACGCGCCGCCGCGCGCCTACGTGCCCACGCAGTTTGAGAACTCGCTGGGGAAGCTGCAGGTTGGTGCCCAGCCCACTGCTGGCCTGTGTGGGCTACTCGACATACCACATTCCCATCTTACCACATACTCAAGCAAGATACTACATTTTCAACTCGTTACATTCTCAACATTCCATATTCTTATCATTCCACATTCTTATCACATCACATTTTCATGTCACCATATTCTCAACATACTAGTTTCAATTCGCCAGATTCTCAACATATCACATTCTCATCTTACCACGTTCTCAAGATACTACATTTTCAACATAATCATCATCAGATGAGATTCTCAACTCACCACATTATCAACATTTCACATTCTTATCACACCACATTCTCATCTCACCATATTCTCAACATATCACATTCTCTTCTCTCCACTTTCTCAACATATCAGATTCCCATCTTGCCACATTCTCAATATATAACATTCTTATTTCACCACATTCTCAACTTAACACATTCTCATCGCACCACATTCTCATCTCACCGCATTCTCAACATACCGCATTCTCTTCTCTCCACTTTCTCATCTCACTACCGTCTCATCTCACTACCGTCTCAACATATTTTTTTTACGTATTTATATTTACCTGTGTGTTTGTCTTCCAGTGCGGCAGCGTGACGGCGCCCCGCAAGATCATAGACGTGGAGCTGGTGGCGGGCGCGGAGCCGGCCTCCGCGCGCCCCTCGCGCGCCTCCAGCGTGGCCAGCACCACCAACCCCGCTGAGGTGAGCCAGATCATAGACGTGGAGCTGGTGGCGGGCGCGGAGCCGGCCTCCGCGCGCCCCTCGCGCGCCTCCAGCGTGGCCAGCACCACCAACCCCGCTGAGGTGAGCCAGATCATAGACGTGGAGCTGGTGGCGGGCGCGGAGCCGGCCTCCGCGCGCCCCTCGCGCGCCTCCAGCGTGGCCAGCACCACCAACCCCGCTGAGGTGAGCCAGATCATAGACGTGGAGCTGGTGGCGGGCGCGGAGCCGGCCTCCGCGCGCCCCTCGCGCGCCTCCAGCGTGGCCAGCACCACCAACCCCGCTGAGGTGAGCCAGATCATAGACGTGGAGCTGGTGGCGGGCGCGGAGCCGGCCTCCGCGCGCCCCTCGCGCGCCTCCAGCGTGGCCAGCACCACCAACCCCGCTGAGGTGAGCCAGATCATAGACGTGGAGCTGGTGGCGGGCGCGGAGCCGGCCTCCGCGCGCCCCTCGCGCGCCTCCAGCGTGGCCAGCACCACCAACCCCGCTGAGGTGAGCCAGATCATAGACGTGGAGCTGGTGGCGGGCGCGGAGCCGGCCTCCGCGCGCCCCTCGCGCGCCTCCAGCGTGGCCAGCACCACCAACCCCGCTGAGGTGAGCCAGATCATAGACGTGGAGCTGGTGGCGGGCGCGGAGCCGGCCTCCGCGCGCCCCTCGCGCGCCTCCAGCGTGGCCAGCACCACCAACCCCGCTGAGGTGAGCCAGATCATAGACGTGGAGCTGGTGGCGGGCGCGGAGCCGGCCTCCGCGCGCCCCTCGCGCGCCTCCAGCGTGGCCAGCACCACCAACCCCGCTGAGGTGAGCCAGATCATAGACGTGGAGCTGGTGGCGGGCGCGGAGCCGGCCTCCGCGCGCCCCTCGCGCGCCTCCAGCGTGGCCAGCACCACCAACCCCGCTGAGGTGAGCCAGATCATAGACGTGGAGCTGGTGGCGGGCGCGGAGCCGGCCTCCGCGCGCCCCTCGCGCGCCTCCAGCGTGGCCAGCACCACCAACCCCGCTGAGGTGAGCCAGATCATAGACGTGGAGCTGGTGGCGGGCGCGGAGCCGGCCTCCGCGCGCCCCTCGCGCGCCTCCAGCGTGGCCAGCACCACCAACCCCGCTGAGGTGAGCCAGATCATAGACGTGGAGCTGGTGGCGGGCGCGGAGCCGGCCTCCGCGCGCCCCTCGCGCGCCTCCAGCGTGGCCAGCACCACCAACCCCGCTGAGGTGAGCCAGATCATAGACGTGGAGCTGGTGGCGGGCGCGGAGCCGGCCTCCGCGCGCCCCTCGCGCGCCTCCAGCGTGGCCAGCACCACCAACCCCGCTGAGGTGAGCCAGATCATAGACGTGGAGCTGGTGGCGGGCGCGGAGCCGGCCTCCGCGCGCCCCTCGCGCGCCTCCAGCGTGGCCAGCACCACCAACCCCGCTGAGGTGAGCCAGATCATAGACGTGGAGCTGGTGGCGGGCGCGGAGCCGGCCTCCGCGCGCCCCTCGCGCGCCTCCAGCGTGGCCAGCACCACCAACCCCGCTGAGGTGAGCCAGATCATAGACGTGGAGCTGGTGGCGGGCGCGGAGCCGGCCTCCGCGCGCCCCTCGCGCGCCTCCAGCGTGGCCAGCACCACCAACCCCGCTGAGGTGAGCCAGATCATAGACGTGGAGCTGGTGGCGGGCGCGGAGCCGGCCTCCGCGCGCCCCTCGCGCGCCTCCAGCGTGGCCAGCACCACCAACCCCGCTGAGGTGAGCCAGATCATAGACGTGGAGCTGGTGGCGGGCGCGGAGCCGGCCTCCGCGCGCCCCTCGCGCGCCTCCAGCGTGGCCAGCACCACCAACCCCGCTGAGGTGAGCCAGATCATAGACGTGGAGCTGGTGGCGGGCGCGGAGCCGGCCTCCGCGCGCCCCTCGCGCGCCTCCAGCGTGGCCAGCACCACCAACCCCGCTGAGGTGAGCCAGATCATAGACGTGGAGCTGGTGGCGGGCGCGGAGCCGGCCTCCGCGCGCCCCTCGCGCGCCTCCAGCGTGGCCAGCACCACCAACCCCGCTGAGGTGAGCCAGATCATAGACGTGGAGCTGGTGGCGGGCGCGGAGCCGGCCTCCGCGCGCCCCTCGCGCGCCTCCAGCGTGGCCAGCACCACCAACCCCGCTGAGGTGAGCCAGATCATAGACGTGGAGCTGGTGGCGGGCGCGGAGCCGGCCTCCGCGCGCCCCTCGCGCGCCTCCAGCGTGGCCAGCACCACCAACCCCGCTGAGGTGAGCCAGATCATAGACGTGGAGCTGGTGGCGGGCGCGGAGCCGGCCTCCGCGCGCCCCTCGCGCGCCTCCAGCGTGGCCAGCACCACCAACCCCGCTGAGGTGAGCCAGATCATAGACGTGGAGCTGGTGGCGGGCGCGGAGCCGGCCTCCGCGCGCCCCTCGCGCGCCTCCAGCGTGGCCAGCACCACCAACCCCGCTGAGGTGAGCCAGATCATAGACGTGGAGCTGGTGGCGGGCGCGGAGCCGGCCTCCGCGCGCCCCTCGCGCGCCTCCAGCGTGGCCAGCACCACCAACCCCGCTGAGGTGAGCCAGATCATAGACGTGGAGCTGGTGGCGGGCGCGGAGCCGGCCTCCGCGCGCCCCTCGCGCGCCTCCAGCGTGGCCAGCACCACCAACCCCGCTGAGGTGAGCCAGATCATAGACGTGGAGCTGGTGGCGGGCGCGGAGCCGGCCTCCGCGCGCCCCTCGCGCGCCTCCAGCGTGGCCAGCACCACCAACCCCGCTGAGGTGAGCCAGATCATAGACGTGGAGCTGGTGGCGGGCGCGGAGCCGGCCTCCGCGCGCCCCTCGCGCGCCTCCAGCGTGGCCAGCACCACCAACCCCGCTGAGGTGAGCCAGATCATAGACGTGGAGCTGGTGGCGGGCGCGGAGCCGGCCTCCGCGCGCCCCTCGCGCGCCTCCAGCGTGGCCAGCACCACCAACCCCGCTGAGGTGAGCCAGATCATAGACGTGGAGCTGGTGGCGGGCGCGGAGCCGGCCTCCGCGCGCCCCTCGCGCGCCTCCAGCGTGGCCAGCACCACCAACCCCGCTGAGGTGAGCCAGATCATAGACGTGGAGCTGGTGGCGGGCGCGGAGCCGGCCTCCGCGCGCCCCTCGCGCGCCTCCAGCGTGGCCAGCACCACCAACCCCGCTGAGGTGAGCCAGATCATAGACGTGGAGCTGGTGGCGGGCGCGGAGCCGGCCTCCGCGCGCCCCTCGCGCGCCTCCAGCGTGGCCAGCACCACCAACCCCGCTGAGGTGAGCCAGATCATAGACGTGGAGCTGGTGGCGGGCGCGGAGCCGGCCTCCGCGCGCCCCTCGCGCGCCTCCAGCGTGGCCAGCACCACCAACCCCGCTGAGGTGAGCCAGATCATAGACGTGGAGCTGGTGGCGGGCGCGGAGCCGGCCTCCGCGCGCCCCTCGCGCGCCTCCAGCGTGGCCAGCACCACCAACCCCGCTGAGGTGAGCCAGATCATAGACGTGGAGCTGGTGGCGGGCGCGGAGCCGGCCTCCGCGCGCCCCTCGCGCGCCTCCAGCGTGGCCAGCACCACCAACCCCGCTGAGGTGAGCCAGATCATAGACGTGGAGCTGGTGGCGGGCGCGGAGCCGGCCTCCGCGCGCCCCTCGCGCGCCTCCAGCGTGGCCAGCACCACCAACCCCGCTGAGGTGAGCCAGATCATAGACGTGGAGCTGGTGGCGGGCGCGGAGCCGGCCTCCGCGCGCCCCTCGCGCGCCTCCAGCGTGGCCAGCACCACCAACCCCGCTGAGGTGAGCCAGATCATAGACGTGGAGCTGGTGGCGGGCGCGGAGCCGGCCTCCGCGCGCCCCTCGCGCGCCTCCAGCGTGGCCAGCACCACCAACCCCGCTGAGGTGAGCCAGATCATAGACGTGGAGCTGGTGGCGGGCGCGGAGCCGGCCTCCGCGCGCCCCTCGCGCGCCTCCAGCGTGGCCAGCACCACCAACCCCGCTGAGGTGAGCCAGATCATAGACGTGGAGCTGGTGGCGGGCGCGGAGCCGGCCTCCGCGCGCCCCTCGCGCGCCTCCAGCGTGGCCAGCACCACCAACCCCGCTGAGGTGAGCCAGATCATAGACGTGGAGCTGGTGGCGGGCGCGGAGCCGGCCTCCGCGCGCCCCTCGCGCGCCTCCAGCGTGGCCAGCACCACCAACCCCGCTGAGGTGAGCCAGATCATAGACGTGGAGCTGGTGGCGGGCGCGGAGCCGGCCTCCGCGCGCCCCTCGCGCGCCTCCAGCGTGGCCAGCACCACCAACCCCGCTGAGGTGAGCCAGATCATAGACGTGGAGCTGGTGGCGGGCGCGGAGCCGGCCTCCGCGCGCCCCTCGCGCGCCTCCAGCGTGGCCAGCACCACCAACCCCGCTGAGGTGAGCCAGATCATAGACGTGGAGCTGGTGGCGGGCGCGGAGCCGGCCTCCGCGCGCCCCTCGCGCGCCTCCAGCGTGGCCAGCACCACCAACCCCGCTGAGGTGAGCCAGATCATAGACGTGGAGCTGGTGGCGGGCGCGGAGCCGGCCTCCGCGCGCCCCTCGCGCGCCTCCAGCGTGGCCAGCACCACCAACCCCGCTGAGGTGAGCCAGATCATAGACGTGGAGCTGGTGGCGGGCGCGGAGCCGGCCTCCGCGCGCCCCTCGCGCGCCTCCAGCGTGGCCAGCACCACCAACCCCGCTGAGGTGAGCCAGATCATAGACGTGGAGCTGGTGGCGGGCGCGGAGCCGGCCTCCGCGCGCCCCTCGCGCGCCTCCAGCGTGGCCAGCACCACCAACCCCGCTGAGGTGAGCCAGATCATAGACGTGGAGCTGGTGGCGGGCGCGGAGCCGGCCTCCGCGCGCCCCTCGCGCGCCTCCAGCGTGGCCAGCACCACCAACCCCGCTGAGGTGAGCCAGATCATAGACGTGGAGCTGGTGGCGGGCGCGGAGCCGGCCTCCGCGCGCCCCTCGCGCGCCTCCAGCGTGGCCAGCACCACCAACCCCGCTGAGGTGAGCCAGATCATAGACGTGGAGCTGGTGGCGGGCGCGGAGCCGGCCTCCGCGCGCCCCTCGCGCGCCTCCAGCGTGGCCAGCACCACCAACCCCGCTGAGGTGAGCCAGATCATAGACGTGGAGCTGGTGGCGGGCGCGGAGCCGGCCTCCGCGCGCCCCTCGCGCGCCTCCAGCGTGGCCAGCACCACCAACCCCGCTGAGGTGAGCCAGATCATAGACGTGGAGCTGGTGGCGGGCGCGGAGCCGGCCTCCGCGCGCCCCTCGCGCGCCTCCAGCGTGGCCAGCACCACCAACCCCGCTGAGGTGAGCAACCAGTGGGGGCTATCGCGTGTGAATTGCCACTAGAGGCGCTAGTGTCGCGTGAGCTCCAACAAAATCCAGTTTTACGGTTTCGGGGGGGTTTCTTGACATAAATTAGAGTTTCTTTCATTTGCCTTTTGAGAAGTGATCTTCGTGAAATTATTGCAAATATGAATTACTAGCTTTTGCCCGCGACTTCGTCCGCGCAGATAACGAGTGACGACATAAAGAATATATTTTTTTTAATTAAAAAAGTATCCTATATTACTTCTAATACCTCCAAGAACATGTGTACAAAATTTCATGATAATCGGTTGAATAGTTTTCGCGTGAAACCGTAACAAACTTACATTCGCATTTATAATATTAGTAGGATTTGAGACTTTATACATCTCTACTTTAGATTAATATAATTTAAGGCTCGGGCACCTTATACATCCCTTTTATAAATGTTTTTAATTAAAGTAGAATTTAAGTGTTCTGCCATGTTTCTTGCGGCGCATTCTCCTTGGCAATGATGATCTTTCCGAATGCGCTGGTAGTTTCAAAAAGACATGTAAAAGAGCCCTTGGCGGCAAAATTGCAAAAATAAATTTTCATTTTTTTTTATATGAATAGGAAGGCAAACGAGCAAGTGGGTCACCTGATGTTAAGTGATCACCACTGCCCATAGACACCCGCAACCCCATTCATTTTCATAGAGAACCGTTGAAAATGTACCTATTGCCGGAAACTTATTATGTTTGTCTGTCTCAGGTGCCGAGAGAGATGCGACGAACGAAGCAGCTCTTGTTGGACATAGAAGCGCTGTATCTCATCCTGTTGAGATTGGAAGAACTGAACGACCCCCTGGCGATATCCAACGCGCTCATATTAAAGGTAAAATTATAACATACTAGCTGTTGCCTGCAACTTCGTTTGCATAGAATTCGTTTATCGCTATCCCGCGGGAATTACGCAATTTTCCGGGATAAAAAGTAGCCTATGTGTTATTCCAGACTATAATCTATCTATGTTCCAAATTTCATCCAGATCTGTCCAGCCGTTCTGGCGTGAAAGAGTAACAAACATCCAAACATTCTCACAAACTTTCACATTTATAATATTAGTAGGACTAGCCTTCCGTCCGCAGCTTCGCCCGCGATAAATTAATTTTCCCGTAGGAATAGGTATTTTCCCGCGGTAAAAAGTAGCCTATGTCACTCAGTGATAATGTAGTTTTCTAACGGCAAAAGAATTTTTTAAATCGGTCCAGTAGTTTCGGAGCCTATTCAATGCAAACAAACAAACTTTCCCTCTTTATAATATTAGTATAGACTAGCTTCTGCCCGCGACTTCATCCGCGTAAAATTATCACGAAGAACTGTTACCATGAAATGGATCGACAATGTTGCTTCTTGATTTTTTTTGTATTTATTTTTACGGCAACCCATCACTATTTTGATTCCATTTTCCACCTATACGCCCACAATCTTGTTAAATGTGGCCTGTAGGGTAGGTACCTGTTGCCATGGGCTCTGTCTACCCCGTAAGGGATGAAGACGTGATGTGTGTGTGTGTGTGTGTGTGTGTGTGTGTGTGTGTATTTTTACGGTTTTACCCGTTAGAAATCGTCAATCGTGGCGTCAAGCGGGTGGTAGGGCCTTGTGCAAGGTCCGTCCGGATCGCTACCACCATCTTACTCGCTAATCCTGCCGCTAAGTAGCAGTGCTTGCACTGCTGAGTTCCGGTGTGGAGAGTAAGACAGCCGGGGAAATTACGGGCACAAGAGGCATTGCATCTTAGTCCTCTAGGTTGGCAACGCATCTGCAATCCCTCCGGGGTTGCGGGTGTCTATGGGCAGTGGTGATCACTTACCATCAGGTGACCCACTTGCTCGTTTGCCTTCCTATTCATATAAAAAAAAAAAAACGTTTGTAAAACAGCGTCTTCTCGTCCCTGGTGAGCAGATGTTCCACGGGAGTTTGTAATTGTGTCGTACAGACACATCATTCAGACAGATGACGCTTGGCGACAAAAATTCGCATAGTAACAAGGTCACGTGACAGCTGTTACATATATTCTACTACAGCGTCTCTTCCCGCGCAGATGGTAAAAGCCCATCGAGGGAATGGGCATAGGAACCATAGCTATTTTGATTCCCCTTTCCACGTGTACGCCCACAATCATGCTAAACGTGGCCTTTAGGGCCTTAGGCTCTGTCTACCCCGTAAGGGATAAAGACATGATTTGCGACCGGATAGCCTTGTGGTTAGTGACCCTGACTATGAAGCTAGAGGTCCTGGGTTCGAATCCCGGCAGGGGCAGATAGTTGTATGATGAATACGAATGTTTGTGCCCGAGTCATGGATGTTGCATGTATTTATTTAATTATGTATTTATCTAGATTATATAAGTAATAATAATAATAATAATAATAAAGATATTTATTGCCACAACACAAAAAAGACATGATACATATTTATCCAAAAAATGCACACAATAATAATTTGGAAAAAAAAGAACAACAATATATATACATAACATAATTACACAAAAACAATACACAACAGTTGGTGGCAACAGGCTCAGGCTCAGCATGAGCTGCCAGTTTAGATTTAAAAAAAAAAAAAAAAAAAACTAGCAGCGCTGGTTTTCAGCCTGCGCCCTTCCCACAGCGTGGCAGACACATTCAATTAAAAAGGCCGGTAGGGCCAACATCAATAACTAATTATTAACTATGAGTCCCTTCGAACCCGAGCCATTAATGACAATAATAATAATAATAATAATAAGAAGAAACAAAATATGCATGGCAAAAACCGAAAGCCTTGGTGGTAGGGGCACCAGTGCGGATTTTTTTTTTGGGGCTATTTCCATCCGAGTTCAGAATCAAATAAAATAATAAAATAAGTATGTTTATCCGTTGCCTGGTACCCATAGTACAAGCTTTGCTTAGTTTGGGGCTGGCTCAATTGGTGTAATTTGTCCCAAGATATTTATTTATTTGTGTGTGTGTGTGATCTAACTATGAAAATGTTTTCAGGAGAGAGAGGAGAAGCAGAAGCAGCTAGAGCTGGCGCAGAAGGAGTCGCTGGAGAATGAGTTGGAAGAAGATTCGAATCTGTTCCTGAGGAATATAGAGTCTGTCCAGCGGAGGCCAAAGCAGGACAGCCCCAAAAGCGAGAACATCGACAAGAGACAGGTAGAGTGATTGTATAAAACAAAATTTTTTCTCACATGTAATACAGATTATATTAAATTGATGGGTTAATGCGAATGCCAAGTCAATTTATTTATTTATAACATAAACGATTTTTAATTTTGATAATGGGCATTATATGTTGTTAGGTTAGCTAATTATAATTACGTAATAACTTAAGACAGGAGGTCTCTTTAGTAGGGACTGAATAAATTAACCGACTTGGTATTACATGGATCTCACAACTTTTTACGGAATAATATATCCTTCGATAGACAAATAGTGACTGTTACCAAGGCCGTGGTTTAGTTGTCCCTTGTGCAGTATTAGGTCTAACAATCGATTTCAGAGCCACAAACCTCGAGGAAGCCGGCTTCGACCAACGCTGTGTAGAGCCCGTGTGTAGAGTCTTTTAGCTACTGCCGCCGCTTAGTAAATACACACCCGCGAAGACTATCCGTGATGTTATATACACTAACTAGCCTTCCGTCCGCAGCTTCGCCCGCGATAAGTTAATTTTCCCGTAGGAATAGGTATTTTCCCGCGGTAAAAAGTAGCCTATGTCACTCAGTGATAATGTAGCTATCTAACGGCAAAAGAATTTTTAAAATCGGTCCAGTAGTTTCGGAGCCTATTCAATGCAAACAAACAAACAATCAAAATTTTCCTCTTTATAATATTAGTATAGATTACACTTTTATACCAAACATTACATACATTAATCCATATTTACAATAGTTTAGTTTTCTTCCATGCTGGTCTGGGAGGAAAGAAAAAACATAGAATGTACCAGTTGCTTCTCTACCCGCGCAGATGGTAAAAGCCCATCGAGGGAATGGGCGAAAATCATAGGAATCATGTTATAGGCGATGAGGCTAGCAACCCATCACTGTTTTGATTCTATTTTTTGCCATCTATACGCCCACAATCTGGCTAATCAGGCCCTGGATCTTGCCACCTTAGGCTCTGTCTACCCCGTAAGGGATGGAGACGTGATTTGTGTATGTGTATGTGTTTTTTTGCCTGTTTGTGTATGTAACTAAAGTGAATTAACCTCACACTGCCTGTTTTGTTTAGGAGAAGGGCTCTGCTAGCGCTAGGTTGTTTTTTTTTTAATTTTTTTTTAACAAATATTTGTTAATATCAGGTGGTGAATCTAGCGGTGAACCAGAAACCTGTGCCGGTTAAGAATCTACTGGACGAGAACAAGGAGGAGCTCGTGGACAAGATGTTCGCGGGGCTGCTGCTTGGCGACAGGATCGCGCACATGCTCGCCGTGAGGAAAGGAAAGGTGAGCGAACGTTTTTTTATAATACTTGAGGATCTTCAAAAAATGAGTCTAGTTTTCTCTTCCAAGGGTTTGGGCTGTTGAGTAGCGGTGATTGCTCTTCGTCAGGTGTTCCACATGCTTGTTTACCCCTAACACGTACTCGTGTATGACTTCCATGCTGGTCTGGGAGCAAAGAAAAAAACATTGAATATACCAGTTGCTTCTCTTCCCTGAAAATCATAGGAATCATGCTATAGGCGATGCGGCGAGCAACTCATTACTATTTTGATTCCATTTTCCATCTATACTTAGCCCCACAATTTTGCTAAACGTGGCCTAGGTCTTGTCACCTTAGGCTCTGTCTACCCCGTAAGGGATTAAAACGTAATCTGTGTATTGTATGTAAATAAAATATTGACACTGCAGACCGACGTTATGTCGTCGGGTCTCAAGTTATTTTATTGTATCCAAAATCCAAGCAATATTTTGCTGAAACTTTAACGAATAGTAATGAATAAAGTGTCATAGACGGCCTCGTCCGGCGATCACTCACGTGCTGTGTTCCGCAACATTAATTTTCTTCATGTTTTGAGTTGCTTTTCTCGGTGTATAAACTTCGGCCCGCATGGACGAGTATGCGTTAAAAGTCCGAGCGTAACCGCAATAACGTGTGTCCTCAGGCTCTGATCGGTCGGTTCCTGGCGCGAGTTGCGGCGTCTCATGCGCGGCTGCGCGCCGTGTGGGCGCGGGTGCTGCGCGCGCTGCCCCACGCCGCCCGCCGCGACGACGCCGGCCTCGCCGCGCTCGCGCCGCACTACAGGCGGTAAGCCCAACACACCACATGCTAACACACCACACGCTAACACACCACTCACTTACACACCCACCACAGGGAAAGACACCACCTACTTACACAGCGCTAACACACCACTCGCTAACACAGCACACGCTAACACGTCCCACCGTACACTTAGCTAACTCACTAACACATCACGTGCTATGACGCCACTATCACTAACACACTACACGCTAAGACACCATAAATGAACACACACGCCAAGACATCACTCGCTGACACAGCACAACTTACACACCACACGCTAAAACACCATACATAAACACACCACATCCTAGGACACTACTCACTAAAGCACCGCTCCCAAACACGCCACTCGCTAACTTAAGACACCACTCGCTAACTTAACACGCCACACGCTAAGATAACACACCACACTAACACATCAATCACTGACACACCACTCAATATAATAGCCGCCAAGACACCCCTCAGCCCCACGAAGAATTACTTCTTTTTTCTACTCGTTGATTTTAATCCGTCAATTATGTGTTTACAGACAAAATTGCAATCACATACTTTTTAATCTTGGATAGTCTATGGCACTTCGGTCTCATTAGTTCTTTTTTGTGCTACGAAAATTTAAAAGTTTTGTTTGTTATTTGACGCGAAATCGATGGTGTTAAATAAATAATCCCTAATTCGAATTAAACATGAGTGACAGTGACGAGATTAGTTTCGCCGCTACTCTAGAGGAGATAACTACTATTAATTCATAAGTGGAAGGTACAATTTTCAAACTTAACCCAATGTACTTTACAAAAGGTTATGTATGTACCTCGATAGATGATGATGATGATGACTCGTAAAAAAAGTATTGTATACAATAGTTACATAATTAGCTCTTAAAATCTCGTACCTTACTTAGGCCACTCGGCAAGCCTCGTAGCCTAAACACGGTACTCGATTTTAAGAGCCTTCATTATGCAACGATTGTATAAAATACTATTATTTAATTCTAAAGCATATTATAATCGCTATTGCTCTCGCGTTGCTCATCTTAGTCCAATATTGCCTTGACGTATATTTTCTTGTATCTACAGGTACATCCAAGCGTCGACGGGATGGTCGGCCATCTTGGAATCTTGCAGTCTACTCGCCGAGGCTTTGGACCCTGCGAGGACGCCTTACGCCCTAACTTCATCGGTAAGCGACGAATTTTGTTATATTTTTAAACTATGTTGATATGTGGAGCACAAAAATATTAAGCTGTCGCCGGGAATCGAACCCGGATCCACGTCAATCTGCATACTTTACCCGTGTACCGCAATAAGTTGTCGCCTTTTAAGTTGCAAGGGTCTGAGCTGTGGTCTGATGTATCTATGTGTAGGTATCTAATGTGTTACTAAATATCTCTCGACATAGCCAAGCGAATTAGCTAGTCAAAAAAAAAATTTTTTTTTTGCAAATTGGCCGCCAAGGGCTCTTTTACATGTCTTTTTGATTAAGATGTCAAGGTAGCAGTAAACTGTCGATGTGACAGTTTGGCGACACCGGTTTCCCTAGCGAATGTGACTTGTCTCACTTTTATTATTCTATTAGTAAGAGCAATACTCCATGATAAGACCATATATGGCGACCGGATGGCCCAGTGGTTAGAGAACCTGACTATGAGGCTTGAGGTCCCGGGTTCGATCCCCGGTCGGGGCAGATATTTGTATGAAAAATACGAATGTTTGTTCTCGAGTCTTGGATGTTTAATATGTATTTAAGTATGTATTTAATTTATCAATATAAGTATGTTTATCCGTTGTCTAGTGCCCATATTACAAGCTTTGCTTAGTTTGGGGCTAGGTCAATTGGTGTCAATTGTCCCAAGATATTATTATTAATTTGAAGCTAACTACTTCCATGCTGGTCTGGGAGCAAAGAAAAAACATAGGATGTACCTACCAGTTGCTTCTCTAACCGCGCACATGGTAAAAGCCCATCGAGGGTATGGGCGAAATTCATAGGAATCATGTTACAGGCGATGCGGCTAGCAACCCATCACTATTTAGATTTCATTTTCCACCTATACGCTCACAATCATGCTAAACGTGGTCTGTAGCTCTTGTTACCTTAGCCTCTGTCTACCCCAGTAAGGGATAAAGACGTGATTTGTGTGTATGTATGAAGCTAACGCTATGTGTATTAAAATATTTAATCACCTACCTGAGGAGATCAGCAAATTACCCCTTATTAAATTTAAAAATGAACTACACTCATATTTAAAGGGAAAATGTTGCTATTCTTTAAAAGAATTTCTAGATTATTAAGTATGAAATGATTGTATATTTAGTTTTATTGTAAACCTCATTCTGTGAATTTTAATTGTTTGTTAATTATAATAATCATTAACCTATTTGATAATTTAGTGACATTATAATTGTTAATGTAGTATTGCATGAAAAATTTGCATGGCTTATTAAAGTCTGAATGTATGGTTCTCCGAATTATGTACCATCCTTTCACTACATTTACTGCAAATAAAGATATTATTATTATTATTATTTGTATATTTATTTTCATCTTAGGTAGGTTTTTACAATATTCATATAAAAAGTAATAAAACAATATTAATACAAAATATAAAAACATTATAAAAACCTAACCTAGGGTGCCGCCGGCAGCAAGGCGAGGCCTAGGCTACCGGTGGTCAGGGCGACAGAGAGAGGAATCTCCTGACTATCCGAGCCGTGTCCAGGAGTACCGCCTTCTGTATCTGGCCCTTGACCCAACCACCTAGCGAGAGCCTTTTAAGGTGATGGTCAAGGCTCTTCGCTATTAGACCGTTCGCCGAAACGACTATCGGGACAGTGATCGTGGAATCAACAGGCCACATGGCGGTAACCTCGTGAGCCAAGTCAAGGTACTTGCTGACTTTGTCCTTCGCGGCCTTCACGAGGTTCACGTCATGGGGGATCGTGATGTCTACGAGCACAGCCTGGCGTTTCGATCGATCTAGCAGCACGATATCAGGTTTATTGGCGTCAATAGTCCTGTCCGTGATGATAGATCGATCCCAATAGAGCGACCATTTTCAAGAACTGGCGCAGGTGTGTACTTATAGTAGGGTACTTCAAAGTTCACAAGACCGAATAAAAGAGCAAGTTGCTGGTGAATAATCCTGGCTACAAGGTTATGTCTGTGCAAGTACTCGCCGTTAGCAAGACTAGAACAACCAGAAATAATATGCCTGAGTGACTCTCCAGGACGGCGGCATGCCCGACAGATGTCGACCGTACCGTCCTTCAGGATATACCTCCGGTAGTTATTAGTCATGATAACTTCGTCTTATTATTATTATTATTAACTTGACTCTTCGCTTCCAGCTGACCCTGAGCTGCGTCTGCTCCATGATTGAAAAGGCTACGCTGCTGGTCAACACGCCTGAAGCTACGTCCAACGAACGTCAGTGGTCCAAGTTCCTGAAGACGCTGACTAGGGCGCTCAAGAACACGTCGCTCGGCGTGGCCCGGCCGGTGGCGCCCATGCCGGAGAACAGGCTGATGCATCACCTGAAGCAGCTCGAGAGCCGCACCACCATTGAAATACTGCAGAGAGGTAAATGTTTGAGCGGGTTCGATTCAACGGCCATAGCTTTACTTTTCGGATTTTTACAATACAATACAATAACTCTTTATTGAACACCACATATAACAATGCCATATTCTTCCATGCTGGTCTGGGAGTAAAGAAAAAACATAGAATGTACCAGTTGCTTCTCTACCCGCGCAGATGGTAAAAGCCCATCGAGGGAATGGGCGAAAATCATAGGAATCTTGTTATAGGCGATGAGGCTAGCAACCCATCACTATTTTGATTCCATTTTCCACCTATACGCCCACAATTTTGCTAAATGTGGCCTGTAGGTCTTGTTACCTTAGGCTCTGTCTACCCCGTAAGGGATAAAGACGTGATTTGTGTATGTATGTGTATGTGTATGTACATATAACAACCAAAACAGAAAAAAGGTATACAGAATATTACAAGGTAACAATAGGCGGCCTTATCGCTACAGAGCGATCTCTACCAGGCAACCATAATGGACTGGAGAACAGAACAGATCTGAGCAGGTGGTGCAATTTAGAATATTTATATATTATATTATTATATTTATTATTATTGTATTATTTTTCTATGTGTTCTAATTCTCACTGATATCCTTACTAATATTATAAATGCGAAAGTAACTCTGTTTGTCTGTCTGTCTGTTACCTTTTCACGCTAACCGCTGGGCCGATTTAGTTGAAATTTGGTATACAGATAGTTTGAGTTCCGGGAAAGGGCATAGGATAGTTTTTATCCCGGAAAATTGCATAGTTCCCGCGGGATAGCACAGCCCAAACCACTGGACTTAGAGACTTGAAATTTTGCACATGTATACCTTATACAATGTAGGCATCCACTAAGGAAGGATTTTTGGAAATTCCCACGGGATAAGGAAAAAAAACGGGAATTCGATTCCGAGTGACGCTATCTCAGTAACTATAATAACTGGAATCTTCAAATTTGATACAAAAGTAGGTGATTACAAAACTAAGAAACTAATTTTAGGATTTTTGGAAATTCCCACGGGATAAGGAAAAACAACGGGATTTATCTACGCGGACAAAGTCGCGGGCATAAGCTAGTTTAGAAATAGTTAAGCCACTAGTCTGTTGGAGTCCCACTGCTGGGAACACTAGGCTTATTGTCTCACTGTCATGGCTGACAATTGGCATCGGAATCAGCTAGCTGTCACATTTACACAACTGTCAAAATGAACACGATGGCGAGTGCGAGCGAGTTACACAATTAAACTATCCTATGTCCGTCCCTGGGACTGAAACTAACTGTATACCAAATTTCAACTAATTATGTATGTTTAATGTAACCGCGGCATATAAGCTGTCAGCACGCCAATTTTACTTAATTAGATGCTTAAGTTGTTGTGTACTAAGCTGCATTTGCACAGTTATTATAACTTTTAAACTATCCCACGGGAACTTTAATTTTCCGGGTTTAAAAGTATCTGAAATATTGACCAGGGATATAAGGTACCACCACGCAAATTTCATTTGAATCGGTCCAACAGTTCTGGAGATTAGCGAACACAGACATAGGTAAATGAACACATCCAGACAAAAATTATAAAATCTACTTTTTTTTTATTTTATTACTCTTCCCTAATCGTTAGCACTATTTTTGATGAATTTATTTAATGTACAGACACGAATTTTCTACTGATCTATTATATACTAGCTGTTGCCCGCAACTTCGTCTGCATAGAATTCGTTTATCGCTATCCCGCAGGAATTTCGCAATTTTCCGGGATAAAAAGTAGCCTATGTGTTATTCCAGACTATAATATGTCTATGTTCCAAATTTCATCCAGATCTGTCCAGCCGTTCTGGCGTGAAAGAGTAACAAACATCCAAACATGCTCACAAACTTTCACATTTATAATATTAGTAGGATTATTTACTAGCTTCTGCCCGCGACTTCGTCTGCTTAGAATTATACATAAAAACCTTCCTCTTGAATCACTCTATTTATTAAAAAAAACCGCATCATAATCCGTTGTGTAGTTTTGAAGATATAAGCATACATAGGGACATAGGGACATAGGGACAGAGAAAGCGACTTTGTTTTATACTATGTAGTGATGTATGTTTTCTCTTGTCTCAGGTAAAAGCGCTGAATTCGTTGACTTATCCAAAGCGGACGTCACTGAACAACTAACAAAGCATCTGTGCTGATGGTGCGATCGACAGCGTCGTGCGACGTCGTGGAAGCGTCGCGACGCTACGGAGCGTCATGGACGTGACGCCAGCACGTCAGAGTCACGTGGAATTGATTGAAACAATTGATAGAGCAACGGAATCGGATGAACAAAAAGTATTCGAAGTAGGGTGACGCACTCAGTGTAATATGTAACTGGTCAAGGTTAAAGTTAAAGTATGTTAACGCTCTTGCAATATTTTTTCTCAAACATTGTCGTGAATGTCGTCATTGTATTCTAATGGGGGCTGTCGCGTGTGAATTTGCCACTAGAGGCGCTAGTGTCGCGTGAGGTCCAATAACATTCACTTTTCACTGATTTTGGCGGGCTTCGTGACATAAATTACAATTTCTTTCATTAACCTGTGGAAAAGTGATCTCCTTCGTGAAATTATCGCAAATATGAATTATTTGGCGATGAATGTGAACGCTTTGAAAGCGGAATGAAGATTTTTTTTCCGAACAGTACGTAACTGCGCAACATTGCGGCATAGCTACTCGGTTATTTATAATTAATATTAATAAATGTAATGAGATTCAAAATTCGAAATTGTTTCGGCGCCGATCTTATAAAGTCGCCTTTGACTGCTATACCTCTGGACCTTAGTCAACAATGGCGCCAACTGGTGAGCAAAGAAACGATAGTCCCCATTGACAGAACGCGAAGGGCCTTGTTGACTGCCGAATTGCATTGCAGGCGCGATTTTCTGACCACAAATCGGATTGCTGCACTGTTTTGCATTTGTTTTTAACTTTAAAGTCAAAGAGACTGTGGGATGATGAACAACAATGTCATACTGCTAAGTCGATGGGCCAGGAGTGCTCGAGTCGAACGTTTTTATCAATGTCTCAAATAGCTTACGGTGACAGATGACATAAGGCGGGAACGCGAAAACCGCCAAGTTGCGAGGAAGTTGAGTGCAAAATTTATTTTCATTTCCTCTCAATGTTTGAGAAAAACATTATATCTGCCTCAGCTGGAAGAACAATTGCTGGATTCGTAACTTTAAAAAACACTCGCCTGCGGTTCGTGTTTTTAAACAAGCTATTCATCCAGCAATTTGCTACGTACCTTTCCTCTGCATTTAATCTACTATTGAGAAGTTCGTGTAGATATACTTGTCTTATTTTTGCACTTGATCGTACCAGTAATGGACAATAACCAAATGCACAATAAATCTTATTAATAAGAAACGAAGGGATATTAATTTATTTAAAACAGTCGATGTCTAACTTATATTTAAAAGAATGAAGTGTCCATTACTAGTGCACGTCAGGTGTGTCCAAGACTGGTGCCATCCTAGCTCGATGGATGTTTTTTGTTCATTGGTTTTGATTTAGTTCGGCTTTTCTGTTTTCTTGGAGTGCTATATATTATATTTTTTAATTCCAAAACTGCAGATATAAATGCCCAAGTTCTGTAAGCGAACTAAATGATTATCATAACTGGTAAAATGACATGTTTTTACATTTAATGAGGGTAGTTGGCCGTGGTTTTATGTCACGTGGTCTCAAATATGTGAATCAACGAAATGTATGTAAATTTTAACCTTTTAAGGTTATGAATTAGATAATTTAGTTATTGTCACTAGTAAGGCATAAGTATTTGGAAATCACAATTTTGTTCACATTACATCCATGTTTCACAAAACATCCGGATTTGAAACATCCGTGTCTTAACACAATACAATACAATACAGAATCATCTAGCGGATGTTAAGGGAACTAGTATTTGGATGTTTTAGGAAACTGATTGTAAAATGTTAAACTGCAAAAAATAATTGCAAAATGTAATCAACAATTACGTCTTTTTTAGATCATATTTTGACGATTGTGTTGGTTAAACTCATGGCCGGCTTTACTTACCATCGCGTGATCCGCTTGCTAGTTTGCATCGTGGAGCGCATCGATTGTTTTGACAATTGTAATTTTCTCAATTTTTTTTTTAATCACAAGCAATGTATAATTTATGTATATTATGTAGTTTTATGTATGTTTACATAAGTAGTGTTTACGATTTGATTTTTTTGTAAAAGGGACTTGCATTTTTAAAGACAATTTATAGCAAAACTAAAATGGGGGTATTAATAAAAAAGAATGCTCCAAATCAGTTATTTTTTTAAAACGTTGACAACGTTTAGACGCGAATCCGTTTAATTAAAAACATCCGTATGAATCGAAACTTCCTCAAAAAATCCGTAAACATCCGTTGTCGCAGTAAGATCAACATCCGACATCAATATGGTTAAGAGATCCACTTCCCGGAACATCCGTCACGACGATCCGATATCACATTAGTTTCCAAACGGATTTAGTATTCAGATGTTTTGGGAAATTGGATATTTTGCTAATGGATATTTCCGGATATTAACTTACCTTCAGATATGTCGTGGTGAGCAAAATGGCCGAATATAAGAAAGCATGCCAGAATTATTATACTTAGGACAGGTTTTTTAATAGTCAGATTGGCCCTATTCGACGAATAACTCGGGGTATCTGACAACTAGTACAACTCAGTATCAACTGTTAAAAATACAAGAGCTAAGCGAGAACATGTCATCTTGAGTTCTTATTTGTGGCGTATCAAGTCGTCATAGCGACAACTTCGCCAATGTCAAAGTAACAAAAAATATAATTAAAAAATCTTGTGACAAAATGTCGGCAACTTGCGGTAATGGTCAAAGACCCCTGTCGGGCTCTTAGCCAACGGTCAATGATATCCCTCGGAAACTGCCGGGAAATCATTAGCCGTTGTCCAGGGTGCGGACCAAGCACTGCTCTCCCCGGACGGATCTAAAAGCGAACCGCAGCACTTCACACGCAGGTAACTGGACTCGCACCCCACATTTTGAATTATTACGGTGTATGAACTTCTTATCACGCATTACTATAGTTACGTTTTCGGTCGATCTGTTAAGTTTGCTAAATGTGGCCTGTAGGTACCTGTTACCTTAGGCTCTGTCTACCCCGTAAGGAATAAAGACGTGATTTGTGTATGTATGTATGTTAAGTTTGACAGTTGTTAACATCTTTGACGCCAACGACACAGCACCGCAAGGCACGGCAGTGCCACCGCCAAGTAAAGCAAAAAAGCGTGCGTCATACATTTCTCGAAACAGTTCAGGCCATTTTTGACCCCCTATAACTTCGTTGTGGATAAAACTAGAAGCGTATTAAATATAAACAAAGTTTCTTTGGGAGCGTTCAAGTATTACGTAACGCAATTATTGAAGATTTTTGACCCTCCCTCCCCCCCTTGTAACGCGCCGTAACGTTTTTCTGTACCCCCCCCCCCCCCCCCCGTCACCCTCTAAACGTTACGTAACACTCAAGTGACCATTTTTACCCAAGTGTCAAAATTTATGTTGCGCAAAGTATAAGAAAGTCGCTATAATATCCTTGTTATAGTTTTAATCGTCTTTACGGTAGTAAAACAAGAGATGTTTAACCCGCAATACATGCGTAGTTTGTTAACTTGGCAGTTTTAATTCCATATTTTTTATTTAAAAAAAAGAAAACGTTACGTAACGTGTTATAAGAAAGACCCCCTCGCGCCCCTGTAACGCATCGTAACGTTTTACGATACCCCCCCTCCCCCTCAAATTGCGTTACGTAATACTTGAACGCCCCCTTTCCGCTGTCTCCGTATGTATGCTTAGATCTTTACTACGCAACGGATTTTGATGTGTTTTTTTTTAATACAGTGATTCAATAGGAAGGTTTATATGTGTAATACGTGCAAAATATAGTAGAGGAACACTGATTGCACCCGTGCGAAGCCGGGGCGGGTCGCTAGTTGAAATATATTTGGAGTATTTCGCTGATGTGATATATCTGACTCAAAACACGACAGACAATTTGGTGTACAGACGATTTGAATCAGACGTTAGTAAACAAAATATGTTTGTCATGCTACTCCGCAAGAATTACTTGCTTGTAGCGGAGTAGCAAGGTATTTTGTTCATTGTTACAGGAGAGATACATTTTTTTTTATACCGCGTCTGAATGTTGTGGGGTTTTTAAATAAATAACTGGTTTAATCGACATAGAATTGTAGTTAATATGTAAAACGTATTTTTTTAATCAATGGATTTATTCGCTTTTTTTCCTTGGGTATATTTTTTTTTCTGTAAAACTCGCATCGGTCGCAAAATTAAAAGGAATATATGTTTTTATTAATTAGCAGTGACTTATACGCGAATATATGCATCTTATTTTAGCTTACGACGCACCTAAGGGAATATGTTTCTTGGGTCGCATTTGAGTGTACAGAATAGAATGAAAACTGGAAATATATTAAAAAAAAACATTTTTAAATCATTTATTCATTTATTTGTGTAAATATTAAGAGATAAAAACAGGTAAATTTAGACTTAGTTTTTAGTTTAAAGTCGCTTCTATCATAGATATATCATAGCACTGGGTTAATATAAAATATATAAAAAAAAATATCCATTGAACTTTGAACTATGGAGGATATATGTTTTCAGTCCATTAAAGTTCGTGGATTAAAAAAAAACAAGGGGTCCGACTTTTTTTTTAATATTTTTTTTTCACGAGCGACAATTATTTTTTAAACTCGCTTACTGAAAAGTCGGCCCTCTGGCGATCACATTACGACATTTGTTTAACTTAATGTGACTAGCTTGGAATAATTGTTAAAAGGTTTTTCTCAAAAAAAAAAAAATGACTCGAAAATTTTAGACAAAAAGAGTCCTTTTAAGTAGTAACTTTGCGCAATATTTTGTAGAAATACCTCAATGCTTTGGTTAAAAAGTTTTGGATGTATTATTCGACTATGTCATAGATCTACTGCGGTACGGATTGACCTATATCCGTCCACCACCGGGATAGGCTATCAGTACACTAGTTGAGCTTGTTACACACGCACACATTGGTAAACTCACGTTGCTGTAACATTCTTTAAGACCAATGAAAGCTAAAGCAAAGCATATACAAAAAGTTGTATTTTATTAAAAGCATTGCGGTATTTTGCTCTAATTATAAATGGTAATTTATAAATTGTATATAATTATTATTATATAAAAAAAACAACTGCCAAGTTTGCGTCAATGTAATACCTTTTGCTTGCTTCTCGGCGTTTATCCGATTTGGTCTAACTGCTGTACTCAAGAACACAAATTACGCTAATGTAAGAGTTGAGTTTCGTTGCTGCGTTCGTACGATCTCTTATTAATCCATAGACCCCCGGTCACGCAATGGGACGCAACTCTTTATTTTCGTGTACAATTTGCTTCATTCTTTAGCGTTCATTTAAAATAGTAATAGAAAATACTTTTGTAAGTACAGCCAGCGTCATATAGTGTCCAAAAAGTTTGACACACCAGACTATTTATATAGTATACCGCACTATTTGGCAGACTTGGACTTGAACTATATAACGCTGACTGTACCAAAAATGTTGAATTAAACTCGGCCATCGCGGTTTTTCTGACAATTCATTAAATAGCCGCCTAGTTCCATATGGCCCTTTAGATTTACTACCCCAATTATGGAACGTGTCAAAAGGACCGCGATGGGCGTATACCTTATTTTGAGCGGGGGATGTATGAGACGCGGGGAGAGGGGAAAGATGACAGTAGACAAACGTGTGTGGACCTTACCACCACGCCTTACATCGGGTCTCTACCTTGTAATCTTTTAAAAAACAATTTTTTTAGACCTGATGACTTTGTTATAACGCTTTACTTGCTCCAGGGGTATAATAAAGTTTTTTTATTACCAATGACTGTTATAGCGCTCTATTAGGTTTGCCTCGGGTGCGTAAGTCGGACCATTTTGAAGACGTATAGATAAAAACTGTGAATTTGACTCGACGAGGCGTCTCTCTTACTGAAACGGTAAGAAAGAGATGTAGTTATGTTGAAGCACGATGTGTAGTAAATTGAAGAGATGAGGCTATGTGTAGAGAAGGTAGCTTTGCTTGAATTCTAGTAGTAGATTAAATCGACAGATAGACTTAAATGATAATTTTAGAATTTATGACTTCACTATAGACATTTGCAATTAGATGCTTTATATGTATTTCTGATATTCTTTATTCAAATAGACGTATGTCGGTGCAAAGAAATCGGGGCACTTCCTATAGAATGTTAATAAAAAGTGACCCGGTTTCTTTATACCCGAGTTTGCATACGATTGGTTCAAAATAAGTATCCGATCCGCTTTTTCAGGTAGGAAACAGACTTAGCTCCCGTAATAGTGTGCAGTGGGGGTCAAAAGGATAGGCAGCGCGTACAAAATGCGGTGGACCGCTGCCTAGCCCCCATGCACGCACAATGACCCATTTTTTGAGTTATCCAAGAAATAAAGATTCTTGATTCATTTGATAGTAACTATCATTTGAAAAACAGCGCCTTCTCTCGTCCCTGGTGAGCAGTAGATGTTCCACGGGAGTTTGTAATTGTGTCGTACAGACACATCATTCAAACAGATGACGCTTAGCGACAAAATTCGCATAGTAACAAAGGTCACGTGACATCTAGTAACAGGTAGAAAAATTCGGAGACTACCCACCTGCTATGGGTGGTGTAGGGGTATAGCACGCGTCACGGAATAACGAGGATCC